>CM039090.1:28209466-28949021 GCA_022113865.1 Chimonanthus praecox | reverse complement strand
CCCATTTTGTGTACTTTTTGTCCATCACATTGTACAATTCGTCCACTTTGTCCTCTTTTCCAATTCGCTCTATTTGTCCACATTGTCATATTCGTCAACTTTGTCATGTTTGTCCACTTCTTCTATTTCGTCCAGTTTGTCCACTTCTTCTATTTCGTCCAGTTTGTCCACTTTGTTCACTTTGTCCAGTTTATCCAATTTGTCAAGTTTGTCTAGATGGTTCAATTTGTCCAGTTTCATCAGTTTACTCAATTTGGCAACTTTGTTCTGTTGGGCCAGTTTGTCCTGTTCGTTCAGATTGACTCATTTTTCCAATTTGTCCACTTTGTATAGTTCATCCACTTTGTCCTGTTCGTCCAGTTTGTCCAGTTTGTCCAGTTTGTCTAGTTTGTCTAGTTGCTCCAGTTTGTCCAGTTTATCTAATTTGTCCAGTCCTGTTTGTCCACTTTGTTCAGTTGGTCCAGTTTGTCCTTTTTGTCCAACTTGACTAGTTTTTTCCACTTTGACAAATTTGTCCACTTTTTCCAATTCGTTCAATTTGTCCACTTTGTCATGTTTGTCCTGTTTGACAAATTTATCCACTTTGCACACTTTGTCCAGTTTGTCTACTTTGTTCTCTTTACTCAGTTTGTCCAGTTTGCCTACTTTGTTCACTTTGTCCAGTATGTCTATTTTGTCAAGTTTGTCTACATTGTCTAGTTTATCGAATTTGTCCAGTTTCATCATTTTATATAATTTGTCCAAAACGTCTAGTTTGTCCAGTTGGTCCAGTTTGTCTACTTTGTCCATTTTGTGCACTTTGCTCACTTTGTCCAGTTTGTCGAGTTTATCTACTTTGTTCACTTTGCTCATTTCGTCCAGTTTTCTAGTTTGTCCAATTTGTTCAGTAGGGCCAGTTTGTCATGTTCGCCCATTTTGTGTACTTTTTGTCCATCACATTGTACAATTCGTCCTCTTTGTCCTCTTTTCCAATTCGTTCAATTTGTCCACATTGTCATATTTGTCAACGTTGTCATGTTTGTCCACTTCTTCTATTTCGTCCAGTTTGTCCACTTCTTCCAGTTCCTCCTGTTTGTCCACTTTGTTCAGTTTGTCCAGTTTATCCAATTTGTCAAGTTTGTCTAGATGGTTCAATTTGTCCAATTTCATCAGTTTATCTAATTTGTCCAAATCATCTAGTTTTTTCAGTTGGTCCAGTTTGTGTTCACTTTGCTCATTTTGTCCAGTTTGTCGAGTTTACCTACTTTGTTCACTTTGCGCATTTCGTCCAGTTTACCAAGTTTATTAAGTTTTTTTAGATGGTACAGTTTGACTAGTTTGACAGGTTTATCTAATTTGTCCGAATCGTCTACTTCATCTCGATGGTCAAGCTTGTCCACTTTGTCGAGTTGGTCAAATTTATCCAGTTTGTCCAGTTTGTTCACTTTGTTCAACTTCTGCAGTTCGATTTGTTTATCCACTTTGTCTACTTTATCATGTTTGTTCACTTTGTCCACAATGTCCAGTTTGTGTACTTTGTCCATTTGGTCCAGTTTGACGAGTTTGTCCAGTTCGACCTGTTTGTCTAGTTTGTCCAATTCGTTCAGTTTGTCAAGTTAGTCCACTTTTTCCAATATGCCCAGTTTCTACAATTTGTCCACCTTGTCTTCTTTGTCTACTCTTTCCAATTCATCTAGTTTGTCTACTTTGTTCAGTTGTCCAGTTTGTCTACTTTGTCAAGTTTGTCAAGTTTGATGAATTTATCCAATTTGTCAAGTTTATCAGATTTGTCCAGTTCGTCCAGTTTGTCCAATTCGTCGTAATCGTCCAGTTTGTCAATTTAGTCCACTTTTTCCAATTTACCCACTTTCTACAGTTTGTCCACTTTGTCCAGTTCGTCAAATTTGTACAGTTTGTCCACCTTGTTTAGTTCATCCACTTTGTCCTGTTTGTCCACATTAACAAATTTCTCCACTTTTTCCAATTTGGTCAGTTGGTCCACTTCGACCAATTTGTACAGTTTGTCCACTTTGACCTGTTCGTATAATATAACTAGTTTCTCTAGTTTGTCCACTTTGTTCAGTAGAGCCAGTTTGTCATGTTCGCCCATTTTGTGTACTTTTTGTCCATCACATTGTACAATTCGTCCACTTTGTCCTCTTTTCCAATTCGCTCTGTTTGTCCACATTGTCATATTCATCAACTTTGTCATGTTTGTCCACTTCTTCTAGTTCGTCCAATTTGTCCACTTCTTCCAGTTCGTCCAGTTTGTCCACTTTGTTCACTTTGTCCAGTTTATCCAACTTGTCAAGTTTGTCTAGATGGTTCAATTTGTCCAGTTTCATCAGTTTAACTAATTTGACCAAATCGTCTAGTTTGTCCAGTTGGTCCAGTTTGTCTAGTTTGTCCATTTTGTTCACTTTGCTCATTTTGTCCAGTTTGTCGAGTTTATCTACTTTGTTCACTTTGCTCATTTCGTCCAGGTTGCCTAGTTTATTAAGTTTGTTTAGATGGTACAGTTTGACCAGTTTGACCAGTTTGACGGGTTTATCTAATTTGTCCAAATCGTCTAGTTCGTCCCGATGGTCAAGCTTGCCCATTTTGTCGAGTTGGTCAAATTTAGCCAGTTTGTGCAGTTTGTCCAGTTTGTACAAGATGTCCAATTTGTCCACTTTGTTCAACTTTTGCAGTTCGATTTGTTTATCCACTTTGTCTACTTTATCATGTTTGTTCACTTTGTCCACAATGTCCAGTTTGTGTACTTTGTCCATTTGGTCCAGTTTGACGAGTTTGTCCAGTTCGTCCTGTTTGTCTAGTTTGTCCAGTTCGTCCTATTCGTTCAGTTTGTCAAGTTAGTCCACTTTTTCCAATTTGCCCAGTTTCTACAATTTGTCCACCTTGTCTTGTTTGTCTACTCTTTCCAATTCATCTAGTTTGACCACTTTGTTCAGTTCGTCCAGTTTATCTACTTTGTCAAGTTTGTCCAATTTGATGAATTTGTACAATTTGTCAAGTTTATCAGATTTGTCAAGTTCGTCCAGTTTGTCCAATTCGTCGTAATCGTACACTTTGTCAATTTAGTCCACTTTTTCCAATTTACCCACTTTCTACAGTTTGTTCACTTTGTCCAGTTCGTCAAATTTGTACAATTTGTCCTCCTTGTTTAGTTCATCCACTTTGTCCTGTTTGTCCACATTAACAAATTTCTCCACTTTTTCCAATTCGGTCAGTTGGTCCACTTCGTCCAATTTGTACAGTTTGTCCATTTTGATCTGTTCGTATAATTTAACTAGTTTCTCTAGTTTGTCCACTTTGTTCAGTAGAGCCAGTTTGTCATGGTCGCCCATTTTGTGCACTTTTTGTCCATCACATTGTACAATTCGTCCACTTTGTCCTCTTTTCCAATTCGTTCTGTTTGTCCACATTGTCATATTCGTCAACTTTGTCATGTTTGTCCACTTCTTCTAGTTCGTCCAATTTGTCCACTTCTTCCAGTTTGTCCAGTTTGTCCACTTTGTTCACTTTGTCCAGTTTATCCAACTTGTCAAGTTTGTCTAGATGGTTCAATTTGTCCAGTTTCATCAGTTTATCTAATTTGACCAAATCGTCTAGTTTGTCCAGTTGGTCCAGCTTGTCTAGTTTGTCCATTTTGTTCACTTTGCTCATTTTGTCCAGTTTGTCGTGTTTATCTACTTTGTTCACTTTGCTCATTTCGTCCAGGTTGCCTAGTTTATTAAGTTTGTTTAGATGGTACAGTTTGACCAGTTTGACGGGTTTATCTAATTTGTCCAAATCGTCTAGTTCGTCCCGATGGTCAAGCTTGCCCACTTTGTCGAGTTGGTCAAATTTAGCCAGTTTGTGCAGTTTGTCCAGTTTGTACAAGATGTCCAGTTTGTTCACTTTGTTCAACTTTTGCAGTTCGATTTGTTTATCCACTTTGTCTACTTTATCATGTTTGTTCACTTTGTCCACAATGTCCAGTTTGTGTACTTTGTCCATTTGGTCCAGTTTGACGAGTTTGTCCAGTTCGTCCTGTTTGTCTAGTTTGTCTAGTTCGTCCTATTTGTTCAGTTTGTCAAGTTAGTCCACTTTTTCCAATTTGCCCACTTTCTACAGTTTGTCCACCTTGTCATGTTTGTCTACTCTTTCCAATTCATCTAGTTTGTCCACTTTGTCCAGTTCGTCCAGTTTGTCTACTTGTCAAGTTTGTCCACTTTGATGAATTTATCCAACTGATCCAGTTTATCTGATTTGTCAAGTTCGTCCAGTTTGTCCAATTCGCCGTAATCGTCCAGTTTGTCAATTTAGTCCACTTTTTTCCAATTTACCCACTTTCTACAGTTTGTCCACTTTGTCCAGTTCGTCAAATTTGTACAGTTTGTCCTCCTTGTTTAGTTCATCCACTTTGTCCTGTTTGTCCACATTAACAAATTTCTCCACTTTTTCCAATTCGGTCAGTTGGTCCACTTCGTCCAATTTGTACAGTTTGTCCATTTTGATCTGTTCGTATAATTTAACTAGTTTCTCTAGTTTGTCCACTTTGTTCAGTAGAGCCAGTTTGTCATGTTCGCCCATTTTGTGTACTTTTTGTCCATCACATTGTACAATTCGTCCACTTTGTCCTCTTTTCCAATTCGTTCTGTTTGTCCACATTGTCATATTCGTCAACTTTGTCATGTTTGTCCACTTCTTCTAGTTCGTCCAATTTGTCCACTTCTTCCAGTTTGTCCAGTTTGTCCACTTTGTTCACTTTGTCCAGTTTATCCAACTTGTCAAGTTTGTCTAGATGGTTCAATTTGTCCAGTTTCATCAGTTTATCTAATTTGACCAAATCGTCTAGTTTGTCCAGTTGGTCCAGCTTGTCTAGTTTGTCCATTTTGTTCACTTTGCTCATTTTGTCCAGTTTGTCGTGTTTATCTACTTTGTTCACTTTGCTCATTTCGTCCAGGTTGCCTAGTTTATTAATTTGTTTAGATGGTACAGTTTGACCAGTTGACCAGTTTGACGGGTTTATCTAATTTGTCCAAATCGTAGTTCGTCCCGATGGTCAAGCTTGCCCACTTTGTCGAGTTGGTCAAATTTAGCCAGTTTGTGCAGTTTGTCCAGTTTGTACAAGATGTCCAGTTTGTTCACTTTGTTCAACTTTTGCAGTTCGATTTGTTTATCCACTTTGTCTACTTTATCATGTTTGTTCACTTTGTCCACAATGTCCAGTTTGTGTACTTTGTCCATTTGGTCCAGTTTGACGAGTTTGTCCAGTTCGTCCTGTTTGTCTAGTTTGTCTAGTTCGTCCTATTTGTTCAGTTTGTCAAGTTAGTCCACTTTTTCCAATTTGCCCACTTTCTACAGTTTGTCCACCTTGTCATGTTTGTCTACTCTTTCCAATTCATCTAGTTTGTCCACTTTGTCCAGTTCGTCCAGTTTGTCTACTTGTCAAGTTTGTCCACTTTGATGAATTTATCCAACTGATCCAGTTTATCTGATTTGTCAAGTTCGTCCAGTTTGTCCAATTCGCCGTAATCGTCCAGTTTGTCAATTTAGTCCACTTTTTCCAATTTACCCACTTTCTACAGTTTGTCCACTTTGTCCAGTTCGTCAAATTTGTACAGTTTGTCCTCCTTGTTTAGTTCATCCACTTTGTCCTGTTTGTCCACATTAACAAATTTCTCTACTTTTTCCAATTCGGTCAGTTGGTCCACTTCGTCCAATTTGTACAGTTTGTCCACTTTGACCTGTTCGTATAATTTAACTAGTTTCTCTAGTTTGTCCACTTTGTTCAGTAGAGCCAGTTTGTCATGTTCGCCCATTTTGTGTACTTTTTGTCCATCACATTGTACAATTCGTCCACTTTGTCCTCTTTTCCAATTCGTTCTGTTTGTCCACATTGTCATATTCATCAACTTTGTCATGTTTGATCACTTCTTCTAGTTCGTCCAATTTGTCCACTTCTTCCAGTTCGTCCAGTTTGTCCACTTTGTTCACTTTGTCCAGTTTATCCAACTTGTCAAGTTTGTCTAGATGGTTCAATTTGTCCAGTTTCATCAGTTTATCTAATTTGACCAAATCGTCTAGTTTGTCCAGTTGGTCCAGCTTGTCTAGTTTGTCCATTTTGTTCACTTTGCTCATTTTGTCCAGTTTGTCGTGTTTATCTACTTTGTTCACTTTGCTCATTTCGTCCAGGTTGCCTAGTTTATTAATTTGTTTAGATGGTACAGTTTGACCAGTTTGACCAGTTTGACGGGTTTATCTAATTTGTCCAAATCGTCTAGTTCGTCCCGATGGTCAAGCTTGCCCACTTTGTCGAGTTGGTCAAATTTAGCCAGTTTGTGCAGTTTGTCCAGTTTGTACAAGATGTCCAGTTTGTTCACTTTGTTCAACTTTTGCAGTTCGATTTGTTTATCCACTTTGTCTACTTTATCATGTTTGTTCACTTTGTCCACAATGTCCAGTTTGTGTACTTTGTCCATTTGGTCCAGTTTGACGAGTTTGTCCAGTTCGTCCTGTTTGTCTAGTTTGTCCAGTTCGTCCTATTCGTTCAGTTTGTCAAGTTAGTCCACTTTTTCCAATTTGCCCACTTTCTACAGTTTGTCCACCGTGTCATGTTTGTCTACTCTTTCCAATTCATCTAGTTTGTCCACTTTGTCCAGTTCGTCCAGTTTGTCTACTTTGTCAAGTTTGTCCACTTTGATGAATTTATCCAACTGATCCAGTTTATCTGATTTGTCAAGTTCGTCCAGTTTGTCCAATTCGCCGTAATCGTCCAGTTTGTCAATTTAGTCCACTTTTTCCAATTTACCCACTTTCTACAGTTTGTCCACTTTGTCCAGTTCGTCAAATTTGTACAGTTTGTCCACTTTGTTCATTTCATCCACTTTGTCTTGTTTGTCCACATTAACAAATTTGTCCACTTTTTCCAATTCGTTCAGTTGGTCCACTTTGTCCAATTTGTACAGTTTGTCCAATTTGACCTGTTCATACAATTTAACTAGTTTCTCTAGTTTGTCCACTTTGTTCAGTAGGGCCAGTTTGTCATGTTCGCCCATTTTGTGTACTTTTTGTCCATCACATTGTACAATTTGTCCACTTTGTCCTCTTTTCCAATTCTTCAGTTTGTCCACATTGTCATATTCGTCAACGTTGTCATGTTTGTCCACTTCTTCTATTTCGTCCAGTTTGTCCACTTCTTCCAGTTCTTCCAGTTTGTCCACTTTGTTCACTTTGTCCAGTTTATCCAATTTGTCAAGTTTGTCTAGATGGTTCAATTTCTCCAGTTTCATCAGTTTATCTAATTTCTCCAAATCGTCTAGTTTGTCCAGTTTGTCTACTTTGTCCATTTTGTTCACTTTGCTCATTTCGTCCAGTTTGCCTAGTTTATTAAGTTTGTTTAGATGGTACAATTTGACCAGTTTGACAGGTTTATCTAATTTGTCCAAATCTTCTAGTTCGTCCCGATGGTCAAGCTTGTCCACTTTGTCGAGTTGGACAAAATTAGCCAGTTTGTGCAATTTGACCAGTTTGTACAAGATGTCCAGTTTGTTCACTTTGTTCAACTATTGCAGTTCGATTTGTTTATACACTTTGTCTACTTTATCATGTTTGTTCACTTTGTCCACAATGTCCAGTTTGTGTACTTTGTCCATTTGGTCCAGTTTGACAAGTTTGTCCAGTTCGTCCTATTTGTCTAGTTTGTCCAATTCATCCTATTCGTTCAGTTTGTCAAGTTTGCCACTTTTTCCAATTTGCTGACTTTCTACAGTTTGTCGACCTTGTCATGTTTGTCTACTCTTTCCAATTCATCTAGATTGTCCACTTTGTCCAGTTCGTCCAGTTTGTCTACTTTGTCAAGTTTGTCCAGTTTGATGAATTTGTCCAATTTGTCCAGTTTATCTGATTTGTCTAGTTCGTCCAGTTTGTCCAATTCGTCGTAATCGTCCATTTTGTCAATTTAGTCCACTTTTTCCAATTTACCCACTGACTACAGTTTGTCTACTTTGTCAAGTTCGTCAAATTTGTACAGTTTGTCCTCCTTGTTTAGTCCATCCACTTTGTCCTATTTGTCCACACTAACAAATTTGTCCACTTTTTCCAATTCGTTCAGTTGGTCCACTTTGTCGAATTTGTACAATTTTATCCACTTTGACCTGTTCGTACAATTTGACTTTTGGTGGAGGTATATGGTTAGTATGAAGAAAAGAAGAAAAGTGGTCCCATCAATGTTAGATAATAATATCTTGATATGCATTGAAGAAATGGTGTCTTCATTTCAATCGATGCTTGAGAAGAAATGTTGCTACTCATCATTGCCTGGCTTGTATGATATCTGTAGGTGTCATACGAAGAAGAATTGGAATAGACACATAATGACAAAGTTGATATCATTATTTTGAAGAAAAGGAAATGATATCTTTGAAAACAATTTGCTTGGTTTGGTAAATGTCCCATCCTTGTCTAAAGTTGATATCCATGGCATCGTAGGACATTTCATTTGGTTGAAAAATATTAAAGTTATGGTGGGGGTCTATCCTCATGGCATCAAAAGAAGATAAAGTTTGCCACATGTGTTGCCATGTGTCAAGCTCCTTTGAAATGTTACAAAATGATGCTCCACCTTTTGTACATGTGCCCAAAGTGAGAATCTCCTGTTGTAAAGTTATTTTGGAAGTATGTGTCGGTAGAGTTGTTTTCTTGTTGGCCTTATTCTCTTGGTCGGGAGAGAATAAGTCCTGGTTGTATTTGCTCCATCTATATAAGGAGCTGGTGTTTCCATTTGAGAAAATCATAAAAAAATAAAAAAAAAATAAAAAACATAAGTGTGAGTGTGAGTGTGAGTTTGAAGTTGGAGTACTAGAACTTGAAGTCTAAGTGTGCTAGAGTCTGAAGTCTTGTACAAATCTCCTGTAAGTGATTAAGTTTTTACAAGTTTAATGTTATATGCTTGTTATTATCTAATCATGTTGTTTCTTTTGCTAGAACATGTCTATTCGTCTTACTCTGCTTAAAAGATACTATGATGATGTTCGGATATTAAGAAAAATTGAATTCTTGTTAGACAACATAAGAAGACATCTGCAAACCTGTACCCACAGAAATAATCCTCGCCATCTTGAGTTTGAAAGGAGAAGGATTGTTTTAATGCGTTCTTATGCCGTCTTCCAACTAGATAAATTCTGAACTAAATCAACACTACAAGCTATGGCCCTCTGAGATGCCACCTCGTTCTATTAGGAGAGAAGAACTATTGCGTGATCTAAGAAGACGTGAAAATCAGCTTAGGACATTAGAGAATGCTATCAGACAAATTGATGAAAATATAGCTGCAGGAGGATATCTTGTTATCCGTGTTCAAGCTATTAGACGATCTATGTTAGTACGCTTGTGTAATCAGGTAAGAGAATATTGTAATAGACTGAATGAAGAATTAGAATTATTATCTCGTATCTAAATTTGTGTTAAAAAAAAAAAAAAAACGGGATTTAGATGAATTAAATCTATTATTCAGGATCAGAAGCTTTTTAGCCAAATTCTCTTTAGAGTTTTTATTTTCCTTCTTATTTACCACTTCTGTGCCTCGTTCATCTTTTTAAAAGAGTGTGTGGTTGCGTTGTAAGTCCCGCTTCAGGCCGTGATCAGGCGTTAAGGGCAGTAAATCGTTGACAGAACTCTTCTTGTTTCTAACGAGTTACAAAAGATGGAAAATTCTAAGGGAAAAACAAAACTTTTTAAGAATTGGTTTAAATCATTCAAGCATCCTTCTAATAGATCTTATTCGTCTTCCTCATCCTATCAGTCTGCTTTAACTAGTTTTACCCGTAATAGTTTAGAAAAAGAAAATTCAGAAAAAACAAAAGATTCAGAAGAAATGATATATGAAAATTTTGACCAAGCAATATCAAATTGGAAGTTGCCAGCCTTGCCTGTAACAGAAATATATAGCAATGGCACATTTGAAGAGCAAAATGATTATCACATAAAAACTGTTGAAAAAACTGTTTCTCTCTCTGGAGGAAAACAGACAATCAAAGTTCTTGATAGAAGAATTATCGAACAAATCAGAATCAAATACAACTACCTGCACATAGGATTAATTCAGGTAGGAATCAAACCGTTGTTTCGATTAGGATTAAATGTTGCAGTTTGTGCTTATGTGCGAGATCAGAGACATGATGAATTTGATGATTCTCTTTATGCTATGATTGAATCAAGTCTCTGTCATGGACCTGTTTATTTAATTGCTTTCCCAATATCACAATTGATGCTCATGATGAAGATATCCTTGATTGTGCAACTATTGGATTTCAAAGCAAAGGATTAAAAATGAGTCCAAGAAGTAAACCTTTTGCTATAGTTTATCGTGTGTTCTACAAATCCATGATATCTGTCTTTCCCATGATAGCCTATAGATAAGGTTGATAAAGAAAAAACTACAGTTCTTATGGAAACAAACTTTAACAATAACGTTCATCCCAAAGGTCATCAGCTGGGAAGAAGTTGTTCTCCCAGGAAATTGGCAAATAGAAGATGTCACCCCAAGAGTAAATGAAATAACAGATGATTACAAAGTATAGTCAAATTACCAAATGGTAATGTTGAAGTCAATTTTAGGAGAAAAATGGAAAAAGCTAGGAGGAGTTTTGCCAGTTATACGGAAGGAAGAAAAAGCTTTAAATTAGAAGAAATAGATGAAGACCAAAGGAGTAGTGAAAAAGAAGAAATGGATCAAAAAGTTTTTAGAAATAAAGAAAGTGGAATTGAACACCCTATCTATAAAAGATCCTCATCAGCAAAAACCTATAAATCCAAGTGAAAGTGATTTTCTCCAAGGAGCCATAAGAATGGTGAGCATTCTAAAAGCCAGAAGAAATACCTGTTAAAAAGTTTCAAATTGATAAACCATATCTTAGAGAAAATTTGAAAAATCATCCTTTAAAAGATTGGTTCTTTAAAAAGTTTAACACAGAGGAAAAAGATAAAATGAGAGAATTATGGTATTCCCAAATGGAGGAAGAAGAAAGAAATATACCTTTCTTTGATTGGTTCATGGAATATTTCAAAAAAGGGAAAATCAAAGAAAAGGAAAATCAAAGCCCAGAACAGATAAGAGTTATAGGAAAAACAACAAGAACTTGGAAAGACACTGAAGGAAAAGAAGTTGATAAATCTCACCCACCTTGGAAGAAACTTGATATTTCTGTCCCTAATACGGACACCAAGAATTATGCCATGCCTGTAAAAAATGCATCCATTTATGAATCAAAACCAGACCCAAATGCTAAAGACATAAGTATAGGTATTGGAGATATAATTGAACAAAACAATTATACCAATCTATGTCTACTAACCATTGGAGAACAAACAGATCGAATAAAAAGAACAATGAAATTAAAATCTGAATTTAGTAAAGATAAAAAAGAAAAATTAGAAGAAAGCTCTGCCAATGCAGTTTATGTTCCCAGACAATTACCTAAAGGGATTACTCTGCAAGAAGGACCATTCATATTGACAGACGAAATGCAAAAAGAATTATCCAATAGGATGGAAAGCCTCAATATGGGAGGAAAAGGATTCAGTATCCTAAGAGTCTCTGTGTCTGAAGATATATTAATAAATCGCCTAAAGAAATGGAATCCTCAGGTAAAATTGCCAGAAACAAAGAATTATTATCCTAGACCAACCCCTGTTGATCTACAACTTGAAGAAGCTCCATACAGTTATACCTCAGAATTAACCTATTCAGGAAATTCTTTATATGAGTGGAATTTAGATGGATTAACAGAATATCAAATTTTCCAAATGGTTCACAGTATGTTAATATACTGTAATGCCTGTGAAGTCAGAGGAAATACTCCAAGAAATATCTTTCTGATGATAACCACCTCTTTCAATGGAATATTAAGAGGATGGTGGAATTATGGATTATCTGGAGCTCAAAGACTTGAAATAGAAAATGCTGTCAAGATGGATGAATTTGGAAGAATCCTTTATAGAGACAAAAACACAGGAAATTTAGTTGATCCAAATGTTAAGCTTGAAGCAGGTACTAGTCAAATCCCTGATAATTGGGAAACTCAATCTGATTGTGTTAGTGTCTTGCTTCTATGCATCCTCAATGAATTCACTGGAGGAATTGCTCTAATTAAGGAGAAAAATAGGCAGCAATTACACCGTTTAAGATGTAGAAATTTAGGAGAATTTCGTTGGTACAGAGATGTATTCTTGTCAAAAGTTTACCAACTCAATGATTGTAATTCTGATATTTGGAAAGAAAGATTCATTCAGGATTACCACCCTTATTTGCTGAAAAGGTGCGTAATTCCTTGAGAGAAGAAATGCATGGTACTATTAATTATAGTTTGCTGACTTTTGGAGGAATTATACAAAGAATTAACAAAGTTGGCATGAATCTTTGTACTGATTTAAAGATCAGTAAACAAGCTGAAAAAATGAGAAAATATTCTGGAGATAAAGAATTAGGAGATTTTTGTTTCCAGTTTGGTTTAGATCAAACGCCCGAATCAAAGAGAAAACCTTTGCGTTCTAGATTTACTCCTGATAGAAGAAACAAAATGGTAAAAAAGTATAAACCCGGAAGATATAAGAAAGGAAGAAAATCCGATGATCTCATCCCATTCAAAAGAAAATCCAGAAAATATTTCAAAAAGAAATATATAAAAGAAAATGTTCCAACTTGTTATAATTGCGGGAAGAAGGGTCATTATGCAAGTAATGTTTTAAAAAAGAAATCCCTCTAAAAGAAACTTAGAAAAATCAATACCAAAAATGATGATAAAATATTGAAAAGGAACAAACTGATTCAAGTTCCTCAGAAAGAAGAAGAATATGAATCTGATTCATCAACTGATACTGAAAAGATAGTCCTCAGATTCAGCTCATCAAACAATTCCAATCATCTACATGTCATTCAGATGATGAAGAATCTGAAGGAGAATGGTCGATACCATCTGATGAAGATCTTGGTATCCACATTCGTGTCCTCACGGCCCCTCAAAAATTACTTTTAGAAATGATTGATAACATACCTGATCCAGAGAAAAAAGTTCAATTTTTAAATCAGATTTCAAAATTAGGGGGAGGAGAAGAAGGAGAAAGTTCACAACAAAAAATTTCCTTTGAAGAAAATGAAAATGATAATAAAACACCATATTATCCAAAAAGGATAAAGGAGAAAGAAACATTTCATACACCAACCTATTCCATGATTGACCTCATGAATAGAGCAGAAATTTGAGATGGACAAGCTTGTCCACTTTGTCCCGATGGTCAAGCTTGTCCACTTTGTCGAGTTGGACAAAATTAGCCAGTTTGTGCAATTTGTCCAGTTTGTACAAGATGTCCAGTTTGTTCACTTTGTTCAACTATTGCAGTTCGATTTGTTTATACACTTTGTCTACTTTATCATGTTTGTTCACTTTGTCCACAATGTCTAGTTTGTGTACTTTGTCCATTTGGTCCAGTTTGACAAGTTTGTCCAGTTCGTCCTATTTGTCTAGTTTGTCCAATTCATCCTATTCGTTCAGTTTGTCAAGTTTGCCACTTTTTCCAATTTGCCGACTTTCTACAGTTTGTCGACCTTGTCATGTTTGTCTACTCTTTCCAATTCATCTAAATTGTCCACTTTGTCCAGTTCGTCCAGTTTGTCTACTTTGTCAAGTTTGTCCAGTTTGATGAATTTGTCCAATTTGTCCAGTTTATCTGATTTGTCTAGTTCGTCCAGTTTGTCCAATTCGTCGTAATCGTCCATTTTGTCAATTTAGTCAACTTTTTCCAATTTACCCACTGACTACAGTTTGTCTACTTTGTCAAGTTCGTCAAATTTGTACAGTTTGTCCACCTTGTTTAGTCCATCCACTTTGTCCTATTTGCCACGCTAACAAATTTGTCCACTTTTTCCAATTCGTTCAGTTGGTCCACTTTGTCGAATTTGTACAATTTTATCCACTTTGACCTGTTCGTACAATTTGACTATAGTTTCTCTAGTTTGTCCACTTTGTTCAGTAGGGCCAGTTTGTCATGTTCACCGATTTTGTGTACTTTTTTTCCATCACATTGTACAATTCGTCCACTTTGTCCTCTTTTCCAATTCGTTCAGTTTGTTCACATTGTCATATTCGTCAATGTTGTCATGTTTGTCCACTTCTTCTATTTCGTCCAGTTTGTCCACTTCTTCCATTTCCTCCAGCTTGTCCACTTTGTTCACTTTGTCCAGTTTATCCAATTTGTCAAGTTTGTCTAGATGGTTCAATTTGTCCAGTTTCATCAGTTTATCTAATTTGTCCAAATCGACTAGTTTGTCCAGTTGGTCGAGTTTGTCTACTTTGTCCATTTTGTTCACTTTGCTCATTTTGTCCAGTTTGTTGAGTATATCTACTTTATTCACTTTGCTAATTTCATCCAGTTTGCCAAGTTTATTAAGTTTGTTTAGATGGTACAGTTCGACCAGTTTGACAGGTTTATCTAATTTGTCCAAATCGTCTAGTTCGTCCCGATGCTCAAGCGTGTCCACTTTGTCGAGTTGGTCAAATTAATTCTGTTTGTGCAGTTTGTCCATTTTGTACAAGATGTCCAGTTTGTTCACTTTGTTCAACTTTTGCAGTTCGATTTGTTTATCCACTTTGTCTACTTTATCATGTTTGTTCACTTTGTCCACAATGTCCAGTTTGTGTACCTTGTCCATTTCGTCCAGTTTGACGAGTTTGTCCAGTTCGTCCTGTTTGTCTAGTTTGTCCAGTTCGTCCTATTCGTTCAGTTTGTCAAGTTAGTCCACTTTTTCCAATTTGCCCAGTTTCTACAATTTGTCCACCTTGTCTTGTTTGTCTACTCTTTCCACTTCATCTAGTTTGTCCACTTTGTTCAGTTCGTCCAGTTTGTCTACTTTGTCAAGTTTGTCCAGTTTGATAATTTGTCCAATTTGTCAGTTTATCAGATTTGTCAAGTTCGTCCAGTTTGTCCAATTCGTCGTAATCGTCCAGTTTGTCAATTTAGTCCACTTTTTCCAACTTACCCACTTTCTACAGTTTGTCCACTTTGTCCAGTTCGTAAAATTTGTACAGTTTGTCCACTTTGTTCTGTTCATCCACTTTGTCTTGTTTGTCCACATTAACAATTTTGTCCACTTTTTCCAATTCGTTCAGTTGGTCCACTTTGTCCAATTTGTAAGCTTGTCCACTTTGACCTGTTCGTACAATTTAACTAGTTTTTCTAGTTTGTCTACTTTGTTCAGTTGGACCAGTTCGTGCAGTTTGTCCAGTTTGTACAAGATGTCCAGTTTGTTCACTTTGTTCAACTTTTGCAGTTCGATTTGTTTATCCACTTTGTCTACTTTATCATGTTTGTTCACTTTGTCCACAATATCCAGTTTGTGTACCTTGTCCATTTGATCCAGTTTGACGAGTTTGTCCAGTTCGTCCTGTTTGTCTAGTTTGACGAGTTTGTCCAGTTCGTCCTGTTTGTCTAGTTTGTCCAATTCGTCCTATTCGTTCAGTTTGTCAAGTTTGTCCACTTTTTCAAATTTGCCCACTTTCTACAGTTTGTCCACCTTGTCATGTTTGTCTACTCTTTCCAATTCATCCAGTTTCTCCACTTTGTCTAGTTCGTCCGCTTTGTCTACTTTGTCAAGTTTGTCTACTTTGATGAATTTGTCCAATTTGTCCGGTTTATCGGATTTGTCCACTTCGTCCAGTTTGTCCAATTCGTCGTAATCGTCCAGTTTGTAAATTTAGTCCACTTTTTCCAATTTACCCACTTTCTACAGTTTGTCCAGTTCGTCAAATTTGTACAGTTTGTCCACTTTGTTAAGTTGGTCCACTTTGTCTTGTTTGTCTACATTAACAAATTTGTCCACTTTTTCCAATTCGTTCAGTTGGTCCACTTTGTCCAATTTGTACAGTTTGTCCACTTTGACCTGTTCGTACAATTTAACTAGTTTTTCTAGTCTGTCCACTTTGTTCAGTAGGGCCAGTTTGTCATGTTCGCCCATTTTGTGTACTTTTTGTCCATCACATTGTACAATTCGTCCACTTTGTCCTCTTTTCCAATTCGTTCAGTTTGTCCACATTGTCAAATTCGTCAACGTTGTCATGTTTGTCCACTTCTTCTATTTCGTCCAGTTTGTCCACTTCTTCCAGTTCGTCCAGTTTGTCCACTTTGTTCACTTTGTCAAGTTTATCCAATTTGTCAAGTTTGTCTAGATGGTTCAATTTGTCCAGTTTCATCAGTTTATCTAATTTGTCCAAATCGTCTAGTTTGTCCAGTTGGTCCAGTTTGTCTTGTTTGTCCATTTTGTTCACTTTGCTCATTTTGTCCAGTTTGTCGAGTTTATCTACATTGTTCACTTTGCTCATTTTGTCCAGTTTGCCTAGTTTATTAAGTTTGTTTAGATGGTACAGTTTGACCTGTTGGACAAGTTTATCTAATTTGTCCAAATCGTCTAGTTCGTCCCGATGGTCAAGCTTGTCCACTTTGTCAAGTTTGTCAAATTTAGCCAGTTTGTGCAGTGTGTCCAGTTTGTACAAGATGTCCAGTTTGTTCACTTTGTTCAACTTTTGCAATTCGATTTGTTTAGCCACTTTGTCTACTATATCATGTTTGTTCACTTTGTCCATAATGTCCAGTTTGTGTACTTTGTCCATTTGGTCCAGTCTGACGAGTTTGTCCAGTTCGTCCTGTTTGTCTAGTTTCTCCAATTCGTCCTATTCATTCAGTTTGTCAAGTTAGTCCACTTTTTCCAATTTGCCCACTTTCTACAGTTTGTCCACCTTGTCATGTTTGTCTACTCTTTCTAATTCATCTAGTTTGTGCAGTTTGTCCAGTTCGTCCAGTTTGTCTACTTTGTCAAGTTTGTCCAGTTTGATGAATTTGGCCAATTTGTCCAGTTTATCTGATTTGTCCAATTCGTCCAGTTTGTCCAATTCGTCGTAATTGTCCGGTTTGTCAATTTAGTCGACTTTTTCCAATTTACCCACTTACTACAGTTTGTTCACTTTGTTCAACTTTTGCAATTCGATTTGTTTAGCCACTTTGTCTACTATATCATGTTTGTTCACTTTGTCCATAATGTCCAGTTTGTGTACTTTGTCCAGTTGGTCCAGTCTGACGAGTTTGTCCAGTTCGTCCTGTTTGTCTAGTTTGTCCAATTCGTCTTATTCATTCAGTTTGTCAAGTTAGTCCACTTTTTCCAATTTGTCCACTTTCTACAGTTTGTCCACCTTGTCATGTTTGACTACTCTTTCTAATTCATCTAGTTTGTGCAGTTTGTCCAGTTCGTCCAGTTTGTCTACTTTGTCAAGTTTGTCCAGTTTGATGAATTTGGCCAATTTGTCCAGTTTATCTGATTTGTCCAATTCGTCCAGTTTGTCCAATTCGTCGTAATTGTCCGGTTTGTCAATTTAGTCCACTTTTTCCAATTTACCCACTTACTACAGTTTGTCCACTTTGTCCAGTTCGTCAAATTTGTACAGTTTGTCCACTTTGTTCAGTTCATCGACTTTGCCTTGTTTGTCCACATTAACAATTTTGTCCACCTTTTCCAATTCGTTCAGTTGGTCCACTTTTTCCAATTTGTACAGTTTGTCCACTTTGAACTGTTCGTACAATTTAACTAGTTTTTCTAGTTTGTCCACTTTGTTCAGTAGGGCCAGTTTGTCATCTTCGCCCATTTTGTGTACTTTTTTCCATCACATTGTACAATTCGTCCACTTTGTCCTCTTTTCCAATTCGTTCAGTTTGTCCATATTGTCATATTCGTCAACGTTGTCACGTTTGTCCACTTCTTCTATTTCGTCCAGTTTGTCCACTTCTTCCAGTTCGTCCTGTTTGTCCACTTTGTTCACTTTTTCCAATTTGTCAAGTAGGTATCATGCAGAGAAGAATTGGTCTTCATTCAAAGAAGAAAACAATAATTGCTATCCTATCAAAACTTTTGTTGGTATTAGTTGATATTATTACTATGAAGAAATGGAGGTGATATCTTTGAAGAAAAGTTGTTTGGTTTGGTAAATGTCCCATCAAAAGTTGATAAAAGAATGGTAGGGGCTGCCTTTGGTGTTGCCACTTGTAAATAAAGGTGTTGGGTTTGTTTACATTGGTGTACCTTTATTGCCATATGTCAAAAGTTGTGGGGGTATGATAATCTTATGCTTTCCATGTGGCATAAAGATATTCCACCTTATGTACCTTGCCCATCAACTTTTGTACCTTGCCCTTCAACAATTGAAAAATGTGTTTTGGTGGCAAGTGTCGGTAGCCAACCTTTTACTGTTTTTTTGGTTTTGTAGTCACTCTCATGGTTGGATGAGAGGAATCTCTTATTGTATGCTCCATCTATATAAGGAGCTGAGGGTTTTCCATTTGGGGATATAGTTCAAAATATAGTTCAGAAAATTATAAAAAACATAAGTGTTTGAGTGCTAGAGCTTGAGGTTTAAGTGTGCTAGAGTTTGAAGTCTTGTACAATCTTCCGTAAGTGATTAAGTTTTTAAGTTTGATGTTATATGTTTGTTGTTATCTAATCATGCTATTTCTTTTACATTATGTCTATCCGTCTTGATTTGCTTAAGAAATATTATGATGATGTCTGAAAACTAAGAAAAATAGAGCGAGCCATTGAAATCATAAGAAGACATTTGCAAACTTGTCCGCATAAGAATAATCCACAACATTATCAACATGAAATAAGAAGGATTCTCTTGCATCGAGCCTATGCTGTAATACAATTAAAAGTTTTTAGGATTGAATCAAAGCTACAAGCTATGGCCTTCTGAGATGCCTCCTCGTTCTATTAGGAGAGAAGAATTATTGCGTGTCTAAGAAGACGTGAAAATCAGCTTAGAAGATTAGAAAATGCTATCAGACAAATTGATGAAAATATAGCTGTAGGAGGATATCTTGTTATCCGTGTTCAAGCTATTAGAAGATCTATGTTAGTACGCTTGTATAATCAGGTAAGAGAATATTGTAATAGACTAAATGAAGAATTAGAATTATTATCTCGTATTTAAATTTGTAAAAAAAAAAAAAAATGGGATTTAGATGAATTAAAATCTATTTTCCCGGATCTGAAGCTTTTTAGCCAAAGTTGATCTACCCAATTCTCTTTAGAGTTTTTATTTTCCTTCTTATTCTCCACTTCTGTGCCTCGTTCATCTTTTTAAAGAGTGTGGTCGTGTTGTAAGTCCCGCTTCAGGCCGTGATCAGGCGTCAAGGGCAGTAAATCGTTGACAGAACTCTTCTTGTTTCTAACGAGTTACAAAAATGGAAAATTCTAAGGGAAAAATAAAACTTTTTAAGAATTGGTTTAAATCATTTCAGTATGCTTCTAATAGATCTAATTCGTTTTCTTCATCCTACCAGTCTACTTTAACCAGTTTTACCCGTAATAACTTAGAAAAAGAAAATTCAGAAAAAACAAAAAATTCAGAAGAAATGATATATGAAAATTTTGATCCAAGCAATATCCAACTGGAAGTTGCCAGCCTTGCCTGTAATAGAAATATATAGCAATGGTACGTTTGAAGAACAAAATGATTACCACATAAAAACTGTTGAAAAAACTGTTTCTCTCTCTGGAGGAAAACAGACAACTAAAGTTCTTGATAGAAGAATTATTGAACAAATCAGAACCAAATACAACTACCTGCACATAGGATTAATTCAGGTAGGAATCAAACCATTGTTTCGAGTAGGATTAAATGTTTCAGTGTGTACTTGTGTGCGAGATCAGAGACATGATGAATTTGATGATTCTCTTTATATGATTGAATCAAGTCTCTGTCATGGACCTGTTTATTTTAACTGCTTTCCTAATATCACAATTGATGCTCATGATGATGATATTCTTGATTGTGCAACTATTGGATTTCAAAGTAAAGGATTAAAAATGAGCCCGAGAAGTAAACCTTTTGCTATAGTTTATCGTGTGTTCTACAAATCCATGATATCTGTCTTTCCCATGATAGCCTATAGAGATAAGGTTGATAAAGAAAAAACTACAGTTCTCATGGAAACAAACTTTAACAATAATATGTTCATCCCAAAAGTCATCAGCTGGGAAGAAGTTGTTCTTCCAAGAAATTGGCAAATAGAAGATGTCACCCCAAGAGTAAATGAAATGACAGATGATTTACAAAGTATAGTCAAACTACCAAATGGTAATGTTGAAGTCAATTTTAGGAGAAACATGGAAAAAGCTAGGAGAAGTTTTGTCGGTTATACGGAAGGAAGAAAAAGTTTTAAATTAGAAGAAATAGATGATGACCAAAGGAGTAGTGAAAAGGAAGAAATTGATCAAAAGGTTTTTAGAAACAAAGAGAGTGGAATTGAACACCCTGTGTACAAAAGAACCTCATCAGCAAAAACCTATAACCCAAGTGAAAGTGATTTTCTCCAAGGAGCCATAAGAATGGTTAGCATTCAAAAGCTAGAAGAAATACCTGTAAAAAAAATTCAAATTGATAAACCATATCTTAGAAAAAATTTGAAAAATCATCCTTTAAAAGATTGGTTCTTTAAAAAGTTTAACAGAAGAAAAAAAGATAAAATGAGGGAATTATGGTATTTTCAAATGGAGGAAGAAGAAAAAAATATACCTTTCTTTGATTGGTTTATGGAATATTTTAGAAAAGGGAAAATCAAAGAAAAAAAAACTCAAAGCACAGAAAAAATAAGAGTTATAGGAAAAACAACAAGAACTTGGAAAGACACTGAAGGAAAAGAAGTTGATAAATCTCATCCACCTTGGAAGAAACTTGATATTTCTGTCCCTAATACAGACACCAAGAGTAATATCAACTAATACCAACAAAACCTTTGCCATCATTGTTTTCTTCTTAGAATGAAGGGCCAATTCTTCTCTGCACGACACCTACACACAATTCATAGACATATACCCCCACCAAAGAGATGAGTCCACTGGCTCTGATACCAATAACAGCAGGATCAGGGAGATTTTTAACTCTTTTTTTAATCTTTTTTACTGCATTAGTGTGATTTATAGACCACTCCTTGGGATTTTTCTTTAATCTTTCCTGGAGAAGTTTTCTATGTTTTGCCAAATCTTGATAGAAAAATCCAACATAATTTAGACATCCAATAAATCTTTGTAGCATATTTTTATCCTTAATTTCATCTGGAAATTTATTAGCAAATTGAATAACTCTATTAGTTGGAGTTATTTTTCTGTCTTGAATTTCAAATCCTAAGAACCTGATTTTCTGCTGAAAGAGATTTATCTTTCTTTTAGATAAAGCCAATCCATTTTCTTTTATGACTCTTTTGAAAATACCCAGGTGTTTCCAATGTTTTAACACAGATTCTGAAAAGATAAGAATATCATCAATATAAACAATGGCAAACTGGGTATAAGACGAGAAGATATTATTCATAATATTCTGAAATTCAGATGGAGCATTTTTCAATCCAAAAGGCATAACATTCCATTCATAATGCCCCATTGGAACAGTGAATGCAGTTTTATATCTATCTTCTTCTTTTATCTGAATCTGCCAAAATCCTGATTTTAAATCAAATTTTGAGAATATTTTGGCATTGTTTAATCTGTTGAGCAAATCCTGAGTATTAGGCAAAGAATACCTAATAGATTGTAAGACTTTGTTTAAGGGTTTATAATTGATTACCAATCTTGGAACTCCTCTTTCGATTTCAGCGGCCTTTTCAACATAAAATGCCGTACAGCTCCAAGAGGATTTGCTTTTCCTAATTAATCCTTTCTTCAGAAGATCATTGATTTCTTCTTGGCAAAGTTTCAAATGAGCAGCATCCATTTGAGATGGACGAGCTTTAGTAGGAATATCTTTTTATTTACATATGGTAATCCTACTATGTGTCTTTTTCTATTTCAAAAGGCTGATGGTAATTCAGAACAACATTCTTCTTCAATCTGTTCGGTGAATTCTTCTAATTTTGTTTTAAATTCTTTTTTCTCTAATTCTTTTGTCATTTGGACACATTTAATTTCATTTTTTAATCCATTTATGTAATTTTCTCTTGTGGCGATAACTTGATTTATCCTTTGGATTTTCGTCTCACAAGGATCATCTATAAAATCAAGATTTACTTCAATTCCTTTGATATTTGTAGAAATTCCTTTTGTTGTTACAGAAAAGGGTTGGATTTGAAGAATAAATGGAGATCCAAGGAGTACATCATTAACAATATCTTCTGAAATAATAAAGGGTGAAGTAACACAGACTCCTTTCATGCAAACATGAACATTTGGGATTTTTCTTTCTATGGAAATAGTCGTTCCATTAGCAGGAGACACAAATTGTTTTGATTCACTTGTAAATTCAATTGGAACGATTCCAAGTCTAATAACATTTAAGTAAGCACCAGTGTCAATTATGGCATTAACAATCTTCTCAAAGTTTTTTATTTTTATCTTTACCTGAACTCTCCACTGTTGGTAAATACATTTTGTAGGAATTACACCAGTAGAGATTTTGCTAATTTCTCCTTTAATTCTTTGGACAAATTTTTCTTCATCATATTTTTCAATAGCACCATCATTCTCTAACCAAGTTAACCTTTCATCAAGCTCATTTTGTTTTTTGGTTAACTCAATCCTTAATTCACGGAGCTCTCTCTTCTGATCATTTAATTCTCTTTGTAAATCTGAGAGAGTTAAGGGTTTATTTATTGTTTGAATTTTTTCTGCTCTATTCATGAGGTCAATCATGGAATAGGTTGGTGTATGAAATGTTTCTTTCTCCTTTATCCTTTTTGGATAATATGGTGTTTTATTATCATTTTCTTTATCCTTCTTCTCCTCCCCCCAATTTTGAAATCTGATTTAAAAATTGAACTTTTTTCTCTGGATCAGGGATGTTATCAACCATTTCTAAAAGTAATTTTTGAGGGGCAGTGAGGACACGAATGTGGATACCAAGATCTTCATCAGATGGTATTGACCATTCTCCTTCAGATTCTTCATCATCTGAATGACATGTACATGATTGGAATTGTTTGATGAGCTGAACCTGAGGACTATCTCCTTCAATATCAGTTGATGAATCAGATTCATATTCTTCTTCTTCTTCTGAAGAACTTGAATCAGATTGTTCTTTTTCAGTATTTTCGTCATCATTTTTTGTATTGATTTTTCTAAGTTTCTTTTTAGAAGGATTTTCTTTTTTAAAACATTTACTTGCATAATGACCCTTTTTCCCGCAAGTATAACAAGTCGGAACATTTTCTTTTATATATTTCTTTTTGAAGTATTTTTTAGATTTTCTTTTGAATGGGATGAGATCATCAGATTTTCGTCCTTTTTTATATCTTCCGGGTTTATACTTTCTTATCATTTTGTTTCTTCTATCCGGAGTAAATCTAGAACGTGAAGGTTTTCTCTTTGATTCTGGTGTTTGATCTAAACCAAAGTGGAAACAAAAATCTCCTAATTCTTTATCTCCATAATATTTTCTCATTTTTTCAGCTTGTTTACTGATCTTTAAATCAGTACAAAGATTCATGCCAACTTTGTTAATTCTTTGTATAATTCCTCCGAAAGTCAGCAAACTATAATTAATAGTACCATGCATTTCTTCTCTCAGTGAATTACGCACCTTTTCAGCAAATAGGGGTGGTAATCCTAAAATAAATCTTTCTTTCCAAATATCAGAATTACAATCATTGAGTTGGTAAACTTTTGATAAGAATACATCTCTATACCAACAAAATTCTCCTAAATTTCTACATCTCAAACGATGTAATTGCTGTCTATTTTTCTCCTTAATTAGAGCGATTCCTCCAGTGAATTCATTGAGGATGCATAGAAGCAAGATACTAACACAATCAGATTGAGTTTCCCAATTATCAGGGACTTGACTAGTACCTGCTTCAAGTTTAACATTTGGATCAACTAAATTTCCTGTGGTTTTGTCTCTATAAAGGATTCTTCCAAATTCATCTATTTTGACAGCATTTTCTATTTCAAGTCTTTGAGCTCCAGTTAATCCATAATTCCACTATCCTCTTAATATTCCAGTGAAAGAGGTGGTTATCATCAAAAAGATATTTCTTGGAGTATATCCTCTGACTTCACAAGCATTACAGTGTATTAACATACTGTGAAATATTTGGACGATTTGATATTCTGTTAATCAATCTAAGTTCCATTCATATAAAGAATTTCCTAAATAGGTTAATTCTGAGGTGTAACTGTATGGAGCTTCTTCGAGTTGTAGATCAACAGGGGTTGGTCTAGGATAATAATTCTTTGTCTCTGGCAATTTTACCTGAGGATTCCATTTCTTTAGGCGATTTATTAATAAATCTTCTGACGCAGAGACCCTTAGGATACTGAATCCTTTTCCTCCCATATTGAGGCTTTCCATACTATTAGATAATTCTTTTTGCATTTCGTCTGTCATTATGAATGGTCCTTCTTGCAGAGTAATCCCTTTAGGTAATTGTCTGGGAACATATAATGCATTGGCAGAGCTTTCTTCTAATTTTTCTTCTTTATCTTTACTGAATTCAGATTTTAATTTGATTGTTCTTTGTATTCGATCTGTTTGTTCTCCAATGGTTAATAGACATAGATTGGTGTAATTATTTTGTTCAATTATATCTCCAATACCTATACTTATGTCTTTAGCATTTGGGTCTGATTTTGATTCATAAATAGATGCATTTTTTACAGGCATGGCATAATTCTTGGTGTCTGTATTAGGGACAGAAATATCAAGTTTCTTCCAAGGTGGATGAGATTTATCAACTTCTTTTCCTTTAGTGTCTTTCCAAGTTCTTGTTGTTTTTCCTATAACTCTTATTTGTTCTGTGCTTTGAGTTTCTTGATTTTCCCTTTTCTAAAATATTCGATAAACCAATCAAAGAAAGGTATATTTCTTTCTTTTTCCTCCATTTGAAAATACCATAATTCCCTCATTTTATCTTTTTCTTCTGTGTTAAACTTTTTAAAGAACCAATCTTTTAAAGGATGATTTTTCAAATTTTTTCTAAGATATGGTTTATCAATTTGAAAATTTTTTACAGGTATTTCTTCTGGCTTTTGAATGCTAACCATTCTTATGGCTCCTTGGAGAAAATCACTTTCACTTGGGTTATAGGTTTTTGCTGATGAGGTTCTTTTGTACAAAGGGTGTTCAATTCCACTCTCTTTGTTTCTAAAAACCTTTTGATCCATTTCTTCCTTTTCACTACTCCTTTGGTCATCATCTATTTCTTCTAATTTAAAACTTTTTCTTCCTTCTGTATAACCGGTAAAACTTCTCCTAGCTTTTTCCATTTTTCTCCTAAAATTGACTTCAACATTACCATTTGGTAATTTGACTATACTTTGTAAATCATCTGTCATTTCATTTACTCTTGGGGTGACATCTTCTATTTGCCAATTTCCTGGGAGAACAACTTCTTCCCAGCTGATGACTTTTGGGATGAACACATTATTGTTAAAGTTTGTTTCCATGAGAACTGTAGTTTTTTCTTTATCAACCTTATCTCTATAGGCTATCATGGGAAAGACAGATATCATGGATTTGTAGAACACACGATAAACTATAGCAAAAGGTTTACTTCTCGGGCTCATTTTTAATCCTTTACTTTGAAATCCAATAGTTGCACAATCAAGAATATCATTATCATGAGCATCAATTGTGATATTAGGAAAGCAGTTAAAATAAAAAGGTCCATGGCAGAGACTTGATTCAATCATAGCATAAAGAGAATCATCAAACTCATCATGTCTCTGATCTCTCATATAAGCACACACTGAAACATTTAATCCTAATCGAAACAGTGGTTTGATTCCTACCTGAATTAATCCTATGTGCAGGTAGTTGTATTTGGTTCTGATTTGTTCAATAATTCTTCTATCAAGAACTTTAGTTGTCTGTTTTCCTCCAGAGAGAGAAAAAGTTTTTTCAACAGTTTTTATGTGGTAATCATTTTGTTCTTCAAACGTGCCATTGCTATATATTTCTGTTACAGGCAAGGCTGGCAACTTCCAGTTGGATATTGGTTGATCAAAATTTTCATATATCATTTCTTCTGAATTTTTTATTTTTTCTGAATTTTCTTTTTCTAAGTTATTACGGGTAAAACTGGTTAAAGTAGACTGGTAGGATGAAGAAGACGAATTAGATCTATTAGAAGGATACTGAAATGATTTAAACCAATTCTTAAAAAGTTTTGTTTTTCCCTTAGAATTTTCCATTTTTGTAACTCGTTAGAAACAAGAAGAGTTCTGTCAACGATTTACTGCCCTTGACGCCTGATCACGGCCTGAAGCGGGACTTATAACGTTACCACACTCTTTAAAAAGATGAACGAGGCACAGAAGTGGAGAATAAGAAGGAAAATAAAAACTCTAAAGAGAATTGGGTAGATCAACTTTGGCTAAAAAGCTTCAGATCCGTGAAAATAGATTTTAATTCATCTAAATCCCTTTTTTTTTACAAATTTAAATACGAGATAATAATTCTAATTCTTCATTTAGTCTATTACAATATTCTCTTACCTGATTACACAAGCGTACTAACATAGATCTTCTAATAGCTTGAACACGGATAGCAAGATATCCTCCTACAGCTATATTTTCATCAATTTGTCTGATAGCATTTTATAATCTTCTAAGCTGATTTTCACGTCTTTTTAGATCACGCAATAATTCTTCTTTCCTAATAGAACGAGGAGGCATCTCAGAAGACCATAGCTTGTAGCTTTGATTCAATCCTAAAAACTTCTAATTGTATTACAGCATAGGTTCGAAGCAAGAGAATCCTTCTTATTTCATGTTGATAATGTTGTGGATTATTCTTATGCGGACAAGTTTGCAAATGTCTTCTTATGATTTCAATGGCTCGCTCTATTTTTCTTAGTCTTCGGACATCATCATAATATTTCTTAAGCAAAGCAAGACGGATGGACATAATGTAAAAGAAACAACATGATTAGATAACAACAAGCATGTAACATTAAACTTAAAAACTTAATTACTTACAGAAGATTTGTACAGGACTTCAGACTCTATCACACTTAAACTTCAAGCTCTAGTTTGTCCAGTTTGTACAAGATGTCCAGTTTGTTCACTTTGTTCAACTTTTACAGTTCGATTTGTTTATCCACATTGTCTACTTTATCATGTTTGTTCACTTTGTCCACAATGTCCAGTTTGTCTACTTTGTCCATATGGTCAAGTTTGACGAGTTTGTCCAGTTCGTCCTGTTTGTCTAGTTTGTCCAATTCATCCTATTCGTTCAGTTTGTCAAGTTAGTCTACTTTTTTCAATTTGCCCACTTTCTACAGTTTGTCCACCTTGTCATGTTTGTCTACTCTTTCCAATTCATCTAGTTTGTCCACTTTGTCCAGTTCGTCCAGTTTGCCCGCTTTGTGTAAGATGTCCAGTTTGTTCACTTTGTTCAACTTTTACAGTTCAATTTGTTTATCCACTTTGTCTACTTTATCATGTTTGTTCACTTTGTCCACAATGTCCAGTTTGTGTACTTTGTCCATTTGGTCCAGTTTGACGAGTTTGTCCACTTCGTCCTGTTTGTCTAGTTTGTCCAATTCGTCCTATTCGTTCAGTTTGTCAAGTTAGTCCACTTTTTCCAATCTGCCCACTTTCTACAGTTTGTCCACCTTGTCATGTTTGTCGACTCTTTCCAATTCATCTAGTTTGTCCACTTTGTCCAGTTCGTCCAGTTTGTCTACTTTGTCAAGTTCGTCCAGTTTGTCCAATTTGTCGTAATCGTCCAGTTTGTAAATTTAGTCCACTTTTTCCAATTTACCCACTTTCTACAGTTTGTCCACTTTGTCCAGTTCGTCAAATTTGGACAGTTTGTCCACTTTGTTCAGTTCATCCACTTTGTCTTGTTTGTCCACATTAACAAATTTGTCCACTTTTTCCAATTCGTTCAGTTGGTCCACTTTGTCCAATTTGTACAGTTTGTCCACTTTGACCTGTTCGTACAATTTAACTAGTTTTTCTAGTTTGTCCACTTTGTTCAGTAGGGCCAGTTTGTCATGTTCGCCCATTTTGTGTACTTTTTGTCCATCATATTGTACAATTCGTCCACTTTGTCCTCTTTTCCAATTCGTTCAGTTTGTCCACATTGTCATATTCGTCAACGTTGTCATGTTTGTCCACTTTTTCTATTTTGTCCAGTTTGTCCACTTCTTCCAGTTTGTCCACTTTGTTTACTTTGTCCAGTTTATCCAATTTGTCAAGTTTGTCTAGATGGTTCAATTTGTCCAGTTTCATCAGTTTATCTAATTTGTCGAAAATCCGATGATCTCATCCCATTCAAAAGAAAATCCAGAAAATATTTCAAAAAGAAATATATAAAAGAAAATGTTCCAACTTGTTATAATTGTGGGAAGAAGGGTCATTATTCAAGTAAATGTTTTAAAAAAGAAAATTCTTCTAAAAAGAAACTTAGAAAAATCAATACCAAAAATGATGATGAAAATACTGAAAAGAAACAAACTGATTCAAGTTCCTCAGAAGAAGAAGAAGAATATGAATCTGATTCATCAACTGATATTGAAGAAGATAATCCTCAGATTCAGCTCATCAAACAATTCCAATCATATACATGTCATTCAGATGATGAAGAATCTGAAGGAGAATGGTCGATACCATCTGATGAAGATCTTGGTATCCACATTCGTGTCCTCACGGCCCCTCAAAAATTACTTTTAGAAATGATTGAAAACATACCTGATCCAGAGAAAAAAGTTCAATTTTTAAATCAGATTTCAAAATTGGGGGGAGGAGAAGAAGGAGAAAGTTCACAACAAAAAATTTCCTTTGAAGAAAATGAAAATGGTGATAAAACACCATATTATCCAAAAAGGATAAAGGAGAAAGAAACATTTCATACACCAACCTATTCTATGATTGACCTCATAAATAGAGCAGAAAAAATTCATACTATAAATAAACCCTTAACTCTCTCAGATTTACAAAGAGAATTAAATGATCAGAAGAGAGAACTTCGTGAATTAAAATTAGAATTAACCAAAAAAACAAAATGAGCTTGATGAAAGGTTAACTTGGTTAGAAAGTGATGGTGCTATTGAAAAATATGATGAAGAAAAATTTGTCCAATGAATTAAAGGAGAAATTAGCAAAATCTCTACTGGTGTAATTCCTACAAAATGTATTTACCAACAGTGGAGAGTTCAGGTAAAAATAAAAATTAAAAACTTTGAGAAAATTGTTAATGCCATAATTGACACTGGTGCTGACTTAAATGTTATCAGACTTGGAATCGTTCCTATTGAATTTACGAGTGAATCAAAATAATTTGTTTCAGCTGCTAATGGAACGACCATTTCCATAGAAAGAAAAATCCCAAATGTTCATGTTTGCATGAAGGAGTCTGTGTTACTTCACCCTTTATTATTTCAGAAGATATTGTTAATGATGTACTCCTCGGATCTCCATTTATTCTTCAAATCCAACCTTTTTCTGTAACAACAAAAGGAATTTCTACAAATATCAAAGGGATTGAAGTAAATCTTGATTTTATAGATGATCCTTGTGAGACGAAAATCCAAAGGATAAATCAAGTTATTGCCACCAGAGAAAATTAAATAAATGGATTAAAAAATGAAATTAAATGTGTCCAAATGACAAAAGAATTGGAGAAAAAAGAATTTAAAACAAAATTAGAAGAATTCACCAAACAGATTGAAGAAGAATGCTGTTCTGAATTACCATCACCCTTTTGGAATAGAAAAACACATAGTAGGATTACCATATGTAAAAGATTTTAATGAAAAAGATATTCCTACTAAAGCTCGTCCATCTCAAATGGATGTTGCCCATTTGAAGCTTTGCCAAGAAGAAATCAATGATCTTCTGAAGAAAGGATTAATTAGAAAAAGCAAATCCCCTTGGAGCCGTACGGCATTTTATGTTGAAAAGGCGGCTGAAATCGAAAGAGGAGTTCTAAGATTGGTAATCAATTATAAACCATTAAACAAAGTCTTACAATCTATTAGGTATCCTTTACCTAATACTTAGGATTTGCTCAACAGATTGAACAATGCCAAAATATTTTCAAAATTTGATTTAAAATCAGGATTTTGGCAGATTCAGATGAAAGAAGAAGATAGATATAAAACTGCATTCACTGTTCCAATGGGGCATTATGAATGGAATGTTATGCCTTTTGGATTGAAAAATGTTCCGTCTGAATTTCAGAATATTATGAATAATATCTTCTCATCTTATACCCAGTTTGCCATTGTTTACATTGATGATATTCTTATTTTTTCAGAATCTGTGATACAACATTGGAAACATTTGAATATCTTCAAAAATGTCATAAAAGAAAATGGATTGGCTTTATCCAAAAGAAAAATGAATCTTTTTCAGCAGAAAATCAGGTTCTTAGGATTTGAAATCCAAGACAGAAAAATAACTCCGACTAATAGAGTTATTCAATTTGCTGATAAATTTCCAGATGAAATTAAGGATAAAAATATGCTACAAAGATTTCTTGGATGTCTAAATTATGTTGGATTTTTCTATCAGGATTTGGCAAAAGATAGAAAACTTCTCCAAGAAAGATTAAAGAAAAATCCTAAGGAGTGGTCTATCCATCACACTATTGCAGTAAAAAAGATTAAAGAAAGAGTTAAAAATCTTCCTTGTAGATATTTATCTGACCCAGAAGCTTTCAAAATAGTTCAAACTGATGCCTCTGATGTCGGATATGGTGGAATCCTTTTACAACAAAAAGATTCACAAGAAGAATTAATAAGATTTAATTTAGGATTATGGAATGAAGCTCAAAAGAAATATTCAACCATCAAAAAGGAAGTTCTTGCCATAGTTATTTGTGTGACGAAATTCCAACATGATTTATTAAACAAAGAATTTCTCATCAGAGTTGATGCTAAAGCAGCAAAAGAAATCCTGGAAAAAGATGTCAAAAATCTTGTCTCTAAGCAAATATTTGCTAGATGGCAAGCCATTTTATCAGTGTTTGAATTTAAAATTGAATTTATTAATGGAAATTCTAACTCTCTCCCTGACTTTCTTACTAGAGAATTTCTTCAGGGACGACAAAATGGTAAGTAGTTCTTCCCCGTCCATGAAGAAAAAAGGGAATGAGAAATTGGCAGATCAAGAAGAAAGCCAAAAGGGCTTTACTCCAACAAAAGACCCAAGTCAATCAGAATTATATCTTTACACTGGTAACAGAATTCTTGTTACTTCAGATTGTCTAATGGAAGAAAGATCTATTGAAGATAATGTTTATTTTCTATTTGGGAAGGGGCTTCATTATTATTCCCCTGATAAAAGAAAAACCAGAGATTGGTTTCTCAATATTTTACATCAGACGAAAAGTGTCCTCATCTTCCACAACAAGAATGCAAATGGTATCATCACTTACTCAAAGTTCACTATTCTCAAAATCCTTACTGAGGAAGATTGGGATGGTCCCTTGTACATGACAAAATCAGTCAAATTATACAATTCGACTGAGTTCTTTAATTATTGGGACTATATTGATGCCTGGAAATATGCTTTGATGTGGCAAAATCGCCAGTATAATCACTCCTGGTTCATCAGATTCAAAGAAGAAAGTCCTGATGTCACTCCTATTCATCGCAATTTTCCATCCTGGTTTCTCTGCACCTGGTGGTCATATTATGGTGCTTCTCAGAAAATTCTTCCTGATAATTTTCGTTATTTGTTTATTAAGTTCTCTCAGGTTGTTGAAGAAAAGGTTCCATGTGAAGCCATCAATATGCTTCGCTTCTTTGCTAAATTTCATATCCCTTATATTTTCCAATGGAAGTTTGAAGTAAAAAAGGACTTATATGATTTACCATCTCTTTATCAAACTTTTTATCAAAAGTGGTGGTCTAAGATTGAAAATGATACTTATGAGAGAATTCTGAATCAAATCTCTCCTCCTGTTAAAGAAGAAATTCCTCTTCCTGAAGAAAAGCCTTTTTGAGAATGAAATGCTCATGGCTGATCTATTAGCCAAAAAGATTACCAAAGAAATTGCTCGAGAAAAATCTCCTGAGCCGATGGATATGTCTGTTGACTCCGTCAATTTTGAAGAAAAGATCAAGCAAATTTTAGAAGAATATCTCCCAAAGAAAAAAGTTGATGATCATGATTGGGATAGTAATCATGATCCAGATGAAAATCTTGATGATGAAGTTGCGCCTCTTGAAGATCTCCATCCTCGTTGGGACCCTGACTCTCATGTTAATCCCGATGGCTCAGTTACAGAATATCTTCGTGGTGGAAAGTTTTGGTACTCTTCAGCAAAAGACAAAGGAAAAGAAAAAGAAGTCGAAAAGGAATCTCGGTTAGCTGAATTATTCCGGAAAAATTCTGCTAAAGCAAAAGAATTGATGAAAAAGAAGATGTAATTTGAGATGATTCCAATCAAATAATTCGATCCTGTGTCAATGTTAGTTGTTCATAATAATATCTTGATATTATCCTATAAGTGTCTTGCATAGAAGAAATGGTGTCTTCATTCAAAACGATGCTTGAGAAGAAATGTTGCTAGTTATCATTGCCTGGGAGAAAAGCTAGTATAATGTCAAGGTTTGATTTGATGAAAAATTGTCCTCTAGCCATCAGAGAATATATTTTTGGTAGGGGCTACCTTTTATGTTGCCACTTGTAAACAAAGATGGTAGGGGCTGCCTTTTGTGTTGCCATTTGAAAAAGTTGGTACTGGTGTTGGTGTTGCTTTATTGCCATATGTCATGAGTTGATAATGTTATGGGGGGTATGTTTATCTTTTGCTTTCCATGTGGCATAAAGATATTCCACCTCATGTACCTTGTCCATCAACTTTTGTACCTAGCCCATCAACTTTTGAAAATGTGTTTTGGTGGCTTGTGTCGGTAGCCATTCCTTTGTTTGTTGCAAGTCCTCTCATGGTCGGATGGGAGGAATCTCTTATTGTATGCTCCATCTATATAAGGAGCTGAGGGTTTTCCATTTGCATATATAGTTCAAGATATAGTGAAAGAGATATAGTTCAGAAAATTATAAAAAACATAAGTGTGAGTGTGAGTGTGAGTTTGAAGTTTGAGTGCTAGAGCTTAAAGTTTAAGTGTGATAGAGTCTGAAGTCCTATACAAACCTTCTGTAAGTAATTAAGTTTTTAAGTTTAATGTTACATACTTGTTGTTATCTAATCATGTTGTTTCTTTTGCTAGAATATGTCTATTCGTCTTACTCTGCTTAGAAGATACTATGATGATGTTCGGATATTAAGAAAAATTGAATCCTTGTTAGACAATATAAGAAGACATCTGCAAATCTGTACCCACAGAAATAATCTTCGCCATCTTGAGTTTGAAAGGAGAAGGATTGTTTTAATGCGTTCTTATGCTGTCTTCCAACTAGATAAATTCTGAACTAAATCAAAACTACAAGCTATGGCCTTCTGAGATGCCACCTCGTTCTATTAGGAGATAAGAATTATTGCGTGATCAAAGAAGACGTGAAAATCAGCTTAGAACATTAGAAAATGCTATCAGACAAATTGATGAAAATATAGCTGTAAGAGGATATCTTGTTATCCGTGTTCAAGCTATTAGACGATCTATGTTAGTACGCTTGTGTAATCAAGTAAGAGAATATTGTAATAGACTGAATGAAGAATTAGAATTATTATCTCGTATTTAAATTTGTGTTAAAAAAAAAATGGGATTTAGATGAATTGAATCTATTATCCAGATCTGAAGCTTTTAGCCAAGTTGATCTATCTAATTCTCTTTAGAGTTTTTATTTTCCTTCTTATTCTCCCCTTCTGTGCCTCGTTCATCTTTTTAAAGAGTGTGGTCGCGTTGTAAGTCCTGCTTCATGCCGTGATCAGGCGTTAAGGGCAGTAAATCTTTGACAGAACTCTTCTTGTTTCTAACGAGCTACAAAAGATGGAAAATTCTAAGGGAAAAACAAAACTTTTTAAGAATTGGTTTAAATCATTTCAGCATCCTTCTAATAGATCTTATTCGTCTTCTTCATCCTACCAGTCTGCTTTAACCAGTTTTACCCGTAATAGTTTAGAAAAGGAAAATTCAGAAAAAACAAAAAATTCAGAAGAAATGATATATGAAAATTTTGACCAAGCAATATCAAATTGGAAGTTGCCAGCCTTGCCTGTAACAGAAATATATAGCAATGGCACATTTGAAGAGCAAAATGATTATCACATAAAAACTGTTGATCTCTCTGGAGGAAAACAAACAATCAAAGTTCTTGATAGAAGAATTATTGAACAAATCAGAACCAAATACAACTACCTGCACATAGGATTAATTCAGGTAGGAATCAAACCATTGTTTTGATTAGGATTAAATGTTACAGTCTGTGCTTATGTGCGAGATCAGAGACATGATGAATTTGATGATTCTCTTTATGCTATGATTGAATCAAGTCTCTATCATGGACCTGTTTATTTTAACTGCTTTCCCAACATCACAATTGATGCTCATGATGATGATATCCTTGATTGTGCAACTATTGGATTTCAAAGCAAAGGATTAAAAATGAGTCCAAGAAATAAACCTTTTGCTATAGTTTATCGTGTGTTTTACAAATCCATGATATCTGTCTTTCCCATGATAGCCTATAGAGATAAGGTTGATAAAGAAAAAACTACAGTTCTCATGGAAACAAACTTTAACAATAACGTGTTCATCCCAAAAGTCATTAGCTGGGAAGAAGTTGTTCTTCCAGGAAACTGGCAGATAGAAGATGTCACCCCAAGAGTAAATGAAATAACAGATGATTTACAAAGTATAGTCAAATTAATCAATGGTAATGTTGAAGTCAATTTTAGGAGAAAAATGGAAAAAGCTAGGAGAAGTTTTGCCAGTTATACGGAAGGAAGAAAAAGTTTTAAATTAGAAGAAATAGATGTTGACCAAAGGAGTAGTGAAAAGGAAGAAATGGATCAAAAAGTTTTTAGAAATAAAGAAAGTGGAATTGAACACCCTATCTACAAAAGATCCTCATCAGCAAAAACCTATAATCCAAGTGAAAGTGATTTTCTCCAAGGAGCCATAAGAATGGTTAGCATTCAAAAGCCAGAAGAAATACCTGTTAAAAAGTTTCAAATTGATAAACCATATCTTAGAGAAAATTTGAAAAATCATCCTTTAAAAGATTGGTTCTTTAAAAAGTTTAACACAGAAGAAAAGGATAAGATGAGAGAATTATGGTATTCCCAAATGGAGGAAGAAGAAAGAAATATACCTTTCTTTGATTGGTTTATGGAATATTTTAGAAAAGGGAAAATCAAAGAAAAGGAAAATCAAAGCCCAGAACATATAAGAGTTATAGGGAAAACAACAAGAACTTGGAAAGACACTGAAGGAAAAGAAGTTGATAAATCTCACCCACCTTGGAAGAAACTTGATATTTCTGTCCCTAATACGGACACCAAGAATTATGCCATGCCTGTAAAAAATGCATCCCTTTATGAATCAAAATCAGACCCAAATGCTAAAGACATAGGTATGGGTATTGGAGATATAATTGAACAAAACAATTATACCAATCTATGTTTATTAACCATTGGAGAACAAACAGATCGAATAGAAAGAACAATCAAATTAAAATCTGAATTCAGTAAAGATAAAAAAGAAAAATTAGAAGAAAGCTCTGCCAATGCAGTTTATGTTCCCAGACAATTACCTAAAGGGATTACTCTGCAAGAAGAACCATTCATAATTACAGACGAAATGCAAAAAGAATTATCCAATAGAATGGAAAGCCTCAATATGGGAGGAAAATGATTCAGTATCCTAAGGGTCTCTGCGTCTGAAGATTTATTAATAAATCGCCTAAAGAAATGGAATCCTCAGGTAAAATTGCCAGAAATAAAGAATTATTATCCTAGACCAACCCCTGTTGATCTACAACTCGAAGAAGCTCCATACAGTTATACCTCAGAATTAACCTATTCAGGAAATTCGGTCCAGTTTGACGAGTTTGTCCAGTTCGTCCTGTTTGTCTAGTTTGTCCAATTCGTCCTATTCGTTCAGTTTGTCAAGTTAGTCCACTTTTTCCAATTTGCCCACTTTCTACAGTTTGTCCACCTTGTCATGTTTGTCGACTCTTTCCAATTCAACTAGTTTGTCCACTTTGTCCAGTTCGTCCACTTTGTCTACTTTGTCAAGTTTGTCCACTTTGATGAATTTGTCCAATTTGTCCAGTTTATCTGATTGGTCAAGTTCGTCCAGTTTGTCCAATTCGTCGTAATCGTCCAGTTTGTAAATTTAGTCCACTTTTTCCAATTTACCCACTTTCTACAGTTTGTCCACTTTGTCCAGTTTGTCAAATATGTACAGTTTGTCCACTTTGTTCAGTTCATCCACTTTGTCCTGTTTGTCCACATTAACAAATTTGTCCACTTTTTCCAATTCGTTCAGTTGGTCCACTTTGTCCAATTTGTAAAGTTTGTCCACTTTGACCTGTTTGTACAATTTAACTAGTTTCTCTAGTTTGTCCACTTTGTTCAGTAGGGCCAGTTTGTCATGTTCGCCCATTTTGTCTACTTTTTGTCCATCACATTGTACAATACGTTCCACTTTGTCCTCTTTTCCAATTCGCTCTGTTTGTCCACATTGTCATATCTGTCAACTTTGTCATGTTTGTCCACTTCTTCTATTTCATCCAATTTGTCCACTTCTTCCAGTTCGTCCAGTTTGTCCACTTTGTTCACTTTGTCCAGTTTATCCAATTTTTCAAGTTTGTCTAGGTGGTTCAATTTGTCCAGTTTCATCAGTTTATCTAATTTGTCAAAATCGTCTAGTTTGTCTAGTTGGTCCGGTTTGTCTAGTTTGTCCATTTTGTTCACTTTGCTCATTTTGTCCAGTTTTGTCGAGTTTATCTACTTTGTTCACTTTGTTCATTTCGTCCAGTTTGCCTAGTTTATTAAGTTTGTTTAGATGGTATAGTTTGACCAGTTTGACAGGTTTATCTAATTTGTCCAAATCGTCTAGTTCGTCTCGATGATCAAGCTTGTCCACTTTGTCGAGTTGGTCAAATTTAGCCAGTTTGTGCAGTTTGTCCAGTTTGTTCACTTTGTTCAACTTTTGCAGTTCGATTTGTTTATCCACTTTGTCTACTTTATTTTATTTGTTCACTTTGTCCACAATGTCCAGTTTGTGTACTTTGTCCATTTGGTCCAGTTTGACGAGTTTGTCCAGTTCGTCCTGTTGGTCTAGTTTGTCCAATTCGTCCTATTCGTTGAGTTTGTCAAGTTAGTCCACTTTTTCCAATTTGCCCACTTTCTGCAGTTTGTCCACCTTTTCATGTTTGTCTAATCTTTCCAATTCATCTAGTTTGTCCACTTTGTCCACTTTGTCCAGTTTGTCTACTTTGTCAAGTTTGTCCCCTTTGATGAATTTGTCCAATTTATCCGGTTTATTTGATTTGTCAAGTTCGTCCAGTTTGTCCAATTCGTCGTAATCGTCCAGTTTGTAAATTTAGTCCACTTTTTCCAATTTACCCACTTTCTACAGTTTGTCCACTTTGTCCAGTTCGTCAAATTTGTACAGTTTGTCCACTTTGTTCAGTTCATCCACTTTGTCCTGTTTGTCCACATTAACAAATTTGTCCACTTTTTCCAATTCGTTCAGTTGGTCCACTTTGTCCAATTTGTAAAGTTTGTCCACTTTGACCTGTTCGTACAATTTTACTAGTTTCTCTAGTTTGTCCACTTTGTTCATTAGGGCCAGTTTGTCATGTTCGCCCATTTTGTCTACTTTTTGTCCATCACATTGTACAATACGTTCCACTTTGTCCTCTTTTCCAATTCGCTCTGTTTGTCCACATTGTCATATTCGTCAACTTTGTCATGTTTGTCCACTTCTTCTATTTCATCCAGTTTGTCCACTTCTTCCAGTTCGTCCAGTTTGTTCACTTTGTTCAGTTTATCCAATTTGTCAAGTTTGTCTAGATAGTTCAATTTGTCCAGTTTCATCAGTTTATCTAATTTGTCAAAATCGTCTAGTTTGTCTAGTTGGTCCGGTTTGTCTAGTTTGTCCATTTTGTTCACTTTGCTCATTTTGTCCAGTTTGTCCAGTTTGTGGAGGTATATGGTTAGTATGAAGAAAAGAAGAAAAGTGGTCCCATCAATGTTAGATGTTCATAATAATATCTTGATATTGTCTTGATATTATCCTATAGGTGTCTTGTATAGAAGAAATGGTGTCTTCATTCAAAACGATGCTTGAGAAGAAATGTTGCTAGTTATCATTGCCTGGGAGAAAAGCTAGCATAATGTCAAGGTTTGATTTGAAGAAAATTTGTCCTCTAGCCATCAGAGAATATATTTTGGTAGGGGCTGCCTTTTATGTTGCCACTTGTAAACAAAGATGGTAGGGGCTGCCTTTTGTGTTGCCATTTGAAAAAGTTGGTGTTGGTGTTGGTGTTGCTTTATTGCCATATGTCATAAGTTGATAATGTTGTGGGGGGAATGTTTATCTTTTGCTTTCCATGTGGCATAAAGATATTCCTTCTCATGTACCTTGTCCATCAACTTTTGTACCTAGCCCATCAACTTTTGAAAATGTCTTTTGGTGGCTTGTGTCGGTGGCCATTCCTTTGATTGTTGCAAGTCCTCTCATGGTCGGATGAGAGGAATCTCTTATTGTATGCTCCATCTATATAAGGAGCTGAGGGTTTTCCATTTAGATATAGTGAAAGATATATAGTTGAGAAAATTATAAAAAAACATAAGTGTGAGTGTGAGTGTGAGTTTGAAGTTTGAGTGCTAGAGCTTGAAGTTTAAGTGTGATAGAGTCTGAAGTCCTGTACAAATCTTCTGTAAGTAATTAAGTTTTTAAGTTTAATGTTACATGCTTGTTGTTATCTAAAAAAAAAAAAAAAAAGGGGATTTGGATGAATTGAATCTATTATCCAGGATCTGAAGCTTTTTAGCCAAGTTGATCTATCCAATTCTCTTTAGAGTTTTTATTTTCCTTCTTATTCTCCAGTTCTGTGCCTCGTTTATCTTTTTAAAGAGTTTGGTCGCGTTGTAAGTCCCGCTTCAGGCCGTGATCAGGCATCAAGGGCAGTAAATCGTTGACAGAACTCTTCTTGTTTCTAACGAGTTACAAAAATGGAAAAAGCTAGGAGAAGTTTTGCCGGATATACGGAAGGAAGAAAAAGTTTTAAATTAGAAGAAATAGATGATGACCAAAGGAGTAGCGAAAACGAAGAAATGGATCAAAAGGTTTTTAGAAACAAAGAAAGTGGAATTGAACACCCGATCTACAAAAGATCCTCATCAGCAAAAACCTATAATCCAAGTAAAAGTGATTTTCTCCAAGGAGCCATAAGAATGGTGAGCATTCAAAAGCCAGAAGAAATACCTGTTAAAAAGTTTCAAATTGATAAACCATATCTTAGAGAAAATTTGAAAAATCATCCTTTAAAAGATTGGTTCTTTAAAAAGTTTAACATAGAGGAAAAAGATAAAATGAGAGAATTATGGTATTCCCAAATGGAGGAAAAAGAAAGAAATATACCTTTCTTTGATTGGTTTATGGAATATTTTAGAAAAGGGAAAATCAAAGCCTAGAACAGATAAGAGTTATAGGAAAAACAACAAGAACTTGGAAAGACACTGAAGGAAAAGAAGTTGATAAATCTCATCCACCTTGGAAGAAACTTGATATTTCTGTCCTTAATACAGAAACCAAGAATTATGCTATGCCTGTAAAAAATGCATCTATTTATGAATCAAAACCAGACCCAAATGCTAAAGACATAGGTATAGGTATTGGAGCTATAATTGAACAAAACAATTACACCAATCTATGTTTATTAACCATTGGAGAACAAATAGATCGAATAAAAAGAACAATCAAATTAAAATCTGAATTCAGTAAAGATAAAAAAGAAAAATTACAAGAAAGCTCTGCCAATGCAGTTTATGTTCCCAGACAATTACATAAAGGGATTACTCTGCAAGAAGGACCATTCATAATGATAGACGAAATGCAAAAAGAATTATCCAATAGGATGGAAAGCCTCAATATGGGAGGAAAAGGATTCAGTATCCTAAGGGTCTCTGCGTCTGAAGATTTATTAATAAATTGCATAAAGAAATGTAATCCTCAGGTAAAATTGCCAGAAACAAAGAATTATTATCCTAGACCAACTCCTGTTGATCTACAACTCGAAAAAGCTCCATACAGTTATACCTCAGAATTAACCTATTCAGGAAATTCTTTATATGAGTGGAATTTAGATGGATTAACAGAATATCAAATTGGAAGTTGACAGCCTTGCATGTAACATAAATATATAGCAATGGCACATTTGAAGAACAAGATGATTACCACATAAAAACTGTTGAAAAAACTGTTTCTCTCTCTGGAGGAAAACAGACAATCAAAGTTCTTGATAGAAGAATTATTGAACAAATCAGAACCAAATACAACTACCTGCACATAGGATTAATTCAGGTAGGAATCAAACCCTTGTTTCGATTAGGATTAAATGTTGCAGTCTGTGCTTATGTGCGAGATCAGAGACATGATGAATTTGATGATTCTCTTTATGCTATGATTGAATCAAGTCTCTGTCATGGACCCGTTTATTTTAACTGCTTTCCCAACATCACAATTGATGCTCATGATGATGATATCCATGATTGTGCAACTATTGGATTTCAAAGCAAAGGATTAAAAATGAGTCCAAGAAGTAAACCTTTTGCTATAGTTTATCGTGTGTTCTACAAATCCATGATATCTGTCTTTCCCATGATAGCCTATAGAGATAAGGTTGATAAAGAAAAAACTACAGTTCTCATGGAAACAAACTTTAACAATAACGTGTTCATCCCAAAAGTCATCAGCTTGGAAGAAGTTGTTCTTCCAGGAAATTGGCAAATAGAAGTTGTTCTATATAAGGAGCTGAGGGTTTTCCATTTAGATATAGTGAAAGATATATAGTTGAGAAAATTATAAAAAAAAACATAAGTGTGAGTGTTAGTGTGAGTTTGAAGTTTGAGTGCTAGAGCTTGAAGTTTAAGTGTGATAGAGTCTGAAGTCCTGTACAAATCTTCTTTAAGTAACTACTGCCAGGATCGAATTCTTTGATAGGAATCATCTCAAATTACATCTTCTTTTTCATTAATTCTTTTGCTTTAGCAGAATTTTTCCGGAATAACTCAGCTAACCGAGATTCCTTTTCGACTTCTTTTTCTTTCCTTTGTCTTTTGCTGAAGAGTACCAAAACTTTCCACCACGAAGATATTCTGTAACTGAGCCATTGGGATTAACATGAGAGTCAGGGTCCCAACGAGGATGGAGATCTTCAAGAGGCGCAACTTCATCATCAAGATTTTCATCTGGATCATGATTACTATCCCAATCATGATTACCAACTTTTTTCTTTGGGAGATATTCTTCTAAAATTTGCTTGATCTTTTCTTCAAAATTGACGGAGTCAACAGACATATCCATCGGCTTAGGAGATTTTTCTCGAGCAATTTCTTTGGCAATCTTTTTGGCTAATAGATCAGCCATGAGCATTTCATTCTCAAAAGGCTTTTCTTCAGGAAGAGGAATTTCTTCTTTAACAAGATGAGAGATTTGATTCAGAATTCTCTCATAAGTATCATTTTCAATCTTAGACCACCACTTTTGATAAAAAGTCTGATAAAGAGATGGTAAATCATATAAGTCCTTTTTTACTTCAAACTTCCATTGGAAAATATAAGGGATATGAAATTTAGCAAAGAAGCGAAGCATATTGATGGCTTCACATGGAACCTTTTCTTCAACCTGAGAGAACTTAATAAACAAATAACGAAAATTATCAAGAAGGATTTTCTGAGAAGCACCATAATATGACCACCGTGAAGAGAAACCAGGATGGAAAATTGCGATGAATAGGAGTGACATCAGGACTTTCTTCTTTGAATCTGATGAACCAGGAATGATTATACTGGCGATTTTGCCACATCAAAGCAAATTTCTAAGCATCAATATAGTCCCAAAAAATAAAGAACTTAGTCGAATTGTATAATCGGACTGATTTTGTCATATACAAGGGACCATCCCAATCTTCCTCAGTAAGGATTTTGAGAATAGTGAACTTTGAATAAGTGATGATACCATTTGCATTCTTTTTGTAGAAAATGAGGACACTTTTCGTCTGATGCAAAATATTGAGATACCAATCTCTGGTTTTTCTTTTATCAGGGGAATAATAATGAAGCCCCTTCCCAAATAGAAAATAAACATTATCTTCAACAGATCTTTCTTCCATAAGACAATCTAAAGTAACAAGAATTCTGTTACTAGTGTAAAGATATAATTCTGATTGACTTGGGTCTTTTGTTGGAGTAAAACCCTTTTGGCTTTCTTCTTGATCTGCCAATTTCTCATTCCCTTTTTTCTTCAAGAACGGGGAAGAACTACTTGCCATTTTGTCGTCCCTGAAGAAATTCTCTAGTAAGAAAGTCAGGGAGAGAGTTAGAATTTCCATTAATAAATTCAATTTTAAATTCAAACACTGATAAAATGGCTTGCCATCTAGCAAATATTTGCTTAGAGACAAGATTTTTGACATCTTTTTCCAGAATTTCTTTTGCAGCCTTAGCATCAACTCTGATCAGAAATTCTTTGTTTAATAAATCATGTTGGAATTTCATCACACAAATAACTATGGCAAGAACTTCCTTTTTGATGGTTGAATATTTCTTTTGAGCTTCATTCCATAATCCTGAATTAAATCTTATTAATTCTTCTTGTGAATCTTTTTGTTGTAAAAGGATTCCACCATATTCGATATCAGAGGCATCAGTTTGAACTATTTTGAAAGCTTTTGGGTCAGATAAACATCTACAAGGAAGATTTTTAATTCTTTCTTTAATCTTTTTTACTGCATTAGTATGATGGATAGACCACTCCTTAGGATTTTTCTTTAATCTTTCTTGGAGAAGTTTTCTATCTTTTGCCATATCCTGATAGAAAAATCCAACATAATTTAGACATCCAAGAAATCTTTGTAGCATATTTTTATCCTTAATTTCATCTGGAAATTTATCAGCAAATTGAATAACTCTATTAGTCGGAGTTATTTTTCTGTCTTGGATTTCAAATCCTAAGAACCTGATTTTCTGCTAAAAAGATTCATTTTTCTTTTGGATAAAGCCAATCCATTTTCTTTTACAACTCTTTTGAAAATACTCAAATGTTTCCAATGTTGTATCACAGATTCTGAAAAAATAAGAATATCATCAATGTAAACAATGGCAAACTGGGTATAAGATGAGAAGATATTATTCATAATATTCTGAAATTCAGAAGGAGCATTTTTCAATCCAAAAGGCATAACATTCCATTCATAATGCCCCATTGGAACAGTGAATGTAGTTTTATATCTATCTTCTTCTTTTATCTGAATCTGCCAAAATCCTGATTTTAAATCAAATTTTGAAAATATTTTGCCATTGTTTCATCTGTTTAGCAAATCCTGAGTATTAGGTAAAGGATACCTAATACATTGTAAGACTTTGTTTAAAGGTTTATAATTGATTACCAATCTTGGAACTCCTCTTTCGATTTCAGCGGCCTTTTCAACATAAAATGCCGTACGGCTCCAAGGGGATTTGCTTTTTCTAATTAATCCTTTCTTCAGAAGATCATTGATTTCTTCTTGGCAAAGCTTCAAATGGGCAGCATCCATTTGAGATGGGCGAGCTTTAGTAGGAATATCTTTTTCATTAAAATCTTTTACATATGGTAATCCTACTATGTGTCTTTTTCTATTCCAAAAGGCTGATGGTAATTCAGAACAGCATTCTTCTTCAATCTGTTTGGTAAATTCTTCTAATTTTGTTCTAAATTCTTTTTTCTCCAATTCTTTTGTCATTTGGACACATTTAATTTCATTTTTTAATCCATTTATGTAATTTTCTCTGATGGCAATAACTTGATTTATCCTTTGGATTTTCGTCTCACAAGGATCATCTATAAAATCAAGATTTACTTCAATCCCTTTGATATTTGTAGAAATTCCTTTTGTTGTTACAGAAAAGGGTTGGATTTGAAGAATAAATGGAGATCCAAGGAGTACATCGTTAACAATATCTTCTGAAATAATAAAGGGTGAAGTAACACAGACTCCTTTCATGCAAACATGAACATTTGGGATTTTTCTTTCTATGGAAATGGTCGTTCCATGAGCAGCAGACACAAACTGTTTTGATTCACTTGTAAATTCAATGGGAACGATTCCAAGTCTGATAACATTTAAGTCAGCACCAGTGTCAATTATGGCATTAACAATCTTCTCGAAGTTTTTAATTTTTATTTTTACCTGAACTCTCCACTGTTGGTAAATACATTTTGTAGGAATTACACCAGTAGAGATTTTGCTAATTTCTCCTTTAATTCTTTGGACAAATTTTTCTTCATCATATTTTTCAATAGCACCATCACTTTCTAACCAAGTTAACCTCTCGTCAAGCTCATTTTGTTTTTTGGTTAATTCTAATTTTAATTCACGAAGTTCTCTCTTCTGATCATTTAATTCTCTTTGTAAATCTGAGAGAGTTAAGGGTTTATTTATAGTATGAATTTTTTCTGCTCTATTCATGAGGTCAATCATGGAATAGGTTGGTGTATGAAATGTTTCTTTCTCCTTTATCCTTTTTGGATAATATTGTGTTTTATCCACTTTGTCCAGTTCGTCCAGTTTGTCTACTTTGTCAAGTTTGTCCAGTTTGATGAATTTGTCCAATTTGTCCAGTTTATCTGATTTGTCAAGTTCGTCCAGTTTGTCCAATTCGCCATAATCGTCCAGTTTGTCAATTTAGTCCACTTTTTCCAATTTACCCACTTTCTACTGTTTGTCCACTTTGTCCAGTTCGTAAAATTTGTACAGTTTGTCCACTTTGTTCAGTTCATCCACTTTGTCTTGTTTGTCCACATTAACAAATTTGTCCACTTTTTCCAATTCGTTCAGTTGGTCCACTTTGTCCAATTTGTACAGTTTGTCCACTTTGACCTGTTCGTACAATTTAACTAGTTTTTCTAATTTGTCCACTTTGTTCAGTAGGTAGGGCCAGTTTGTCATGTTCGCCCATTTTGTGTACTTTTTGTCCATCACATTGTACAATTCGTCCACTTTGTCCTCTTTTCCAATTCGTTCAGTTTGTCCACATTGTCATATTCGTCAACGTTGTCATGTTTGTCCACTTCTTCTATTTCGTCCAGTTTGTCCACTTCTTCTAGTTCGTCCAGTTTGTCCACTCTGTTCACTTTGTCCAGTTTATCCAATTTGTCAAGTTTGTCTAGATGGTTCAATTTGTCCAGTTTCATCAGTTTATCTAATTTGTCCAAATCGTCTAGTTTGTCCAGTTGGTCCAGTTTGTCTAGTTTGTCCACTTTGTTCACTTTGCTCATTTTGGCCAGTTTGTCGAGTTTATCTACTTTGTTCACTTTGCTCATTTCGTCTAGTTTGCCTAGTTTATTAAGTTTGTTTAGATGGTACAGTTTGACCAGTTTGACTGGTTTATCTAATTTGTCCAAATCGTCTAGTTCGTCCCGATGGTCAAGCTTGTCCACTTTGTCGAGTTGGTCAAATTTAGCCAGTTTGTGCAGTTTGTCCAGTTTGTGCAAGATGTCCAGTTTGTTCACTTTGTTTAACTTTTACAGCTCGATTTGTTTATCCACTTTGTCTATTTTATCATGTTTGTTCACTTTGTCCATGATGTCCAGTTTGTGTACTTTCTCCATTTGGTCCAGTTTGACGAGTTTGTCCAGTTCGTCCTGTTGGTCTAGTTTGTCCAATTCATCCTATTCGTTCAGTTTGTCAAGTTAGTCAATTCCAATTTGGCCCATTTCTACAGTTTGTCCACATTGTCATGTTTGTCTACTCTTTCCAATTCATCTAGTTTGTCCACTTTGTCCAGTTCGTCCAGTTTGTCTACTTTGTCAAGTTTGTCCAGTTTGATGAATTTGTCCAATTTGTCCAGTTTATCTGATTTGTCAAGTTCGTCCAGTTTGTCCAATTCGCCATAATCGTCCAGTTTGTCAATTTAGTCCACTTTTTCCAATTTACCCACTTTCTACTGTTTGTCCACTTTGTCCAGTTCGTAAAATTTGTACAGTTTGTCCACTTTGTTCAGTTCATCCACTTTGTCTTGTTTGTCCACATTAACAAATTTGTCCACTTTTTCCAATTCGTTCAGTTGGTCCACTTTGTCCAATTTGTACAGTTTGTCCACTTTGACCTGTTCGTACAATTTAACTAGTTTTTCTAATTTGTCCACTTTGTTCAGTAGGGCCAGTTTGTCATGTTCGCCCATTTTGTGTACTTTTTGTCCATCACATTGTACAATTCGTCCACTTTGTCCTCTTTTCCAATTCGTTCAGTTTGTCCACATTGTCATATTCGTCAACGTTGTCATGTTTGTCCACTTCTTCTATTTCGTCCAGTTTGTCCACTTCTTCTAGTTCTTCCAGTTTGTCCACTCTGTTCACTTTGTCCAGTTTATCCAATTTGTCAAGTTTGTCTAGATGGTTCAATTTGTCCAGTTTCATCAGTTTATCTAATTTGTCCAAATCGTCTAGTTTGTCCAGTTGGTCCAGTTTGTCTAGTTTGTCCACTTTGTTCACTTTGCTCATTTTGGCCAGTTTGTCGAGTTTATCTACTTTGTTCACTTTGCTCATTTCGTCTAGTTTGCCTGTTTATTAAGTTTGTTTAGATGGTACAGTTTGACCAGTTTGACTGGTTTATCTAATTTGTCCAAATCGTCTAGTTCGTCCCGATGGTCAAGCTTGTCCACTTTGTCGAGTTGGTCAAATTTAGCCAGTTTGTGCAGTTTGTCCAGTTTGTGCAAGATGTCCAGTTTGTTCACTTTGTTTAACTTTTACAGCTCGATTTGTTTATCCACTTTGTCTATTTTATCATGTTTGTTCACTTTGTCCATGATGTCCAGTTTGTGTACTTTCTCCATTTGGTCCAGTTTGACGAGTTTGTCCAGTTCGTCCTGTTGGTCTAGTTTGTCCAATTCATCCTATTCGTTCAGTTTGTCAAGTTAGTCCATTTTTTCCAATTTGCCCACTTTCTACAGTTTGTCCACATTGTCATGTTTGTCTACTCTTTCCAATTCATCTAGTTTGTCCACTTTGTCCAGTTCGTCCAGTTTGTCTACTTTGTCAAGTTTGTCCAGTTTGATGAATTTGCCTAATTTATCCGGTTTATCTGATTTCTCCAGTTCGTCCAGTTTGTCCAATTCGTCGTAATCGTCCAGTTTGTAAATTTAGTCCACTTTTTCCAATTTACCCACTTTCTACAGTTTGTCCACTTTGTCCAGTTCGTCAAATTTGTACAGTTTGTCCACTTTGTTCAGTTCATCCACTTTGTCCTGTTTGTCCACATTAACAAATTTGTCCACTTTTTCCAATTCGTTCAGTTGGTCCACTTTGTCCAATTTGTAAAGTTTGTCCACTTTGACCTGTTCGTACAATTTAACTAGTTTCTCTAGTTTGTCCACTTTGTTCAGTAGGGCCAGTTTGTCATGTTCGCCCATTTTGTCTACTTTTTGTCCATCACATTGTACAATACGTTCCACTTTGTCCTCTTTTCCAATTCGTTCTGTTTGTCCACATTGTCATATTCGTCAACTTTGTCATGTTTGTCCACTTCTTCTATTTCATCCAATTTGCCCACTTCTTCCAGTTCATCCAGTTTGTCCACTTTGTTCACTTTGTCCAGTTTATCCAATTTGTCAAGTTTGTCTAGATGGTTCAATTTGTCCAGTTTCATCAGTTTATCTAATTTGTCCAAATCGTCTAGTTTGTCCAGTTGGTCCAGTTTGTCTAGTTTGTCCAGTTTGTCAAGTTTATCTACTTTGTTCACTTTGCTCATTTCGTCTAGTTTGCCTAGTTTATTAAGTTTGTTTAGATGGTACAGTTTGACCAGTTTGACTGGTTTATCTAATTTGTCCAAATCGTCTAGTTCGTCCCGATGGTCAAGCTTGTCCACTTTGTCGAGTTGGTCAAATTTAGCCAGTTTGTCCAGTTTGTCCAGTTTGTGCAAGATGTCCAGTTTGTTCACTTTGTTTAACTTTTACACCTCTATTTGTTTATCCACTTTGTCTATTTTATCATGTTTGTTCACTTTGTCCACCATGTCCAGTTTGTGTATTTTGTCCATTTGGTCCAGTTTGACGAGTTTGTCCAGTTCGTCCTATTGGTCTAGTTTGTCCAATTCGTCCTATTCGTTCAGTTTGTCAAGTTAGTCCATTTTTTCCAATTTGCCCACTTTCTACAGTTTGTCCACATTGTCATGTTTGTCTACTCTTTCCAATTCATCTAGTTTGTCCACTTTGTCCAGTTCGTCCAGTTTGTCTACTTTGTCAAGTTTGTCCAGTTTGATGAATTTGCCCAATTTATCCGGTTTATCTGATTTGTCCAGTTCGTCCAGTTTGTCCAATTCGTCGTAATCGTCCAGTTTGTAAATTTAGTCCACTTTTTCCAATTGACCCACTTTCTACAGTTTGTCCACTTTGTCCAGTTCATCAAATTTGTACAGTTTGTCCACTTTGTTCAGTTCATCCACTTTGTCCTGTTTGTCCACATTAACAAATTTGTCCAGTTTTTCCAATTCGTTCAGTTGGTCCACTTTGTCCAATTTGTAAAGTTTGTCCACTTTGACCTGTTCGTACACTTTAACTAGTTTCTCTAGTTTGTCCACTTTGTTCAGTAGGGCCAGTTTGTCATGTTCGCCCATTTTGTGTACTTCTTGTGCATCACATTGTACAATTCGTCCACTTTGTCCTCTTTTCAAATTCGTTCAGTTTGTCCACATTGTCATATTCGTCAACTTTGTCATGTTTGTCCACTTCTTCTATTTCGTCCAGTTTGTCCACTTCTTCTAGTTCGTCCAGATTGTCCACTTTGTTCACTTTATCCAGTTTATCCAATTTGTCAAGTTTGTCTAGATGGTTCAATTTGTCCAGTTTCATCAGTTTATCTAATTTGTCCAAATCGTCTAGTTTGTCCAGTTGGTCCAGTTTGTCTAGTTTGTCCACTTTGTTCACTTTGCTCATTTTGTGCAGTTTGTCGAGTTTATCTACTTTGTTCACTTTGCTCATTTCGTCCAGTTTGCCTAGTTTATTAAGTTTGTTTAGATGGTACAGTTTGACCAGTTTGACTGGTTTATCTAATTTGTCCAAATCGTCTAGTTCATCCCGATGGTCAAGCTTGTCCACTTTGTCGAGTTGGTCAAATTTAGCCAGTTTGTGCAGTTTGTCCAGTTTGTGCAAGATGTCCAGTTTGTTCACTTTGTTTAACTTTTACGGTTCGATTTGTTTATCCACTTTGTCTATTTTATCATGTTTGTTCACTTTGTCCACAATGTCCAGTTTGTGTATTTTGTCCATTTGGTCCAGTTTGATGAGTTTGTCCATTTCGTCCTGTTTGTCTAGTTTGTCCAATTCGTCCTATTCGTTCAGTTTGTCAAGTTAGTCCACTTTTTCCAATTTGCCCACTTTCTACAGTTTGTCCACCTTGTCATGTTTGTCGACTCTTTCCAATTCATCTAGTTTGTCCACTTTGTCCAGTTCGTCCAGTTTGTCTACTTTGTCAAGTTTATCCACTTTGATGAATTTGTCCAATTTGTCCAGTTTATCTGATTTGTCAAGTTCGTCCAGTTTGTCCAATTCGCCATAATCGTCCAATTTGTCAATTTAGTCCACTTTTTCCAATTTACCCACTTTCTACAGTTTTTCCACTTTGTCCAATTCATCAAATTTGTACAGTTTGTCCACTTTGTTCAGTTCATCCACTTTGTCTTGTTTGTCCACATTAACAAATTTGTCCACTTTTTCCAATTCGTTCAGTTGGTCCACTTTGTCCAATTTGTACAGTTTGTCCACTTTGACCTGTTTGTACAATTTAACTAGTTTTTCTAGTTTGTCCACTTTGTTCAGTAGGGCCAGTTTGTCATGTTCGCCCATTTTGTGTACTTTTTGTCCATCACATTGTACAATTCATCCACTTTGTCCTCTTTTCCAATTCGTTCAGTTTGTCCACATTGTCATATTCGTCAACGTTGTCATGTTTGTCCACTTCTTCTAATTCGCCCAGTTTGTCCACTTCTTCCAGTTCGTCCAGTTTGTCCAGTTTATCCAATTTGTCAAGTTTGTCTAGATGGTTCCATTTGTCTAGTTTCATCAGTTTATCTAATTTGTCCAAATCGTCTAGTTTGTCCAGTTGGTCCAGTTTGTCTAGTTTGTCCATTTTGTTCACTTTGCTCATTTTGTCCAGTTTGTCGAGTTTATCTACTTTGTCGCACCTTTTCAGCAAATAAGGGTGGTAATCCTGAAATAAATCTTTCTTTCCAAATATCAGAATTACAATCATTTAGTTGGTAGACTTTTGATAAGAATACATCTCTATACCAACGAAATTCTCCTAAATTTCTACATCTCAAACGATGTAACTGCTGTCTATTTTTCTCCTTAATTAGAGCAATTCCTCCAGTGAATTCATTGAGGATGCGTAGAAGCAAGACAGACTGAACTCATCGGATTTTCTCTGTTTTTTATATCTACCGGGTTTATATTTTCATACCATTTTGTTTCTTCTATCCGGAGTAAATCTAGAACGCGAAGGTTTTCTCTTTGATTCAGGCGTTTGATCTAAACCAAACTGGAAACAAAAATCTCCTAATTCTTTATCTCCAGAATATTTTCTCATTTTTTCAGCTTGTTTACTGATCTTTAAATCAGTACAAAGATTCAAAGATCGGTAAACAAGAAGGATTTTCTTTTTTAAAACATTTACTTGCATAATGACCCTTTTTCCCGCATGTATAACAAGTCGGAACATTTTCTTTAATGTATTTCTTTTTGAAATATTTTCTAGATTTTCTTTTAAATGGACTGAACTCATCGGATTTTCTCTGTTTTTTATATCTTCCGGGTTTATATTTTCTTACCATTTTGTTTCTTCTTTCCGGAGTAAATCTAGAACGCGAAGGTTTTCTCTTTGATTCATGCGTTTGATCTAAACCAAACTGGAAACAAAAATCTCCTAATTCTTTATCTCCAGAATATTTTCTCATTTTTTCAGCTTGTTTACTGATCTTTAAATCAGTACAAAGATTCATGCCAACTTTGTTAATTCTTTGTATAATTGCTCCGAAAGTCAGCATACTATAATTAATAGTACCATGCATTTTTTCTCTCAGGGAATTACGCACCTTTTCAGCAAATAAGTGTGGTAATCCTGAAATAAATCTTTCTTTCCAAATATCAGAATTACAATCATTTAGTTGATTGACCTTTGATAAGAATACATCTCTATACCAACGAAATTCTCCTAAATTTCTACATCTCAAACAATGTAACTGCTGTCTATTTTTCTCCTTAATTAGAGCAATTCCCAATTATCAGGGATTTGACTAGTACCTGCTTCAAGCTTAACATTTGGATCAACTAAATTTCCTGTGGTTTTGTCTCTATAAAGGATTCTTCCAAATTCATCCATTTTGACAGCATTTTCTATTTCAAGTCTTTGAGCTCCAGTTAATCCATAATTCCACCATCCTCTTAATATTCCATTGAAAGAGGTGGTTATCATCAGAAAGATATTTCTTGGAGTATTTCCTCTAACTCCACAAGCATTACAGTATATTAACATACTGTGAACCATTTGGACGATTTGATATTCTGTTAATCCATCTAAGTTCCATTCATATAAAGAATTTCCTGAATAGGTTAATTCTGAGGTGTAACTGTACGGAGCTTCTTCGAGTTGTAGATCAACAGGGGTTGGTCTAGGATAATAATTCTTTGTCTCTGGCAATTTTACCTGAGGATTCCATTTCTTTAGGCGATTTATTAATAAATCTTCTGACGCAGAGACCCTTAGGATACTAAATCCTTTTCCTCCCATATTGAGGCTTTCCATCCTATTGGATAATTCTTTTTGCATTTCGTCTGTCATTATGAATGGTTCTTCTTGCAAAGTAATCCCTTTAGCTAATTGTCTGGGTACATATACTGCATTGGCAGAGCTTTCTTCTAATTTTTCTTCTTTATCTTTATTGAATTCGGGTTTTAATTTGATTGTTCTTTCAATTCGATCTGTTTGTTCTCCAATGGTTAATAGACATAGATTGGTGTAATTGTTTTGTTCAATTATATCTCCAATACCTATACTTATGTCTTTAGCATTTGGGTCTGATTTTGATTCATAAATAGATGCATTTTTTACAGGCATGGCATAATTCTTGGTGTCTGTATTAGGGACAAAAATATCAAGTTTCTTCCAAGGTGGGTGAGATTTATCAACTTCTTTCCCTTCAGTGTCTTTCTAGGTTCTTGTTGTCTTTCCTATAACTCTTATTTGTTCTGGGCTTTGAGTTTCTTTTTCCTTGATTTTCCCTTTTCTAAAATATTCCATAAACCAATCAAAGAAAGGTATATTTCTTTCTTCTTCCTCTATATGGAAATACCATAATTCTCTCATTTTATCCTTTTCTTCTATGTTAAACTTTTTAAAGAACCAATCTTTTAAAGGATGATTTTTCAAATTTTTCCTAAGATATGGTTTATCAATTTGAAACTTTTTAACAGGTATTTCTTATGGCTTTTGAATGCTAACCATTCTTATGGCTTCTTGGAGGAAATCACTTTCACTTGGGTTATAGGTTTTCACTAATGATGATCTTTTGTATACAGTTGATTCCACTTTCTTTGTTTTTAAAACTTTTTCTTCCTTCCGTGTAACCGGTAAAACTTCTCCTAGCTTTTTCCATTTTTCTCCTAAAATTGACTTCAACATTTCCATTTGGTAATTTAACTATACTTTGTAAATCATCTGTTATTTCATTTACTCTTGGGGTGACATCTTCTATTTGCCAATTTCCTGGGAGAACAACTTCTTCCCAACTGATGACTTTTGGGATAAACACATTATTGTTAAAGTTTGTTTCCATGAGAACTGTAGTTTTTTCTTTATCAACTTTATCTCTATAGTCTATCATGGGAAAGATAGATATCATGGATTTGTCGAACACACGATAAACTATAGCAAAAGGTTTACTTCTTGGACTCATTTTTAATCTTTTACTTTGGAATCCAATAGTTGCACAATCAAGAATATCATCATCATGAGCATCAATTGTGATATTAGGAAAGCAGTTAAAATAAACAGGTCCATGACAAAGACTTGATTCGACCATTGCATAAAGAGAATCATCAAACTCATCATGTCTTTGATCTCTCACATAAGTAGACACTGAAACATTTAATCCTAATCGAAACAGTGGTTTGATTCCTACCTGAATTAATCCTATGTGCAGGTAGTTGTATTTGGTTCTGATTTGTTCAATAACTCTTCTATCAAGAACTTTAATTGTCTGTTTTCCTCCAGAGAGAGAAACAATTTTTTCAACAATTTTTATGTAGCAATCATTTTGTTCTTCAAATGTGCCATTGCTATATATTTCTGTTACAGGCAAGGCTGGCAACTTCCAGTTGGATATTGCTTGGTCAAAATTTTCATATATCATTTCTTCTGAATTTTTTGTTTTTTCTGAATTTTATTTTTCTAAGCTATTACGGGTAAAACTGGTTAAAGCAGACTGATAGGATGAAGAAGACGAATAAGATCTATTAGAAGGATACTGAAATGATTTAAACCAATTCTTAAAAAGTTTTGTTTTTCCCTTAGAATTTTCCATCTTTGTAGCTCGTAAGAAACAAGAAGAGTTTTGTCAATGATTTACAACCCTTGATGCCTGATCACGGCCTGAAGCAGGACTTACAACGTGACCACATTCTTAAGAAGATAAACGAGATACAGAAGTAGAGAATAAGAAGGAAAATAAAAACTCTAAAGAGAATTGGGTAGATCAACCTGGCTAAAAAGCTTCAGATCCTGGATAATAGATTTTAATTCATCTAAATCCCGTTTTTGTTTTTTATTAACACAAATTTAAATACGAGATAATAATTCTAATTCTTCATTCAGTCTATTACAATATTCTCTTATCTGATTACACAAATGTATTAACATAGATCGTCTAATAGCTTGAACACGGATAACAAGATATCCTCCTACAGCTATATTTTCATCAATTTGTCTGATAGCATTTTCTAATCTTCTAAGCTGGTTTTCACGTCTTCTTAGATCACGCAATAATTCTTCTCTCCTAATAGAACGAGGAGACATCTCAGATGGCCATAGCTTGTAATTTAGATTTAATCCTAACAACTTCTAATTGTATTACGGCATAGGCTCGAAGCAAGAGAATCCTTCTTATTTCATGTTGGTAATGTTGTGGATTATTCTTATGAGGACAAGTTTGCAAATGTCTTCTTATGATCTCAATGGCTCGCTCTATTTTCTTAGTCTTCGAACATCATCATAATACTTCTTAAGCAAAGCAAGACGAATAGACATATTCTAAAAGAAACAGCATGATTAAATAACAACAAGCATATAATATCAAACTTATAAAACTTAATTACTTACAGAAGATTGTACAGGACTTCAAACTCTAGCACACTCAAACTTCAAACTCACACTCACACTCACACTTATTTTTTTACAAATTTTTTGGAGATGATCCTCAAAGGAAACCCCCAGCTCCTTATATAGATGGAGCATACAAAAGATCCCTCCTCTCATCCGACCATGAGAGGACATGAACCAAAAGCAACAAAAAAAAGGAATGGCTCCCGACACAAGCCACCAAAACACATTTTCAAAAGTTGATGGGCAAGGTACATAAGGTGGAATATCATTATGCCACATGGAGAGCATAAGATAAACATACCCCCACAACTTTTATCAACTTTTGACATATGTCCAAGAAATGCTACACCAACTTTTACGAACCCAACATCTTTATTTACATGTGGCATCACCAAAGATAGCCCCTACCAACTTTATCAACTTTTGATAGGAAGTGACAAATGGGCATCATGACATGAGCAACACCAAAGCTTAGATGGCAACTTTTCTTTTTAGAATCAAGACAAGATATTCACCAACACCATCATTTGATAATGGGACATTTACACCAACTAGCATCTTATGTTTTTTTTTTTTTTTAATGAAGACACCATTTCTTCTATGCCTGACACCTACAAGATATTATCAAGATATTATGTACAACCACTTTTCTTTGATGGGACCACTTTTCTTCTTACTAGCCATATACCCCCACCGGAAAGAGATGAGTCCACTGGCTCTGATACCAATAATAGCAGGATCTGGAATCATCTCAGATCTCAAATATCTTCAAATCTTCTTTTTCATCAATTATTTTGCTTTAGCGGAATTTTTACGAAATAATTCAGCTAACCGAGATTCCTTTTCAACTTCTTTTTCTTTTCCTTTGTCTTTTGCTGAAGAATACCAAAACTTTCCACCACGAAGATAATCTGAAACTGAGCCATCAGGATTAACATGAGAGTCAGGGTCCCAACGAGGATGGAGATCTTCAAGGGGCACAACTTCATCATCAAGATTTTCTTCTGGATCATGATTACTATCCCAATCATGATCACCAACTTTTTTCTTTGGGAGATACTCTTCTAGAATTTGCTTGATCTTTTCTTCAAAATTGACGGAGTCAACAGACATGTCCATTGGCTCAGGAGATTTTTCTCAAGTAATTTCTTTGGCAATCTTTTTGGCTAAGAGATCAGCCATGAGCATTTCATTCTCAAAAAGATTTTCTTCAGGAAGAGGAATTTCTTCTTTAACAGGAGGAGAGATTTGATTCAGAATTCTCTCGTAAGTATCATTTTCAATTTATGACCACCATTTTTGGTAAAAAGTCTGATACAAAGACGGGAGATCGAAAAAGTTCTTTTTTACTTCAAACTTCCATTGGAAAATGTATGGAATATGGAACTTTGCAAAGAAGCGAGAACATTAAATGCTTCACAGGGAACTTTTTCTTCTACTTCACAGAACTTAATAAATAAATAAAGAAAATTATCAGAAAAGATTTTCTGAGAAGCACCAAAATATGACCACCAAGTAAAGAGAAACCATGAAGGAACACTGCGGTGGATAGGCATGACATCAGGACTTTCTTCTTTGAATCTGATGAACCAGGAATGATTATACTGGCGATTTTACCACATCAAAGCAAATTTCCAGGCATATATAATCCCAATAATTAAAGAACTCAGTCGAATTGAATAATCGGACTGATTTTGTCATGTACAAGGGACCATCCCAATCTTCCTCAGTAAGGATTTTGAGAATAGTGAACTTTGAGTAAGTGATGATACCATTTGTATTCTTATTGTGGAAGATGAGGACACTTTTCTTCTGATGCAAAATATTGAGATACCAATCTCTGGTTTTCCTTTTATCACGGGAATAATAATGAAGCCCCTTTCCAAAGAGAAAATAAACATTATCTTCTACAGATCTTTCTTTCATAAGATAATCTAAAGTAACAAGAATTCTGTTACCTGTGTAAAGATATAATTCTAATTGACTTGGGTCTTTTGTTGGAGTAAAACCCTTTTGACTTTCTTCTTAATCAGCCAAATTCTCAATCCCTTTTTTCTTCATGAACGGGGAAGAACTACTTGCCATTTTGTCGTCCTTGAAGAAATTCTCTATTAAGAAAGTCAGGGAAAGAGTTAGCATTTCCATTAATAAATTCAATTTTAAATTCAAACACTGATAAAATGGCTTGCCATCTAGCAAATATTTGCTTAGAGACAAGATTTTTGACATCTTTTTTCAGAATTTCTTTTGCTGCTTTAGCATCAACTCTGATCAGAAATTCTTTGTTCAATAAATCATGTTGGAACTTCGTCACACAAATAACTATGGCAAGAACTTCAATCTGTTTGGTGAATTCTTCTAATTTTGTTTTAAATTCTTTTTTCTCCAATTCTTTTGTCATTTGGACACATTTAATTTCATTTTTTAATCCATTTATGTAATTTTCTCTAGTGGCAATAACTTGATTTATCCTTTGGATTTTCGTCTCACAAGGATCATCTATAAAATCAAGATTTACTTCAATCCCTTTGATATTTGTAGAAATCCTTTTGTTGTTACAGAAAAGGGTTGGATTTGAAGAATAAATGGAGATCCAAGGAGTACATCGTTAACAATATCTTCTGAAATAATAAAGGGTGAAGTAACACAGACTCCTTTCATGCAAACATGAACATTTGGGATTTTTCTTTCTATGGAAATGGTCGTTCCATGAGCAGCAGACACAAATTGTTTTGATTCACTTGTAAATTCAATGGGAACGATTCCAAGTCTGATAACATTTAATTCAGCACCAGTGTCAATTATGGCATTAACAATCTTCTCGAAGTTTTTAATTTTTATTTTTACCTGAACTCTCCACTGTTGGTAAATACATTTTGTAGGAATTACACTAGTAGAGATTTTGCTAATTTCTCCTTTAATTCTTTGGACAAATTTTTCTTCTTCATATTTTTCAATAGCACCATCAGTTTCTAACCAAGTTAACCTTTCATCAAGCTCATTTTGTTTTTTGGTTAATTCTAATTTTAATTCACGGAGTTCTCTCTTCTGATCATTTAATTCTCTTTGTAAATCTGAGAGAGTTAAGGGTTTATTTATAGTATGAATTTTTTCTTCTCTATTCATAAGGTCAATCATGGAATAGGTTGGTGTGTGAAATGTTTCTTTCTCCTTTATCCTTTTTGGATAATATGGTGTTTTATCACCATTTTCATTTTCTTCAAAGGAAATTTTTTATTGTGAACTTTCTCCTTCTTCTCCTCCCCCCAATTTTGAAATCTGATTTAAAAATTGAACTTTTTTCTCTAGATCAGGGATGTTATCAACCATTTCTAAAAGTAATTTTTGTGGGGCAGTGAGGACACGAATGTGGATACCAAGATCTTCATCAGATGGTATCGACCATTCTCCATCAGATTCTTCATCATCTGAATGGCATGTACATCATTGGAATTGTTTGATGAGCTGAATCTGAGGACTATCTTCTTCAATGTCCGTTGATGAATCAGATTCATATTCTTCTTCCTCTGAAAAAGAACTTGAATCAGTTTGTTCATTTTCAGTATTTTCATCATCAATTTTGGTATTGATTTTTCTAAGTTTCTTTTTAGAAGGATTTTCTTTTTTAAAACATGGTACCAATAACAGCAGGATCTGGAATCATCTCAGATCTCAAATATCTTCAAATCTTCTTTTTCATCAATTCTTTTGCTTTAGCGGAATTTTTACGGAATAATTCAGCTAACCGAAATTCCTTTTCAACTTCTTTTTCTTTTCCTTTGTCTTTTGCTGAAAAATACCAAAATTTTCTACCACGAAGATAATCTGAAACTGAGCCATTAAGATTAACATGAGAGTCAGGGTCCCAACGAGGATGAAGATCTTCAAGGGGCACAACTTCATCATCAAGATTTTCTTCTGGATCATGATTACTATCCCAATCATGATCACCAACTTTTTTCTTTGGGAGATACTCTTCTAGAATTTGCTTGATCTTTTCTTCAAAATTGACGGAGTCAACAGACATGTCCATTGGCTCAGGAGATTTTTCTCGAGCAATTTCTTTCGCAATCTTTTTGGCTAAGAGATCAGCCATGAGCGTTTCATTCTCAAAAGGCTTTTCTTCAGGAAGAGGAATTTCTTCTTTAACGGGAGGAGAGATTTGATTCAGAATTCTCTCGTAAGTATCATTTTCAATTTTTGACCACCATTTTTGGTAAAAATTCTGATACAAAGACGGGAGATCGAAAAAGTTCTTTTTTACTTCAAACTTCCATTGGAAAATGTATGGAATATGCAACTTTACAAAGAAGCGAAGAACATTAAATGCTTCACAGGGAACTTTTTCTTCTACTTCACAGAACTTAATAAATAAATAACAAAAATTATCAGGAAAGATTTTCTGAGAAGCACCAAAATATGACCACCAAGTAAAGAGAAACCATGAAGGAACACTGCGGTGGATAGGCATGACATCAGGACTTTCTTCTTTGAATCTGATGAACCAGGAATGATTATACTGGCGATTTTGCCACATCAAAGTAAATTTTCAGGCATCAATATAATCCCAATAATTAAAGAACTCAGTCGAATTGAATAATCGGACTGATTTTGTCATGTACAAGGGACCATCCCAATCTTCCTCAGTAAGGATTTTGAGAATAGTGAACTTTGAGTAAGTGATGATACCATTTGTATTCTTATTGTGGAAGATGAGGACACTTTTCTTCTGATGCAAAATATTGAGATACCAATCTCTGGTTTTCCTTTTATCACGGGAATAATAATGAAGCCCCTTTCCAAAGAGAAAATAAACATTATCTTCTACAGATCTTTCTTTCATAAGACAATCTGAAGTAACAAGAATTTTGTTACCTGTGTAAAGATATAATTATGATTGACTTGGGTCTTTTGTTGGAGTAAAACCCTTTTGACTTTCTTCTTGATCTGCCAAATTCTAAATCCCTTTTTTCTTCATGAACAGGGAAGAACTACTTGCCATTTTGTCGTCCTTGAAGAAATTCTCTAGTAAGAAAGTCAGGGAGAGAGTTAGCATTTCCATTAATAAATTCAATTGTAAATTCAAACGCTGATAAAATGGCTTGCCATCTAGCAAATATTTGCTTAGAGACAAGATTTTTGACATCTTTTTCCAGAATTTCTTTTGCTGCTTTAGCATCAACTCTGATCAGAAATTCTTTGTTCAATAAATCATGTTGGAACTTCATCACACAAATAACTATGGCAAGAACTTCTTTTTTGATGGTTGAATATTTCTTTTAAGCTTCATTCCATAATCGAGAATTAAATCTTATTAATTCTTCTTTTGAGTCTTTTTGTTGTAAAATGATTCCACCATATCCGACATCAGAGGCATCAGTTTAAACTATTTTGAAAGCTTCTGGGTCAGATAAACATCTACAAGGAAGATTTTTAACTCTTTCTTTAATCTTTTTTACTGCATTAGTGTGATGGATAGACCACTCCTTAGGATTTTTCTTTAATCTTTCCTGGAGGAGTTTTCTATCTTTTGCCAAATCTTAATAGAAAAATCCAACATAATTTAGACATCCAAGAAATCTTTGTAGCATATTTTTATCCTTAATTTCATCTGGAAATTTATCAGCAAATTGAGTAACTCTATTGGTTTGAGTTATTTTTATGTCTTGAATCTCAAATCTTAAGAACCTGATTTTCTATTGAAAGAGATTCATCTTTCTTTTAGATAAAGCCAATCCATTTTCTTTTACAACTCTTTTGAAAATACTCAAGTGTTTCCAATGTTGTATCACAGATTCTGAAAAGATAAGAATATCATCAATGTAAACAATGGCAAACTGGGTATAAGACGAGAAGATATTATTCATAATATTCTGAAATTCAGACGGAGCATTTTTCAATCCAAAAGGCATAACATTCCATTCATAATGCCCCATTGGAACAGTGAATGCAGTTTTATATCTATCTTCTTCTTTTATCTGAATTTGCCAAAATCCTGATGTTAAATCAAATTTTGAGAATATTTTGGCATTGTTTAATCTGTTGAGCAAATCCTGAGTATTAGGCAAAGGATACCTAATAGATTGAAGCACTTTGTTTAAAGGTTTATAATTGATTACCAATCTTGGAACTCCTCTTCCGATTTCAGCAGCTTTTTCAACATAAAATGCCGTACAGCTCCAAGGGGATTTTCTTTTCCTAATTAATCATTTCTTCAAAAGATCATTGATTTCTTCTTGGCAAAGCTTTGAATGAGCAGCATCCATTTGAGATGGACGAGCTTTAGTAGGAATATCCTTTTCATTAAAATCCTTTACATATGGTAATCCTAATATGTGTCTTTTTCTATTCAAAAAGGCTGATGGTAATTCAGAACAGCATTCTTCTTCAATCTGTTTGGTGAATTCTTATAATTTTGTTTCAAATTCTTTTTTCTCTAATTCTTTAGTCATTTTGACACATTTAATTTCATTTTTTATTCCATTTATTTAATTTTCTCTTGTGGCAATAACTTGATTTATCTTTTGGATTTTCGTTTCACAAGGATCATCTATAAAATCAAGATTTACTTCAATCCCTTTGATATTTGTAGAAATTCCTTTTGTTGTTACAGAAAAGGGTTGGATTTGAAGAATAAATGGAGATCCAAGGAGTACATCATTAACAATATCTTTGAAATAATAAAGGGTGAAGTAACACAGACTCCTTTCATGCAAACATGAACATTTGGGATTTTTCTTTCTATGGAAATAGTCGTTCCAATAGCAGCTGAAACAAATTATTTTGATTCACTTGTAAATTCAATAGGAACGATTCCAAGCCTGATAACATTTAAGTCTGCACCAGTATCAATTATGGCATTAACAATCTTCTCAAATTTTTTATTTTTATTTTTAGCTGAACACTCCACTGTTGGTAAATACATTTCGTAGGAATTACACCAGTAGAGATTTTGCTAATTTCTCCTTTAATTCTTTGGACAAATTTTTCTTTATCATATTTTTCAATAGCACCATCATTTTCTAACCAAGTTAACCTTTCATCAAGCTCATTTTGTTTTTTGGTTAATTCTAATTTTAATTCACGGAGTTCTCTCTTCTGATCATTTAATTCTCTTTATAAATCTGAGAGAGTTAAGGGTTTATTTATAGTTGCATAATGACCCTTTTTCCCGCACGTATAACAAGTCGGAACATTTTCTTTAATGTATTTCTTTTTGAAATAGTTTCTAGATTTTCTTTTGAATGGACTGAACTCATCGGATTTTCTCTGTTTTTTATATCTTCCGGGTTTATATTTTCTTACCATTTTGTTTCTTCTATCCGGAGTAAATCTAGAACGCGAAGGTTTTCTCTTTGATTCAGGCGTTTGATCTAAACCAAACTGGAAACAAAATCTCCTAATTCTTTATCTTCAGAATATTTTCTCATTTTTTCAGCTTGTTTACTGATCTTTAAATCAGTACAAAGATTCATGCCAACTTTGTTAATTCTTTGTATAATTCCTCCGAAAGTCAGCAAACTATAATTAATAGTACCATGCATTTCTTCTCTCAGGGAATTACGCACCTTTTCAGCAAATAAGGGTGGTAATCCTGAAATAAATCTTTTTTTCCAAATATTAGAATTACAATCATTTAGTTGCTAGACTTTTGATAAGAATACATCTCTATACCAATGAAATTCTCCTAAATTTCTACATCTCAAACGATGTAATTGCTGTCTATTTTTCTCCTTTATTAGAGCAATTCCTCCAGTGAATTCATTGAGGATGCATAGAAGCAAGACACTAACACAATCAGATTGAGTTTCCCAATTATCAGGGATTTGACTAATACCTGCTTCAAGCTTAACATTTGGATCAACTAAATTTCCTGTGGTTTTGTCTCTATAAAGGATTCTTCCAAATTCATCCATTTTGACAGCATTTTCTATTTTAAGTCTTTGAGCTCCAGTTAATCCATAATTCCACCATCCTCTTAATATTCCATTGAAAGAGGTGGTTATCATCAGAAAAATATTTCTTGGAGTATTTCCTCTAACGTCACAAGCATTAAGTATATTAACATACTGTGAACCATTTGGACGATTTGATATTCTGTTAATCCATCTAAGTTTCATTCATATAAAGAATTTCCTGAATAGGTTAATTCTGAGGTGTAACTGTACGGAGCTTCTTCGAGTTGTAGATCAACAGGGTTTGGTCTAGGATAATAATTCTTTGTCTTTGGCAATTTTACCTGAGGATTCCATTTCTTTAGGCGATTTATTAATAAATCTTGTGATGCAGAGACCCTTAGGATACTAAATCCTTTTCCTCCCATATTGAGGCTTTCCATCCTATTGGATAATTCTTTTTGCATTTCGTCTGTCATTATGAATGGTCCTTCTTTCAGAGTAATCCCTTTATGTAATTGTATGGGAACATATACTGCATTGGCAGAGCTTTCTTCTAATTTTTCTTCTTTATCTTTATTGAATTCAGATTTTAATTTGATTGTTCTTTCTATTCAATCTGGTATAGGTATTGGTGTAATTGTTTTGTTCAATTATATCTCCAATACCTATACTTATGTCTTTAGCATTTGGGTCTGATTTTGATTCATAAATAAATGCATTTTTTACAGGCATGGCATAATTCTTAGTGTCTGTATTAGGGACAGAAATATCAAGTTTCTTCCAAGGTGGGTGAGATTTATCAACTTCTTTCCCTTCAGTGTCTTTCCAGGTTCTTGTTGTCTTTCCTATAACTCTTATTTGTTCTGGGCTTTGAGTTTCTTTTTCTTTGATTTTCCCTTTTCTAAAATATTCCATAAACCAATCAAAGAAAGGTATATTTCTTTCTTCTTCCTCCATATGGAAATACCGTAATTCTCTCATTTTATCCTTTTCTTCTGTGTTAAACTTTTTAAAGAACCAATCTTTTAAAGGATGATTTTTTCAAATTTTCCCTAAGATATGGTTTATCAATTTGAAACTTTTTAACAAGTATTTCTTCTGGCTTTTGAATGCTAACCATTCTTATGGCTCTTTGGAGGAAATCACTTTCACTTGGGTTATAGGTTTTCACTGATGATGATCTTTTGTATACAGGGTGTTCGATTCCACTTTCTTTGTTTTTAAAAACTTTTTGATCCATTTATTCCTTTTCAGTACTCCTTTGGTCATCATCTATTTCTTCTAATTTAAAACTTTTTCTTCCTTCCGTGTAACCGGCAAAACTTCTCCTAGCTTTTTCCATTTTTCTCCTAAAATTGACTTCAACATTTCCATTTGGTAATTTAACTATACTTTGTAAATCATCTGTTATTTCATTTACTCTTGGGGTGACATCTTCTATTTGCCAATTTCCTGGGAGAACAACTTTTTCCCAACTGATGACTTTTGGGATAAACACATTATTGTTAAAGTTTGTTTCCATGAGAACTGTAGTTTTTTCTTTATCAACCTTATCTCTATAGGTTATCATGGGAAAGATAGAGATCATGGATTTGTAGAATACACGATAAACTATAGCAAAATGTTTACTTCTTGGACTCATTTTTAATCCTTTACTTTGGAATCCAATAGTTGCACAATCAAGAATATCATCATCATGAGCATCAATTGTGATATTAGGAAAGTCGTTAAAATAAACAGGTCCATGACAGAGACTTGATTCAATCATAGCATAAAGAGAATCATCAAATTCATCATGTCTCTGATCTCGTACATGATGATCAAAATTTGGTTCCTAATAAAAAAATGGTTTGATTCCTACCTGAATTAATCCTATGTGCAGGTAGTTGTATTTGGTTCTGATTTGTTGAATAATTCTTCTATCAAGAACTTTAATTGTCTGTTTTCCTCCGGAGAGATAAACTGTTTTTTCGACAGTTTTTATGTGATAATCATTTTGCTCTTCAAATGTGCCATTGATATATATTTCTGTTACAAGCAAGGCTGGCAACTTCCAGTTGGATATTGCTTGGTCAAAATTCTCATATATCATTTCTTCTGAATTTTTTGTTTTTTCTAAATTTTCTTTTTCTAAGCTATTACGGATAAAACTGGTTAAAGCAGACTGGTAGGATGAATAAGAGGAATAAGATCTATTAGAAGGATACTGAAATGATTTAAACCAATTCTTAAAAAGTTTTGTTTTTCCCTTAGAATTTTCCATCTTTTGTAGCTCGTAAGAAAAAAGAAGAGTTATAAGTGGACAAACTGGACGAAATAGAAGAAGTGGACAAACTGAGCGAATTGGAAAAGACGACAAAGTGGACGAATTGTACAATGTGATGAACAAAAAGTACACAAAATGGGCGAACATGACAAACTGGCCCTATTGAACAAAGTGGACAAACTAGAAAAACTAGTTAAATTGTACGCACAGGTCAAAGTGGACAAACTGTACAAATTACTAGTCAAGTTGAACAAAAAGGACAAACTGGACCAACTGAACAAAGTGGACAAACAGGACTGGACAAATTAGATAAACTGGACAAACTGAACAAAGTGGACAAACAGGACTAGACAAATTACATAAACTGGAAAAACTGGACAAAGTGGACAAACAGGACTAGACAAATTAGATAAACTAGAAAAACTGGACAAACTAGACAAACTGGACAAAGTGAACAGAGTGGACAAACTAGACAAACTGGCCGAACAGGGCAAAGTGAACGAACTATACAAAGTGGACAAAGTGGAAAAACTACTCAATCTGAACGAACAGGACAAACTCGACCAACATAACAAAGTTGCCAAATTGAGTAAACTACTTAAACTGGACAAACTGAACAAAGTGGACAAAGTGGACAAACCGGACAAACTGAACAAATTGGCTAAATTGGACCAACTCGGCAAAGTAGAAAAACTTAACCAATCGGACAAACTAAACGAATTGGACAAATTAGTAAACTGGACAAATTGGACAACTTGAACCATCTAAACAAACTTGACAAATTGGATAAACTGGACAAAGTGAACAAAGTGGACAAACTGGACGTGGACAAAATGAGCAAAGTAGGCAGACTGGACAAAATGAGCAAAGAGAACAAAGTAGACAAACTGGACAAAGTGAGCAAAGTGGATAAATTTGTCAAACAGGACAAACATGGCAACTTGAACGAATTGGAAAAAGTGGACAAATTTGTCAAAGTGGAAAAACTAGTCAAGTTGGACAAAAAGGACAAACTGGACCAACTGAACAAAGTGGACAAACAGGACTGGACAAATTAGATAAATTGGACAAAGTGGACCAACTAGACAAACTAGACAAACTGGACAAAGTGAACAAAGTGGACAAACTAGACAAACTGGACGAACAAGACAAAGTGGATGAACTATACAAAGTGGACAAAGTGGAAAAACTACTCAATCTGAACGAATAGAACAAACTAGACCAACAGAACAAAGTTGCCAAATTGAGTAAACTACTTAAACTGGACAAACTGGACGAAGTCGACAAACCGGACAAACTGAACAAATTAGCAAAATTGGACCAACTTGGCAAAGTAGAAAAACTTGACCAATTGGACAAACTAAGTGAATTGGACAAATTAGTAAACTAGTGAAACTGGACAATTTGGACATATTGAACCATCTAGACAAACTTGACAAATTGTATAAACTGGACAAAGTGGATAAACTAGACGAACTGGAAGAAGTGGACAAATTGGACGAAATAGAAGAAGTGGACAAACATGACAAAGTTGACGAATATGACAATGTGGACAAACTGAGCGAATTGGAAAAGAGGACAAAGTGGACGAATTGTACAATGTGATGGACAAAAAGTACACAAAATGGGCGAACATGAACTAGAGGAATTGGACGAATTGGACATAATGGACGTACAGGACGAATTGGACCAATTTGACTAACGAGACATACATACTTGGCGAGCTCGAAAAATTGGACAAACGGGACAAATTGAACGAATAGGAAAATCTGGACGAACTGGACAAACTGGATGAACATAACAAACTAAACGAACTGGATGAACTCGAGAAACTGGACCAACTGGGCAAATTGGAGGTACTGGACAAACTTGACGACTTGGACAAACTAAACAAATTGGACAAACTGGACAAAATGGACCAACTAGAGGAATTGCATGAATTGGACATAATGGACGAACATGAAGAACTAGACAAACTCGTCCAACTAGACGAAAGAGGCATAGTGGGCGAGATTGAAAAAATGGACAAATAGGAAAAGCTGAACAAATTGGAAAATCTGGACGATCTGAACAAACTGGACGAGTTTGTCTAGTTCTTCATGTTCGTCCATTATGTCCAATTCATGCAATTCCTCTAGTTGGTCCATTTTGTCCAGTTTGTCCAATTTGTTTAGTTTGTCCAAGTCGTCAAGTTTGTCCAGTACCTCCAATTTGCCCAGTTGGTCCAGTTTCTCGAGTTCATCCAGTTCGTTTAGTTTGTTATGTTCATCCAGTTCGTCCAGATTTTCCTATTCGTTCAATTTGTCCCGTTTGTCCAATTTTTCGAGCTCGCCAAGTATGTATGTCTCGTTAGTCAAATTGGTCCAATTCGTCCTGTACGTCCATTATGTCCAATTCGTCCAATTCCTCTAGTTCATCCCATTCGTCCAGTTTGTCCAATTTGTTTAGTTTCTCCAGTTTGTCCAGTACGTCCAATTTGTCCAGTTCATCCAGTTTCACCAATTTGTCCGGCTGGTCCTGTTCATCCTGTTCTTCCTGTTCGTCCATTATGTCCAACTCGTCCAATTCATCTAGTTGGTCCAATTCGTCTAGTTTGTCAAGTTTGTCCAGCTTGTCAACTTCGTTAAGTTCTTCCAGTTTCTTCAGTTCGTCGAGTTTCTCCAATTCGTCCAGATTTTCCAATTCTTTCATTTTTCCTGTTTGTCTAGTTTCTCGAGCTCGCCTAGTATGTCTCGTTGGTCCAGTTCATCCTGTTCGTCCATTATGGCCAATTAGTCCAACTCCTCTACTTGGTCCAATTCGTCTAGATTGTTCAATTTGTTTAGTTTTTGCAGTTTGTCATGTTTGTCCAGTTTGTCCAGTTGGTCCAATTTCTAAAATTCGTCCAGTTTGTTTAGTTCCTCCAGTTCGTTTAGATCTTCTATTCATTCAGTTTGTCCTGCTTGTCCATTTTTTCCAGCTCGCCCAGTATGCCTCCGTTGTCCAGTTGGTCGAGTTCTTCCTGTTCGTCCATTTTGTCCAATGCATGCAATTCCTCTAGTTGGTCCAATTCGTGCAGTTTGTCCAGTTCGTCTAGTTCAGTTGGTCCAGTTTGTCCAGTTCTTCCAGTTTGTCTAGTTCGTCCAGTTTGTTCAGATCGTCCAGATTTTCCAATTTGTTCAGCTTTTCCTATTTGTCCATTTTTTCAATCTCGCCCACTATGCCTCTTTCGTCTAGTTGGACGAGTTTGTCTAGTTCTTCATGTTCGTCCATTATGTCCAATTCATGCAATTCCTCTAGTTGGTCCATTTTGTCCAGTTTGTCCAATTTGTTTAGTTTGTCCAAGTCGTCAAGTTTGTCCAGTACCTCCAATTTGCCCAGTTGGTCCAGTTTCTCGAGTTCATCCAGTTCGTTTAGTTTGTTATGTTCATCCAGTTTGTCCAGTTCGTCCAGATTTTCCTATTCGTTCAATTTGTCCCGTTTGTCCAATTTTTCGAGCTCGCCAAGTATGTATGTCTCGTTAGTCAAATTGGTCCAATTCGTCCTGTACGTCCATTATGTCCAATTCGTCCAATTCCTCTAGTTCATCCCATTCGTCCAGTTTGTCCAATTGTTTAGTTTCTCCAGTTTGTCCAGTACGTCCAATTTGTCCAGTTCATCCAGTTTCACCAATTTGTCCGGCTGGTCCTGTTCATCCTGTTCTTCCTGTTCGTCCATTATGTCCAACTCGTCCAATTCATCTAGTTGGTCCAATTCGTCTAGTTTGTCAAGTTTGTCCAGCTTGTCAACTTCGTTAAGTTCTTCCAGTTTCTTCAGTTCGTCGAGTTTCTCAAATTCGTCCAGATTTTCCAATTCTTTCATTTTTCCTGTTTGTCTAGTTTCTCGAGCTCGCCTAGTATGTCTCGTTGGTCCAGTTCATCCTGTTCATCCATTATGGCCAATTAGTCCAACTCCTCTACTTGGTCCAATTCGTCTAGATTGTTCAATTTGTTTAGTTTTTGCAGTTTGTCATGTTTGTCCAGTTTGTCCAGTTGGCCCAATTTCTAAAATTCGTCCAGTTTGTTTAGTTCCTCCAGTTCGTTTAGATCTTCTATTCATTCAGTTTGTCCTGCTTGTCCATTTTTTCCAGCTCGCCCAGTATGCCTCCGTTGTCCAGTTGGTCGAGTTCTTCCTATTCGTCCATTTTGTCCAATGCATGCAATTCCTCTAGTTGGTCCAATTCGTGCAGTTTGTCCAGTTCGTCTAGTTCAGTTGGTCCAGTTTGTCCAGTTCTTCCAGTCTGTCTAGTTCGTCCAGTTTGTTCAGATCGTCCAGATTTTCCAATTTGTTCAGCTTTTCCTATTTGTCCATTTTTTCAATCTCGCCCACTATGCCTCTTTCGTCTAGTTGGACGAGTTTGTCTAGTTCTTCATGTTCGTCCATTATGTCCAATTCATGCAATTCCTCTAGTTGGTCCATTTTGTCCAGTTTGTCCAATTTGTTTAGTTTGTCCAAGTCGTCAAGTTTGTCCAGTACCTCCAATTTGCCCAGTTGGTCCAGTTTCTCGAGTTCATCCAGTTCGTTTAGTTTGTTATGTTCATCCAGTTTGTCCAGTTCGTCCAGATTTTCCTATTCGTTCAATTTGTCCCGTTTGTCCAATTTTTCGAGCTCGCCAAGTATGTATGTCTCGTTAGTCAAATTGGTCCAATTCGTCCTGTACGTCCATTATGTCCAATTCGTCCAATTCCTCTAGTTCATCCCATTCGTCCAGTTTGTCCAATTTGTTTAGTTTCTCCAGTTTGTCCAGTACGTCCAATTTGTCCAGTTCATCCAGTTTCACCAATTTGTCCGGCTGGTCCTGTTCATCCTGTTCTTCCTGTTCGTCCATTATGTCCAACTCGTCCAATTCATCTAGTTGGTCCAATTCGTCTAGTTTGTCAAGTTTGTCCAGCTTGTCAACTTCGTTAAGTTCTTCCAGTTTCTTCAGTTCGTCGAGTTTCTCCAATTCGTCCAGATTTTCCAATTCTTTCATTTTTCCTGTTTGTCTAGTTTCTCGAGCTCGCCTAGTATGTCTCGTTGGTCCAGTTCATCCTGTTCGTCCATTATGGCCAATTAGTCCAACTCCTCTACTTGGTCCAATTCGTCTAGATTGTTCAATTTGTTTAGTTTTTGCAGTTTGTCATGTTTGTCCAGTTTGTCCAGTTGGCCCAATTTCTAAAATTCGTCCAGTTTGTTTAGTTCCTCCAGTTCGTTTAGATCTTCTATTCATTCAGTTTGTCCTGCTTGTCCATTTTTTCCAGCTCGCCCAGTATGCCTCCGTTGTCCAGTTGGTCGAGTTCTTCCTGTTCGTCCATTTTGTCCAATGCATGCAATTCCTCTAGTTGGTCCAATTCGTGCAGTTTGTCCAGTTCGTCTAGTTCAGTTGGTCCAGTTTGTCCAGTTCTTCCAGTTTGTCTAGTTCGTCCGTTTGTTCAGATCGTCCAGATTTTCCAATTTGTTCAGCTTTTCCTATTTGTCCATTTTTTCAATCTCGCCCACTATGCCTCTTTCGTCTAGTTGGACGAGTTTGTCTAGTTCTTCATGTTCGTCCATTATGTCCAATTCATGCAATTCCTCTAGTTGGTCCATTTTGTCCAGTTTGTCCAATTTGTTTAGTTTGTCCAAGTCGTCAAGTTTGTCCAGTACCTCCAATTTGCCCGGTTGGTCCAGTTTCTCGAGTTCATCCAGTTCGTTTAGTTTGTTATGTTCATCCAGTTTGTCCAGTTCGTCCAGATTTTCCTATTCGTTCAATTTGTCCCGTTTGTCCAATTTTTCGAGCTCGCCAAGTATGTATGTCTCGTTAGTCAAATTGGTCCAATTCGTCCTGTACGTCCATTATGTCCAATTCGTCCAATTCCTCTAGTTCATCCCATTCGTCCAGTTTGTCCAATTTGTTTAGTTTCTCCCAGTTTGTCCAGTACGTCCAATTTGTCCAGTTCATCCAGTTTCACCAATTTGTCCGGCTGGTCCTGTTCATCCTGTTCTTCCTGTTCGTCCATTATGTCCAACTCGTCCAATTCATCTAGTTGGTCCAATTCGTCTAGTTTGTCAAGTTTGTCCAGCTTGTCAACTTCGTTAAGTTCTTCCAGTTTCTTCAGTTCGTCGAGTTTCTCCAATTCGTCCAGATTTTCCAATTCTTTCATTTTTCCTGTTTGTCTAGTTTCTCGAGCTCGCCTAGTATGTCTCGTTGGTCCAGTTCATCCTGTTCGTCCATTATGGCCAATTAGTCCAACTCCTCTACTTGGTCCAATTCGTCTAGATTGTTCAATTTGTTTAGTTTTTGCAGTTTGTCATGTTTGTCCAGTTTGTCCAGTTGGTCCAATTTCTAAAATTCGTCCAGTTTGTTTAGTTCCTCCAGTTCGTTTAGATCTTCTATTCATTCAGTTTGTCCTGCTTGTCCATTTTTTCCAGCTCGCCCAGTATGCCTCCGTTGTCCAGTTGGTCGAGTTCTTCCTGTTCGTCCATTTTGTCCAATGCATGCAATTCCTCTAGTTGGTCCAATTCGTGCAGTTTGTCCAGTTCGTCTAGTTCAGTTGGTCCAGTTTGTCCAGTTCTTCCAGTCTGTCTAGTTCGTCCAGTTTGTTCAGATCGTCCAGATTTTCCAATTTGTTCAGCTTTTCCTATTTGTCCATTTTTTCAATCTCGCCCACTATGCCTCTTTCGTCTAGTTGGACGAGTTTGTCTAGTTCTTCATGTTCGTCCATTATGTCCAATTCATGCAATTCCTCTAGTTGGTCCATTTTGTCCAGTTTGTCCAATTTGTTTAGTTTGTCCAAGTCGTCAAGTTTGTCCAGTACCTCCAATTTGCCCAGTTGGTCCAGTTTCTCGAGTTCATCCAGTTCGTTTAGTTTGTTATGTTCATCCAGTTTGTCCAGTTCGTCCAGATTTTCCTATTCGTTCAATTTGTCCCGTTTGTCCAATTTTTCGAGCTCGCCAAGTATGTATGTCTCGTTAGTCAAATTGGTCCAATTCGTCCTGTACGTCCATTATGTCCAATTCGTCCAATTCCTCTAGTTCATCCCATTCGTCCAGTTTGTCCAATTTGTTTAGTTTCTCCAGTTTGTCCAGTACGTCCAATTTGTCCAGTTCATCCAGTTTCACCAATTTGTCCGGCTGGTCCTGTTCATCCTGTTCTTCCTGTTCGTCCATTATGTCCAACTCGTCCAATTCATCTAGTTGGTCCAATTCGTCTAGTTTGTCAAGTTTGTCCAGCTTGTCAACTTCGTTAAGTTCTTCCAGTTTCTTCAGTTCGTCGAGTTTCTCCAATTCGTCCAGATTTCCAATTCTTTCATTTTTCCTGTTTGTCTAGTTTCTCGAGCTCGCCTAGTATGTCTCGTTGGTCCAGTTCATCCTGTTCGTCCATTATGGCCAATTAGTCCAACTCCTCTACTTGGTCCAATTCGTCTAGATTGTTCAATTTGTTTAGTTTTTGCAGTTTGTCATGTTTGTCCAGTTTGTCCAGTTGGTCCAATTTCTAAAATTCGTCCAGTTTGTTTAGTTCCTCCAGTTCGTTTAGATCTTCTATTCATTCAGTTTGTCCTGCTTGTCCATTTTTTCCAGCTCGCCCAGTATGCCTCCGTTGTCCAGTTGGTCGAGTTCTTCCTGTTCGTCCATTTTGTCCAATGCATGCAATTCCTCTAGTTGGTCCAATTCGTGCAGTTTGTCCAGTTCGTCTAGTTCAGTTGGTCCAGTTTGTCCAGTTCTTCCAGTTTGTCTAGTTCGTCCAGTTTGTTCAGATCGTCCAGATTTTCCAATTTGTTCAGCTTTTCCTATTTGTCCATTTTTTCAATCTCGCCCACTATGCCTCTTTCGTCTAGTTGGACGAGTTTGTCTAGTTCTTCATGTTCGTCCATTATGTCCAATTCATGCAATTCCTCTAGTTGGTCCATTTTGTCCAGTTTGTCCAATTTGTTTAGTTTGTCCAAGTCGTCAAGTTTGTCCAGTACCTCCAATTTGCCCAGTTGGTCCAGTTTCTCGAGTTCATCCAGTTCGTTTAGTTTGTTATGTTCATCCAGTTTGTCCAGTTCGTCCAGATTTTCCTATTCGTTCAATTTGTCCCGTTTGTCCAATTTTTCGAGCTCGCCAAGTATGTATGTCTCGTTAGTCAAATTGGTCCAATTCGTCCTGTACGTCCATTATGTCCAATTCGTCCAATTCCTCTAGTTCATCCCATTCGTCCAGTTTGTCCAATTTGTTTAGTTTCTCCAGTTTGTCCAGTACGTCCAATTTGTCCAGTTCATCCAGTTTCACCAATTTGTCCGGCTGGTCCTGTTCATCCTGTTCTTCCTGTTCGTCCATTATGTCCAACTCGTCCAATTCATCTAGTTGGTCCAATTCGTCTAGTTTGTCAAGTTTGTCCAGCTTGTCAACTTCGTTAAGTTCTTCCAGTTTCTTCAGTTCGTCGAGTTTCTCCAATTCGTCCAGATTTTCCAATTCTTTCATTTTTCCTGTTTGTCTAGTTTCTCGAGCTCGCCTAGTATGTCTCGTTGGTCCAGTTCATCCTGTTCATCCATTATGGCCAATTAGTCCAACTCCTCTACTTGGTCCAATTCGTCTAGATTGTTCAATTTGTTTAGTTTTTGCAGTTTGTCATGTTTGTCCAGTTTGTCCAGTTGGCCCAATTTCTAAAATTCGTCCAGTTTGTTTAGTTCCTCCAGTTCGTTTAGATCTTCTATTCATTCAGTTTGTCCTGCTTGTCCATTTTTTCCAGCTCGCCCAGTATGCCTCCGTTGTCCAGTTGGTCGAGTTCTTCCTATTCGTCCATTTTGTCCAATGCATGCAATTCCTCTAGTTGGTCCAATTCGTGCAGTTTGTCCAGTTCGTCTAGTTCAGTTGGTCCAGTTTGTCCAGTTCTTCCAGTCTGTCTAGTTCGTCCAGTTTGTTCAGATCGTCCAGATTTTCCAATTTGTTCAGCTTTTCCTATTTGTCCATTTTTTCAATCTCGCCCACTATGCCTCTTTCGTCTAGTTGGACGAGTTTGTCTAGTTCTTCATGTTCGTCCATTATGTCCAATTCATGCAATTCCTCTAGTTGGTCCATTTTGTCCAGTTTGTCCAATTTGTTTAGTTTGTCCAAGTCGTCAAGTTTGTCCAGTACCTCCAATTTGCCCAGTTGGTCCAGTTTCTCGAGTTCATCCAGTTCGTTTAGTTTGTTATGTTCATCCAGTTTGTCCAGTTCGTCCAGATTTTCCTATTCGTTCAATTTGTCCCGTTTGTCCAATTTTTCGAGCTCGCCAAGTATGTATGTCTCGTTAGTCAAATTGGTCCAATTCGTCCTGTACGTCCATTATGTCCAATTCGTCCAATTCCTCTAGTTCATCCCATTCGTCCAGTTTGTCCAATTTGTTTAGTTTCTCCAGTTTGTCCAGTACGTCCAATTTGTCCAGTTCATCCAGTTTCACCAATTTGTCCGGCTGGTCCTGTTCATCCTGTTCTTCCTGTTCGTCCATTATGTCCAACTCGTCCAATTCATCTAGTTGGTCCAATTCGTCTAGTTTGTCAAGTTTGTCCAGCTTGTCAACTTCGTTAAGTTCTTCCAGTTTCTTCAGTTCGTCGAGTTTCTCCAATTCGTCCAGATTTTCCAATTCTTTCATTTTTCCTGTTTGTCTAGTTTCTCGAGCTCGCCTAGTATGTCTCGTTGGTCCAGTTCATCCTGTTCGTCCATTATGGCCAATTAGTCCAACTCCTCTACTTGGTCCAATTCGTCTAGATTGTTCAATTTGTTTAGTTTTTGCAGTTTGTCATGTTTGTCCAGTTGGCCCAATTTCTAAAATTCGTCCAGTTTGTTTAGTTCCTCCAGTTCGTTTAGATCTTCTATTCATTCAGTTTGTCCTGCTTGTCCATTTTTTCCAGCTCGCCCAGTATGCCTCCGTTGTCCAGTTGGTCGAGTTCTTCCTGTTCGTCCATTTTGTCCAATGCATGCAATTCCTCTAGTTGGTCCAATTCGTGCAGTTTGTCCAGTTCGTCTAGTTCAGTTGGTCCAGTTTGTCCAGTTCTTCCAGTTTGTCTAGTTCGTCCGGTTTGTTCAGATCGTCCAGATTTTCCAATTTGTTCAGCTTTTCCTATTTGTCCATTTTTTCAATCTCGCCCACTATGCCTCTTTCGTCTAGTTGGACGAGTTTGTCTAGTTCTTCATGTTCGTCCATTATGTCCAATTCATGCAATTCCTCTAGTTGGTCCATTTTGTCCAGTTTGTCCAATTTGTTTAGTTTGTCCAAGTCGTCAAGTTTGTCCAGTACCTCCAATTTGCCCGTTGGTCCAGTTTCTCGAGTTCATCCAGTTCGTTTAGTTTGTTATGTTCATCCAGTTTGTCCAGTTCGTCCAGATTTTCCTATTCGTTCAATTTGTCCCGTTTGTCCAATTTTTCGAGCTCGCCAAGTATGTATGTCTCGTTAGTCAAATTGGTCCAATTCGTCCTGTACGTCCATTATGTCCAATTCGTCCAATTCCTCTAGTTCATCCCATTCGTCCAGTTTGTCCAATTTGTTTAGTTTCTCCAGTTTGTCCAGTACGTCCAATTTGTCCAGTTCATCCAGTTTCACCAATTTGTCCGGCTGGTCCTGTTCATCCTGTTCTTCCTGTTCGTCCATTATGTCCAACTCGTCCAATTCATCTAGTTGGTCCAATTCGTCTAGTTTGTCAAGTTTGTCCAGCTTGTCAACTTCGTTAAGTTCTTCCAGTTTCTTCAGTTCGTCGAGTTTCTCCAATTCGTCCAGATTTTCCAATTCTTTCATTTTTCCTGTTTGTCTAGTTTCTCGAGCTCGCCTAGTATGTCTCGTTGGTCCAGTTCATCCTGTTCGTCCATTATGGCCAATTAGTCCAACTCCTCTACTTGGTCCAATTCGTCTAGATTGTTCAATTTGTTTAGTTTTTGCAGTTTGTCATGTTTGTCCAGTTGGTCCAGTTGGTCCAATTTCTAAAATTCGTCCAGTTTGTTTAGTTCCTCCAGTTCGTTTAGATCTTCTATTCATTCAGTTTGTCCTGCTTGTCCATTTTTTCCAGCTCGCCCAGTATGCCTCCGTTGTCCAGTTGGTCGAGTTCTTCCTGTTCGTCCATTTTGTCCAATGCATGCAATTCCTCTAGTTGGTCCAATTCGTGCAGTTTGTCCAGTTCGTCTAGTTCAGTTGGTCCAGTTTGTCCAGTTCTTCCAGTCTGTCTAGTTCGTCCAGTTTGTTCAGATCGTCCAGATTTTCCAATTTGTTCAGCTTTTCCTATTTGTCCATTTTTTCAATCTCGCTGCTTGTCCATTTTTTCCAGCTCGCCCAGTATGCCTCCGTTGTCCAGTTGGTCGAGTTCTTCCTGTTCGTCCATTTTGTCCAATGCATGCAATTCCTCTAGTTGGTCCAATTCGTGCAGTTTGTCCAGTTCGTCTAGTTCAGTTGGTCCAGTTTGTCCAGTTCTTCCAGTTTGTCTAGTTCGTCCAGTTTGTTCAGATCGTCCAGATTTTCCAATTTGTTCAGCTTTTCCTATTTGTCCATTTTTTCAATCTCGCCCACTATGCCTCTTTCGTCTAGTTGGACGAGTTTGTCTAGTTCTTCATGTTCGTCCATTATGTCCAATTCATGCAATTCCTCTAGTTGGTCCATTTTGTCCAGTTTGTCCAATTTGTTTAGTTTGTCCAAGTCGTCAAGTTTGTCCAGTACCTCCAATTTGCCCAGTTGGTCCAGTTTCTCGAGTTCATCCAGTTCGTTTAGTTTGTTATGTTCATCCAGTTTGTCCAGTTCGTCCAGATTTTCCTATTCGTTCAATTTGTCCCGTTTGTCCAATTTTTCGAGCTCGCCAAGTATGTATGTCTCGTTAGTCAAATTGGTCCAATTCGTCCTGTACGTCCATTATGTCCAATTCGTCCAATTCCTCTAGTTCATCCCATTCGTCCAGTTTGTCCAATTTGTTTAGTTTCTCCAGTTTGTCCAGTACGTCCAATTTGTCCAGTTCATCCAGTTTCACCAATTTGTCCGGCTGGTCCTGTTCATCCTGTTCTTCCTGTTCGTCCATTATGTCCAACTCGTCCAATTCATCTAGTTGGTCCAATTCGTCTAGTTTGTCAAGTTTGTCCAGCTTGTCAACTTCGTTAAGTTCTTCCAGTTTCTTCAGTTCGTCGAGTTTCTCCAATTCGTCCAGATTTTCCAATTCTTTCATTTTTCCTGTTTGTCTAGTTTCTCGAGCTCGCCTAGTATGTCTCGTTGGTCCAGTTCATCCTGTTCGTCCATTATGGCCAATTAGTCCAACTCCTCTACTTGGTCCAATTCGTCTAGATTGTTCAATTTGTTTAGTTTTTGCAGTTTGTCATGTTTGTCCAGTTTGTCCAGTTGGCCCAATTTCTAAAATTCGTCCAGTTTGTTTAGTTCCTCCAGTTCGTTTAGATCTTCTATTCATTCAGTTTGTCCTGCTTGTCCATTTTTTCCAGCTCGCCCAGTATGCCTCCGTTGTCCAGTTGGTCGAGTTCTTCCTGTTCGTCCATTTTGTCCAATGCATGCAATTCCTCTAGTTGGTCCAATTCGTGCAGTTTGTCCAGTTCGTCTAGTTCAGTTGGTCCAGTTTGTCCAGTTCTTCCAGTTTGTCTAGTTCGTCCGGTTTGTTCAGATCGTCCAGATTTTCCAATTTGTTCAGCTTTTCCTATTTGTCCATTTTTTCAATCTCGCCCACTATGCCTCTTTCGTCTAGTTGGACGAGTTTGTCTAGTTCTTCATGTTCGTCCATTATGTCCAATTCATGCAATTCCTCTAGTTGGTCCATTTTGTCCAGTTTGTCCAATTTGTTTAGTTTGTCCAAGTCGTCAAGTTTGTCCAGTACCTCCAATTTGCCCGGTTGGTCCAGTTTCTCGAGTTCATCCAGTTCGTTTAGTTTGTTATGTTCATCCAGTTTGTCCAGTTCGTCCAGATTTTCCTATTCGTTCAATTTGTCCCGTTTGTCCAATTTTTCGAGCTCGCCAAGTATGTATGTCTCGTTAGTCAAATTGGTCCAATTCGTCCTGTACGTCCATTATCCAATTCGTCCAATTCCTCTAGTTCATCCCATTCGTCCAGTTTGTCCAATTTGTTTAGTTTCTCCAGTTTGTCCAGTACGTCCAATTTGTCCAGTTCATCCAGTTTCACCAATTTGTCCGGCTGGTCCTGTTCATCCTGTTCTTCCTGTTCGTCCATTATGTCCAACTCGTCCAATTCATCTAGTTGGTCCAATTCGTCTAGTTTGTCAAGTTTGTCCAGCTTGTCAACTTCGTTAAGTTCTTCCAGTTTCTTCAGTTCGTCGAGTTTCTCCAATTCGTCCAGATTTTCCAATTCTTTCATTTTTCCTGTTTGTCTAGTTTCTCGAGCTCGCCTAGTATGTCTCGTTGGTCCAGTTCATCCTGTTCGTCCATTATGGCCAATTAGTCCAACTCCTCTACTTGGTCCAATTCGTCTAGATTGTTCAATTTGTTTAGTTTTTGCAGTTTGTCATGTTTGTCCAGTTGGTCCAGTTGGTCCAATTTCTAAAATTCGTCCAGTTTGTTTTTTCCTCCAGTTCGTTTAGATCTTCTATTCATTCAGTTTGTCCTGCTTGTCCATTTTTTCCAGCTCGCCCAGTATGCCTCCGTTGTCCAGTTGGTCGAGTTCTTCCTGTTCGTCCATTTTGTCCAATGCATGCAATTCCTCTAGTTGGTCCAATTCGTGCAGTTTGTCCAGTTCGTCTAGTTCAGTTGGTCCAGTTTGTCCAGTTCTTCCAGTCTGTCTAGTTCGTCCAGTTTGTTCAGATCGTCCAGATTTTCCAATTTGTTCAGCTTTTCCTATTTGTCCATTTTTTCAATCTCGCTGCTTGTCCATTTTTTCCAGCTCGCCCAGTATGCCTCCGTTGTCCAGTTGGTCGAGTTCTTCCTGTTCGTCCATTTTGTCCAATGCATGCAATTCCTCTAGTTGGTCCAATTCGTGCAGTTTGTCCAGTTCGTCTAGTTCAGTTGGTCCAGTTTGTCCAGTTCTTCCAGTTTGTCTAGTTCGTCCAGTTTGTTCAGATCGTCCAGATTTTCCAATTTGTTCAGCTTTTCCTATTTGTCCATTTTTTCAATCTCGCCCACTATGCCTCTTTCGTCTAGTTGGACGAGTTTGTCTAGTTCTTCATGTTCGTCCATTATGTCCAATTCATGCAATTCCTCTAGTTGGTCCATTTTGTCCAGTTTGTCCAATTTGTTTAGTTTGTCCAAGTCGTCAAGTTTGTCCAGTACCTCCAATTTGCCCAGTTGGTCCAGTTTCTCGAGTTCATCCAGTTCGTTTAGTTTGTTATGTTCATCCAGTTTGTCCAGTTCGTCCAGATTTTCCTATTCGTTCAATTTGTCCCGTTTGTCCAATTTTTCGAGCTCGCCAAGTATGTATGTCTCGTTAGTCAAATTGGTCCAATTCGTCCTGTACGTCCATTATGTCCAATTCGTCCAATTCCTCTAGTTCATCCCATTCGTCCAGTTTGTCCAATTTGTTTAGTTTCTCCAGTCCAGTACGTCCAATTTGTCCAGTTCATCCAGTTTCACCAATTTGTCCGGCTGGTCCTGTTCATCCTGTTCTTCCTGTTCGTCCATTATGTCCAACTCGTCCAATTCATCTAGTTGGTCCAATTCGTCTAGTTTGTCAAGTTTGTCCAGCTTGTCAACTTCGTTAAGTTCTTCCAGTTTCTTCAGTTCGTCGAGTTTCTCCAATTCGTCCAGATTTTCCAATTCTTTCATTTTTCCTGTTTGTCTAGTTTCTCGAGCTCGCCTAGTATGTCTCGTTGGTCCAGTTCATCCTGTTCGTCCATTATGGCCAATTAGTCCAACTCCTCTACTTGGTCCAATTCGTCTAGATTGTTCAATTTGTTTAGTTTTTGCAGTTTGTCATGTTTGTCCAGTTTGTCCAGTTGGCCCAATTTCTAAAATTCGTCCAGTTTGTTTAGTTCCTCCAGTTCGTTTAGATCTTCTATTCATTCAGTTTGTCCTGCTTGTCCATTTTTTCCAGCTCGCCCAGTATGCCTCCGTTGTCCAGTTGGTCGAGTTCTTCCTGTTCGTCCATTTTGTCCAATGCATGCAATTCCTCTAGTTGGTCCAATTCGTGCAGTTTGTCCAGTTCGTCTAGTTCAGTTGGTCCAGTTTGTCCAGTTCTTCCAGTTTGTCTAGTTCGTCTAGTTTGTTCAGATCGTCCAGATTTTCCAATTTGTTCAGCTTTTCCTATTTGTCCATTTTTTCAATCTCGCCCACTATGCCTCTTTCGTCTAGTTGGACGAGTTTGTCTAGTTCTTCATGTTCGTCCATTATGTCCAATTCATGCAATTCCTCTAGTTGGTCCATTTTGTCCAGTTTGTCCAATTTGTTTAGTTTGTCCAAGTCGTCAAGTTTGTCCAGTACCTCCAATTTGCCCAGTTGGTCCAGTTTCTCGAGTTCATCCAGTTCGTTTAGTTTGTTATGTTCATCCAGTTTGTCCAGTTCGTCCAGATTTTCCTATTCGTTCAATTTGTCCCGTTTGTCCAATTTTTCGAGCTCGCCAAGTATGTATGTCTCGTTAGTCAAATTGGTCCAATTCGTCCTGTACGTCCATTATGTCCAATTCGTCCAATTCCTCTAGTTCATCCCATTCGTCCAGTTTGTCCAATTTGTTTAGTTTCTCTAGTTTGTCCAGTACGTCCAATTTGTCCAGTTCATCCAGTTTCACCAATTTGTCCGACTGGTCCTGTTCATCCTGTTCTTCCTGTTCGTCCATTATGTCCAACTCGTCCAATTCATCTAGTTGGTCCAATTCGTCTAGTTTGTCAAGTTTGTCCAGCTTGTCAACTTCGTTAAGTTCTTCCAGTTTCTTCAGTTCGTCGAGTTTCTCCAATTCGTCCAGATTTTCCAATTCTTTCATTTTTCCTGTTTGTCTAGTTTCTCGAGCTCGCCTAGTATGTCTCGTTGGTCCAGTTCATCCTGTTCGTCCATTATGGCCAATTAGTCCAACTCCTCTACTTGGTCCAATTCGTCTAGATTGTTCAATTTGTTTAGTTTTTGCAGTTTGTCATGTTTGTCCAGTTTGTCCAGTTGGCCCAATTTCTAAAATTCGTCCAGTTTGTTTAGTTCCTCCAGTTCGTTTAGATCTTCTATTCATTCAGTTTGTCCTGCTTGTCCATTTTTTCCAGCTCGCCCAGTATGCCTCCGTTGTCCAGTTGGTCGAGTTCTTCCTGTTCGTCCATTTTGTCCAATGCATGCAATTCCTCTAGTTGGTCCAATTCGTGCAGTTTGTCCAGTTCGTCTAGTTCAGTTGGTCCAGTTTGTCCAGTTCTTCCAGTTTGTCTAGTTCGTCCAGTTTGTTCAGATCGCCAGATTTTCCAATTTGTTCAGCTTTTCCTATTTGTCCATTTTTTCAATCTCGCCCACTATGCCTCTTTCGTCTAGTTGGACGAGTTTGTCTAGTTCTTCATGTTCGTCCATTATGTCCAATTCATGCAATTCCTCTAGTTGGTCCATTTTGTCCAGTTTGTCCAATTTGTTTAGTTTGTCCAAGTCGTCAAGTTTGTCCAGTACCTCCAATTTGCCCAGTTGGTCCAGTTTCTCGAGTTCATCCAGTTCGTTTAGTTTGTTATGTTCATCCAGTTTGTCCAGTTCGTCCAGATTTTCCTATTCGTTCAATTTGTCCCGTTTGTCCAATTTTTCGAGCTCGCCAAGTATGTATGTCTCGTTAGTCAAATTGGTCCAATTCGTCCTGTACGTCCATTATGTCCAATTCGTCCAATTCCTCTAGTTCATCCCATTCGTCCAGTTTGTCCAATTTGTTTAGTTTCTCCAGTTTGTCCAGTACGTCCAATTTGTCCAGTTCATCCAGTTTCACCAATTTGTCCGGCTGGTCCTGTTCATCCTGTTCTTCCTGTTCGTCCATTATGTCCAACTCGTCCAATTCATCTAGTTGGTCCAATTCGTCTAGTTTGTCAAGTTTGTCCAGCTTGTCAACTTCGTTAAGTTCTTCCAGTTTCTTCAGTTCGTCGAGTTTCTCCAATTCGTCCAGATTTTCCAATTCTTTCATTTTTCCTGTTTGTCTAGTTTCTCGAGCTCGCCTAGTATGTCTCGTTGGTCCAGTTCATCCTGTTCGTCCATTATGGCCAATTAGTCCAACTCCTCTACTTGGTCCAATTCGTCTAGATTGTTCAATTTGTTTAGTTTTTGCAGTTTGTCATGTTTGTCCAGTTTGTCCAGTTGGCCCAATTTCTAAAATTCGTCCAGTTTGTTTAGTTCCTCCAGTTCGTTTAGATCTTCTATTCATTCAGTTTGTCCTGCTTGTCCATTTTTTCCAGCTCGCCCAGTATGCCTCCGTTGTCCAGGATCGGATTATTGGATTAGAATCATCTCTTTTTACATCTTCTTTTTCATTAATTCTTTTTTACATCTTCTTTTTCATTAATTCTTTTGCTTTAGCAGAATTTTTCCGGAATAATTCAGCTAACCGAGATTCCTTTTCGACTTCTTTTTCTTTCCCTTTATTTTTTGCTGAAGAGTACCAAAACTTTCCACCACGAAGATGTTCTGTAACTGAGCCATCGGGATTAACATGAGAGTCAGGGTCCCAACGAGGATGGAGATCTTCAAGAGGCACAACTTCATCATCAAGATTTTCATCTGGATCATGGTTACTATCCCAATCATGATCACCAACTTTTTTCCGTGGGAGATATTCTTCTAAAATTTGCTTGATCTTTTCTTCAAAATTGACGGAGTCAACGGACATATCCATCGGTTCAGGAGATTTTTCTCGAGCAATTTCTTTGGCAATCTTTTTGGCTAATAATCAGCCATGAGCGTTTCATTCTCAAAGGCTTTTCTTCAGGATGAGGAATTTCTTCTTTAACAGAGGAGAGATTTGATTCAGAATTCTCTCATAAGTATCATTTTCAATTTTAGACCACCACTTTTGATAAAAGTCTGATAAAGAGATGGTGAATCATATAAGTCCTTTTTTACTTCAAACTTCCATTGGAAAATATAAGGGATATGAAATTTAGCAAAGAAGCGAAGCATATTGATGGCTTCACATGGAACCTTTTCTTCAACCTGAGAAAACTTAATAAACAAATAACGAAAATTATCAGGAAGGATTTTCTGAGAAGCACCATAATATGACCACCATGTGAAGAAACCAGGATGGAAAATTGCGATGAATAGGAGTGACATCAGACTTTCTTCTTTGAATCTGATGAACCAGGAGTGATTATACTGACGATTTTGCCACATCAAAGCATATTTCCAGGCATCAATATAATCCCAATAATTATAGAACTCAGTCGAATTATATAGTCTGACTGATTTTGTCATGTACAAGGGACCATCCCAATCTTCCTCAGTAAGGATTTTGAGAATAGTGAACTTTGAATAAGTGATGATACCATTTGCATTCTTGTTGTGGAAGATGAGGACACTTTTCGTCTGATGCAAAATATTGAGATACCAATCTCTGGTTTTCTTTTTATCAGGGGAATAATAATGAAGCCCCTTTCCAAAGAGAAAATAAACATTATCTTCTACAGATCTTTCTTCCATAAGACAATCTGAAGTAACAAGAATTCTGTTACCGGTGTAAAGATATAATTCTGATTGACTTGGGTCTTTTGTTGGAATAAAACCCTTTTGGCTTTCTTCTTGATCTGCCAAATTCTCAAACCCTTTCTTCTTAATGAACGGGGAAGAACTACTTGCCATTTTGTCGTCCCTGAAGAAATTCTCTAGTAAGAAAGTCAGGGAGAGAGTTAGAATTTCCATTAATAAATTCAATTTTAAATTCAAACACTGATAAAATGGCTTGCCATCTAGCAAATATTTGCTTAGAGACAAGATTTTTGACATCTTTTTCCAGAATTTCTTTTGCAGCCTTAGCATCAACTCTGATCAGAAATTCTTTGTTAATAAATCATGCTGGAATTTCGTCACACAAATAACTATGGCAAGAACTTCCTTTTTGATGGTTGAATATTTCTTTTGAGCTTCATTCCATAATCCTGAATTAAATCTTATTAATTCTTCTTGTGAATCTTTTTGTTGTAAAAGGATTCCACCATATCCGACATCAGAGGCATCAGTTTGAACTATTTTGAAAGCTTCTGGGTCAGATAAACATCTACAAGGAAGATTTTTAACTCTTTCCTTAATCTTCTTTACTGCATTAGTATGATGGATAGACCACTCCTTAGGATTTTTCTTTAATCTTTCTTGGAGAAGTTTTTCTATCTTTTGCCAAATCCTGATAGAAAAATCCAACATAATTTAGACATCCAAGAAATCTTTGTAGCATATTTTTATCCTTAATTTCGTCTGAAAATTTATCAGCAAATTGAATAACTATTAGTCGGAGTTATTTTTCTATCTTGGATTTCAAATCCCAAGAACCTGATTTCTGCTGAAAGAGATTCATCTTTCTTTTAGATAAAGCCAATCCATTTTCTTTTATGACTCTTTGAAGATATTCAATGTTTCCAATGTTGTAACACAGATTCTGAAAAGATAAGAATATCATCAATGTAAACAATGGCAAACTGGGTATAAGACGAGAAGATATTATTCATAATATTCTGAAATTCAGATGGAGCATTTTTCAATCCAAAAGGCATAACATTCCATTCATAATGCCCCATTGGAACAGTGAATGCAGTTTTATATCTATCTTCTTCTTTTATCTGAATCTGCCAAAATCCTGATTTTAAATCAAATTTTGAAAATATTTTGGCATTGTTTAATCTGTTTAGCAAATCTTGAGTATTAGGCAAAGGATACCTAATAGATTGTAAGACTTTGTTTAAAGGTTTATAATTGATTACCAATCTTGGAACTCCTCTTTCAATTTCAGCGGCCTTTTCAACATAAAATGCCGTACAGCTCCAAGGGGATTTGCTTTTTCTAATTAATCCTTTCTTCAAAAGATCATTGATTTCTTCTTGGCAAAGCTTCAAATGGGCAGCATCCATTTGCGATGGACGAGCTTTAGTAGGAATATCCTTTTCATTAAAATCTTTTACATATGGTAATCCTACTATGTGTCTTTTTCTATTCCAAAAGGCTGATGGTAATTCAGAACAACATTCTTCTTCAATCTGTTTCGTGAATTCTTCTAATTTTGTTTTAAATTCTTTTTTCTCCAATTCTTTTGTCATTTGGACACATTTAATTTCATTTTTTAATCCGTTTATGTAATTTTCTCTTGTGGCAATAACCTGATTTATCCTTTGGATTTTCGTCTCACAAGGATCATCTATAAAATCAAGATTTACTTCAATCCCTCTGATATTCGTAGAAATTCCTTTTGTTGTTACAGAAAAAGGTTGGATTTGAAGAATAAATGGAGATCCAAGGAGTACATCATTAACAATATCTTCTGAAATAATAAAGGGTGAAGTGACACAGACTCCTTTCATGCAAACATGAACATTTGGAATTTTTCTTTCTATGGAAATGGTCGTTCCATTAGCAGCAGACACAAACTGTTTTGATTCACTTGTAAATTCAATAGGAACGATTCCAAGTCTGATAACATTTAAGTCAGCACCAGTGTCAATTATGGCATTAACAATCTTCTCAAAGTTTTTGATTTTTATTTTTACTTGAACTCTCCACTGTTGGTAAATACATTTTGTAGGAATTACACCAGTAGAGATTTTGCTAATTTCTCCTTTAATTCTTTGGACAAATTTTTCTTCATCATATTTTTCAATAGCACCATCACTTTCTAACCAAGTTAACCTTTCATCAAGCTCATTTTGTTTTTTGGTTAACTCAATCCTTAATTCACGGAGTTCTCTCTTTTGATCATTTAATTCTCTTTGTAAATCTGAGAGAGTTAAGGGTTTATTTATAGTATGAATTTTTTCTGCTTTATTCATGAGGTCAATCATGGAATAGGTTGGTGTATGTTTCTTCTCCTTTATCCTTTTTGAATAATATGGTGTTTTATTATCATTTTCATTTTCTTCAAAGGAAATTTTTTGTTGTGAACTTTCTCCTTCTTCTCCTCCCCCAATTTTGAAATCTGATTTAAAAATTGAACTTTTTTCTCTGGATCAGGTATGTTATCAATCATTTCTAAAAGTAATTTTTGAGGGGCGTGAGGACACGAATGTGGATACCAAGATCTTCATCAGATGGTATCGACCATTCTCCTTCAGATTCTTCATCATCTGAATGACATGTACATGATTGGAATTGTTTGATGAGCTGAATCTGAGGACTATCTTCTTCAGTATCAGTTGATGAATCAGATTCATATTCTTCTTCTTCTTCTGAGGAACTTGAATCAGTTTGTTCCTTTTCAGTATTTTCATCATCATTTTTGGTATTGATTTTTCGAAGTTTCTTTTAGAGGGATTTTCTTTTTTAAAACATTTACTTGCATAATGACCCTTCTTCCGCAATTATAACAAGTTGGAACATTTTCTTATATATTTCTTTTTGAAATATTTTCTGGATTTTCTTTTGAATGGGAAGAGATCATTGGATTTCCTTCCTTTTTTATATCTTCCGGGTTTATACTTTTTTACCATTTTGTTTCTTCTATCAGGAGTAAATCTAGGACGCAAAGGTTTTCGCTTTGATTCATGCGTTTGATCTAAACCAAACTGGAAACAAAAATCTCCTAATTCTTTATCTCCAGAATATTTTCTCATTTTTTCAGCTTGTTTACTGATCTTTAAATCAGTACAAAGATTCATGCCAACTTTGTTAATTCTCTGTATGATTCCTCCGAAAGTCAGCAAACTATAATTAATAGTACCATGCATTTCTTCTCTCAGGGAATTACGCACCTTTTCAGCAAATAAGGGTGGTAATCCTGAAATGAATCTTTCTTTCCAAATATCGGAATTACAATCATTGAGTTGGTAAACTTTTGACAAGAATACATCTCTGTACCAACGAAATTCTCCTAAATTTCTACATCTCAAACGGTGTAATTGCTGTCTATTTTTCTCCTTAATTAGAACAATTCCTCCAGTGAATTCATTGAGGATGCATAGAAGCAAGACACTAACACAATCAGATTGAGTTTCCCAATTATCAGGGATTTGACTAGTACCTGCTTCAAGCTTAACACTTGGATCAACTAAATTTCCTGTGTTTTTGTCTCTATAAAGGATTCTTCCATATTCATCCATTTTGACAGCATTTTCTATTTCAAGTCTTTGAGCTCCAGATAATCCATAATTCCACCATCCTCTTAATATTCCATTGAAAGAGGTGGTTATCATCAGAAAGATTTCTTGGAGTATTTCCTCTGACTTCACAGGCATTACAGTATATTAACATACTGTGAACCATTTGGACAATTTGATATTCTGTTAATCCATCTAAATTCCACTCATATAAAGAATTTCCTGAATAGGTTAATTCTGAGGTGTAACTGTATGGAGCTTCTTCAAGTTGTAGATCAACTGGGGTTGGTCTAGGATAATAATTCTTTGTTTCTGGCAATTTTACCTGAGGATTCCATTTCTTTAGGCGATTTATTAATATATCTTCAGACGCAGAGACCCTTAGGATACTGAATCCTTTTCCTCCCATATTGAGGCTTTCCATCCTATTGGATAATTCTTTTTGCATTTCGTCTGTCAATATGAATGGTCCTTCTTGCAGAGTAATTCCTTTAGGTAATTGTCTGGGAACATAAACTGCATTGGCAGAGCTTTCTTCTAATTTTTCTTTTTTATCTTTACTAAATTCAGATTTTAATTTGATTGTTCTTTCTATTCGATCTGTTTGTTCTCCAATGGTTAATAGACATAGATTGGTATTGTTTTGTTCAATTATATCTCCAATACCTATACTTATGTCTTTAGCATTTGGGTCTGGTTTTGATTCATAAATGGATGCATTTTTTACAGGCATGGCATAATTCTTGGTGTCCGTATTAGGGACAGAAATATCAAGTTTCTTCCAAGGTGGGTGAGATTTATCAACTTCTTTTCCTTCAGTGTCTTTCCAAGTTCTTGTTGTTTTTCCTATAACTCTTATCTGTTCTGGGCTTTGATTTTCCTTTTCTTTGATTTTCCCTTTTTTGAAATATTCCATGAACCAATCAAAGAAAGGTATATTTCTTTCTTCTTCCTCCATTTGGGAATACCATAATTCTCTCATTATCTTTTTCCTCTGTGTTAAACTTTTTAAAGAACCAATCTTTTAAAGGATGATTTTTCAAATTTTCTCTAAGATATGGTTTATCAATTTGAAACTTTTTAACAGTATTTCTTCTGGCTTTAGAATGCTCACCATTCTTATGGCTCCTTGGAGAAAATCACTTTCACTTGGATTATAGGTTTTTGCTGATGAGGATCTTTATAGATAGGGTGTTCAATTCCACTTTCTTTATTTATAAAAACTTTTTGATCCATTTCTTCCTTTTCACTACTCCTTTGGTCATCATCTATTTCTTCTAATTTAAAGCTTTTTCTTCCTTCCGTATAACTGGCAAAACTCCTCCTAGCTTTTTCCATTTTTCTCCTAAAATTGACTTCAACATTACCATTTGGTAATTTGACTATACTTTGTAAATCATCTGTTATTTCATTTACTCTTGGGGTGACATCTTCTATTTGCCAATTTCCTGGGAGAACAACTTCTTCCCAGCTGATGACCTTTGGGATGAACACGTTATTGTTAAAGTTTGTTTCCATAAGAACTGTAGTTTTCTCTTTCTCAACCTTATCTCTATAGGCTATCATGGGAAAGACAGATATCATGGATTTGTAGAACACACGATAAACTATAGCAAAAGGTTTACTTCTTGGACTCATTTTTAATCCTTTGTTTTGAAATCCAATAGTTGCAGAATCAAGGATATCTTCATCATGAGCATCAATTGTGATATTGGGAAAGCAATTAAAATAAACAGGTCCATGACAGAGACTTGATTCAATCATAGCATAAAGAGAATCATCAAATTCATCATGTCTCTGATCTCGCACATAAGCACAAACTGCAACATTTAATCCTAATCGAAACAACGGTTTGATTCCTACCTGAATTAATCCTATGTGCAGGTAGTTGTATTTGATTCTGATTTGTTCAATAATTCTTCTATCAAGAACTTTGATTGTCTGTTTTCCTCCAGAGAGAGAAACAGTTTTTTCAACAGTTTTTATGTGATAATCATTTTGCTCTTCAAATGTGCCATTGCATATATTTCTGTTACAGGCAAGGTTGGCAACTTCCAGTTTGATATTGCTTGGTCAAAATTTTCATATATCATTTCTTCTGAATTTTTTGTTTTTTCTGAATTTTCTTTTTCTAAACTATTACGGGTAAAATTGGTTAAAGCAGACTGATAGGATGAGGAAGACGAATAAGATCTATTAGAAGGATGCTGAAATGATTTAAACCAATTCTTAAAAAGTTTTGTTTTTCCCTTAGAATTTTCCATCTTTTGTAACTCGTTAGAAACAAGAAGAGTTCTGTCAACGATTTACTGCCCTTAACGCCTGATCACGGCCTGAAGCGGGACTTACAACGCGACCACACACTCTATTAAAAAGATGAACGAGGCACAGAAGTGGTAAATAAGAAGGAAAATAAAAACTCTAAAGAGAATTTGGCTAAAAAGCTTCAGATCCTGAATAATAGATTTAATTCATCTAAATCCCGTTTTTTTTTTTTTTTTTTTTTTTTTTTTTTAATTAACACAAATTTAAATACGAGATAATAATTCTAATTCTTCATTCAGTCTATTACAATATTTTCTTACTTGATTACACAAGCGTACTAACATAGATCGTCTAATAGCTTGAACACGGATAACAAGATATCCTCCTGCAGCTATATTTTCATCAATTTGTCTAATAGCATTCTCTAATGTCCTAAGCTGATTTTCACGTCTTCTTAGATCACGCAATAGTTCTTCTCTTCTAATAGAACGAGGTGGCATCTCAGAGGGCCATAGCTTGTAGTGTTGATTTAGTTCGGAATTTATCTAGTTGGAAGATGGCATAAGAACGCTTTAAAACAATCCTTCTCCTTTCAAACTCACGATGGCGAGGATTATTTCTGTGGGTACAGGTTTGCAGATGTCTTCTTATGTTGTCTAACAAGAATTCAATTTTTCTTAATATCCGAACATCATCATAGTATCTTTTAAGCAGAGTAAGACGGATAGACATATTCTAGCAAAAGAAACAACATGATTAGATAATAACAAGCATATAACATTAAACTTGTAAAAACTTAATCACTTACAGAAGATTTGTACAAGACTTCAGACTCTAGCACACTTAGACTTCAAGTTCTAGTACTCCAACTTCAAACTCACACTCACACTCACACTTATGTTTTTTTTTTTACAATTTTTTGGAGATCAAGCAAATTTTAGAAGAATATCTCCCACGGAAAAAGGTTGGTGATCATGATTGGGATAGTAACCATGATCCAGATGAAAATCTTGATGATGAAGTTGTGCCTCTTGAAGATCTCCATCCGTTGGGACCTGACTCTCATGTTAATCCCGATGGCTCAGTTACAGAACATCTTCGTGGTGGAAAGTTTTGGTACTCTTCAGCAAAAAATAAAGGGAAAGAAAAAGAAGTCGAAAAGGAATCTCGGTTAGCTGAATTATTCCGGAAAAATTCTGCTAAAGCAAAAGAATTAATGAAAAAGAAGATGTAAAAAAGAATTAATGAAAAAGAAGATGTAAAAAGAGATGATTCTAATCCAATAATTCGATCCTGTCAGTAATAGACATACTGGACAAAGTGAACAAAGTAGGCAAACTGGACAAAATGAGCAAAGTAGGCAGACTGGACAAAATGAGCAAAGAGAACAAAGTAGACAAACTGGACAAAGTGAGCAAAGTGGATAAATTTGTCAAACAGGACAAACATGGCAACTTGAACGAATTGGAAAAAGTGGACAAATTTGTCAAAGTGGAAAAACTAGTCAAGTTGGACAAAAAGGACAAACTGGACCAACTGAACAAAGTGGACAAACAGGACTGGACAAATTAGATAAATTGGACAAAGTGGACCAACTAGACAAACTAGACAAACTGGACAAAGTGAACAAAGTGGACAAACTAGACAAACTGGACGAACAAGACAAAGTGGATGAACTATACAAAGTGGACAAAGTGGAAAAACTACTCTATCTGAACGAATAGAACAAACTAGACCAACAGAACAAAGTTGCCAAATTGAGTAAACTACTTAAACTGGACAAACTGGACGAAGTCGACAAACCGGACAAACTGAACAAATTAGCAAAATTGGACCAACTTGGCAAAGTAGAAAAACTTGACCAATTGGACAAACTAAGTGAATTGGACAAATTAGTAAACTAGTCAAACTGGACAATTTGGACATATTGAACCATCTAGACAAACTTGACAAATTGTATAAACTGGACAAAGTGAACAAAGTGGATAAACTAGACGAACTGGAAGAAGTGGACAAACTGGACGAAATAGAAGAAGTGGACAAACATGACAAAGTTGACGAATATGAGAATGTGGACAAACTGAGCGAATTGGAAAAGAGGACAAAGTGGACGAATTGTACAATGTGATGGACAAAAAGTACACAAAATGGGCGAACATGACAAACTGGCCCTACTGAACAAAGTGGACAAACTAGAGAAACTAGTTAAATTGTACGAACAGGTCAAAGTGGACAAACTGTACAAATTGGACAAAGTGGACCAACTGAACGAATTGGAAAAAGTGGACAAATTTGTTAATGTGGACAAACAGGACAAAGTGGATGAACTAACAAGGTGGACAAACTGTACAAATTTTATGAACTGGACAAAGTGGACAAACTGTAGAAAGTGGGTAAATTGGAAAAAATGGACTAAATTGACAAACTGGATGAATACGACGAATTGGACAAATTGGACGAACTGGATGAATCAGATAAACTGGACAAATTGGACAAATTCATCAAACTGGACAAACTTGACAAAGTAGACAAACTGGAAAGAGTAGACAAACATGACAAGGTGGACAAACTGTAGAAAGTGGGCAAATTGGAAAAAGTGGACTAACTTGACAAACTGAACGAATAGGATGAATTGGACAAACTAGACAAACAGGACAAACTGGACAAACTCGTCAAACTGGACCAAATGGACAAAGTACACAAACTGGACATTGTGGACAAAGTGAACAAACATGATAAAGTAGACAAAGTGGATAAACAAATCGAACTACAAAAGTTGAACAAAGTGAACAAACTGGACATCTTGTACAAACAGGACAAACTGCACAAACTGGCTAAATTTGACCAACTCGACAAAGTGGACAAGCTTGACCATCGGGACGAACTAGACGATTTGGACAAATTAGATAAACATGTCAAACTGGTCAAACTGTACCATCTAAACAAACTTAATAAACTAGGCAAACTGGACGAAATGAGCAAAGTGAACAAAGTAGATAAACTCGACAAACTGGACAAAATGAGCAAAGTGAACAAAATGGACAAACTAGACAAACTGGACCAACTGGACAAACTAGACGATTTGGACAAATTAGATAAACTGATGAAATTGGACAAATTCGATAAACTAGACAATGTAGACAAACTTGACAAAATAGACATACTGGACAAAGTGAACAAAGTAGGCAAACTGGACAAAATGAGCAAAGTAGGCAGACTGGACAAAATGAGCAAAGAGAACAAAGTAGACAAACTGGACAAAGTGAGCAAAGTGGATAAATTTGTCAAACAGGACAAACATGGCAACTTGAACGAATTGGAAAAAGTGGACAAATTTGTCAAAGTGGAAAAACTAGTCAAGTTGGACAAAAAGGACAAACTGGACCAACTGAACAAAGTGGACAAACAGGACTGGACAAATTAGATAAATTGGACAAAGTGGACCAACTAGACAAACTAGACAAACTGGACAAAATGAACAAAGTGGACAAACTAGACAAACTGGACGAACAAGACAAAGTGGATGAACTATACAAAGTGGACAAAGTGGAAAAACTACTCAATCTGAACGAATAGAACAAACTAGACCAACAGAACAAAGTTGCCAAATTGAGTAAACTACTTAAACTGGACAAACTGGACGAAGTCGACAAACCGGACAAACTGAACAAATTAGCAAAATTGGACCAACTTGGCAAAGTAGAAAAACTTGACCAATTGGACAAACTAAGTGAATTGGACAAATTAGTAAACTAGTGAAACTGGACAATTTGGACATATTGAACCATCTAGACAAACTTGACAAATTGTATAAACTGGACAAAGTGGATAAACTAGACGAACTGGAAGAAGTGGACAAACTGGACGAAATAGAAGAAGTGGACAAACATGACAAAGTTGACGAATATGACAATGTGGACAAACTGAGCGAATTGGAAAAGAGGACAAAGTGGACAAATTGTACAATGTGATGGACAGAAAGTACACAAAATGGGCGAACATGACAAACTGGCCCTACTGAACAAAGTGGACAACTAGAGAAACTAGTTAAATTGTACGAACAGGTCAAAGTGGACAAACTGTACAAATTGGACAAAGTGGACCAACTGAACGAATTGGAAAAAGTGGACAAATTTGTTAATGTGGACAAACAGGACAAAGTGGATGAACTAACAAGGTGGACAAACTGTACAAATTTTATGAACTGGACAAAGTGGACAAACTGTAGAAAGTGGGTAAATTGGAAAAAGTGGACTAAATTGACAAACTGGATGAATACGACGAATTGGACAAATTGGACGAACTGGATGAATCAGATAAACTGGACAAATTGGACAAATTCATCAAACTGGACAAACTTGACAAAGTAGACAAACTGGAAAGAGTAGACAAACATGACAAGGTGGACAAACTGTAGAAAGTGGGCAAATTGGAAAAAGTGGACTAACTTGACAAACTGAACGAATAGGATGAATTGGACAAACTAGACAAACAGGACGAACTGGACAAACTCGTCAAACTGGACCAAATGGACAAAGTACACAAACTGGACATTGTGGACAAAGTGAACAAACATGATAAAGTAGACAAAGTGGATAAACAAATCGAACTACAAAAGTTGAACAAAGTGAACAAACTGGACATCTTGTACAAACAGGACAAACTGCACAAACTGGCTAAATTTGACCAACTCGACAAAGTGGACAAGCTTGACCATCGGGACGAACTAGACGATTTGGACAAATTAGATAAACATGTCAAACTGGTCAAACTGTACCATCTAAACAAACTTAATAAACTAGGCAAACTGGACGAAATGAGCAAAGTGAACAAAGTAGATAAACTCGACAAACTGGACAAAATGAGCAAAGTGAACAAAATGGACAAACTAGACAAACTGGACCAACTGGACAAACTAGACGATTTGGACAAATTAGATAGACTGATGAAACTGGACAAATTCGATAAACTAGACAATGTAGACAAACTTGACAAAATAGACATACTGGACAAAGTGAACAAAGTAGGCAAACTGGACAAAATGAGCAAAGTAGGCAGACTGGACAAAATGAGCAAAGAGAACAAAGTAGACAAACTGGACAAAGTGAGCAAAGTGGATAAATTTGTCAAACAGGACAAACATGGCAACTTGAACGAATTGGAAAAAGTGGACAAATTTGTCAAAGTGGAAAAACTAGTCAAGTTGGACAAAAAGGACAAACTGGACCAACTGAACAAAGTGGACAAACAGGACTGGACAAATTAGATAAATTGGACAAAGTGGACCAACTAGACAAACTAGGCAAACTGGACAAAGTGAACAAAGTGGACAAACTAGACAAACTGGACGAACAAGACAAAGTGGATGAACTATACAAAGTGGACAAAGTGGAAAAACTACTCAATTTGAACGAATAGAACAAACTAGACCAACAGAACAAAGTTGCCAAATTGAGTAAACTACTTAAACTGGACAAACTGGACGAAGTCGACAAACCGGACAAACTGAACAAATTAGCAAAATTGGACCAACTTGGCAAAGTAGAAAAACTTGACCAATTGGACAAACTAAGTGAATTGGACAAATTAGTAAACTAGTCAAACTGGACAATTTGGACATATTGAACCATATAGACAAACTTGACAAATTGTATAAACTGGACAAAGTGGATAAACTAGACGAACTGGAAGAAGTGGACAAACTGGACGAAATAGAAGAAGTGGACAAACTGGACGAAATAGAAGAAGTGGACAAACATGACAAAGTAGACGAATATGACAATGTGGACAAACTGAACGAATTGGAAAAGAGGACAAAGTGGACGAATTGTACAATGTGATGGACACAAAGTACACAAAATGGGCGAACATGACAAACTGGCCCTACTGAACAAAGTGGACAAACTAGAGAAACTAGTTAAATTGTACGAACAGGTCAAAGTGGACAAACTGTACAAATTGGACAAAGTGGACCAACTGAACGAATTGGAAAAAGTGGACAAATTTGTTAATGTGGACAAACAGGACAAAGTGGATGAACTAACAAGGTGGACAAACTGTACAAATTTTATGAACTGGACAAAGTGGACAAAGTGGGTAAATTGGAAAAAGTGGACTAAATTGACAAACTGGATGAATACGACGAATTGGACAAATTGGACGAATTGGATGAATCAGATAAACTGGACAAATTGGACAAATTCATCAAACTGGACAAACTTGACAAAGTAGACAAACTGGAAAGGAGAGACAAACATGACAAGGTGGACAAACTGTAGAAAGTGGGCAAATTGGAAAAAGTGGACTAACTTGACAAACTGAACGAATAGGATGAATTGGACAAACTAGACAAACAGGACGAACTGGACAAACTCGTCAAACTGGACCAAATGGACAAAGTACACAAACTGGACATTGTGGACAAAGTGAACAACATGATAAAGTAGACAAAGTGGATAAACAAATCGAACTGCAAAAGTTGAACAAAGTGAACAAACTGGACATCTTGTACAAACAGGACAAACTGCACAAACTGGCTAAATTTGACCAACTCGACAAAGTGGACAAGCTTGACCATCGGGACGAACTAGACGATTTGGACAAATTAGATAAACATGTCAAACTGGTCAAACTGTACCATCTAAACAAACTTAATAAACTAGGCAAACTGGACGAAATGAGCAAAGTGAACAAAGTAGATAAACTCGACAAACTGGACAAATGAGCAAAGTGAACAAAATGGACAAACTAGACAAACCGGACCAACTGGACAAACTGGACAAACTAGACGATTTGGACAAATTAGATAAACTGATGAACTGGACAAATTCGATAAACTAGACAATGTAGACAAACTTGACAAAATAGACATACTGGACAAAGTGAACAAAGTAGGCAAACTGGACAAAATGAGCAAAGTAGGCAGACTGGACAAAATGAGCAAAGAGAACAAAGTAGACAAACTGGACAAAGTGAGCAAAGTGGATAAATTTGTCAAACAGGACAAACATGGCAACTTGAACGAATTGGAAAAAGTGGACAAATTGTCAAAGTGGAAAAACTAGTCAAGTTGGACAAAAAGGACAAACTGGACCAACTGAACAAAGTGGACAAACAGGACTGGACAAATTAGATAAATTGGACAAAGTGGACCAACTAGACAAACTAGACAAACTGGACAAAGTGAACAAAGTGGACAAACTAGACAAACTGGACGAACAAGACAAAGTGGATGAACTATACAAAGTGGACAAAGTGGAAAACTACTCAATCTGAACGAAAAGAACAAACTAGACCAACAGAACAAAGTTGCCAAATTGAGTAAACTACTTAAACTGGACAAACTGGACGAAGTCGACAAACCGGACAAACTGAACAAATTAGCAAAATTGGACCAACTTGGCAAAGTAGAAAAACTTGACCAATTGGACAAACTAAGTGAATTGGACAAATTAGTAAACTAGTCAACTGGACAAATTTGGACATATTGAACCATATAGACAAACTTGACAAATTGTATAAACTGGACAAAGTGGATAAACTAGACGAACTGGAAGAAGTGGACAAACTGGACGAAATAGAAGAAGTGGACAAACATGACAAAGTTGACGAATATGACAATGTGGACAAACTGAGCGAATTGGAAAAGAGGACAAAGTGGACGAATTGTACAATGTGATGGACAAAAAGTACACAAAATGGGCGAACATGACAAACTGGCCCTACTGATCAAAGTGGACAAACTAGAGAAACTAGTTAAATTGTACGAACAGGTCAAAGTGGACAAACTGTACAAATTGGACAAAGTGGACCAACTGAACGAATTGGAAAAAGTGGACAAATTTGTTAATGTGGACAAACAGGACAAAGTGGATGAACTGGCAAGGTGGACAAACTGTACAAATTTTATGAACTGGACAAAGTGGACAAACTGTAGAAAGTGGGTAAATTGGAAAAAGTGGACTAAATTGACAAACTGGATGAATACGACGAATTGGACAAATTGGACGAACTGGATGAATCAGATAAACTGGACAAATTGGACAAATTCATCAAACTGGACAAACTTGACAAAGTAGACAAACTGGAAAGAGTAGACAAACATGACAAGGTGGACAAACTGTAGAAAGTGGGCAAATTGGAAAAAGTGGACTAACTTGACAAACTGAACGAATAGGATGAATTGGACAAACTAGACAAACAGGACAAACTGGACAAACTTGTCAAACTGGACCAAATGGACAAACTACAAAAACTGGACATTGTGGACAAAGTGAACAAACATGATAAAGTAGACAAAGTGGATAAACAAATCGAACTGCAAAAGTTGAACAAAGTGAACAAACTGGACATCTTGTACAAACAGGACAAACTGCACAAACTGGCTAAATTTGACCAACTCGACAAAGTGGACAAGCTTGACCATCGGGACGAACTAGACGATTTGGACAAATTAGATAAACATGTCAAACTGGTCAAACTGTACCATCTAAACAAACTTAATAAACTAGGCAAACTGGACGAAATGAGCAAAGTGAACAAAGTAGATAAACTCGACAAACTGGACAAAATGAGCAAAGTGAACAAAATGGACAAACTAGACAAACCGGACCAACTGGACAAACTGGACAAACTAGACGATTTGGACAAATTAGATAAACTGATGAAACTGGACAAATTCGATAAACTAGACAATGTAGACAAACTTGACAAAATAGACATACTGGACAAAGTGAACAAAGTAGGCAAACTGGACAAAATGAGCAAAGTAGGCAGACTGGACAAAATGAGCAAAGAGAACAAAGTAGACAAACTGGACAAAGTGAGCAAAGTGGATAAATTTGTCAAACAGGACAAACATGGCAACTTGAACGAATTGGAAAAAGTGGACAAATTTGTCAAAGTGGAAAAACTAGTCAAGTTGGACAAAAAGGACAAACTGGACCAACTGAACAAAGTGGACAAACAGGACTGGACAAATTAGACAAATTGGACAAAGTGGACCAACTAGACAAACTAGACAAACTGGACAAAGTGAACAAAGTGGACAAACTAGACAAACTGGACGAACAAGACAAAGTGGATGAACTATACAAAGTGGACAAAGTGGAAAAACTACTCAATTTGAACGAATAGAACAAACTGGACCAACAGAACAAAGTTGCCAAATTGAGTGAACTACTTAAACTGGACAAACTGGACGAAGTCGACAAACCGGACAAACTGAACAAATTAGCAAAATTGGACCAACTTGGCAAAGTAGAAAAACTTGACCAATTGGACAAACTAAGTGAATTGGACAAATTAGTAAACTAGTGAAACTGGACAATTTGGACATATTGAACCATCTAGACAAACTTGACAAATTGTATAAACTGGACAAAGTGAACAAAGTGGATAAACTAGACGAACTGGAAGAAGTGGACAAACTGGACGAAATAGAAGAAGTGGACAAACATGACAAAGTTGACGAATATGACAATGTGGACAAACTGAGCGAATTGGAAAAGAGGACAAAGTGGACGAATTGTACAATGTGATGGACAAAAAGTACACAAAATGGGCGAACATGACAAACTGGCCCTACTGAACAAAGTGGACAAACTAGAGAAACTAGTTAAATTGTACGAACAGGTCAAAGTGGACAACTGTACAAATTGGACAAAGTGGACCAACTGAACGAATTGGAAAAAGTGGACAAATTTGTTAATGTGGACAAACAGGACAAAGTGGATGAACTAACAAGGTGGACAACTGTACAAATTTTTGAACTGGACAAAGTGGACAAAGTGGGTAAATTGGAAAAAGTGGACTAAATTGACAAACTGGATGAATACGACGAATTGGACAAATTGGACGAACTGGATGAATCAGATAAACTGGACAAATTGGACAAATTCATCAAACTGGACAAACTTGACAAAGTAGACAAACTGGATAAACTGGATAAAGTGGACAAACTAGATGAATTGGAAAGAGTAGACAAACATGACAAGGTGGACAAACTGTAGAAAGTGGGCAAATTGGAAAAAGTGGACTAACTTGACAAACTGAACGAATAGGATGAATTGGACAAACTAGACAAACAGGACGAACAGGACCTCTCGTCAAACTGGACCAAATGGACAAGGTACACAAACTGGACATTGTGGACAAAGTGAACAAACATGATAAAGTAGACAAAGTGGATAAACAAATCGAACTGCAAAAGTTGAACAAAGTGAACAAACTGGACATCTTGTACAAACAGGACAAACTGCACAAACTGGCTAAATTTGACCAACTTGACAAAGTGGACAAGCTTGACCATCGGGACGAACTAGACGATTTGGACAAATTAGATAAACATGTCAAACTGGTCAAACTGTCTAGTTTATCGAATTTGTCCAGTTTCATCAGTTTATCTAATTTGTCCAAATCATCTAGTTTGTCCAGTTGGTCCAGTTTGTCTAGTTTGTCCATTTTATTCACTTTGCTCACTTTGTCCAGTTTGTCTACTTTGTTCTCTTTGCTCATTTTGTCCAGTTTGCCAACTTTGCTCATTTTGTCCAGTTTGCCTACTTTGTTCACTTTGTCCAGTATGTCTATTTTGTCAAGTTTGTCTACATTGTCTAGTGATAAACTAGACAAACTGGAAGAAGTGGACAAACTGGTCGAAATAGAAGAAGTGGACGAACATGACAAAGTTGACGAATATGACAATGTGGACAAACTGAGCGAATTGGAAAAGAGGACAAAGTGGACGAATTGTACAATGTGATGGACAAAAAGTACACAAAATGGGCGAACATGACAAACTGGCCCTACTGAACAAAGTGGACAAACTAGAGAAACTAGTTAAATTGTACGAACAGGTCAAAGTGGACAAACTGTACAAATTGGACAAAGTGGACCAACTGAACGAATTGGAAAAAGTGGACAAATTTGTTAATGTGGACAAACAGGACAAAGTGGATGAACTAACAAGGTGGACAAACTGTACAAATTTTATGAACTGGACAAAGTGGACAAACTATAGAAAGTGGGTAAATTGGAAAAAGTGGACTAAATCGACAAACTGGATGAATACGACGAATTGGACAAATTGGACGAACTGGATGAATCAGATAAACTGGACAAATTGGACAAATTCATCAAACTGGACAAACTTGACAAAGTAGACAAACTGGACAAACTGGACAAAGTGGACAAACTAGATGAATTGGAAAGAGTAGACAAACATGACAAGGTGGACAAACGGTAGAAAGTGGGCAAATTGGAAAAAGTGGACTAACTTGACAAACTGAACGAATAGGATGAATTGGACAAACTAGACAAACAGGACGAACTGGACAAACTCGTCAAACTGGACCAAATGGACAAGGTACACAAACTGGACATTGTGGACAAAGTGAACAAACATGATAAAGTAGACAAAGTGGATAAACAAATCGAACTGCAAAAGTTGAACAAAGTGAACAAACTGGACATCTTGTACAAACAGGACAAACTGCACAAACTGGCTAAATTTGACCAACTCGACAAAGTGGACAAGCTTGACCATCGGGACGAACTAGACGATTTGGACAAATTAGATAAACATGTCAAACTGGTCAAACTGTACCATCTAAACAAACTTAATAAACTAGGCAAACTGGACGAAATGAGCAAAGTGAACAAAGTAGATAAACTCGACAAACTGGACAAAATGAGCAAAGTGAACAAAATGGACAAACTAGACAAACTGGACCAACTGGACAAACTAGACGATTTGGACAAATTAGATAAACTGATGAAACTGGACAAATTCGATAAACTAGACAATGTAGACAAACTTGACAAAATAGACATACTGGACAAAGTGAACAAAGTAGGCAAACTGGACAAAATGAGCAAAGTAGGCAAACTGGACAAAATGAGCAAAGAGAACAAAGTAGACAAACTGGACAAAGTGAGCAAAGTGGATAAATTTGTCAAACAGGACAAACATGGCAACTTGAACGAATTGGAAGAAGTGGACAAATTTGTCAAAGTGGAAAAACTAGTCAAGTTGGACAAAAAGGACAAACTGGACCAACTGAACAAAGTGGACAAACAGGACTGGACAAATTAGATAAATTGGACAAAGTGGACCAACTAGACAAACTAGACAAACTGGACAAAGTGAACAAAGTGGACAAACTAGACAAACTGGACGAACAAGACAAAGTGGATGAACTATACAAAGTGGACAAAGTGGAAAACACTCAATCTGAACGAATAGAACAAACTAGACCAACAGAACAAAGTTGCCAATGAGTAAACTACTTAAACTGGACAAACTGGACGAAGTCGACAAACCGGACAAACTGAACAAATTAGCAAAATTGGACCAACTTGGCAAAGTAGAAAAACTTGACCAATTGGACAAACTAAGTGAATTGGACAATTAGTAAACTAGTCAAACTGGACAATTTGGACATATTGAACCATCTAGACAAACTTGACAAATTGTATAAACTGGACAAAGTGGATAAACTAGACGAACTGGAAGAAGTGGACAAACTGGACGAAATAGAAGAAGTGGACAAACATGACAAAGTTGACGAATATGACAATGTGGACAAACTGAGCGAATTGGAAAAGAGGACAAAGTGGACGAATTGTACAATGTGATGGACAAAAAGTACACAAAATGGGCGAACATGACAAACTGGCCCTACTGAACAAAGTGGACAAACTAGAGAAACTAGTTAAATTGTACGAACAGGTCAAAGTGGACAAACTGTACAAATTGGACAAAGTGGACCAACTGAACGAATTGGAAAAAGTGGACAAATTTGTTAATGTGGACAAACAGGACAAAGTGGATGAACTAACAAGGTGGACAAACTGTACAAATTTTATGAACTGGACAAAGTGGACAAAGTGGGTAAATTGGAAAAAGTGGACTAAATTGACAAACTGGATGAATACGACGAATTGGACAAATTGGACGAACTGGATGAATCAGATAAACTGGACAAATTGGACAAATTCATCAAACTGGACAAACTTGACAAAGTAGACAAACTGGACAAACTGGACAAAGTGGACAAACTAGATGAATTGGAAAGAGTAGACAAACATGACAAGGTGGACAAACTGTAGAAAGTGGGCAAATTGGAAAAAGTGGACTAACTTGACAAACTGAACGAATAGGATGAATTGGACAAACTAGACAAACAGGACGAACTGGACAAACTCGTCAAACTGGACCAAATGGACAAACTACACAAACTGGACATTGTGGACAAAGTGAACAAACATGATAAAGTAGACAAAGTGGATAAACAAATCGAACTGCAAAAGTTGAACAAAGTGAACAAACTGGACATCTTGTACAAACAGGACAAACTGCACAAACTGGCTAAATTTGACCAACTCGACAAAGTGGACAAGCTTGACCATCGGGACGAACTAGACGTTTTCCGGAATAATTCAGCTAACCGAGATTCCTTTTCGACTTCTTTTTCTTTCCCTTTATTTTTTGCTGAAGAGTACCAAAACTTTCCACCACGAAGATGTTCTGTAACTGAACCATCGGGATTAACATGAGAGTCAGGGTCCCAACGAGGATGGAGATCTTCAAGAGGCACAACTTCATCATCAAGATTTTCATCTGGATCATGGTTACTATCCCAATCATGATCACCAACTTTTTTCCGTGGGAGATATTCTTCTAAAATTTGCTTGATCTTTTCTTCAAAATTGACGGAGTCAACAGACATATCCATCGGTTCAGGAGATTTTTCTCGAGCAATTTCTTTGGCAATCTTTTTGGCTAATAGATCAGCCATGAGCGTTTCATTCTCAAAAGGCTTTCCTTCAGGATGAGGAATTTCTTCTTTAACAGGAGGAGAGATTTGATTCAGAATTCTCTCATAAGTATCATTTTCAATTTTAGACCACCACTTTTGATAAAAAGTCTGGTAAAGAGATGGTGAATCATATAAGTCCTTTTTTACTTCAAACTTCCATTGGAAAATATAAGGGATATGAAATTTAGCAAAGAAGCGAAGCATATTGATGGCTTCACATGGAACCTTTTCTTCAACCTGAGAAAACTTAATAAACAAATAACGAAAATTATCAGGAAGGATTTTCTGAGAAGCACCATAATATGACCACCATGTGAAGAGAAACCAGGATGGAAAATTGCGATGAATAGGAGTGACATCAGGACTTTCTTCTTTGAATCTGATGAACCAGGAGTGATTATACTGACGATTTTGCCACATCAAAGCATATTTCCAGGCATCAATATAATCCCAATAATTATAGAACTCAGTCGAATTATATAGTCTGACTGATTTTGTCATGTACAAGGGACCATCCCAATCTTCCTCAGTAAGGATTTTGAGAATAGTGAACTTTGAATAAGTGATGATACCATTTGCATTCTTGTTGTGGAAGATGAGGACACTTTTCGTCTGATGCAAAATATTGAGATACCAATCTCTGGTTTTCTTTTTATCAGGGGAATAATAATGAAGCCCCTTTCCAAAGAGAAAATAAACATTATCTTCTACAGATCTTTCTTCCATAAGACAATCTGAAGTAACAAGAATTCTGTTACCGGTGTAAAGATATAATTCTGATTGACTTGGGTCTTTTGTTGGAATAAAACCTTTTGGCTTTCTTCTTGATCTGCCAAATTCTCAAACCCTTTCTTCTTTATGAACGGGAAGAACTACTTGCCATTTTGTCGTCCCTGAAGAAATTCTCTAGTAAGAAAGTCAGGGAGAGAGTTAGAATTTCCATTAATAAATTCAATTTTAAATTCAAACACTGATAAAATGGCTTGCCATCTAGCAAATATTTGCTTAGAGACAAGATTTTTGACATCTTTTTACAGAATTTCTTTTGCAGCCTTAGCAACAACTCTGATCAGAAATTCTTTGTTTAATAAAATCATGCTGGAATTTTGTCACACAAATAACTATGGCAAGAACTTCCTTTTTGATGGTTGAATATTTCTTTTGAGCTTCATTCCATAATCCTGAATTAAATCTTATTAATTCTTCTTGTGAATCTTTTTGTTGTAAAAGGATTCCACCATATCCGACATCAGAGGCATCAGTTTGAACTATTTTGAAAGCTTCTGGGTCAGATAAACATCTACAAGGAAGATTTTTAACTCTTTCCTTAATCTTCTTTACTGCATTAGTATGATGGATAGACCACTCCTTAGGATTTTTCTTTAATCTTTCTTGGAGAAGTTTTCTATCTTTTGCCAAATCCTGATAGAAAAATCCAACATAATTTAGACATCCAAGAAATCTATTAGTCGGAGTTATTTTTCTATCTTGGATTTCAAATCCCAAGAACCTGATTTTCTGCTGAAAGAGATTCATCTTTCTTTTAGATAAAGCCAATCCATTTTCTTTTATGACTCTTTTGAAGATATTCAAATGTTTCCAATGTTGTAACACAGATTCTGAAAACATAAGAATATATCATCAATGTAAACAATGGCAAACTGGGTATAAGACGAGAAGATATTATTCATAATATTCTGAAATTCAGATGGAGCATTTTTCAATCCAAAAGGCATAACATTCCATTCATAATGCCCCATTGGAACAGTGAATGCAGTTTTATATCTATCTTCTTCTTTTATCTGAATCTGCCAAAATCCTGATTTTAAATCAAATTTTGAAAATATTTTGGCATTGTTTAATCTGTTTAGCAAATCTTGAGTATTAGGTAAAGGATACCTAATAGATTGTAAGACTTTGTTTAAAGGTTTATAATTGATTACCAATCTTGGAACTCCTCTTTCAATTTCAGCGGCCTTTTCAACATAAAATGCCGTACAGCTCCAAGGGGATTTGCTTTTTCTAATTAATCCTTTCTTCAAAAGATCATTGATTTCTTCTTGGCAAAGCTTCAAATGGGCAGCATCCATTTGAGATGGACGAGCTTTAGTAGGAATATCCTTTTCATTAAAATCTTTTACATATGGTAATCCTACTATGTGTCTTTTTCTATTCCAAAAGGCTGATGGTAATTCAGAACAGCATTCTTCTTCAATTTGTTTGGTGAATTCTTCTAATTTTGTTTTAAATTCTTTTTTCTCAATTCTTTTGTCATTTGGACACATTTAATTCATTTTTAATCCATTTATGTAATTTTCTCTTGTGGCAATAACCTGATTTATCCTTTGGATTTTCGTCTCACAAGGATCATCTATAAAATCAAGATTTACTTCAATCCCTCTGATATTCGTAGAAATTCCTTTTGTTGTTACAGAAAAAGGTTGGATTTGAAGAATAAATGGAGATCCAAGGAGTACATCATTAACAATATCTTCTGAAATAATAAAGGGTGAAGTGACACAGACTCCTTTCATGCAAACATGAACATTTGGAATTTTTCTTTCTATGGAAATGGTCGTTCCATTAGCAGCAGACACAAACTGTTTTGATTCACTTGTAAATTCAATAGGAACGATTCCAAGTCTGATAACATTTAAGTCAGCACCAGTGTCAATTATGGCATTAACAATCTTCTCGAAGTTTTTAATTTTTATTTTTACTTGAACTCTCCACTGTTGGTAATACATTTTGTAGGAATTACACCAGTAGAGATTTTGCTAATTTCTCCTTTAATTCTTTGGACAAATTTTTCTTCATCATATTTTTCAATAGCACCATCACTTTCTAACCAAGTTAACCTTTCATCAAGCTCATTTTGTTTTTTGGTTAACTCAATCCTTAATTCACGGAGTTCTCTTTTTTGATCATTTAATTCTCTTTGTAAATCTGAGAGAGTTAAGGGTTTATTTATAGTATGAATTTTTTCTGCTCTATTCATGAGGTCAATCATGGAATAGGTTGGTGTATGAAATGTTTCTTTCTCCTTTATCCTTTTTGGATAATATGGACTCATCTCCTTTTGGTGGAGGTATATGGTTAGTATGAAGAAAAGAAGAAAAGTGGGAAAAGAAGAAAAGTGGTCCCATCAATGTTAGATAATAATATCTTGATATGCATTGAAGAAATGGTGTCTTCATTCAAATCGATGCTTGAGAAGAAATGTTGCTACTCATCATTGCCTGGCTTGTATGATATGTGTAGGTGTCATACGAAGAAGAATTTTTGAATAGACACATAATGATGCTAGAGAAGAAAAGTTGCTAGCTATCATTGCTTGGAAGAAAAACAAAGGTTTGATTTGAAGAAAAGTTGTCATCTTGCCAACAGAGAATATATTTTGTTGGTAGGGGCTGCCTTTTAGTTGCCACATGTAAATTAAGTTGGTAGGGGCTGCCTCTTGTGTTGACATTTGTAAATAAAGGTATTGGGTTTGTAAATGTTGTGGGGGTGCTTCATTGCCAAATGTCAAAAGTTGGTGAAGTTGTGGGGGTATGTTTATCTTATGCTTTCCATGTGGCATTTAGATATTTCACCTCATGTACCTTGCCCATCAACTTTTGTACCTTGCCCATCAACCTTTGAAAGATGTGTTTGGAAGTTTGTGTGGGGAACCATTCCTTTTTCTGTTGCTTTTGGTGTAAGTCCTCTCATGGTCGGATGAGAGGAGGGATCTTTTGTATGCTCCATCTATATAAGGAGCTGGGGGTTTCCTTTGGGGATCATCTCCGAAAAAATTGTAAAAAAAAAACATCAGTGTGAGTGTGAGTGTGAGTTTGAAGTTGGAGTACTAGAACTTGAAGTCTAAGTGTGCTAGAGTCTGAAGTCTTGTACAAATCTCCTGTAAGTGATTAAGTTTTTACAAGTTTAATGTTATATGCTTGTTATTATCTAATCATGTTGTTTCTTTTGCTAGAACATGTTTATTCGTCTTACTCTGCTTAAAAGATACTATGATGATGTTCGGATATTAAGAAAAATTGAATTCTTGTTAGACAACATAAGAAGACATCTGCAAACCTGTACCCACAGAAATAATCCTCGCCATCGTGAGTTTGAAAGGAGAAGGATTGTTTTAAAGCGTTCTTATGCCATCTTCCAACTAGATAAATTCCGAACTAAATCAACACTACAAGCTATGGCCCTCTGAGATGCCACCTCGTTCTATTAGAGAAGAACTATTGCGTGATCTAAGAAGACGTGAAAATCAGCTTAGGACATTAGAGAATGCTATCAGACAAATTGATGAAAATATAGCTGCAGGAGGATATCTTGTTATCCGTGTTCAAGCTATAGACGATCTATGTTAGTACGCTTGTGTAATCAGGTAAGAGAATATTGTAATAGACTGAATGAAGAATTAGAATTATTATCTCGTATCTAAATTTGTGTTTAAAAAAAAAAAAAAAAAAAAAAAACGGGATTTAGATGAATTAAATCTATTATTCAGGATCTGAAGCTTTTTAGCCAAATTCTCTTTAGAGTTTTTATTTTCCTTCTTATTTACCACTTCTGTGCCTCGTTCATCTTTTTAAAAGAGTGTGTGGTCGCGTTGTAAGTCCCGCTTCAGGCCGTGATCAGGCGTAAGGGCAGTAAATCGTTGACAGAACTCTTCTTGTTCTAACGAGTTACAAAAGATGGAAAATTCTAAGGGAAAAACAAAACTTTTTAAGAATTGGTTTAAATCATTTCAGCATCCTTCTAATAGATCTTATTCGTCTTCTTCATCCTATCAGTCTGCTTTAACCAGTTTTACCCGTAATAGCTTAGAAAAAGAAAAAACAAAAAATTCAGAAGAAATGATATATGAAAATTTTGACCAAGCAATATCAAACTGGAAGTTGCCAGCCTTGCCTGTAACAGAAATATATAGCAATGGCACATTTGAAGAGCAAAATGATTATCACATAAAAACTGTTGAAAAAACTGTTTCTCTCTCTGGAGGAAAACAGACAATCAAAGTTCTTGATAGAAGAATTATTGAACAAATCAGAATCAAATACAACTACCTGCACATAGGATTAATTCAGGTAGGAATCAAACCGTTGTTTCGATTAGGATTAAATGTTGCAGTTTGTGCTTATGTGCGAGATCAGAGACATGATGAATTTGATGATTCTCTTTATGCTATGATTGAATCAAGTCTCTGCATGGACCTGTTTATTTTAATTGCTTTCCCAATATCACAATTGATGCTCATGATGAAGAATCCTTGATTGTGCAACTATTGGATTTCAAAGCAAAGGATTAAAAATGAGTCCAAGAAGTAAACCTTTTGCTATAGTTTATCGTGTGTTCTACAAATCCATGATATCTGTCTTTCCCATGATAGCCTATAGAGATAAGGTTGAGAAAGAAAAAACTACAGTTCTTATGGAAACAAACTTTAACAATAACGTGTTCATCCCAAAGGTCATCAGCTGGAAGAAGTTGTTCTCCAGGAAATTGGCAAATAGAAGATGTCACCCCAAGAGTAAATGAAATAACAGATGATTTACAAAGTATAGTCAAATTACCAAATGGTAATGTTGAAGTCAATTTTAGGAGAAAAATGGAAAAAGCTAGGAGTAGTTTTGCCAGTTATACGGAAGGAAGAAAAATCTTTAAATTAGAAGAAATAGATGATGACCAAAGGAGTAGTGAAAAGGAAGAAATGGATCAAAAAGTTTTTAGAAATAAAGAAAGTGGAATTGAACACCCTATCTATAAAAGATCCTCATCAGCAAAAACCTATAATCCAAGTGAAAGTGATTTTCTCCAAGGAGCCATAAGAATGGTGAGGATTCTAAAGCCAGAAGAAATACCTGTTAAAAAGTTTCAAATTGATAAACCATATCTTAGAGAAAATTTGAAAAATCATCCTTTAAAAGATTGGTTCTTTAAAAAGTTTAACACAGAAGAAAAGGATAAGATGAGAGAATTATGGTATTCCCAAATGGAGGAAGAAGAAAGAAATATACCTTTCTTTGATTGGTTCATGGAATACTTCAAAAAAGGGAAAATCAAAGAAAAGGAAAATCAAAGCCCAGAACAGATAAGAGTTATAGGAAAAACAACAAGAACTTGGAAAGACACTGAAGGAAAAGAAGTAGATAAATCTCATCCACCTTGGAAGAAACTTGATATTTCTGTCCCTAATACGGACACCAAGAATTATGCCATGCCTGTAAAAAATGCATCCATTTATGAATCAAAACCAGACCCAAATGCTAAAGACATAAGTATAGGTATTGGAGATATAATTGAACAAAACAATTATACCAATCTATGTCTATTAACCATTGGAGAACAAACAGATCGAATAGAAAGAACAATCAAATTAAAATCTGAATTTAGTAAAGATAAAAAAGAAAAATTAGAAGAAAGCTCTGCCAATGCAGTTTATGTTCCCAGACAATTACCTGAAGGGATTACTCTGCAAGAAGGACCATTTATATTGACAGACGAAATGCAAAAAGAATTATCCAATAGGATGGAAAGCCTCAATATGGGAGGGAAAGGATTCAGTATCCTAAGGGTCTCTGCGTCTGAAAGATATATAATAAAATCGCCTAAAGAAATGGAATCCTCAGGTAAAATTGCGAGAAACAAAGAATTATTATCCTAGACCAACCCCTGTTGATCTACAACTCGAAGAAGCTCCATACAGTTATACCTCAGAATTAACCTATTCAGGAAATTCTTTATATGAGTGGAATTTAGATGGATTAACAGAATATCAAATTGTCCAAATGGTTCACAGTATATTAATATACTGTAATGCCTGTGAAGTAAGAGGAAATACTCCAAAAAATATCTTTCTGATGATAACCACCTCTTTCAATGGAATATTAAGAGGATGGTGGAATTATGGATTATCTGGAGCTCAAAGACTTGAAATAGAAAATGCTGTCAAAATGAATGAATATGGAAGAATCCTTTATAGAGACAAAAACACAGGAAATTTAGTTGATCCAAATGTTAAGCTTGAAGCAGGTACTAGTCAAATCCCTGATAATTGGGAAACTCAATCTAATTGTGTTAGTGTCTTGCTTCTATGCATCCTCAATGAATTCACTGGAGGAATTGCTCTAATTAAGGAGAAAAATAGACAGCAATTACACCGTTTGAGATGTAGAAATTTAGGAGAATTTCGTTGGTACAGAGATGTATTCTTGTCAAAAGTTTACCAACTCAATGATTGTAATTCCGATATTTGGAAAGAAAGATTCATTTCAGGATTACCACCCTTATTTGCTGAAAAGGTGCGTAATTCCCTGAGAGAAGAAATGCATGGTACTATTAATTATAGTTTGCTGACTTTCGGAGGAATCATACAGAGAATTAACAAAGTTGGCATGAATCTTTGTACTGATTTAAAGATCAGTAAACAAGCTGAAAAAATGAGAAAATATTCTGGAGATAAAGAATTAGAAGATTTTTGTTTCCAGTTTGGTTTAGATCAAACGCCTGAATCAAAGCGAAAACCTTTGCGTCCTAGATTTACTCCTGATAGATGAAACAAAATGGTAAAAAAGTATAAACCCGGAAGATATAAAAAAGGAAGGAAATCCAATGATCTCTTCCCATTCAAAAGAAAATCCAGATTTTCAAAAAGAAATATATAAAAGAAAATGTTCCAACTTGTTATAATTGCGGGAAGAAGGGTCATTATGCAAGTAAATGTTTTAAAAAAGAAAATTCCTCTAAAAAGAAACTTCGAAAAATCAATACCAAAAATGATGATGAAAATACTGAAAAGGAACAAACTGATTCAAGTTCCTCAGAAGAAGAAGAAGAATATGAATCTGATCCATCAACTGATACTGAAGAAGATAGTCCTCAGATTCAGCTCATCAAACAATTCCAATCATGTACATGTCATTCAGATAATGAAGAATCTGAAGGAGAATGGTCGATACCATCTGATGAAGATCTTGGTATCCACATTCGTGTCCTCACGGCCCCTCAAAAATTACTTTTAGAAATGATTGATAACATACCTGATCCAGAGAAAAAAGTTCAATTTTTAAATCAGATTTCAAAATTGGGGGGAGGAGAAGAAGGAGAAAGTTCACAACAAAAAATTTCCTTTGAAGAAAATGAAATGATAATAAAACACCATATTATCCAAAAAGGATAAAGGAGAAAGAAACATTTCATACACCAACCTATTCCATGATTGACCTCATGAATAGAGCAGAAAAAATTCATACTATAAATAAACCCTTAACTCTCTCAGATTTACAAAGAGAATTAAATGATCAAAAAAGAGAACTCCGTGAATTAAGGATTGAGTTAACCAAAAAACAAAATGAGCTTGATGAAAGGTTAACTTGGTTAGAAAGTGATGGTGCTATTGAAAAATATGATGAAGAAAAATTTGTCCAAAGAATTAAAGGAGAAATTAGCAAAATCTCTACTGGTGTAATTCCTACAAAATGTATTTACCAACAGTGGAGAGTTCAAGTAAAAATAAAAATTAAAAACTTCGAGAAGATTGTTAATGCCATAATTGACACTGGTGCTGACTTAAATGTTATCAGACTTGGAATCGTTCCTATTGAATTTACAAGTGAATCAAAACAGTTTGTGTCTGCTGCTAATGGAACGACCATTTCCATAGAAAGAAAAATTCCAAATGTTCATGTTTGCATGAAAGGAGTCTGTGTCACTTCACCCTTTATTATTTCAGAAGATATTGTTAATGATGTACTCCTTGGATCTCCATTTATTCTTCAAATCCAACCTTTTTCTGTAACAACAAAAGGAATTTCTACGAATATCAGAGGGATTGAAGTAAATCTTGATTTTATAGATGATCCTTGTGAGACGAAAATCCAAAGGATAAATCAGGTTATTGCCACAAGAGAAAATTACATAAATGGATTAAAAATGAAATTAAATGTGTCCAAATGACAAAAGAATTGGAGAAAAAGAATTTAAAACAAAATTAGAAGAATTCACCAAACAAATTGAAGAAGAATGCTGTTCTGAATTACCATCAGCCTTTTGGAATAGAAAAAGACACATAGTAGGATTACCATATGTAAAAGATTTTAATGAAAAGGATATTCCTACTAAAGCTCGTCCATCTCAAATGGATGCTGCCCATTTGAAGCTTTGCCAAGAAGAAATCAATGATCTTTGAAGAAAGGATTAATTAGAAAAAGCAAATCCCCTTGGAGCTGTACGCATTTATGGTGAAAAGACTGCTGAAATTGAAAGAGGAGTTCCAAGATTGGTAATCAATTATAAACCTTTAAACAAAGTCTTACAATCTATTAGGTATCCTTTACCTAATACTCAAGATTTGCTAAACAGATTAAACAATGCCAAAATATTTTCAAAATTTGATTTAAAATCAGGATTTTGGCAGATTCAGATAAAAGAAGAAGATAGATATAAAACTGCATTCACTGTTCCAATGGGGCATTATGAATGGAATGTTATGCCTTTTGGATTGAAAAATGCTCCATCTGAATTTCAGAATATTATGAATAATATCTTCTCGTCTTATACCCAGTTTGCCATTGTTTACATTGATGATATTCTTATCTTTTCAGAATCTGTGTTACAACATTGTAAACATTTGAATATCTTCAAAAGAGTCATAAAAGAAAATGGATTGGCTTTATCTAAAAGAAAGATGAATCTCTTTCAGCAGAAAATTAGGTTTTTGGGATTTGAAATCCAAGATAGAAAAATAACTCCGACTAATAGAGTTATTCAATTTGCTGATAAATTTCCAGACGAAATTAAGGATAAAAATATGCTACAAAGATTTCTTGGATGTTTAAATTATGTTGGATTTTTCTATCAGGATTTGGCAAAAGATAGAAAACTTCTCCAAGAAAGATTAAAGAAAAATCCTAAGGAGTGGTCTATCCATCATACTAATGCAGTAAAGAAGATTAAGGAAAGAGTTAAAAATCTTCCTTGTAGATGTTTATCTGACCCAGAAGCTTTCAAAATAGTTCAAACTGATGCCTCTGATGTCGGATATGGTGGAATCCTTTTACAACAAAAAGATTCACAAGAAGAATTAATAAGATTTAATTCAGGATTATGGAATGAAGCTCAAAAGAAATATTCAACCATCAAAAAGGAAGTTCTTGCCATAGTTATTTGTGTGACAAAATTCCAGCATGATTTATTAAACAAAGAATTTCTGATCAGAGTTGTTGCTAAGGCTGCAAAAGAAATTCTGTAAAAAGATGTCAAAAATCTTGTCTCTAAGCAAATATTTGCTAGATGGCAAGCCATTTTATCAGTGTTTGAATTTAAAATTGAATTTATTAATGGAAATTCTAACTCTCTCCCTGACTTTCTTACTAGAGAATTTCTTCAGGGACGACAAAATGGCAAGTAGTTCTTCCCCGTTCATAAAGAAGAAAGGGTTTGAGAATTTGGCAGATCAAGAAGAAAGCCAAAAGGGTTTTATTCCAACAAAAGACCCAAGTCAATCAGAATTATATCTTTACACCGGTAACAGAATTCTTGTTACTTCAGATTGTCTTATGGAAGAAAGATCTGTAGAAGATAATGTTTATTTTCTCTTTGGAAAGGGGCTTCATTATTATTCCCCTGATAAAAAGAAAACCAGAGATTGGTATCTCAATATTTTGCATCAGACGAAAAGTGTCCTCATCTTCCACAACAAGAATGCAAATGGTATCATCACTTATTCAAAGTTCACTATTCTCAAATCCTTACTGAGGAAGATTGGGATGGTCCCTTGTACATGACAAAATCAGTCAGACTATATAATTCGACTGAGTTCTATAATTATTGGGATTATATTGATGCCTGGAAATATGCTTTGATGTGGCAAAATCGTCAGTATAATCACTCTTGGTTCATCAGATTCAAAGAAGAAAGTCCTGATGTCACTCCTATTCATCGCAATTTTCCATCCTGGTTTCTCTTCACATGGTGGTCATATTATGGTGCTTCTCAAAAAATCCTTCCTGATAATTTTCGTTATTTGTTTATTAAGTTTTCTCAGGTTGAAGAAAAGGTTCCATGTGAAGCCATCAATATGCTTCGTTTCTTTGCTAAATTTCATATCCCTTATATTTTCCAATGGAAGTTTGAAGTAAAAAAGGACTTATATGATTTACCATCTCTTTATCAGACTTTTTATCAAAAGTGGTGGTCTAAAATTGAAAATGATACTTATGAGAGAATTCTGAATCAAATCTCTCCTCCTGTTAAAGAAGAAATTCCTCATCCTGAAGGAAAGCCTTTTGAGAATGAAACGCTCATGGCTGATCTATTAGCCAAAAAGATTGCCAAAGAATTGCTCGAGAAAAATCTCCTGAACCGATGGATATGTCTGTTGACTCCGTCAATTTTGAAGAAAAGATCAAGCAAATTTTAGAAGAATATCTCCCACGGAAAAAAGTTGGTGATCATGATTGGGATAGTAACCATGATCCAGATGAAAATCTTGATGATGAAGTTGTGCCTCTTGAAGATCTCCATCCTCGTTGGGACCCTGACTCTCATGTTAATCCCGATGGCTCAGTTACAGAACATCTTCGTGGTGGAAAGTTTTGGTACTCTTCAGCAAAAAATAAAGGGAAAGACAAAGAAGTCGAAAAGGAATCTCGGTTAGCTGAATTATTCCAGAAAAATTCTGCTAAAGCAAAAGAATTAATGAAAAAGAAGATGTAATTTGAGATGATTCCAATCAAATAATTCGTTCCTGTCAGTAATTGGTATCAACTGGACAAACTAGACCAACTGGACAAACTAGACGATTTGGACAAATTAGATAAACTGATGAAACTGGACAAATTCGATAAACTAGACAATGTAGACAAACTTGACAAAATAGACATACTGGACAAAGTGAACAAAGTAGGCAAACTGGACAAAATGAGCAAAGTAGGCAAACTGGACAAAATGAGCAAAGAGAACAAAGTAGACAAACTGGACAAAGTGAGCAAAGTGGATAAATTTGTCAAACAGGACAAACATGGCAACTTGAACGAATTGGAAAAAGTGGACAAATTTGTCCAAGTGGAAAAACTAGTCAAGTTGGACAAAAAGGACAAACTGGACCAACTGAACAAAGTGGACAAACAGGACTGGACAAATTAGATAAATTGGACAAAGTGGACCAACTAGACAAACTGGACAAACTGGACAAAGTGAACAAAGTGGACAAACTAGACAAACTGGACGAACAAGACAAAGTGGATGAACTATACAAAGTGGACAAAGTGGAAAAACTACTCAATCTGAACGAATAGAACAAACTAGACCAACAGAACAAAGTTGCCAAATTGAGTAAACTACTTAAACTGGACAAACTGGACGAAGTCGACAAACCGGACAAACTGAACAAATTAGCAAAATTGGACCAACTTGGCAAAGTAGAAAAACTTGACCAATTGGACAAACTACGTGAATTGGACAAATTAGTAAACTAGTCAAACTGGACAATTTGGACATATTGAACCATCTAGACAAACTTGACAAATTGTATAAACTGGACAAAGTGAACAAAGTGGATAAACTAGACGAACTGGAAGAAGTGGACAAACTGGACGAAATAGAAGAAGTGGACAAACATGACAAAGTTGACGAATATGACAATGTGGACAAACTGAGCGAATTGGAAAGAGGACAAAGTGGACGAATTGTACAATGTGATGGACAAAAAGTACACAAATGGGCGACATGACAAACTGGCCCTACTGAACAAAGTGGACAAACTAGAGAAACTAGTTAAATTGTACGAACAGGTCAAAGTGGACAAACTGTACAAATTGGACAAAGTGGACCAACTGAACGAATTGGAAAAAGTGGACAAATTTGTTAATGTGGACAAACAGGACAAAGTGGATGAACTAACAAGGTGGACAAACTGTACAAATTTTATGAACTGGACAAAGTGGACAAACTGTAGAAAGTGGGTAAATTGGAAAAAGTGGACTAAATTGACAAACTGGATGAATACGACGAATTGGACAAATTGGACGAACTGGATGAATCAGATAAACTGGACAAATTGGACAAATTCATCAAACTGGACAAACTTGACAAAGTAGACAAACTGGACAAACTGGACAAAGTGGACAAACTAGATGAATTGGAAAGAGTAGACAAACATGACAAGGTGGACAAACTGTAGAAAGTGGGCAAATTGGAAAAAGTGGACTAACTTGACAAACTAAACGAATAGGATGAATTGGACAAACTAGACAAACAGGACGAACTAGACAAACTCGTCAAACTGGACCAAATGGACAAACTACACAAACTGGACATTGTGGACAAAGTGAACAAACATGATAAAGTAGACAAAGTGGATAAACAAATCGAACTGCAAAAGTTGAACAAAGTGAACAAACTGGACATCTTGTACAAACAGGACAAACTGCACAAACTGGCTAAATTTGACCAACTCGACAAAGTGGACAAGCTTGACCATCGGGACGAACTAGACGATTTGGACAAATTAGATAAACATGTCAAACTGGTCAAACTGTACCATCTAAACAAACTTAATAAACTAGGCAAACTGGACGAAATGAGCAAAGTGAACAAAGTAGATAAACTCGACAAACTGGACAAAATGAGCAAAGTGAACAAAATGGACAAACTAAACAAACTGGACAAAGTGAACAAAGTTTACAAATTAGACAAACTGGACGAATAGGACAAAGTGGACGAACTATACAAAGTGGACAAAGTGGAAAAACAATTCAATCTGAACGAACAAGACAAACTGGACCAACAGAACAAAGCTGCCAAATTGAGTAAACTACTTAAACTAGACAAACTGGACGAAGTGGACAAACTGAACAAATTAGCAAAATTGGACCAACTCGGCAAAGTAGAAAAACTTGACCAATTGGACAAACTAAACGAATTGGAGAAATTAGTAAACTGGTCAAACTGGACAAATTGGACAAATTTAACCATCTAGACAAACTTGACAAATTGGATAAACTGGACAAAGTGAACAAAGTGGACAAACTGGACGAAATGGAAGAAGTGGACAAACATGACAAAGTTGACGAATATGACAATGTGGACAAACTGAACGAATTGGAAAGGAGGACAAAGTGGACGAATTGTAGAATGTGATGGACAAAAAGTACACAAAATGGGCGAACATGACAAACTGGCCCTACTGAACAAAGTGGACTAACTAGAAAAACTAGTTAAATTGTACGAACAGGTCAAAGTGGACAAACTGTACAAATTGGACAAAGTGGACCAACTGAACGAATTGGAAAGAGTGGACAAATTTGTTAATGTGGACAAACAGGACACAGTGAATGAACTGAACAAAGTGGACAAACTGTACAAATTTGATGAACTGGACATACTGTAGAAAGTGGGTAAATTGGAAAAAGTGGAATAAATTGACAACCTGGACGAATACAACGAATTGGACAAACTGGACGAACTGGACAAATCAGATAAACTGGACAAATTGGACAAATTCATGAAACTGGACAAACTTGACAAAGTAGACAAACTGGACGAACTGGACAAAGTGGACAAACTAGACGAATTCGAAAGAGTAGAGAAACATGACAAAGTGGACAAACTGTAGAAAGTGGGCAAATTGGAAAAAGTGGACTAACTTGACAAACTGAACGAATAGGACGAATTGGACAAACTAGACGAATTGGAGAAATTAGTAAACTGGTCAAACTAGACAAATTGGACAAACTAAACGAATTGGAGAAATTAGTAAACTGGTCAAACTAGACAAATTGAACCATCTAGACAAACTTGACAAATTGGATAAACTGGACAAAGTGAACAAAGTGGACAAGCTGGACGAACTGGAAGAAGTGGACAAACTGGACGAAATGGAAGAAGTGGACAAACATGACAAAGTTGACGAATATGACAATGTGGACAAACTGAACAAATTGGAAAGGAGGACAAAGTGGACGAATTGTAGAATGTGATGGACAAAAAGTACACAAAATGGGCGAACATGACAAACTGGCCCTACTGAACAAAGTGGACTAACTAGAAAAACTAGTTAAATTGTACGAACAGGTCAAAGTGGACAAACTGTACAAATTGGACAAAGTGGACCAACTGAACAAATTGGAAAAAGTGGACAAATTTGTTAATGTGGACAAACAGGACACAGTGGATGAACTGAACAAAGTGGACAAACTGTACAAATTTGACGAACTGGACAAAGTGGACAAACTGTAGAAAGTGGGTAAATTGGAAAAAGTGGACCAAATTGACAACCTGGCCGAATACGACGAATTGGACAAACTGGACGAACTGGAGAAATCAGATAAATTGGACAAATTGGACAAATTCATGAAACTGGACAAACTTGACAAAGTAGACAAACTGGACGAACTGGACAAAGTGGGACAAACTAGACGAATTCGAAAGAGTAGAGAAACATGACAAAGTGGACAAACTGTAGAAAGTGGGCAAATTGGAAAAAGTGGACTAACTTGACAAACTGAACGAATAGGACGAATTGGACAAACTAGACAAACAGGGCGAGCTGGACAAACTCGTCAAACTGGACCAAATGGACAAAGTACACAAACTGGACATTGTGGACAAAGTGAACAAACATGATAAAGTAGACAAAGTGGATAAACAAATCGAACTACAAAAGTTGAACAGAGTGAACAAACTGGACATCTTGTACAAACTGGACAAACTGCACAAACTGGCTAAATTTGACCAACTCGACAAAGTGGACAAGCTTGACCATTGGGACGAACTAGACGATTTGGACAAATTAGATAAACATGTCAAACTGGTCAAACTGTACCATCTAAACAAACTTAATAAACTAGACAAACTGGATGAAATGAGCAAAGTAGATAAACTCGACAAACTGGACAAAGTGAGCAAAGTGAACAAAATGGACAAACTAGACAAACTGGACCAACTGGACAAACTAGACGATTTGGACAAATTAGATAAACTGATGAAACTAGACAAATTCGATAAACTAGACAAAGTAGACAAACTTGACAAAATAGACATACTGGACAAAGTGAACAAAGTAGACAAACTGGACAAAGTGAACAAAGTAGGCAAACAGGACAAAATGAGCAAAGAGAACAAAGTAGACAAACTGGACAAAGTGAGCAAAGTGGATAAATTTGTCAAACAGGACAAACATGACAAAGTGGATAAATTGAACGAATTGGAAAAAGTGGACAAATTTGTCAAAGTGGAAAAACTAGTCAAGTTGGACAAAAAGGACAAACTGGACCAACTGAACAAAGTGGACAAACAGGACTGGACAAATTAGATAAACTGGACAAACTGAACAAAGTGGACAAACAGGACTGGATAAATTAGATAAACTGGACAAACTAGATCAAATAGACAAACTGGACAAAGTGAACAAAGTTGACAAATTAGACAAACTGGACGAACAGGACAAAGTGGACGAACTACACAAAGTGGACAAAGTGGAAAAACAATTCAATCTGAACGAACAGGACCAACTGGACCAACAGAACAAAGCTGCCAAATTGAGTAAACTACTTAAACTAGACAAACTGAACAAATTAGCAAAATTGGACCAACTCGGCAAAGTAGAAAAACTTGACCAATTGGACAAACTAAACGAATTGGAGAAATTAGTAAACTGGTCAAACTGGACAAATTGAACCATCTAGACAAACTTGACAAATTGGATAAACTGGACAAAGTGAACAAAGTGGACAAACTGGACGAACTGGAAGAAGTGGACAAACTGGACGAAATGGAAGAAGTGGACAAACATGACAAAGTGGAAAAACTAGCCAAGTTGGACAAAAAGGACAAACTGGACCAACTGAACAAAGTGGACAAACAGGACTGGACAAATTAGATAAACTGGACAAAATGAACAAAGTGGACAAACAGGACTGGACAAATTAGATAAACTGGACAAACTAGATCAACTAGACAAACTAACATTATGAACATCTAACATTGATGGGACCACTTTTCTTCTTTTCTTCATACTAACCATATACCTCCACCAAAAAGAGATGAGTCCAATGGCTCTGATACCAATTTCTGCTAGGAACGAATTATTTGATAGGACTCATCTCTTTTTACATCTTCTTTTTCATTAATTCTTTTGCTTTAGCCGAATTCTTCCGGAATAATTCAGCTAATCGAGATTCCTTTTCGACTTCTTTTTCTTTCCCTTTATTTTTTGCTGAAGAGTACCAAAACTTTCCACCACGAAGATATTCTATAACTGAGCCATCTGGATTAACATGAGAGTCAGGGTCCCAACGAGGATGGAGATCTTCAAGAGGCACAACTTCATCATCAAGATTTTCATCTGGATCATGGTTACTATCCCAATCATGATCACCAACTTTTTTCCGTGGGAGATATTCTTCTAAAATTTGCTTGATCTTTTCTTCAAAATTGACGGAGTCAACAGACATATCCATCGGCTCAGGAGATTTTTCTAGAGCAATTTCTTTGGCAATCTTTTTGGCTAATAGATCAGCCATGAGCGTTTCATTCTCAAAAGGCTTTTCTTTAGGAAGAGGAATTTCTTCTTTAACAGGAGGAGAGATTTGATTCAGAATTCTCTCATAAGTATCATTTTCAATCTTAGACCACCACTTTTGATAAAAAGTCTGATAAAGAGATGGTAAATCATATAAGTCCTTTTTTACTTCAAACTTCCATTAGAATATATAAGGGATATGAAATTTAGCAAAGAAGCGAAGCATATTGATGGCTTCACATGGAACCTTTTCTTCAACCTGAGAGAACTTAATAAACAAATAACGAAAATTATCAGGAAGGATTTTCTAAGAAGCACCATAATATGACCACCATGTGAAGAGAAACCAGGATGGGAAAATTGCGATGAATAGGAGTGACATCAGGACTTTCTTCTTTAAATCTGATGAACCAGGAGTGATTATACTGGCGATTTTGCCACATCAAAGCAAATTTTCAGGCATCAATATAATCCCAATAATTATAGAACTCAGTCGAATTGTATAATTTGACTGATTTTGTCATATACAAGGGACCATGCCAATCTTCCTCACTAAGGATTTTGAGAATAGTGAACTTTGAATAAGTGATGATACCATTTGCACTCTTGTTGTGGAAGATGAGGACACTTTTTGTCTGATGCAAAATATTGAGATACCAATCTCTGGTTTTCTTTTTATCAGGGGAATAATAATGAAGCCCCTTTCCAAAGAGAAAATAAACATTATCTTCTACAGATCTTTCTTCCATAAGACAATCTGAAGTAACAAGAATTTGTTACCAGTAAAGATATAATTCTGATTGACTTGGGTCTTTTGGGGGAGTAAAACCCTTTTGGCTTTCTTCTTGATCTGCCAAATTCCTCAAACCCTTTCTTCTTCATGAACGGGGAAGAACTACTTGCCATTTTGTCGTCCCTGAAGAAATTCTCTAGTAAGAAAGTCAGGGAGAGTTAGAATTTCCATTATTAATTCAATTTTAAATTCAAACACTGATAAAATGGCTTGCCAACTAGCAAATATTTGCTTAGAGACAAGATTTTGACATCTTTTTCCAGAATTTCTTTTGCGGCCTTAGCATCAACTCTGATCAGAAATTCTTTGTTTAATAAATCATGTTGGAATTTCGTCACACAAATAACTATGGCAAGAACTTCCTTTTTGATGGTTGAATATTTCTTTTGAGCTTCATTCCATAATCCTGAATTAAATCTTATTAATTCTTCTTGTGAATCTATTTGTTGTAAAAGGATTCCACCATATCCGACATCAGAAGCATCAGTTTGAACTATTTTGAAAGCTTCTGGGTCAGATAAACATCTATAAGGAAGATTTTTAACTCTTTCTTTAATCTTTTTTACTGCATTAGTATGATGGATAGACCACTCCTTAGGATTTTTCTTTAATCTTTCTTGGTGAAGTTTTCTACCTTTTACCAAATCTTGATAGAAAAATCCAACATAGTTTAGACATCCAAGAAATCTTTGTAGCATATTTTTATTCTTAATTTCATCTGGAAATTTATCAGCAAATTGAATAACTCTATTAGTCGGAGTTAGTTATTTTCTGTCTTGGATTTCAAATCCTAAGAACCTGATTTTCTGCTGAAAAAGATTCATTTTTCTTTTGGATAAAGCCAATCCATTTTCTTTTACAACTCTTTTGAAAATATTCAAATGTTTCCAATGTTGTAACACAGATTCTGAAAAGATAAGAATATCATCAATGTAAACAATGGCAAACTGGGTATAAGACGAGAAGATATTATTCATAATATTCTGAAATTCAGACGGAGCATTTTTCAATCCAAAAGGCATAACATTCCATATAATGCCCCATTGGAACAGTGAATGCAGTTTTATATCTATCTTCTTCTTTTATCTGAATCTGCCAAAATCCTGATTTTAAATCAAATTTTGAAAATATTTTGGCATTGTTTAATCTGTTGAGCAAATCCTGAGTATTAGGTAAAGGATACCTAATAGATTGTAAGACTTTGTTTAAAGGTTTATAATTGATTACCAATCTTGGAACTCCTCTTTCAATTTCAATGGCCTTTTCAACATAAAATGCCGTACAGCTCCAAGGGGATTTGCTTTTTCTAATTAATCCTTTCTTCAGAAGATCATTGATTTCTTCTTGGCAAAGTTTCAAATGGGCAGCATCCATTTGAGATGGACGAGCTTTAGTAGGAATATCTTTTTCATTAAAATCTTTTACATATGGTAATCCTACTATGTGTCTTTTTCTATTCCAAAAGGCTGATGGTAATTCAGAACAGCATTCTTCTTCAATCTGTTTGGTGAATTCTTCTAATTTTGTTTTAAATTCTTTTTTCTCTAATTCTTTTGTCATTTGGACACATTTAATTTCATTTTTAATCCATTTATGTAATTTTCTCTGGTGGCAATAACTTGATTATCCTTTGGATTTTCGTCTCACAAGGATCATCTATAAATCAAGATTACTTCAATCCCTTTGATATTCGTAGAAATTCCCTTTGTTGTTACAGAAAAAGGTTGGATCTAAAGAATAAATAGAGATCCAAAGAGTACATCGTTAACAATATCTTCTGAAATAATAAAGGGTGAAGTAACACAGACTCCTTTCATGCAAACATGAACATTTGGGATTTTTCTTTTTATGGAAATGGTCGTGCCATTAGCAGCTGAAACAAATTGTTTTGATTCACTTGTAAATTCAATGGGAACGATTCCAAGTCTGATAACATTTAAGTCAGCACCAGTGTCAATTATGGCATTAACAATCTTCTCGAAGTTTTTAATTTTTATTTTTACCTGAACTCTCCACTGTTGGTAAATACATTTTGTAGGAATTATACCAGTAGAGATTTTGCTAATTTCTCCTTTAATTCTTTGGACAAATTTTTCTTCATCATATTTTTCAATAGCACCATCATTTTTCTAACAAGTTAGCTTTCATCAAGCTCATTTTGTTTTTTGGTTAATTCTAATTTTAATTCATGAAGTTCTCTCTTCTGATCATTTAATTCTCTTTGTAAATCTGAGAGAGTTAAGGGTTTATTTATAGTATGAATTTTTTCTGCTCTATTCATGAGGTCAATTATGGAATAGGTTGGTGTATGAAATGTTTCTTTCTCCTTTCCTTTTTGGATAATATGGTGTTTATCACCATTTTCATTTTCTTCAAAGGAAATTTTTTCTTGTGAACTTTCTCCTTCTTCTCCTCCCCCCCAATTTAAAATCTGATTTAAAAATTGAACTTTTTCTTTGGATCAGGTATGTTATCAATCATTTCAAAAAGTAATTTTGAGGGGCAGTGAGGCACGAATGTGGATACCAAGATCTTCACAGATGATATCGACCATTCTCCTTCAGATTCTTCATCATCTGAATGACATGTACTGATTGGAATTGTTTGATGAGCTGAATCTGAGGACTATCTTCTTCATAGCAGTTGATGGATCAGATTCATGTTCTTCTTCTTCTTCTCTGAGGAACTTGAATCAGTTTGTTCCTTTTCAGTATTTTCATCATCATTTTTGTATTGATTTTTCTAAGTTTCTTTTAGAATGATTTTCTTTTTTAAAAGCATTTACTTGAATAATAATGACCCTTCTTCCCGCAATTATAACAAGTTGGAACATTCTTATATATCTTTTTGATTTTTTTTTTTGAAATATTTTCTGGATTTTCTTTTGAATGGGATGAGATCATCGATTTTCTTCCTTTTTTATATCTTCCGGGTTTATACTTTTTTACCATTTTGTTTCTTCTATCAGGAGTAAATCTAGAACGCAAAGGTTTTCTCTTTGATTCAGGCTTTGATCTAAACTAAACTGGAAACAAAAATCTTCCTAATTCTTTATCTCCAGAATATTTTCTCATTTTTTCAGCTTGTTTACTGATCTTAAAATCGTACAAAGATTCATGCCAACTTTGTTAATTCTTGTATGATTCCTCCGAAAGTCAGCAAACTATAATTTAATGTACCATGCAATTTCTTCTCTCAAGGAATTACGCACCTTTCAGCAAATAAGGGTGGTAATCCTGAAATGAATCTTTCTTTCAAATATCAGACTTACAATCATTGAGTTGGTATAACTTTTGACAAGAATACATCTCTGTACCACGAAATTCTCCTAAATTTCTACATCTTAAACGGTGTAATTGCTGCCTATTTTTCTCCTTAATTAGAGCAATTCCTCCAGTGAATTCATTGAGGATGCATAGAAGCAAGACACTAACACAATCAGATGAGTTTCCCAATTATCAGGGATTTGACTAGTACCTGCTTCAAGCTTAACATTTGGATCAACTAAATTTCCTTTATTTTGTCTCTAAAATGATTCTTCCAAATTCATCCATCATTTTGACAGCATTTATTTCAAGTCTTTGAGCTCCAGATAATCCATAATTCTACTTCCTCTAATATTAATATTCCATTGAAAGAGGTGGTTATCATCAGAAAGATATTTCTTGGAGTATTTCCTCTGACTTCACAGGCATTACAGTATATTAACATACTGTGAACCATTTGGACAATTTGATTCTGTAATCCATCTAAATTCCCTCATATAAAGAATTCCTGAATAGGTTAATTCTGAGGATAACTGTATGGAGCTTTTCGAGTTGTAGATCAACAGGGGTTGGTCTAGGATAATAATTCTTTGTTTTCTGGCAATTTACCTGAGGATCCATTTCTTTAGACGATTTATTAATATCTTCAGACGCAAAGACCCTTAGGATACTGAATCCTTTTCCTCCCATATTGAGGCTTTCCATCCTATTGGATAATTATTTTTGCATTTCGTCTGTCAATATGAATGGTCATTCTTGCAGAGTAATCCCTTTAGGTAATTCTGGAACATAAACTGCATTGGCAGAGCTTTCTTCTAATTTTTCTTTTTTATCTTTACTTTACTAAATTCAGATTTTAAATTTGATGTTCTTTCTAATCGATCTGTTTATTCTCCAATGGTTAATAGACATAGATTGGTATAATTGTTTTGTTCAATTATATCTCCAATACCTATACTTATTTCTTTAGCATTTGGGTCTGGTTTTGATTCATAAATGGATTTTTTAACAGGCATGGCAAATTCTTGGTTTCTGTATTGTGGACAGAAATATCAAGTTTTCTTCCAAGGTGGGTGAGATTTATCAACTTTCTTTTCCTTCAGTGTCTTTCCAAGTTCTTGTTGTTTTCCTATAACTCTTATTTGTTCTTGGTTTAGATTTTCTTTTCTTTGATTTTCCTTTCTAAAATATTCCATAAACCAATCAAAAAGGTATATTTTCTTTATTCTTCTCCATTTGGGAATACCAAAATTCTCTCATTTTATCTTTTTCCTCTATATTAAACTTTTAAAGAACCAATCTTTTAAAGGATGATTTTTCAAATTTTCTCTAAGATATGGTTATCAATTTGAAACTTTTAACAGGTATTTCTTCTGGCTTTTGAATGCTCACCATTCTTATGGCTCCTTGGAGAAAATCACTTTCACTTGGATTATAGGTTTTGCTGATGAGGATCTTTTATAGATAGGGTGTTCAATTCCACTTTCTTTATTCCTAAAAACTTTTTGATCCATTTCTTCATTTTCACTACTCCTTTGGTCATAATCTATTTCTTCTAATTTAAAACTTTTTCTTCCTTCCGTATAACCGGCAAAACTTCTCTTAGCTTTTTCCATTTTTCTCCTAAAATTGACTTGAACATTACCATTGGGTAATTTGACTATACTTTGTAAATCATCTGTTATTTCATTTACTCTTAGGGTGACATCTTCTATTTGCCAATTTCTTAGGAGAACAACTTCTTCCCAGCTGATGACCTTGGGATGAACACGTTATTGTTAAAGTTTGTTTCCATGAGAACTGTAGTTTTTTTTATCAACCTTATCTCTATAGGCTATCAGGGAAAGACAGATATCATGGATTTGTAGAACACACGATAAACTATAGCAAAAGGTTTACTTCTTGGACTCATTTTTAATCCTGCTTTGAAATCCAATAGTTGCACAATCAAGGATATCTTCATCATGAGCATCAATTGTGATATTGGAAAGCAGTTAAAATAAACAGGTCCATGACAGAGACTTGATCAATCATAGCATAAGAGAGAATCATCAAATTCATCATGTCTCTGATCTCGCACATAAGCACAGACTGCAACATTTAATCCTAATCGAAACAATGGTTTGATTCCTACCTGAATTAATCCTATGTGCAGGTAGTTGTATTTGGTTCTGATTTGTTCAATAATTCTTTTATCAAGAACTTTGATTGTCTGTTTTCCTCTAGAGAGAGAAACAGTTTTTTCAACAGTTTTTATGTGATAATCATTTTGTTCTTCAAATGTGCCATTGCTATATATTTCTTTTACAGGCAAGGCTAGCAACTTCCAATTTGATATTGCTTGGTAAAAATTTTCATATATCATTTCTTCTGAATTTTTTGTTTTTTCTGAATTTTCTTTTTCTAAGCTATTACGGGTAAAACTGGTTAAAGCAGACTGATAGGATGAGGAAGACGAATAAGATCTATTAGAAGGATGCTGAAATGATTTAAACCAATTCTTAAAAAGTTTTGTTTTTCCCTTAGAATTTTCCATTTTTGTAACTCGTTAGAAACAAGAAGAGTTCTGTCAACGATTTACCTCCCTTGATGCCTGATCACGGCCTGAAGCGGGACTTACAACGCGACCACACACTCTTTTAAAAAGATGAACGAGGCACAGAAGTGGAGAATAAGAAGGAAAATAAAAACTTTAAAGAGAATTGGATAGATCAACTTGGCTAAAAAGCTTCAGATCCTGGATAATAGATTCAATTCATCTAAATCCCATTTTTTTTTTTTAATACGAGATAATAATTCTAATTCTTCATTCAGTCTATTACAATATTCTCTTACTTGATTACACAAGCGTATTAACATAGATCGTCTAATAGCTTGAACACGGATAACAAGATATCCTCCTACAGCTATATTTTCATCAATTTGTCTGATAGCATTTTCTAATGTTCTAAGCTGATTTTCACGTCTTCTTAGATCACGCAATAATTCTTCTCTCCTAATAGAACGAGGTGGCATCTCAGAAGACCATAGCTTGTAGCTTTGATTCAATCCTAAAAACTTCTAATTGTATTACAGCATAGGCTCGAAGCAAGAGAATCCTTCTTATTTCATGTTGATAATGTTGTGGATTATTCTTATGCGGACAAGTTTGCAAATGTCTTCTTATGATTTCAATGGCTCGCTCTATTTTTCTTAGTCTTCGAACATCATCATAATATTTCTTAAGCAAAGCAAGACGGATAGACATAATGTAAAAGAAATAGCATGATTAGATAACAACAAACATATAACATCAAACTTAAAAACTTGATCACTTACAGAAGATTGTACAGGACTTCAAACTCTAGCACACTTAAACCTCAAGCTCTAGCACTCAAACTTCAAACTCACACTCACACTTATATTTTTTACAAGTTTCTCAACTATATCTTGAACTATATTTCTCGAACTATATTTCTGCTTCTATCTCACAAATGGAAACACCAGCTCCTTATATAGATGGAGCAAATACAACCAGGACTTATTCTCTTCCGACCAAGAGAATAAGGCAACCAAGAAAACAATTCTTCCGACACAAACTTCCAAAATAACTTTACAAAAGGAGATTCCCACTTTGGGCACATGTACAAAAGGTAGAGCTCCATTTTGCAACATTTCAAAGGATCTTGACACATGGCAACACATGTGGCAAACCTTATCTTCTTTTGATGTCATGAGGATAGACCCCCACCATAACTTTAATATTTTTCAACCAAATGAAATGTCCTACGATGGCATGGATATCAACTTTAGACAAGGATGGGACATTTACCAAACCAAGCAAATTGTTTTCAAAGATAGCATCTCCTTTTCTTCATAGTAATGATATCAACTTTATCAACATGTGTCTATTCCAACTTTACTCCGAATGACATCTACACATATCATACAAGCCAGAGAATGATGAGTAGCAACATTTCTTCTCAAGCATCATTTTGAATGAAGACACCATTTCTTCTATCCAAGACACCTATAGGAGAATATCAAGATATTATTATGAACATCTAACATTGATGGGACCACTTTTCTTCTTTTCTTCATACTAACCATATACCTCCACCAAAAAGAGATGAGTCCACTGGCTCTGATACCAATTTTTGCCAGGAACGAATTATTTGATAGGAATCATCTCTTTTTACATCTTCTTTTTCATTAATTCTTTTGCTTTAGCAGAATTTTTCCGGAATAATTCAGCTAACCGAGATTCCTTTTCAACTTCTTTTTCTTTCCCTTTATTTTTTGCAGAAGAGTACCAAAACTTTCCACCACGAAGATATTCTGTAACTGAGCCATCGGGATTAACATGAGAGTCAGGGTCCCAACGAGGATGGAGATCTTCAAGAGGCACAACTTCATCATCAAGATTTTCATCTGGATCATGGTTACTATCCCAATCATGATCACCAACTTTTTTCCGTGGGAGATATTCTTCTAAAATTTGTTTGATCTTTTCTTCAAAATTGACGGAGTCAACAGACATATCCATTGGTTCAGGAGATTTTTCTCGAGCAATTTCTTTGGCAATCTTTTTGGCTAATAGATCAGCCATGAGCGTTTCATTCTCAAAAGGCTTTTCTTCAGGAAGAGGAATTTATTCTTTAACAGGAGGAGAGATTTGATTTAGAATTCTCTCATAAGTATCATTTTCAATTTTAGACCACCACTTTTGATAAAAAGTCTGATAAAGAGATGGTAAATCATATAAGTCCTTTTTTACTTCAAACTTCCATTGGAATATATAAGGGATATGAAATTTAGCAAAGAAGCGAAGCATATTGATGGCTTCACATGGAACCTTTTCTTCAACCTGAGAGAACTTAATAAACAAATAACGAAAATTATCAGGAAGGATTTTCTGAGAAGCACCATAATATAACCACCATGTGAAGAGAAACCAGGATGGAAAATTGCGATGAATAGGAGTAACATCAGGACTTTCTTCTTTAAATCTGATGAACCAGGAGTGATTATACTGGCGATTTTGCCACATCAAAGCAAATTTCCAGGCATCAATATAGTCCCAATAATTATAGAACTCAGTCGAATTGTATAATTTGACTGATTTTGTCATGTACAAGGGACCATCCCAATCTTCCTCATTAAGGATTTTGAGAATAGTGAACTTTGAATAAGTGATGATACCATTTGCATTCTTGTTGTGGAAGATGAGGACACTTTTCGTCTGATGCAAAATATTGAGATACCACTCTGGTTTTCCTTTTATCAGGGGAATAATAATGAAGCCCCTTTCCAAAGAGAAAATAAACATTATCTTCAACAGATCTTTCTTCCATAAGACAATCTGAAGTAACAAGAATTCTGTTACCAGTGTAAAGATATAATTCTGATTGACTTGGGTTTTTTGTTGGAGTAAAACCCTTTTGGCTTTCTTCTTGATCTGCCAAATTCTCAAACCCTTTCTTCTTCATGAACGGGGAAGAACTACTTGCCATTTTGTCGTCCCTGAAGAAATTCTCTAGTAAGAAAGTCAGGGAGAGAGTTAGAATTTTCATTAATAAATTCAATTTTAAATTGAAACACTGATAAAATGGCTTGCCATCTAGCAAATATTTGCTTAGAGACAAGATTTTTGACATCTTTTTCCAGAATTTCTTTTGCAGCCTTAGCATCAACTCTGATCAGGAATTCTTTGTTTAATAAATCATGCTGGAATTTAGTTACACAAATAACTATGGCAAGAACTTTCTTTTTAATGGTTGAATATTTCTTTTGAGCTTTTGAATGCTCACCATTCTTATGGCTCCTTGGAGAAAATCACTTTCACTTGAATTATAGGTTTTTGCTGATGAGGATCTTTTATAGATAGGGTGTTCAATTCCACTTTCTTTATTCCTAAAAACTTTTTGATCTATTTCTTCATTTTCACTACTCCTTTGGTCATAATCTATTTCTTCTAATTTAAAACTTTTTCTTCCTTCCGTATAACCGGCAAAACTTCTCTTAGCTTTTTCCATTTTTCTCCTAAAATTGACTTGAACATTACCATTGGGTAATTTGACTATACTTTGTAAATCATCTGTTATTTCATTTACTCTTAGGGTGACATCTTCTATTTGCCAATTTCTTAGGAGAACAACTTCTTCCCAGCTGATGACCTTTGGGATGAACACGTTATTGTTAAAGTTTGTTTCCATGAGAACTGTAGTTTTTTCTTTATCAACCTTATCTCTATAGGCTATCATGGGAAAGACAGATATCATGGATTTGTAGAACACACGATAAACTATAGCAAAAGGTTTACTTCTTGGACTCATTTTTAATCCTTTGCTTTGAAATCCAATAGTTGCACAATCAAGGATATCTTCATCATGAGCATCAATTGTGATATTGGGAAAGCAGTTAAAATAAACAGGTCCATGACAGAGACTTGATTCAATCATAGCATAAAGAGAATCATCAAATTCATCATGTCTCTGATCTCGCACATAAGCACAGACTGCAACATTTAATCCTAATCGAAACAATGGTTTGATTCCTACCTGAATTAATCCTATGTGCAGGTAGTTGTATTTGGTTCTGATTTGTTCAATAATTCTTTTATCAAGAACTTTGATTGTCTGTTTTCCTCTAGAGAGAGAAACAGTTTTTTCAACAGTTTTTATGTGGTAATCATTTTGCTCTTCAAATGTGCCATTGCTATATATTTCTGTTACAGGCAAGGCTGGCAACTTCCAATTTGATATCGCTTGATCAAAATTTTCATATATCATTTCTTTGAATTTTTTGTTTTTTCTGAATTTTCCTTTTCTAAGCTATTACGGGTAAAACTAGTTAAAGCAGACTGGTAGGATGAAGAAGACAAATAAGATCTATTAGAAGGATGCTGAAATGATTTAAACCAATTCTTAAAAAATTTTATTTTTCCCTTAGAATTTTCCATCTTTTGTAGCTCGCTAGAAACAAGAAGAGTTCTGTCAACGATTTACAGCCCTTGACGCCTGATCACGGCCTGAAGCGGGACTTACAACGCGACCACACACTCTTTTAAAAAGATGAACGAGGCACAGAAGTGGAGAATAAGAAGGAAAATAAAAACTCTAAAGAGAATTTGGCTAAAAAGCTTCAGATCCTGAATAATAGATTCAATTCATCTAAATCCCGTTTTTTTTTTTTTTTTTAATTAATACAAATTTAAATACGAGATAATAATTCTAATTCTTCATTCAGTCTATTACAATATTCTCTTACTTGATTACACAAGCGTACTAACATAGATCGTTTAATAGCTTGAACACGGATAACAAGATATCCTCCTACAACTATATTTTCATCAATTTGTCTGATAGCATTTTCTAATGTTTTAAGCTGATTTTCACGTCTTCATAGATCAAGCAATAATTCTTCTCTCCTAATAGAACGAGGTGGCATCTCAGAAGGCCATAGCTTGTAGCTTTGATTCAATTATAAAAACTTCTAATTGTATTACAGGATAGGCTCGAAGCAAGAGAATCCTTCTTATTTCATGTTGATAATGTTGTGGATTATTCTTATGCGGACAAGTTTGCAAGTGTCTTCTTATGATTTCAATGGCTCGCTCTATTTTTCTTAGTCTTCGTACATCATCATAATATTTCTTGAGCAAAACAAGACGGATAGACATAATGTAAAAGAAACAACATGATTAGATAACAACAAGCATGTAATATTAAACTTAAAAACTTAATTACTTACAGAAGATTTGTACAGGACTTCAGACTCTAGCACACTTAAACTTCAAGCTCTAGCACTCAAACTTCAAACTCACACTCACACTCACACTGATGTTTTTTTTACAATGTTCTGAACTATATCTTGAACTATATTTCTCGAACTATATCTCCAAATGGAAACACCAGCTCCTTATATAGATGGAGCAAATACAACAAGCACTTATTTTCCTCCGACCAAGAGAATAAGGCAAACAAGAAAACAATTCTACCGACACAAACTTCCAAAATAACTTTACAAAAGGAGATTCCCACTTTGGGCACATGTACAAAAGGTAGAGCTCCATTTTGCAACATTTCATAGAAACTTGACACATGGCAACACATGTCGCAAACTTTATCTTCTTTTGATGTCATGAGGATAGACCCCCACCATAACTTTAATATTTTTCAACCAAATGAAATGTCCTACGGTGCCATGGATATCAACTTTAGACAAGGATGGACATTTACCAAACCAAGCAAATTGTTTTCAAAGATATCATCTCCTTTTCTTCATAGTAATGATATCAATTTTATCAACATGTGTCCATTCCAACTTTTCTCCGAATGACACCTACACATATCATACAAGCCAGGGAATGATGAGTAGCAACATTTCTTCTCAAGCATCATTTTGAATGAAGACACCATTTCTTCTATGCAGGACACCTATAGGATAATATCAAGATATTATTATGAACATCTAACATTGATGGGACCACTTTTCTTCTTTTCTTCATACTAACCATATACCTCCACCAAAAAGAGATGAGTCCACTGGCTCTGATACCAACGAAAGTCTCCTAAATTTCTACATCTTAAATGGTGTAATTGCTGCCTATTTTTCTCCTTAATTAGAGCAATTCCTCCAGTGAATTCATTGAGGATGCATAGAAGCAAGACACTAACACAATCAGATTGAGTTTCCCAATTATCAGGGATTTGACTAGTACCTGCTTCAAGCTTAACATTTGGATCAACTAAATTTCCTTTAGTTTTGTCTCTATAAAGGATTCTTCCAAATTCATCCATTTTGACAGCATTTTCTATTTCAAGTCTTTGAGCTCCAGATAATCCATAATTCCACCATCCTCTTAATATTCCATTGAAAGAGGTGGTTATCATCAGAAAGATATTTCTTGGAGTATTTCCTCTGGCTTCACAGGCATTACAGTATATTAACATACTGTGAACCATTTGGACAATTTGATATTCTGTTAATCCATCTAAATTCCACTCATATAAAGAATTTCCTAAATAGGTTAATTCTGAGGTATAACTGTATGGAGCTTCTTCAAGTTGTAGATCAACAGGGGTTGGTCTAGGATAATAATTCTTTGTTTCTGGAAATTTTACCTGAGGATTCCATTTCTTTAGGCGATTTATTAATATATCTTCAGACGCAGAGACCCTTAGGATACTGAATCCTTTTCCTCCCATATTGAGGCTTTCCATCCTATTGGATAATTCTTTTTGCATCTCGTCTGTCAATATGAATGGTCCTTCTTGCAGAGTAATCCTTTTAGGTAATTGTCTGGGAACATAAACTGCATTGGCAGAGCTTTCTTCTAATTTTTCTTTTTTATCTTTACTAAATTCAGATTTTAATTTGATTGTTCTTTCTATTCGATCTGTTTGTTCTCCAATGGTTAATAGACATAGATTGGTATAATTGTTTTGTTCCATTATATCTCCAATACCTATACTTATGTCTTTAGCATTTGGGTCTGGTTTTGATTCATAAATGGATGCATTTTTTACAGGCATGGCATAATTCTTGGTTTCTGTATTGGGAACAGAAATATCAAGTTTCTTCCAAGGTGGGTGAGATTTATCAACTTCTTTTCCTTCAGTGTCTTTCCAAGTTCTTGTTGTTTTTCCTATAACTCTTATTTGTTCTTGGTTTTGATTTTCTTTTTCTTTGATTTTCCTTTTTCTAAAATATTCCATAAACCAATCAAAGAAAGGTATATTTCTTTATTCTTCCTCCATTTGGGAATACCATAATTCTCTCATTTTATCTTTTTCCTCTATATTAAACTTTTTAAAGAACCAATCTTTTAAAGGATGATTTTTCAAATTTTCTCTAAGATATGGTTTATCAATTTGAAACTTTTTAACAGGTATTTCTTCTGGCTTTTGAAAATACTCAAATGTTTGCAATGTTGTATCACAGATTCAGAAAAGATAAGAATATCATCAATGTAAACAATGGCAAACTGGGTATAAGACGAGAAGATATTATTCATAATATTCTGAAATTCAGACGGAGCATTTTTCAATCCAAAAGGCATAACATTCCATTCATAATGCCCCATTGGAACAGTGAATGCAGTTTTATATCTATCTTCTTCTTTTATCTGAATCTGCCAAAATCCTGATTTTAAATCAAATTTTGAAATTATTTTGGCATTGTTGAATCTGTTTAGCAAATCCTGAGTATTAGGTAAAGGATACCTAATAGATTGTAAGACTTTGTTTAAAGGTTTATAATTGATTACCAATCTTGGAACTCCTCTTTCAATTTCAGCGGCCTTTTTCAACATAAAATGCCGTACAGCTCCAAGGGGATTTGCTTTTTCTAATTAATCCTTTCTTCAAAAGATCATTGATTTCTTCTTGGCAAAGCTTCAAATGGGCAGCATCCATTTGAGATGGACGAGCTTTAGTAGGAATATCTTTTTCATTAAAATCTTTTACATATGGTAATCCTACTATGTGTCTTTTTCTATTCCAAAAGGCTGATGGTAATTCAGAACAGCATTCTTCTTCAATCTGTTTGGTGAATTCTTCTAATTTTGTTTTCAATTCTTTTTTCTCTAATTCTTTTGTCATTTGGACACATTTAATTTCATTTTTTAATCCATTTATGTAATTTTCTCTGGTGGCAATAACTTGATTTATCCTTTGGATTTTCGTCTCACAAGGATCATCTATAAAATCAAGATTTACTTCAATCCCTTTGATATTCGTAGAAATTCCCTTTGTTGTTACAGAAAAAGGTTGGATCTGAAGAATAAATGGAGATCCAAGGAGTACATCGTTAACAATATCTTCTGAAATAATAAAGGGTGAAGTAACACAGACTCCTTTCATGCAAACATGAACATTTGGGATTTTTCTTTCTATGAAAATGGTCGTGCCATTAGCAGCTGAAACAAATTGTTTTGATTCACTCGTAAATTCAATAGGAACGATTCCAAGTCTGATAACATTTAAGCCAGCACCAGTGTCAATTATGGCATTAACAATCTTCTCGAAGTTTTTAATTTTTATTTTTACCTGAACTCTCCACTGTTGGTAAATACATTTTGTAGGAATTACACCAGTAGAGATTTTGCTAATTTCTCCTTTAATTCTTTGGACAAATTTTTCTTCATCATATTTTTCAATAGCACCATCATTTTCTAACCAAGTTAGCCTTTCATCAAGCTCATTTTGTTTTTTGGTTAATTCTAATTTTAATTCACGAAGTTCTCTCTTCTGATCATTTAATTCTCTTTGTAAATCTGAGAGAGTTAAGGGTTTATTTATAGTATGAATTTTTTCTGCTCTATTTATGAGGTCAATCATGGAATAGGTTGGTGTATGAAATGTTTCTTTCTCCTTTTATCCTTTTTGGATAATATGGTGTTTTATCACCATTTTCATTTTCTTCAAAGGAAATTTTTTGTTGTGAACTTTCTCCTTCTTCTCTTCCCCCAAATTTTGAAATCTGATTTAAAAATTGAACTTTTTTCTCTGGATCAGGTATGTTATCAATCATTTCTAAAAGTAATTTTTGAGGGGCCGGGAGGACACGAATGTGGATACCAAGATCTTCATCAGATGGTATCGACCATTCTCCTTCAGATTTTCATCATCTGAATGACATGTACATGATTGGAATTGTTTGATGAGCTGAATTTGAGGACTATCTTCTTCATTGTCTGTTGATGAATCAGATTCATATTCTTCTTCTTCTTCTTCTGAGGAACTTGAATCAGTTTGTTCCTTTCAGTATTTTCATCATCATTTTTGGTATTGATTTTTCTAAGTTTCTTTTTAGAATAAGTTTCTTTTTTAAAGTATTTACTTGAATAATGACCCTTCTTCCCACAATTATAACAAGTTGGAACATTTTCTTTTATATATTTCTTTTTGAAATATTTTCTGGATTTTCTTTTGAATGGGATGAGATCATCGGATTTTCTTCCTTTTTTATATCTTCCGGGTTTATACTTTTTTACCATTTTGTTTCTTCTATCAGGAGTAAATCTAGAACGCAAAGGTTTTCTCTTTGATTCAGGCATTTGATCTAAACCAAACTGGAAACAAAAATCTCCTAATTCTTTATCTCAATAATATTTTCTCATTTTTTCAGCTTGTTTACTGATCTTTAAATCAGTACAAAGATTCATGCCAACTTTGTTAATTCTTTGTATAATTCCTCCGAAAGTCAACAAACTATAATTAATAGTACCATGCATTTCTTCTCTCAAGGAATTACGCACCTTTTCAGCAAATAAGGGTGGTAATCCTGAAATGAATCTTTCTTTCCAAATATCAGAATTACAATCATTGAGTTGGAGAAATATAGTTCAAGATATTATTCAGAACATTGTAAAAAAACATCAGTGTGAGTGTGAGTGTGAGCTTGAAGTTTGAGTGCTAGAGCTTGAAGTTTAAGTGTGCTAGAGTCTGAAGTCCTGTACAAATCTTCTGTAAGTAATTAAGTTTTTAAGTTTAATATTACATGCTTGTTGTTATCTAATCATGTTGTTTCTTTTACATTATTTCTATCCGTCTTGCTTTGCTTAAGAAATATTATGATGATTTCCGAAGACTAAGAAAAATAGAGCCAGCCATTGAAATCATAAGAAGACATTTGCAAACTTGTCCGCATAAGAATAGTCCACAACATTATCAACATGAAATAAGAAGGATTCTCTTGCTTCGAGCCTATGCTGTAATACAATTAGAAGTTTTTAGAACTAAATCAACACTACAAGCTATGGCCTTCTGAGATGCCACCTCGTTCTATTAGGAGAGAAGAATTATTGCGTGATCTATGAAGACGTGAAAATCAGCTTAGAACATTAGAAAATGCTATCAGACAAATTGATGAAAATATAGCTGTAGGAGGATATCTTGTTATCCGTGTTCAAGCTATTAGACGATCTATGTTAGTACGCTTGTGTAATCAAGTAAGAGAATATTGTAATAGACTGAATGAAGAATTAGAATTATTATCTCGTATTTAAATTTGTGTTAATTAAAAAAAAAAAAACGGGATTTAGATGAATTGAATCTATTATTCAGGATCTGAAGCTTTTTAGCCAAATTCTCTTTAGAGTTTTTATTTTCCTTCTTATTCTCCACTTCTGTGCCTCGTTCATCTTTTTAAAAGAGTGTGTGGTCGCGTTGTAAGTCCCGCTTCAGGCCGTGATCAGGCGTCAAGGGCGGTAAATCGTTGACAGAACTCTTCTTGTTTCTAACGAGTTACAAAAATGGAAAATTCTAAGGGAAAAACAAAACTTTTTAAGAATTGGTTTAAATCATTTCAGCATCCTTCTAATAGATCTTATTCGTCTTCCTCATCCTATCAGTCTGCTTTAACCAATTTTACCCGTAATAGCTTAGAAAAAGAAAATTTAGAAAAAATAAAAAATTCAGAAGAAATGATATATGAAAATTTTGACCAAGCAATATCAAATTGGAAGTTGCCAGCCTTGCCTGTAACAAAAATATATAGCAATGGCACATTTGAAGAGCAAAATGATTATCACATAAAAACTGTTGAAAAAACTGTTTCTCTCTGGAGGAAAACAGACAATCAAAGTTCTTGATAGAAGAATTATTGAACAAATCAGAACCAAATACAACTACCTGTACATAGGATTAATTCAGGTAGGAATCAAACCGTTGTTTCGATTAGGATTAAATGTTGCAGTCTGTGCTTATGTGCGAGATCAAAGACATGATGAATTTGATAATTCTCTTTATGCTATGATTGAATCAAGTCTCTGTCATGGACCTGTTTATTTTAACTGCTTTCCCAATATCACAATTGATGTTCATGATGAAGATATCCTTGATTGTGCAACTATTGGATTTCAAAGCAAAGGATTAAAAATGAGTCCAAGAAGTAAACCTTTTGCTATAGTTTATCGTGTGTTCTACAAATCCATGATATCTGTCTTTCCCATGATAGCCTATAGAGATAAGGTTGATAAAGAAAAAACTACAGTTCTCATGGAAACATACTTTAACAATAACGTGTTCATCCCAAAGGTCATCAGCTGGGAAGAAGTTGTTCTCCCAGGAAATTGGCAGATAGAAGATGTCACCCCAAGAGTGAATGAAATGACAGATGATTTACAAGTATAGTCAAATTACCCAATGGTAATGTTGAAGTCAATTTTAGGAGAAAAATGGAAAAAGCTAGGAGAAGCTTTGCCAGTTACACGGAAGGAAGAAAAAGTTTTAAATTAGAAGAAATAGATGATGACCAAAGGAGTAGTGAAAATGAAGAAATTGATCAAAAAGTTTTTAGGAATAAAGAAAGTGGAATTGAACACCCTATCTATAAAAGATCCTCATAAGCAAAAACCTATAATCCAAGTGAAAGTGATTTTCTCCAAGGAGCCATAAGAATGGTGAGCATTCTAAAGCCAGAAGAAATACCTGTTAAAAAGTTTCAAATTGATAAACCATATCTTAGAGAAAATTTGAAAAATCATCCTTTAAAAGATTGGTTCTTTAAAAAGTTTAACACAGAGGAAAAAGATAAAATGAGATAATTATGGTATTCCCAAATGGAGGAAGAAGAAAGAAATATACCTTTCTTTGATTGGTTCATGGAATATTTCAAAAAAGGAAAAATCAAAGAAAAGGAAAATCAAAGCCCAGAACAGATAAGAGTTATAGGAAAAACAACAAGAACTTGGAAAGCCACTGAAGGAAAAGAAGTTGATAAATCTCACCCACCTTGGAAGAAACTTGATATTTCTGTTCCCAATACAGAAACCAAGAATTATGCCATGCCTGTAAAAAATGAATCCATTTATGAATCAAAACCAGACCCAAATGCTAAAGACATAAGTATAGGTATTGGAGATATAATTGAACAAAACAATTATACCAATCTATGTCTATTAACCATTGGAGAACAAACAGATCGAATAGAAAGAACAATCAAATTAAAATCTGAATATAGTAAAGATAAAAAAGAAAAATTAGAAGAAAGCTCTGCCAATGCAGTTTATGTTCCCAGACAATTACCTAAAGGGATTACTCTGCAAGAATGACCATTCATATTGACAGACGAGATGCAAAAAGAATTATCCAATAGGATGGAAAGCCTCAATATGGGAGGAAAATGATTCAGTATCCTAAGGGTCTCTGCGTCTGAAGATATATTAATAAATCGCCTAAAGAAATGGAATCCTCAGGTAAAATTGCCAGAAACAAAGAATTATTATCCTAGACCAACCCCTGTTGATCTACAACTCGAAGAAGCTCCATACAGTTATACCTCAGAATTAACCTATTCAGGAAATTCTTTATATAAGTGGAATTTAGATGGATTAACAAAATATCAAATTGTCCAAATGGTTCACAGTATGTTAATATACTGTAATGCCTGTGAAGTCAGAGGAAATACTCCAAGAAATATCTTTCTGATGATAACCACCTCTTTCAATGGAATATTAAGAAGATGGTGGAATTATGGATTATCTGGAGCTCAAAGACTTGAAATAGAAAATGCTGTCAAAATGGATGAATTTGGAAGAATCCTTTATAGAGACAAAACTATAGGAAATTTAGTTGATCCAAATGTTAAGCTTGAAGCAGGTACTAGTCAAATCCCTGATAATTGGGAAACTCAATCTGATTGTGTTAGTGTCTTGCTTCTATGCATCCTCAATGAATTCACTGGAGGAATTGCTCTAATTAAGGAGAAAAATAGGCAGCAATTACACCGTTTAAGATGTAGAAATTTAGGAAAATTCGTTGGTACAGAGATGTATTCTTGTCAAAAGTTTACCAACTCAATGATTGTAATTCTGATATTTGGAAAAAAAGATTCATTTCAGGATTACCACCCTTATTTGCTGAAAAGGTGCGTAATTCCTTGAGAGAAGAAATGCATGGTACTATTAATTATAGTTTGCTGACTTTCGGAGGAATTATACAAAGAATTAACAAAGTTGGCATGAATCTTTGTACTGATTTAAAGATCAGTAAACAAGCTAAAAAAATGAGAAAATATTCTGGAGATAAAGAATTAGGAGATTTTTGTTTCCAGTTTGGTTTAGATCAAACGCCTGAATCAAAGAGAAAACCTTTGCGTTCTAGATTTACTCCTGATAGAAGAAACAAAATGGTAAAAAAGTATAAACCCGGAAGATATAAAAAAGGAAGAAAATCCGATGATCTCATCCCATTCAAAAGAAAATCCAGAAAATATTTCAAAAAGAAATATATAAAAGAAAATGTTCCAACTTGTTATAATTGTGGGAAGAAGGGTCATTATTCAAGTAAATGCTTTAAAAAAGAAAATCATTCTAAAAAGAAACTTAGAAATATCAATACCAAAAATGATGATGAAAATACTGAAAAGGAACAAACTGATTCAAGTTCCTCAGAAGAAGAAGAAGAAGAATATGAATCTGATTCATCAACTGCTATTGAAGAAGATAGTCCTCAGATTCAGCTCATCAAACAATTCCAATCATGTACATGTCATTCAGATGATGAAGAATCTGAAGGAGAATGGTCGATACCATCTGATGAAGATCTTGGTATCCACATTCGTGTCCTCACGGCCCCTCAAAAATTACTTTTAGAAATGATTGATAACATACCTGATCCAGAGAAAAAAGTTCCATTTTTAAATCAGATTTCAAAATTGGGGGGAGGAGAAGAAGGAGAAAGTTCACAACAAAAAATTTCCTTTGAAGAAAATGAAAATGATAATAAAACACCATATTATCCAAAAAGGATAAAGGAGAAAGAAACATTTCATACACCAACCTATTCCATGATTGACCTCATAATAGAGCAGAAAAAATTCATACAGAGAGAATTAAATGATCAGAAGAGAGAACTTCGTGAATTAAAATTAGAATTAACCAAAAAACAAAATGAGCTTGATGAAAGGTTAACTTGGTTAGAAAGTGATGGTGCTATTGAAAAATATGATGAAGAAAAATTTGTCCAAAGAATTAAAGGAGAAATTAGCAAAATCTCTACTGGTGTAATTCCTACAAAATGTATTTACCAACAGTGGAGAGTTCAGGTAAAAATAAAAATTAAAATCTTCGAGAAGATTGTTAATGCCATAATTGACACTGGTGCTGACTTCAATGTTATCAGACTTGGAATCGTTCCTATTGAATTTACGAGTGAATCAAAACAATTTGTTTCAGCTGCTAATGGCACGACCATTTCCATAGAAAGAAAAATCCCAAATGTTCATGTTTGCATGAAAGGAGTCTGTGTTACTTCACCCTTTAGTATTTCAGAAGATATTGTTAACGATGTACTCCTTGGATCTCCATTTATTCTTCAAATCCAACCTTTTTTTGTAACAACAAAGGGAATTTCTACGAATATCAAAGGGATTGAAGTAAATCTTGATTTTATAGATGATCCTTGTGAGACGAAAATCCAAAGGATAAATCAAGTTATTGCCACCAGAGAAAATTACATAAATGGATTAAAAAATGAAATTAAATGTGTCCAAATGACAAAAGAATTAGAGAAAAAAGAATTGAAAACAAAATTAGAAGAATTCACCAAACAGATTGAAGAAGAATGCTGTTCTGAATTACCATCAGCCTTTTGGAATAGAAAAAGACACATAGTAGGATTACCATATGTAAAAGATTTTAATGAAAAAGATATTCCTACTAAAGCTCGTCCATCTCAAATGGATGCTGCCCATTTGAAGCTTTGCCAAGAAGAAATCAATGATCTTCTGAAGAAAGGATTAATTAGAAAAAGCAAATCCCCTTGGAGCTGTACGGCATTTTATGTTGAAAAGGCCGCTGAAATTGAAAGAGGAGTTCCAAGATTGGTAATCAATTATTAACCTTTAAACAAAGTCTTACAATCTATTAGGTATCCTTTACCTAATACTCAGGATTTGCTCAACAGATTAAACAATGCCAAAATATTTTCAAAATTTGATTTAAAATCAGGATTTTGGCAGATTCAGATAAAAGAAGAAGATAGATATAAAACTGCATTCACTGTTCCAATGGGGCATTATGAATGGAATGTTATGCCTTTTGGATTGAAAAATGCTCCGTCTGAATTTCAGAATATTATGAATAATATCTTCTCGTCTTATACCCAGTTTGCCATTGTTTACATTGATGATATTCTTATCTTTTCAGAATCTGTGATACAACATTGGAAACATTTGAGTATTTTCAAAAGAGTTGTAAAAGAAAATGGATTGGCTTTATCCAAAAGAAAAATGAATCTTATTCAGCAGAAAATCAGGTTCTTAGGATTTGAAATCCAAGATAGAAAAATAACTCCGACTAATAGAGTTATTCAATTTGCTGATAAATTCCCAGATGAAATTAAGGATAAAAATATGCTACAAAGATTTCTTGGATGTCTAAACTATGTTGGATTTTTCTATCAAGATTTGGCAAAAGATAGAAAACTTCTCCAAGAAAGATTAAAGAAAAATCCTAAGGAGTGGTCTATCCATCATACTAATGCAGTAAAAAAGATTAAAGAAAGAGTTAAAAATCTTCCTTATAGATGTTTATCTGACCCAGAAGCTTTCAAAATAGTTCAAACTGATGCTTCTGATGTCGAATATGGTGGAATCCTTTTACAACAAAAAGATTCACAAGAAGAATTAATAAGATTTAATTCAGGATTATGGAATGAAGCTCAAAAGAAATATTCAACCATCAAAAAGGAAGTTATTTCCATAGTTATTTGTGTGACGAAATTCCAACATGATTTATTAAACAAAGAATTTCTGATCAGAGTTGATGCTAAGGCTGCAAAAGAAATTCTGGAAAAAGATGTCAAAAATCTTGTCTCTAAGCAAATATTTGCTAGATGGCAAGCCATTTTATCAGTGTTTGAATTTAAAATTGAATTTATTAATGGAAATTCTAACTCTCTCCCTGACTTTCTTACTAGAGAATTTCTTCAGGGACGACAAAATGGCAAGTAGTTCTTCCCCGTTCATGAAGAAGAAAGGGTTTGAGAATTTGGCAGATCAAGAAGAAAGTCAAAAGGGTTTTACTCCAACAAAAGACCCAAGTCAATCAGAATTATATCTTTACACTGGTAACAGAATTCTTGTTACTTCAGATTGTCTTATGGAAGAAAGATCTGTAGAAGATAATGTTTATTTTCTCTTTGGAAAGGGGCTTCATTATTATTCCCCTGATAAAAAGAAAACCAGAGATTGGTATCTCAATATTTTGCATCAGACGAAAAGTGTCCTCATCTTCCACAACAAGAATGCAAATGGTATCATCACCTATTCAAAGTTCACTATTCTTAAAATCCTTACTGAGGAAGATTGGGATGGTCGCTTGTACATGACAAAATCAGTCAAATTATATAATTCGACTGAGTTCTATAATTATTGGGATTATATTGATGCCTGGAAATATGCTTTGATGTGGCAAAATCGCCAGTATAATCACTCCTGGTTCATCAGATTTAAAGAAGAAAGTCCTGATGTCACTCCTATTCATCGTAATTTTCCATCCTGGCTTCTCTTCACATGGTGGTCATATTATGGTGCTTCTCAGAAAATCCTTCCTGATAATTTTCGTTATTTGTTTATTAAGTTCTCTCAGGTTGAAGAAAAGGCTCCATGTGAAGCCATCAATATGCTTCGCTTCTTTGCTAAATTTCATATCCCTTATATATTCCAATGGAAGTTTGAAGTAAAAAAGGACTTATATGATTTACCATCTCTTTATCAGACTTTTTATCAAAAGTGGTGGTCTAAAATTGAAAATGATACTTATGAGAGAATTCTGAATCAAATCTCTCCTCCTGTTAAAGAAGAAATTCCTCTTCCTGAAGAAAAGCCTTTTGAGAATGAAAAGCTCATGGCTGATCTATTAGCCAAAAAGATTGCCAAAGAAATTGCTCGAGAAAAATCTCCTGAGCCGATGGATATGTCTGTTGACTCCGTCAATTTTGAAGAAAAGATCAAGCAAATTTTAGAAGAATATCTCCCACGGAAAAAAGTTGGTGATCATGATTGGGATAGTAACCATGATCCAGATGAAAATCTTGATGATGAAGTTGTGCCTCTTGATGATCTCCATCCTCGTTGGGACCCTGACTCTCATGTTAATCCCGATGGCTCAGTTACAGAATATCTTCGTGGTGGAAAGTTTTGGTACTCTTCAGCAAAAAATAAAGGGAAAGAAAAAGAAGTCGAAAAGGAATCTCGGTTAGCTGAATTATTCCGGAAGAATTCGGCTAAAGCAAAAGAATTAATGAAAAAGAAGATGTAAAAAGAGATGATTCCTATCAAATAATTCGTTCCTGGCAGAACTTGGTATCAGACAAACTGGACAAAGTGAGCAAAGTGGATAAATTTGTCAAACAGGACAAACATGACAAAGTGGATAAATTGAACGAATTGGAAAAAGTGGACAAATTTGTCAAAGTGGAAAAACTAGTCAAGTTGGACAAAAAGGACAAACTGGACCAACTGAACAAAGTGGACAAACAGGACTGGACAAATTAGATAAACTGGACAAACTGAACAAAGTGGATAAACAGGACTGGACAAATTAGATAAACTGGACAAACTAAACAAAGTGGACAAACAGGACTGGACAAACTAGATCAACTAGACAAACTGGACAAAGTGAACAAAGTTGACAAATTAGACAAACTGGACGAACAGGACAAAGTGGACGAACTATACAAAGTGGACAAAGTGGAAAAACAATTCAATCTGAACGAACAGGACCAACTGGACCAACAGAACAAAGCTGCCAAATTGAGTAAACTACTTAAGCTAGACAAACTGGACGAAGTGGACAAACTGAACAAATTAGCAAAATTGGACCAACTCGGCAAAATAGAAAAACTTGACCAATTGGACAAACTAAACGAATTGGAGAGATTAGTAAACTGGTCAAACTGGACAAATTGGACAAATTGAACCATGTAGACAAACTTGACAAATTGGATAAACTGGACAAAGTGAACAAAGTGGACAAACTGGACGAACTGGAAGAAGTGGACAAACTGGACGAAATGGAAGAAGTGGACAAACATGACAAAGTTGACGAATATGACAATGTGGACAAACTGAACGAATTGGAAAGGAGGACAAAGTGGACGAATTGTAGAATGTGATGGACAAAAAGTACACAAAATGGGCGAACATGACAAACTGGCCCTACTGAACAAAGTGGACTAACTAGAAAAACTAGTTAAATTGTACGAACAGGTCAAAGTGGACAAACTGTACAAATTGGACAAAGTGGACCAACTGAACGAATTGGAAAAAGTGGACAAATTTGTTAATGTGGACAAACAGGACACAGTGGATGAACTGAACAAAGTGGACAAACTATAGAAATTTGACGAACTGGACAAAGTGGACAAACTGTAGAAAGTGGGTAAATTGGAAAAAGTGGACTAAATTGACAACCTGGACGAATACGACGAATTGGACAAACTGGACGAACTGGACAAATCAGATAAACTGGACAAATTGGACAAATTCATGAAACTGGACAAACTTGACAAAGTAGACAAACTGGACGAACTGGACAAAGTGGACAAACTAGACGAATTCGAAAGAGTAGAGAAACATGACAAAGTGGACAAACTGTAGAAAGTGGGCAAATTGGAAAAAGTGGACTAGACAAACTGAACGAATAGGACGAATTGGACAAACTAGACAAATAGGACGAGCTGGACAAACTCGTCAAACTGGACCAAATGGACAAAGTACACAAACTGGACATTGTGGACAAAGTGAACAAACATGATAAAGTAGACAAAGTGGATAAACAAATCGAACTGCAAAAGTTGAACAGAGTGAACAAACTGGACATCTTGTACAAACTGGACAAACTGCACAAACTGGCTAAATTTGACCAACTCGACAAAGTGGACAAGCTTGACCATTGGGACGAACTAGACGATTTGGACAAATTAGATAAACATGTCAAACTGGTCAAACTGTACCATCTAAACAAACTTAATAAACTAGACAAACTGGATGAAATGAGCAAAGTAGATAAACTCGACAAACTGGACAAAGTGGGCAAAGTGAACAAAATGGACAAACTAGACAAACTGGACCAACTGGAAGAACTAGACGATTTGGACAAATTAGATAAACATGTCAAACTGGTCAAACTGTACCATCTAAACAAACTTAATAAACTAGACAAACTGGATGAAATGAGCAAAGTAGATAAACTCGACAAACTGGACAAAGTGAGCAAAGTGAACAAAATGGACAAACTAGACAAACTGGACCAACTAGACAAACTAGACGATTTGGACAAATTAGATAAACTGATGAAACTAGACAAATTTGATAAACTAGACAATGTAGACAAACTTGACAAAATAGACATACTGGACAAAGTGAACAAAGTAGACAAACTGGACAAAATGAGCAAAGTAGGTAAACAGGACAAAATGAGCAAAGAGAACAAAGTAGACAAACTGGACAAAGTGAGCAAAGTGGATAAATTTGTCAAACAGGACAAACATGACAAAGTGGACAAATTGGAAAAAGTGGACAAATTTGTCAAAGCGGAAAAACTAGTCAAGTTGGACAAAAAGGACAAACTGGACCAACTGAACAAAGTGGACAAACAGGACTGGACAAATTAGATAAACTGGACAAACTGAACAAAGTGGACAAACAGGATTGGACAAATTAGATAAACTGAATGAAGAATTAGAATTATTATCTCGTATTTAAATTTGTGTTAAAAAAAAAAAACGGGATTTAGATGAATTAAATCTATTATCCAGGATCTGAAGCTATTTAGCCAAAGTTGATCTACCCAACTCTATTAAGAGTTTTTATTTTCCTTCTAATTCTCCACTTCTGTGCCTCATTCATCTTTTTAAAGAGTGTGTGGTCACGTTGTAAGTCCCGCTTCAGGCCGTGATCAGGCGTCAAGGACAGTAAATCGTTGACAGAACTCTTCTTGTTTCTAACGAGCTACAAAATATGGAAAATTCTAACGGAAAAACAAAACTTTTTAAGAATTGGTTTAAATCATTTCAGCATCCTTCTAATAGATCTTATTCGTCTTCTTCATCCTACCAGTCTGCTTTAACCAGTTTTACCCGTAATAGTTTAGAAAAGGAAAATTCAGAAAATCAAAAAATTCAGAAGAAATGATATATGAAAATTTTGACCAAGCAATATCAAATTGGAAGTTGCCAGCCTTGCCTGTAACATAAATATATAGCAATGGCACATTTGAAGAGCAAAATGATTATCACATAAAAACTGTTGAAAAAATTGTTTCTCTCTCTGGAGGAAAACAGACAATCAAAGTTCTTGATAGAAGAATTATTGAACAAATCAGAACCAAATACAACTACCTGCACATAGGATTAATTCAGGTAGGAATCAAACCATTGTTTCGATTAGGATTAAATGTTGCAGTCTGTGCTTATGTGCGAGATCAGAGACATGATGAATTTGATAATTCTCTTTATGCTATGATTGAATCAAGTCTCTGTCATGGACCTATTTATTTTAATTGCTTTCCCAGTATCACAATTGATGCTCATGATGATGATATCCTTGATTGTGCAACTACTGGATTTCAAAGCAAAGGATTAAAAATGAGTCCAAGAAGTAAACCTTTTGCTATAGTTTATCGTGTGTTCTACAAATTCATGATATCTGTCTTTCCCATGATAGCCTATAGAGATAAGGTTGATAAAGAAAAAACTACAGTTCTCATGGAAACAAACTTTAACAATAACGTGTTCATCCCAAAAGTCATCAGCTGGGAAGAAGTTGTTCTCCCAGGAAATTGGCAGATAGAAGATGTCACCCCAAGAGTAAATGAAATAACAGATGATTTACAAAGTATAGTCAAATTACCAAATGGTAATGTTGAAGTCAATTTTAGGAGAAAAATGGAAAAAGCTAGGAGAAGTTTTGCCGGTTATACGGAAGGAAGAAAAAGTTTTAAATTAGAAGAAATAGATGATGACCAAAGGAGTAGTGAAAAGGAAGAAATGGATCAAAAGGTTTTTAGAAACAAAGAAAGTGGAATCGAACACCCTGTATACAAAAGATCATCATCAGCAAAAGCCTATAACCCAAGTGAAAGTGATTTTCTCCAAGGAGCCATAAGAATGGTGAGCATTCAAAAGCCAGAAGAAATACCTGTTAAAAAGTTTCAAATTGATAAACCATATCTTAGAGAAAATTTGAAAAATCATCCTTTAAAAGATTGGTTCTTTAAAAAGTTTAACACAGAGGAAAAAGATAAAATGAGAGAATTATGGTATTCCCAAATGGAAGAAGAAGAAAGAAATATACCTTTCTTTGATTGGTTTATGGAATATTTTAGAAAAGGAAAAATCAAAGAAAAAGAAACTCAAAGCCCAGAACAGATAAGAGTTATAGGAAAAAAATGCTATTTTTGTCCCCAATACAGAAACCAAGAATTATGCTATGCTTGTAAAAAATGCATCTATTTATGAATAAAAGCCAGACCCAAATGCTAAAGACATAAGTATAGGTATTGGAGATATAATTGAACAAAACAATTATACCAATCTATGTTTATTAACCATTGGAGAACAAACAGATCGAATAGAAAGAACAATCAAATTAAAATCTGAATTCAGTAAAGATAAAAAAGAAAAATTAGAAGAAAGCTCTGCCAATGCAGTTTATGTTCCCAGACAATTACCTAAAGGGATTACTCTGCAAGAAGGACCATTCATAATGACAGACGAAATGCAAAAAGAATTATCCAATAGGATGGAAAGCCTCAATATGGGAGGAAAAGGATTCAGTATCCTAAGGGTCTCTGCGTCTGAAGATTTATTAATAAATCGCCTAAAGAAATGGAATCCTTAGGTAAAATTGCCAGAAACAAAGAATTATTATCCTACACCAACCCCTGTTGATCTACAACTCGAAGAAGCTCCATACAGTTATACCTTAGAATTAACCTATTCTAGAAATTCTTTATATGAGTGGAATTTAGATGGATTAACAGAATACCAAATTGTCCAAATGGTTCACAATATGTTAATATACTATAATGCCTGTGAAGTCAGAAGAAATACTCCAAGAAATATCTTTCTGATGATAACCACCTCTTTCAATGGAATATTAAGAGGATGGTGGAATTATGGATTATCTGGAGCTCAAAGACTTGAAATAGAAAATGCTATCAAAATGGATGAATTTGGAAGAATCCTTTATAGAGACAAAACCACTGGAAATTTAGTTAACCCCAATGTTAAGCTTGAAGCAGGTACTAGTCAAGTCCCTGATAATTGGGAAACTCAATCTGATTGTGTTAGTATCTTGCTTCTATGCATCCTCAATGAATTCACTGGAGGAATTGCTCTAATTAAGGAGAAAAATAGACAGCAATTACACCGTTTGAGATGTAGAAATTTAGGAGAATTTCGTTGGTACAGAGATGTATTCTTGTCAAAAGTTTACCAACTCAATGATTGTAATTCTGATATTTGGAAAGAAAGATTCATTTCAGGATTACCACCCTTATTTGTTGAAAAGGTGCGCAATTCCTTGAGAGAAGAAATGCATGGTATTATTAATTACAGTTTACTAATGTTCAGAGGAATTATACAAAGAATTAACAAAGTTGGCATGAATCTTTGTACTGATTTAAAGATCAGTAAACAAGCTGAAAAAATGAGAAAATATTCTAGAGATAAAGAATTAGGAGATTTTTGGACAAACTAGACAAACAGGACGAGCTGGACAAACTCGTCAAACTGTACAAATTTGACGAACTGGACAAAGTGGACAAACTGTAGAAAGTGGGTAAATTGGAAAAAGTGGACTAAATTGACAACCTGGACGAATACGACGAATTGGACAAACTAGACGAACTGGACAAATCAGATAAACTGGACCAATTGGACAAATTCATGAAACTGGACAAACTTGACAAAGTAGACAAACTGGACGAACTAGACAAAGTGGACAAACTAGACGAATTCGAAAGAGTAGAGAAACATGACAAAGTGGACAAACTGTAGAAAGTGGGCAAATTGGAAAAAGTGGACTAACTTGACAAACTGAATGAATAGGACGAATTGGACAAACTAGACAAACAGGACGAGCTCGACAAACTCGTCAAACTGGACCAAATGGACAAAGTACACAAACTGGACATTGTGGACAAAGTGAACAAACATGATAAAGTAGACAAAGTGGATAAACAAATTGAACTGCAAAAGTTGAACAGAGTGAACAAATTGGACATTTTGTACAAACTGTACAACCTACACAAACTGGCTAAATTTGACTAACTCGACAAAGTGGACAAGCTTGACCATTGGGACGAACTAGACGATTTGGACAAATTAGATAAACATGTCAAACTGCTCAAACTGTACCATCTAAACAAACTTAATAAACTAGACAAACTGGATGAAATGAGCAAAGTAGATAAACTCGACAAACTGGACAAAGTGAGCAAAGTGAACAAAATGGACAAACTAGACAAACTGGACCAACTGGACAAACTAGACGATTTGGACAAATTAGATAAACTGATGAAACTAGACAAATTCGATAAACTAGACAATGTAGACAAACTTGACAAAATAGACATACTGGACAAAGTGAACAAAGTAGACAAACTGGACAAAGTGAACAAAGTAGGCAAACAGGACAAAATGAGCAAAGTGAACAAAGTAGACAAACTGGACAAAGTGAGCAAAGTGGATAAATTTGTCAAACAGGACAAACATGACAAAGTGGATAAATTGAACGAATTGGAAAAAGTGGACAAATTTGTCAAAGTGGAAAAACTAGCCAAGTTGGACAAAAAGGACAAACTGGACCAACTGAACAAAGTGGACAAACAGGACTGGACAAATTAGATAAACTGGACAAAATGAACAAAGTGGACAAACAGGTCTGGACAAATTAGATAAACTGGACAAACTAGATCAACTAGACAAACTAACATTATGAACATCTAACATTGATGGGACCACTTTTCTTCTTTTCTTCATACTAACCATATACCTCGACCAAAAAGAGATGAGTCCACTGGCTCTGATACCAACTACTGCCAGGAACGAATTATTTGATTGGAATCATCTCAAATTACATCTTCTTTTTCATTAATTCTTTTGCTTTAGCAGAACTCTTCCGGAATAATTCAGCTAACCGAGATTCCTTTTCGACTTCTTTTTCTTTCCCTTTATCTTTTGCTGAAGAGTATCAAAACTTTCCACCACGAAGATATTCTGTAATTGAGTCATCGGGATTAACATGAGAGTCAGGGTCCCAACGAGGATGGAGATCTTCAAGAGGCGCAACTTCATCATCAAGATTTTCATCTGGATCATGATTACTATCCCAATCATGATTACCAACTTTTTTCTTTGGGAGATATTCTTCTAAAATTTGCTTGATCTTTTCTTCAAAATTGACGGAGTCAACAGACATATCCATTGGCTCAGGAGATTTTTCTCGAGCAATTTCTTTGGCAATCTTTTTGGCTAATAGATCAGCCATGAGCATTTCATTCTCAAAAGGCTTTTCTTCAGGAAGAGGAATTTCTTCTTTAACAGGAGGAGAGATTTGATTCAGAATTCTCTCACAAGTATCATTTTCAATCTTAGACCACCAGTTTTGATAAAAAAGTCTGATAAAGAGATGGTAAATCATATAAGTCCTTTTTTACTTCAAACTTCCATTGGAAAATATAAGGGATATGAAATTTAGCAAAGAAGTGAAGCATATTGATGGCTTCACATGGAACCTTTTCTTCAACCTGAGAGAACTTAATAAACAAATAACGAAAATTATCAGGAAGAATTTTCTGAGAAGCACCATAATATGACCACCAGGTGAAGAGAAACCAGGATGGAAAATTGCGATGAATAGGAGTGACATCGGGACTTTCTTCTTTGAATCTGATAAACAAGGAGTGATTGTACTGGCGATTTTGCCACATCAAAGCATATTTCCAGGCATCAATATAGTCCCAATAATTAAAAAACTCAGTCGAATTGTATAATTTGACTGATTTTGTCATGTACAAGGGACCATCCCAATCTTCCTCACTAAGGATTTTGAGAATAGTAAACTTTGAGTAAGTGATGATACCATTTGCATTCTTGTTGTGGAAGATGAGGACATTTTCGTCTGATGTAAAATATTGAGATACCAATCTCTGGTTTTCCTTTTATCAGGGGAATAATAATGAAGCCCCTTCCCAAATAGAAAATAAACATTATCTTCAGCAGATCTTTCTTCCATAAGACAATCTGAAGTAAAAAGAATTCTGTTACCGGTGTAAAGATATAATTATGATTGACTTGGGTCTTTTGTTGGAATAAAACCCTTTTGGCTTTCTTCTTGATCTGCCAATTTCTCTTGCCCTTATTTTTTCATAAACGGGGAAGAGCTACTTGACATTTTGTCGTCCCTGAAGAAATTCTATAGTAAGAAAATCAGGGAGAGAGTTAGAATTTCCATTAATAAATTCAATTTTAAATTCAAACACTGATAAAATGGCTTGCCATCTAGCAAATATTTGCTTAGAGACAAGATTTTTGACATCTTTTTCCAGAATTTCTTTAGCTGCTTTAGCATCAACTCTGATCAGAAATTCTTTGTTCAATAAATCACGTTGCAATTTCGTCACACAAATAACTATAGCAAGAACTTCCTTTTTTTATGGTTGAATATTTCTTTTGAGCTTCATTCCATAATCCTGAATTAAATCTTATTAATTCTTCTTGTGAATCTTTTTGTTGTAAAAGGATTCCACCATATCCGACATCAGAGGCATCAGTTTGAACTATTTTGAAAGCTTCTGGGTCAGATAAACATCTACACAGAAGATTTTTAACTCTTTCTTTAATCTTTTTTACTGCAATAGTGTGATGGATAGACCATTCCTGAGGATTTTTCTTTAATCTTTCTTGGAGAAGTTTTCTATCTTTTGCCAAATCTTGATAGAAAAACCCAACATAATTTAGACATCCAAGAAATCTTTGTAGCATATTTTTATCCTTAATTTCATCTGGAAATTTATCAGCAAATTGAATTACTCTATTAGTCGGAGTTATTTTTCTGTCTTGGATTTCAAATCCTAAGAACCTGATTTTCTGCTGAAAGAGATTCATCTTTCTTTTAGATAAAGCCAATCCATTTTCTTTTATGACTCTTTTGAAGATATTCAAATGTTTCCAATGTTGTAACACAGATTCTGAAAAGATAAGAATATCATCAATATAAACAATGGCAAACTGGGTATAAGACGAGAAGATATTATTCATAATATTCTGAAATTCAGATGGAGCATTTTTCAATCCAAAAGGCATATCATTCCATTCATAATGCCCCATTGGAACAGTGAATGCAGTTTTATATCTATCTTCATTTTTTATCTGAATCTACCAAAAACCTGATTTTAAATCAAATTTAGAGAATATTTTGGCATTGTTTAATCTGTTTAGCAAATCCTGAGTATTAGGCAAAGGATACCTAATAGATTGTAAGACTTTGTTTAAAGGTTTATAATTAATTACCAATCTTGGAACTCCTCTTTCAATTTCAGCGGCCTTTTCAACATAAAATGTCGTACAGCTCCAAGGAGATTTACTTTTTCTAATTAATCCTTTCGTCAGAAGATCATTGATTTCTTCTTGGCAAAGTTTCAAATGGGCAGCATCCATTTGAGATGGGCGAGCTTTAGTAGGAATATCCTTTTCATTAAAATCTTTTACATATGGTAATCCTACTATGTGTCTTTTTCTATTCCAAAAGGCCGATGGTAATTCAGAACAACATTCTTCTTCAATCTGTTTGGTGAATTCTTCTAATTTTGTTTTAAATTCCTTTTTCTCCAATTCTTTTGTCATTTGGACACATTTAATTTCATTTTTTAATCCATTTATGTAATTTTCTCTTGTGGCAATAACCTGATTTATCCTTTGGATTTTCGTCTCACAAGGATCATCTATAAAATCAAGATTTACTTCAATTCCATTGATATTTGTAGAAATTCCTTTTGTTGTTAGAGAAAAAGGTTGGATTTGAAGAATAAATGGAGATCGAAGGAGTACATCGTTAACAATATCTTCTGAAATAATAAAGGGTGAAGTAACACAGACTCCTTTCATGCAAACATGAACATTTGGGATTTTTCTTTCTATGGAAATGGTCGTTCCATTAGCAGCAGACACAAACTGTTTTGATTCACTTGTAAATTCAATGGGAACGATTCCAAGTCTGATAACATTTAAGTCAGCACCAGTGTCAATTATGGCATTAACAATCTTCTCGAAGTTTTTAATTTTTATTTTTACCTGAACTCTCCACTGTTGGTAAATACATTTTGTAGGAATTACACCAGTAGAGATTTTGCTAATTTCTCCTTTAATTCTTTGGACAAATTTTTTCTTCATCATATTTTTCAATAGCACCATCACTTTCTAACCAAGTTAACCTTTCATCAAGCTCATTTTGTTTTTTGGTTAATTCTAATTTTAATTTACGAAGTTCTCTCTTCTGATCATTTAATTCTCTTTTTAAATCTGAGAGAGTTAAGGGTTTATTTATAGTATGAATTTTTTCTGCTCTATTCATGAGGTCAATCATGGAATAGGTTGGTGTATGAAATGTTTCTTTCTCCTTTATCCTTTTTGGATAATATGGTGTTTTATCACCATTTTCATTTTCTTCAAAGGAAATTTTTTGTTGTGAACTTTCTCCTTCTTCTCCTCCCCCCAATTTTGAAATCTGATTTAAAAATTGAACTTTTTTCTCTGGATAGGTATGTTATCAATCATTTCTAAAAGTAATTTTTGAGGGGCCGTGAGGACATGAATGTGGATACCAAGATCTTCATCAGATGGTATCGACCATTCTCCTTCAGATTCTTCATCATCTGAATGACATGTACATGATTGGAATTGTTTGATGAGCTGAATCTGAGGACTATCTTCTTCATTGTCTGTTGATGAATCAGATTCATATTCTTCTTCTTCTTCTGAGGAACTTGAATCAGTTTGTTCCTTTTCAGTATTTTCGTCATCACTTTTGGTATTTATTTTTCTAAGTTTCTTTTTAGAAGGATTTTCTTTTTTAAAACATTTACTTGAATAATGACCCTTCTTCCCTCAATTATAACAAGTTGGAACATTTTCTTTTATATATTTCTTTTTGAAATATTTTATGGATTTTCTTTTGAATGGGATGAGATCATCGGATTTTCTTCCTTTTTTATATCTTCCGGGTTTATACTTTTTTACCATTTTGTTTCTTATATCCGGAGTAAATCTAGAACGCAAAGGTTTTCTCTTTGATTCAGGCGTTTGATCTAAACCAAACTGGAAACAAAAATCTCCTAATTCTTTATCTCCAGAATATTTTCTCATTTTTTCAGATTGTTTACTGATCTTTAAATCAGTACAAAGATTAATGCCAACTTTGTTAATTCTTTGTATGATTCCTCCGAAAGTCAGCAAACTATAATTAACAGTACCATGCATTTCTTCTCTCAGGGAATTACGCACCTTTTCAGCAAATAAGGGTGGTAATCCTGAAATAAATCTTTCTTTCCAAATATCAGAATTACAATCATTGAGTTGGATGCATTTTTTACAAGCATGGCATAATTCTTGGTGTCCGTATTAGGGACAGAAATATCAAGTTTCTTCCAAGGTGGGTGAGACTTATCAACTTCTTTTCCTTCAGTGTCTTTCCAAGTTCTTGTTGTTTTTCCTATAACTCTTATCTGTTCTGGGCTTTGAGTTTCTTTTTCTTTGATTTTCCCTTTTCTAAAATATTCCATAAACCAATCAAAGAAAGGTATATTTCTTTCTTCTTCCTCCATTTGGGAATACCATAATTCTCTCATCTTATCCTTTTCTTCTATGTTAAACTTTTTAAAGAACCAATCTTTTAAAGGATGATTTTTCAGATTTTCTCTAAGATATGGTTTATCAATTTGAAACTTTTTAATAGGTATTTCTTCTGGCTTTTGAATGCTCACCATTCTTATGGCTCCTTGGAGAAAATCACTTTCACTTGGATTATAGGTTTTTGCTGATGAGGATCTTTTGTAGATAGGGTGTTCAATTCCACTTTCTTTGTTTCTAAAAACTTTTTGATCCATTTCTTCCATTTCACTACTCCTTTGGTCATCATCTATTTCTTCTAATTTAAAACTTTTTCTTCCTTCTGTATAACCGGCAAAACTTCTCCTAGCTTTTTCCATTTTTCTCCTAAAATTGACTTCAACATTACCATTTGGTAATTTGATTATACTTTGTAAATCATCTGTTATTTCATTTACTCTTGGGGTGACATATTCTATTTGCCAATTTCCTGGAAGAACAACTTCTTCCCAGCTGATGACTTTTGGGATGAACACGTTATTGTTAAAGTTTGTTTCCATTAGAACTGTAGTTTTTTCTTTATCAACCTTATCTCTATAGGCTATCATGGGAAAGACAAAGATCATGGATTTGTAGAACACACGATAAACTATAGCAAAAGGTTTACTTCTTGGACTCATTTTTATTCATTTGCTTTGAAATCCAATAGTTGCACAATCAAGGATATCATCATCATGAGCATCAATTGTGATATTGGGAAAGCACTTAAAATAAACAGGTCCATGACAGAGACTTGATTCAATCATAGCATAAAGAGAATCATCAAATTCATCATGTCTCTGATCTCGCACATAAGCACAGATTGCAACATTTAATCCTAATCGAAACAATGGTTTGATTCCTACCTGAATTAATCCTATGTGCAGGTAGTTGTATTTGGTTCTGATTTGTTCAATAATTCTTCTATCAAGAACTTTGATTGTCTGTTTTCCTCCAGAGAGAGAAAAGTTTTTTAACAGTTTTTATGTGATAATCATTTTGCTCTTCAAATGTGCCATTGCTATATATTTCTGTTACAGGCAAGGTTGGTAACTTCCAATTTGATATTGCTTGGTCAAAATTTTCATATATCATTTCTTCTGAATTTTTTGTTTTTTCTGAATTTTCCTTTTCTAAACTATTACGGGTAAAACTGGTTAAAGCAGACTGATAGGATGAGGAAGACGAATAAGATCTATTAGAAGGATGCTGAAATGATTTAAACCAATTCTTAAAAAGTTTTGTTTTTCCATTAGAATTTTCCATTTTTGTAACTCGTTAGAAACAAGAAGAGTTCTGTCAACGATTTACTGCCCTTAACGCCTGATCACGGCCTGAAGCGGGACTTACAACGCGACCACACTCTTTAAAAAGATGAACGAGGCACAGAAGTGGAGAATAAGAAGGAAAATAAAAACTCTAAAGAGAATTAGATAGATCAACTTGGCTAAAAAGCTTCAAATCCTAGATAATAGATTCAATTCATCTAAATCCCGTTTTTTTTTTTAACACAAATTTAAATACGAGATAATAATTCTAATTCTTCATTCAGTCTATTACAATATTCTCTTACTTGATTACACAAGCGTACTAACATAGATCGTCTAGTAGCTTGAACACGGATAACAAGATATCCTCCTACAGCTATATTTTCATCAATTTGTCTGATAGCATTTTCTAATGTTCTAAGCTGATTTTCACGTCTTCTTAGATCACGCAATAATTCTTCTCTCCTAATAGAACGAGGAGGCATCTCAAAGGGCCATAACTTTTAATTTTGATTCAGTTCGGAATTTATCTAGCTGGAAGACAGCATAAGAACGCATTAAAACAATCCTTCTCCTTTCAAACTCAAGATGGCGAGGATTATTTCTGTGGGTGCAGATTTGCAGATGTCTTCTTATATTGTCTAACAAGGATTCAGTTTTTCTTAATATCCGAACATCATCATAGTATCTTCTAAGCAGAGTAAGATGAATAGACATATTCTAGCAAAAGAAACAACATGATTAGATAACAACAAGCATGTAACATTAAACTTAAAAACTTAATTACTTACAGAAGATTTGTACAGGACTTCAAACTCTAGCACACTTAAACTTCAAGCTCTAGCACTCAAACTTCAAACTCACACTCACACTCACACTCACACTCACACTTATGTTTTTTTTTTTACAATTTTCTGAACTATATCTCATTCACTATCTATGCAAATGGAAAACCCTCAACTCCTTATATAGATGGAGCATACAATAAGAGATTCCTCGCATCCGACCATGAGAGGACTTGCAACAAACAAAGGAATGGCCACCGGCACAAGCCACCAAAAGGCATTTTCAAAAGTTGATGGGCTAGGTACAAAAGTTGATGGACAAGGTACATGAGTTGGAATATCTTTATGCCATATGGAAAGCAAAAGATAAACATACCCCCAAGAACATTATCAACTTATGACATATGGCAATAAAGCAACACCAACACCAGCACCAACTTTTTCAAATGGCAACACAAAAGGCAGCCCCTACCATCTTTGTTTACAAATGGCAACATAAAAGGCAGCCCCTACCAAAAATATATTCTCTGATGGCTAGAGGACAAATTTTCTACAAATCAAACCTTGACATTATGCTAGCTAGCAACATTTCTTCTCAAGCATCGTTTTGAATGAAGACACCATTTCTTCTATGCAAGACACCTATAGGATAATATCAAGATAATATCAAGATATTATTATGAACATCTAACATTGATGTTCCCACTTTTATTCTTTTCTTCATACTAACCATATACCTCTACCAAAAAGAGATGAGTCCACTGGCTCTGATACCAACTACTGCCAGGAACGAATTATTTGATTGGAATCATCTCAAATTACATCTTCTTTTTCATTAATTCTTTTGCTTTAGCAGAATTCTTCCGAAATAATTCAGCTAACCGGGATTCCTTTTCGACTTCTTTTTCTTTCCCTTTATCTTTTGCTGAAGAGTACCAAAACTTTCCACCACGAAGATATTCTGTAACTGAGCCATCGGGATTAACATGAGAGTCAGGGTCCCAACGAGGATGGAGATCTTCAAGAGGCGCAACTTCATCATCAAGATTTTCATCTGGATCATGGTTACTATTTCAATCATGATTACCAACTTTTTTCTTTGGGAGATATTCTTCTAAAATTTGCTTGATCTTTTCTTCAAAATTGACGGAGTCAACAGACATATCCATCGGCTCAGGAGATTTTTCTCGAGCAATTTCTTTGGCAATCTTTTTGGCTAATAGATCAGCCATGAGCATTTCATTCTCAAAAGGCTTTTCTTCAGGAAGAGGAATTTCTTCTTTAACAGGAGGAGAGATTTGATTCAGAATTCTCTCATAAGTATCATTTTCAATCTTAGACCACCAGTTTTGATAAAAAAGTCTGATAAAGAGATGGTAAATCATATAAGTCCTTTTTTACTTCAAACTTCCATTGGAAAATATAAGGGATATGAAATTTAGCAAAGAAGCGAAGCATATTGATGGCTTCACATGGAACCTTTTCTTCAACCTGAGAGAACTTAATAAACAAATAACGAAAATTATCAGGAAGGATTTTCTGAGAAGCACCATAATATGACCACCAGGTGAAGAGAAACCAGGATGGAAAATTGCGATGAATAGGAGTGACATCAGGACTTTCTTCTTTGAATCTGATTAACCAGGAGTGATTATACTTGCGATTTTACGACATCAAAGCATATTTCCAGGCATCAATATAGTCCCAATAATTAAAGAACTCAGTCGAATTGTATAATTTGACTGATTTTGTCATGTACAAGGGACCATCTCAATCTTCCTCAGTAAGGATTTTGAGAATAGTGAACTTTGAGTAAGTGATGATACCATTTGCATTCTTGTTGTGGAAGATGAGGACACTTTTAGTCTGATGCAAAATATTGAGATACCAATCTCTGGTTTTCCTTTTATCAGGGGAATAATAATGAAGCCCCTTCCCAAATAGAAAATAAACATTATCTTCTACAGATCTTTCTTCCATAAGACAATTTGAAGTAATAAGAATTCTGTTATCGGTGTAAAGATATAATTCTGATTGACTTGGGTCTTTTGTTGGAATAAAACCCTTTTGGCTTTCTTCTTGATCTGCCAAATTCTCAATCCCTTTTTTCTTCATGAACGGGGAAGAACTACTTGCCATTTTGTCGTCCCTGAAGAAATTCTCTAGTAAGAAAGTCAGGGAGAGAGTTAGAATTTCCATTAATAAATTCAATTTTAAATTCAAACACTGATAAAATGGCTTGCCATCTAGCAAATATTTGCTTAGAGACAAGATTTTTGACATCTTTTTCCAGAATTTCTTTAGCTGCTTTAGCATCAACTCTGATCAGAAATTCTTTGTTCAATAAATCACGTTGCAATTTCGTCACACAAATAACTATAGCAAGAACTTCCTTTTTTTATGGTTGAATATTTCTTTTGAGCTTCATTCCATAATCCTGAATTAAATCTTATTAATTCTTCTTGTGAATCTTTTTGTTGTAAAAGGATTCCACCATATCCGACATCAGAGGCATCAGTTTGAACTATTTTGAAAGCTTCTGGGTCAGATAAACATCTACACAGAAGATTTTTAACTCTTTCTTTAATCTTCTTTACTGCTTTAGTGTGATAGATAGACCATTCCTGAGGATTTTTCTTTAATCTTTCTTGGAGAAGTTTTCTATCTTTTGCCAAATCTTGATAGAAAAACCCAACATAATTTAGACATCCAAGAAATCTTTGTAGCATATTTTTATCTTTAATTTCATCTGAAAATTTATCAGCAAATTGAATAACTCTATTAGTTGGAGTTATTTTTCTGTCTTGGATTTCAAATCCTAAGAACCTGATTTTCTGCTGAAAGAGATTCATCTTTCTTTTAGATAAAGCCAATCCATTTTCTTTTATGACTCTTTTGAAGATATTCAAATGTTTCTAATGTTGTAACACAGATTCTGAAAAGATAAGAATATCATCAACGTAAACAATGGCAAACTAGGTATAAGAAGAGAAGATATTATTCATAATATTCTGAAATTCAGACGGAGCATTTTTCAATCCAAAAGGCATAACATTCCATTCATAATGTCCCATTGGAACAGTGAATGCAGTTTTATATCTATCTTCATTTTTCATCTGAATCTGCCAAAATCCTGATTTTAAATCAAATTTTGAGAATATTTTGGCATTTTTAATCTGTTTAGCAAATCCTGAGTATTAGGCAAAGGATACCTAACAGATTGTAAGACTTTGTTTAAAGGTTTATAATTAATTACCAATCTTGGAACTCCTCTTTCGATTTCAGCGGCCTTTTCAACAGAAAATGTCGTACAGCTCCAAGGAGATTTGCTTTTTCTAATTAATCCTTTCTTCAGAAGATCATTGATTTCTTCTTGGCAAAGTTTCAAATGGGCAGCATCCATTTGAGATGGGCGAGCTTTAGTAGGAATATCCTTTTCATTAAAATCTTTTACATATAGTAATACTACTATGTGTCTTTTTCTATTCCAAAAGGCTGATGGTAATTCAGAACAGCATTCTTCTTCAATCTGTTTGGTGAATTCTTCTAATTTTGTTTTAAATTCTTTTTTCTCCAATTCTTTTGTCATTTGGACACATTTAATTTCATTTTTTAATCCATTTATGTAATTTTCTCTTGTGGCAATAACCTGATTTATCCTTTGGATTTTCATCTCACAAGGATCATCTATAAAATCAAGATTTACTTCAATTCCTTTGATATTTGTAGAAATTCCTTTTATTGTTACAGAAAAAGGTTGGATTTGAAGAATAAATGGAGATCCAAGGAGTACATCGTTAACAATATCTTCTGAAATAATAAAGGGTGAAGTAACACAGACTCCTTTCATGCAAACATGAACATTTGGGATTTTTCTTTCTATGGAAATGGTCGTTCCATTAGCAGCAGACACAAACTGTTTTGATTCACTTGTAAATTCAATGGGAACGATTCCAAGTCTGATAACATTTAAGTCAGCACCAGTGTCAATTATGGCATTAACAATCTTCTCGAAGTTTTTAATTTTTATTTTTACCTGAACTCTCCACTGTTGGTAAATACATTTTGTAGGAATTATACCAGTAGAGATTTTGCTAATTTCTCCTTTAATTCTTTGGACAAATTTTTCTTCATCATATTTTTCAATAGCACCATCACTTTCTAACCAAGTTAACCTTTCATCAAGCTCATTTTGTTTTTTGGTTAATTCTAATTTTAATTCACGAAGTTCTCTCTTCTGATCATTTAATTCTCTTTTTAAATCTGAGAGAGTTAAGGGTTTATTTATAGTATGAATTTTTTCTGCTGTATTCATGAGGTCAATCATGGAATAGGTTGGTGTATGAAATGTTTCTTTCTCCTTTATCCTTTTTGGATAATATATTGTTTTATCACCATTTTCATTTTCTTCAACGGAAATTTTTTGTTGTGAACTTTCTCCTTCTTCTCCTCCCCCCAATTTTGAAATCTAATTTAAAATTTGAACTTTTTTCTCTGGATCAGGTATGTTATCAATCATTTCTAAAAGTAATTTTTGAGGGGCCGTGAGGACACGAATGTGGATACCAAGATCTTCATCAGATGGTATCGACCATTCTCCTTCAGATTCTTCATCATCTGAATGATATGTACATGATTGGAATTGTTTGATGAGCTGAATCTGAGGACTATCTTCTTCATTGTCTGTTGATGAATCAGATTCATATTCTTCTTCTTCTTCTGAGGAACTTGAATCAGTTTGTTCCTTTTTAGTATTTTCGTCATCATTTTTGGTATTGATTTTTCTAAGTTTCTTTTTAGAAGGATCTTCTTTTTTAAAACATTTACTTGAATAATGACCCTTCTTCCCTCAATTATAACAAGTTGGAACATTTTCTTTTATATATTTCTTTTTGAAATATTTTATGGATTTTCTTTTGAATGGGATGAGATCATCGGATTTTCTTCCTTTTTTATATCTTCTGGGTTTATACTTTTTTACCATTTTGTTTCTTCTATCCGGAGTAAAACTAGAACGCAAAGGTTTTCTCTTTGATTCAGGCGTTTGATCTAAACCAAACTGGAAACAAAAATCTCCTAATTCTTTATCTCCAGAATATTTTCTCATTTTTTCAGCTTGTTTACTGATCTTTAAATCAGTATAAAGATTAATGCCAACTTTGTTAATTCTTTGTATAATTCCTTCGAAAGTCAGCAAACTGTAATTAATAATACCATGCATTTCTTCTCTCAAGGAATTACGCACCTTTTCAGCAAATAAGGGTGGTAATCCTGAAATGAATCTTTCTTTCCAAATATCAGAATTACAATCATTGAGTTGGTAAACTTTTGACAAGAATACATCTCTGTACCAACGAAATTCTCCTAAATTTTTACATCTCAAACGGTGTAATTGCTGCCTATTTTTCTCCTTAATTATAGCAATTCCTCCAGTGAATGCATAAAAGCAAGACACTAACACAATCAGATTGAGTTTCCCAATTATCAGGGACTTGACTAGTACCTGCTTCAAGCTTAATATTTGGGTCAACAAAATTTCCTTTGGTTTTGTCTCTATAAAGGATTCTTCCAAATTCATCCATTTTGACAGCATTTTCTATTTCAAGTCTTTGAGCTCCAGATAATCCATAATTCCACCATCCTCTTAATATTCCATTGAAAGAGGTGGTTATCATCAGAAAGATATTTCTTGGAGTATTTCCTCTGACTTCACAGGCATTACAGTATATTAACATACTGTGAACCATTTGGACAATTTGATATTCTGTTAATCCATCTAAATTCCACTCATATAAAGAATTTCCTGAATAGGTTAATTCTGAGATATAACTGTATGGAGCTTCTTCGAGTTGTAGATCAACAGGGGTTGGTCTAGGATAATAATTCTTTGTTTCTGGCAATTTTACCTGAGGATTCCATTTCTTTAGGCGATTTATTAATAAATCTTCAGACGCAGAGACCCTTAGGATACTGAATCCTTTTCCTCCCATATTGAGGCTTTCCATCCTATTGGATAATTCTTTTTGCATTTCGTCTGTCATTGTGAATGGTCCTTCTTGCAGAATAATCCCATTAGGTAATTGTCTGGGAATATATACTGCATTGGTCGAGCTTTCTTCTAATTTTTCTTCTTTATCTTTATTGAAGGGCTTTAATTTGATTGTTCTTTTTATTCGATCTGTTTGTTCTCCAATGGTTAATAAACATAGATTGGTGTAATTGTTTTGTTCAATTATATCTCCAATACCTATACCTATGTCTTTAGCATTTGGGTCTGATTTTGATTCATAAAAGGATGCATTTTTTACAGGCATGGCATAATTCTTGTTGTCCTTATTAGGGACAAAAATATCAAGTTTCTTCCAAGATGGGTGAGATTTATCAACTTCTTTTCCTTCAGTGTCTTTCCAAGTTCTTGTTGTTTTTCCTATAACTCTTATCTGTTCTGGGCTTTAAGTTTCTTTTTCTTTGATTTTCCCTTTTCTAAAATAGTCCATAAACCAATCAAAGAAAGGTATATTTCTTTCTTCTTCCTCCATTTGGGAATACCATAATTCTCTCATCTTATCCTTTTCTTCTGTGTTAAACTTTTTAAAGAACCAATCTTCTAAAGGATGATTTTTCAAATTTTCTCTAAGATATGGTTTATCAATTTGAAACTTTTTAATAGGTATTTCTTCTGGCTTTTGAATGCTCACCATTCTTGTGGTTCCTTGGAGAAAATCACTTTCACTTGGATTATAGGTTTTTGCTGATGAGGATCTTTTGTAGATAGGGTGTTCAATTCCACTTTCTTTGTTTCTAAAAACCTTTTGATCCATTTCTTCCTTTTCACTATTCCTTTGGTCATCATCTATTTCTTCTAATTTAAAACTTTTTCTTCCGTCCGTATAACCGGCAAAACTTCTCCTAGCTTTTTCCATTTTTCTCCTAAAATTGACTTCAACATTACCATTGGGTAATTTGACTATACTTTGTAAATCATCTGTCATTTCATTTACTCTTGGGGTGACATCTTCTATCTGCCAATTTCCTGGAAGAACAACTTCTTCCCAGCTGATGACTTTTGGGATGAACACGTTATTGTTAAAGTTTGTTTCCATGAGAACTGTAGTTTTTTCTTTATCAACCTTATCTCTATAGGCTATCATGGGAAAGACAGATATCATGGATTTGTAGAACACACGATAAACTATAGCAAAAGGTTTACTTCTTGGACTCATTTTTAATCCTTTGCTTTGAAATCCAATAGTTGCACAATCAAGGATATCATCATCATGAGCATCAATTGTGATATTGGGAAAGCAGTTAAAATAAACAGGTTCATGACAGAGACTTGATTCAATCATAGCATAAAGAGAATCATCAAATTCATCATGTCTCTGATCTCGCACATAAGCACAGACTGCAACATTTAATCCTAATCGAAACAATGGTTTGATTCCTACCTGAATTAATCCTATGTGCAGGTAGTTGTATTTGGTTCTGATTTGTTCAATAATTCTTCTATCAAGAACTTTGATTGTCTGTTTTCCTCCAGAGAGAGAAACAGTTTTTATGTGATACTCATTTTGCTCTTCAAATGTGCCATTGCTACATATTTCTGTTACAGGCAAGGCTGGCAACTTCCAATTTGATATTGCTTGGTCAAAATTTTCATATATCATTTCTTCTGAATTTTTTGTTTTTTCTGAATTTTCCTTTTCTAAACTATTACGGGTAAAACTGGTTAAAGCAGACTTATAGGATGAGGAAGACGAATAAGATCTATTAGAAGGATGCTGAAATGATTTAAACCAATTCTTAAAAAGTTTTGTTTTTTTCCCTTAGAATTTTCCATTTTTGTAACTCGTTAGAAACAAGAAGAGTTCTGTCAACGATTTACTACCCTTAACGCCTGATCACGGCCTGAAGCGGGACTTACAACGCGACCACACTCTTTAAAAAGATGAACGAGGCACAGAAGTGGAGAATAAGAAGGAAAATAAAAACTCTAAATAGAATTGGGTAGATCAACTTTGGCTAAATAGCTTTAGATCCTGGATAATAGATTTAATTCATCTAAGTCCCATTTTTTTTTTTTTAACACAAATTTAAATATGAGATAATAACTCTAATTCTTCATTCAGTCTATTAAAATATTCTCTTACTTGATTACACAAGCGTACTAACATAGATCGTCTAATAGCTTGAACACGGATAACAAGATATCCTCCTACAGCTATATTTTCATCAATTTGTCTGATAGCATTTTCTAATGTTCTAAACTGATTTTCACGTCTTCTTATATTGTCTAACAAGGATTCAATTTTTCTTAATATCCGAACATCATCATAGTATCTTCTAAGCAGAGTAAGACGAATAGACATATTCTAGCAAAAGAAACAACATGATTAGATAAAACAAGCATGTAACATTAAACTTAAAAACTTAATTACTTACAGAAGATTTGTACAGGACTTCAGACTCTAGCACACTTAAACTTCAAGCTCTAGCACTCAAACTTCAAACTCACACTCACACTCACACTCACACTTATTTTTTTTTCTTTTATTTTTTTTTTATAATTTTCTCAACTATATCTCTTTCACTATATATGCAAATGGAAAACCCTCAGCTCCTTATATAGATGGAGCATACAATAAGAGATTCCTCGCATCCGACCATGAGAAGACTTGCAACAAACAAAGTAATGGCCACCGACACAAGCCACCAAAAGGCATTTTCAAAAGTTGATGGGCTAGGTACAAAAGTTGATGGACAAGGTACATGAGTTGAAATATCTTTATGCCATATGGAAAGCAAAAGATAAACATACCCCCAAGAACATTATCAACTTATGACATATGGCAATAAAGCAACACCAACACCAGCACCAACTTTTTCAAATGGCAACACAAAAGGCAGCCCCTACCATCTTTGTTTACAAGTGGCAACATAAAAGGCTCTGATACCAACACTGCAGATGTAATTTGAGATGATTCCAATCAAATAATTCGTTCCTGGCAGTAGTTGGTATCAGAGCCAGTGGACTCATCTCTTTTTGGTAGAGGTATATGGTTAGTATGAAGAAAAGAAGAAAAGTGGTCCCATCAATGTTAGATGTTCATAATAATATCTTGATATTATCCTATAGGTGTCTTGCATAGAAGAAATGGTGTCTTTATTCAAAACGATGCTTGAGAAGAAATGTTGCTAGCTAGCATAATGTCAAGGTTTGATTTGAAGAAAATTTGTCCTCTAGCCATCAGAGAATATATTTTTGGTAGGGGCTGCCTTTTATGTTGCCACTTGTAAACAAAGATGGTAGGGGCTGCCTTTTGTGTTGCCATTTGAAAAAGTTGGTGTTGCTTTATTGCCATATGTCATAAGTTGATAATGTTGTGGGGGGAATGTTTATCTTTTGCTTTCCATGTGGCATAAAGATATTCCACCTCATGTACCTTGTCCATCAACTTTTGTTCCTAGCCCATCAACTTTTGAAAATGTCTTTTGGTGGCTTGTGTCGGTGGCCATTCCTTTGTTTGTTGCATCTCCTCTCATGGTCGGATGCGAGAAATCTCTTATTGTATGCTCCATCTATATAAGGAGCTGAGGGTTTTCCATTTGCAGATATAGTGAAAAGTGGACAAAATGAACAAAGTGGACAAACAGGACTGGACAAATTAGATAAACTGGACAAACTAGATCAACTAGACAAACTAGACAAACTGGACAAAGTGAACAAAGTTGACAAATTAGACAAACTGGACGAACAGGACAAAGTGGACGAACTATACAAAGTGGAAAAACAATTCAATCTGAACGAACAGGACAAACTAGACCAACAGAACAAAGCTGCCAAATTGAGTAAACTACTTAAACTAGACAAACTGGACGAAGTGGACAAACTGAACAAATTAGCAAAATTGGACCAACTCGGCAAAGTAGAAAAACTTGACCAATTGGACAAACTAAACGAATTGGAGAAATTAGTAAACTGGTCAAACTGGACAAATTGGACAAATTGAACCATCTAGACAAACTTGACAAATTGGATAAACTGGACAAAGTGAACAAAGTGGACAAACTGGATGAAATGGAAGAAGTGGACAAACATGACAAAGTTGACGAATATGACAATGTGGACAAACTGAACGAATTGGAAAGGAGGACAAAGTGGACGAATTGTAGAATGTGATGGACAAAAAGTACACAAAATGGGCGAACATGACAAACTGGCCCTACTGAACAAAGTGGACTAACTAGAAAAACTAGTTAAATTGTACGAACAGGTCAAAGTGGACAAACTGTACAAATTGGACAAAGTGGACCAACTGAACGAATTGGAAAAAGTGGACAAATTTGTTAATGTGGACAAACAGGACACAGTGAATGAACTGAACAAAGTGGACAAACTGTACAAATTTGACGAACTGGACATACTGTAGAAAGTGGGTAAATTGGAAAAAGTGGAATAAATTGACAACCTGGACGAATACGACGAATTGGACAAACTGGACGAACTGGACAAATCAGATAAACTGGACAAATTGGACAAATTCATGAAACTGGACAAACTTGACAAAGTAGACAAACTGGACGAACTGGACAAAGTGGACAAACTAGACGAATTCGAAAGAGTAGAGAAACATGACAAAGTGGACAAACTGTAGAAAGTGGGCAAATTGGAAAAAGTGGACTAACTTGACAAACTGAACGAATAGGACGAATTGGACAAACTAGACAAACAGGACGAGCTGGACAAACTCGTCAAACTGGACCAAATGGACAAAGTACACAAACTGGACATTGTGGACAAAGTGAACAAACATGATAAAGTAGACAAAGTGGATAAACAAATCGAACTGCAAAAGTTGAACAGAGTGAACAAACTGGACATCTTGTACAAACTGGACAAACTGCACAAACTGGCTAAATTTGACCAACTCGACAAAGTGGACAAGCTTGACCATTGGGACGAACTAGACGATTTGGACAAATTAGATAAACATGTCAAACTGGTCAAACTGTACCATCTAAACAAACTTAATAAACTAGACAAATTGGATGAAATGAGCAAAGTAGATAAACTCGACAAACTGGACAAAGTGAGCAAAGTGAACAAAATGGACAAACTAGACAAACTGGACCAACTGGAAGAACTAGACGATTTGGACAAATTAGATAAAAATGTCAAACTGGTCAAACTGTACCATCTAAACAAACTTAATAAACTAGACAAACTGGATGAAATGAGCAAAGTAGATAAACTCGACAAACTGGACAAAGTGAGCAAAGTGAACAAAATGGACAAACTAGACAAACTGGACCAACTGGACAAACTAGACGATTTGGACAAATTAGATAAACTGATGAAACTAGACAAATTCGATAAAATAGACAATCTAGACAAACTTGACAAAATAGACATACTGGACAAAGTGAACAAAGTAGACAAACTGGACAAAGTGAGCAAAGTGGATAAATTTGTCAAACAGGACAAACATGACAAAGTGGATAAATTGAACGAATTGGAAAAAGTGGACAAATTTGTCAAAGTGGAAAAACTAGTAAAGTTGGACAAAAAGGACAAACTGGACCAACTGAACAAAGTGGACAAACAGGACTGGACAAATTAGATGAACTGGACAAACTGAAAGGAGTGGACAAACAGGACTGGACAAATTAGATCAACTGGACAAACTAGATCAACTAGACAAACTAGACAAACTGGACAAAGTGAACAAAGTTGACAAATTAGACAAACTGGACGAACAGGACAAAGTGGACGAACTATACAAAGTGGACAAAGTGGAAAAACAATTCAATCTGAACGAACAGGACAAACTAGACCAACAGAACAAAGCTGCCAAATTGAGTAAACTACTTAAACTAGACAAACTGGACGAAGTGGACAAACTGAACAAATTAGCAAAATTGGACCAACTCGGCAAAGTAGAAAAACTTGACCAATTGGACAAACTAAACGAATTGGAGAAATTAGTAAACTGGTCAAACTGGACAAATTGGACAAATTGAACCATCTAGACAAACTTGACAAATTGGATAAACTAGACAAAGTGAACAAAGTGGACAAACTGGACGAACTGGAAGAAGTGGACAAACATGACAAAGTTGACGAATATGACAATGTGGACAAACTGAACAAATTGGAAAGGAGGACAAAGTGGACGAATTGTACAATGTGATGGACAAAAAGTACACAATGGGCGAACATGACAAACTGGCCCTACTGAACAAAGTGGACTAACTAGAAAAACTAGTTAAATTGTACGAACAGGTCAAAGTGGACAAACTGTACAAATTGGACAAAGTGGACCAACTGAACGAATTGGAAAAAGTGGACAAATTTGTTAATGTGGACAAACAGGACAAAGTGGATGAACTGAACAAAGTGGACAAACTGTACAAATTTGACGAACTGGACAAACTGTAGAAAGTGGGTAAATTGGAAAAAGTGGACTAAATTGACAACCTGGACAAATACGACGAATTGGACAAACTGGACGAACTGGACAAATCAGATAAACTGGACAAATTGGAAAAATTCATGAAACTGGACAAACTTGACAAAGTAGACAAACTGACGAACTGGGCAAAGTGGACAAACTAGGCAAATTGGAAAGAGTAGACAAACATGACAAAGTGGACAAACTGTAGAAAGTGGGCAAATTGGAAAAAGTGGACTAACTTGACAAACTGAACGAATAGGACGAATTGGACAAACTAGACAAACAGGACGAGCTGGACAAACTCGTCAAACTGAACCAAATGGACAAAGTACACAAACTGGACATTGTGGACAAAGTGAACAAACATGATAAAGTAGACAAAGTGGATAAACAAATTGAACTGCAAAAGTTGATCAGAGTGAACAAACTGGACATCTTGTACAAACTGGACAAACTGCACAAACTGGCTAAATTTGACCAACTCGACAAAGTGGACAAGCTTGACCATTGGGACGAACTAGACGATTTGGACAAATTAGATAAACATGTCAAACTGGTCAAACTGTACCATCTAAACAAACTTAATAAACTAGACAAACTGGATGAAATGAGCAAAGTAGATAAAGTCGACAAACTGGACAAAGTGAGCAAAGTGAACAAAATGGACAAACTAGACAAACTGGACCAACTGGAAGAACTAGACGATTTGGACAAATTAGATAAAAATGTCAAACTGGTCAAACTGTACCATCTAAACAAACTTAATAAACTAGACAAACTGGATGAAATGAGCAAAGTAGATAAACTCGACAAACTGAGCAAAGTGAACAAAATGGACAAACTAGACAAACTGGACCAACTGGACAAACTAGATGATTTGGACAAATTAGATAAACTGATGAAACTAGACAAATTCGATAAAATAGACAATGTAGACAAACTTGACAAAATAGACATAATGGACAAAGTGAACAAAGTAGACAAACTGGACAGATTGAACAAAGTAGGCTACCAGGACAAAATGAGCAAAGAGAACAAAGTAGACAAACTGGACAAAGTGAGCAAAGTGGATAAATTTGTCAAACAGGACAAACATGACGAAGTGGATAAATTGAACGAATTGGAAGATATAGTGAAAGAGATATAGTTCAGAAAATTATAAAAAACATAAGTGTGAGTGTGAGTGTGAGTTTGAAGTTTGAGTGCTAGAGCTTGAAGTTTAAGTGTGCTAGAGTTTGAAGTCTTGTACAATCTTCTGTAAGTGATCAAGTTTTTAAGTTTGATGTTATATGTTATCTAATCATGCTGTTTCTTTTACATTATGTCTAGCCGTCTTGCTTTGCTTAAGAAATATTATGATGACGTTCGATTATTAAAATTGAAATCTTGTTAGACAATATAAAAAAAATTATTATCTCGTATTTAAATCTGTGTTAAAAAAAAAAAAGAGGATTTAGATGAATTAAAATCTATTATCCAGGATCTAAAGCTTTTTAGCCAGGTTGATCTATCCAATTCTCTTTAGAGTTTTTTATTTTCCTTCTTATTCTCTACTTCTGTGCCTCGTTCATCTTTTTAAAAGAGTGTGTGGTCGCGTTGTAAGTCCCGTTTCAGGCCGTGATCAGGCGTCAAGGGCAGTAAATCGTTGACAGAACTCTTCTTGTTTCTAACGAGTTACAAAAGATGGAAAATTCTAAGGGAAAAACAAAACTTTTTAAGAATTGGTTTAAATCATTTCAGCATCCTTCTAATAGATCTTATTCGTCTTCTTCATCCTACCAGTCTGCTTCAACCAGTTTTACCCGTAATAGTTTAGAAAAGGAAACTTCAGAAAAAACAAAAAATTCAGAAGAAATGATATATGAAAATTTTGATCAAGCAATATCAAATTGGAAGTTGCCAGCCTTGCCTGTAACAGAAATATATAGCAATGGCACATTTGAAGAGCAAAATGATTATCACATAAAAACTGTTGAAAAAACTGTTTCTCTCTCTAGAGGAAAACAGACAATCAAAGTTCTTGATAGAAGAATTATTGAACAAATCAGAACCAAATACAACTACCTGCACATAGGATTAATTCAGGTAGGAATCAAACCATTGTTTCGATTAGGATTAAATGTTGCAGTCTGTGCTTATGTGCGAGATCAGAGACATGATGAATTTGATGATTCTCTTTATGCTATGATTGAATCAAGTCTCTGTCATGGACCTGTTTATTTTAAGTGCTTTCCCAATATCACAATTGATGCTCATGATGATGATATCCTTGATTGTGCAACTATTGGATTCAAAGCAAAGGATTAAAAATGAGTCCAAGAAGTAAACCTTTTGCTATAGTTTATCGTGTGTTCTACAAATCCATGATATCTGTCTTTCCCATGATAGCCTATACAGATAAGGTTGATAAAGAAAAAACTACAGTTCTCATGGAAACAAACTTTAACAATAACGTGTTCATCCCAAAAGTCATCAGCTGGGAAGAGGTTGTTCTTCTAGGAAATTGGCAGATAGAAGATGTCACCCCAAGAGTAAATGAAATAACAGATGATTTGCAAAGTATAGTCAAATTAACAAATGGTAATGTTGAAGTCAATTTTAGGAGAAAAATGGAAAAAGCTAGGGGAAGTTTTGCTAGTTATACAGAAGGAAGAAAAAGCTTTAAATTAGAAGAAATAGATGATAACCAAAGGAGTAGTGAAAAGGAAGAAATGGATCAAAAAGTTTTTAGAAATAAAGAAAGTGGAATTGAACACCCTATCTACAAAAGATCCTCATCAGCAAAAACCTATAATCCAAGTGAAAGTGATTTTCTCCAAGGAGCCTTAAGAATGGTGAGCATTCAAAAGCCAGAAGAAATACCTGTTAAAAAGTTTCAAATTGATAAACCATATCTTAGAGAAAATTTGAAAAATCATCCTTTAAAAGATTGGTTCTTTAAAAAGTTTAACACAGAGGAAAAAGATAAAATAAGAGAATTATGGTATTCCCAAATGGAGGAAGAAGAAAGAAACATACCTTTCTTTGATTGGTTCATGGAATATTTCAAAAAAGGGAAAATCAAAGAAAAGGAAAATCAAAGCCCAGAACAGATAAGAGTTATAGGAAAAACGACAAGGACTTGGAAAGACACTGAAGGAAAAGAAGTTGATAAATCTCACCCACCTTGGAAGAAACTTGATATTTCTGTCCCTAATACGGAAACCAAGAATTATGCCATGCCTGTAAAAAATGCATCCATTTATGAATCAAAATCAGACCCAAATGCTAAAGACATAGGTATAGGTATTGGAGATATAATTGAACAAAACAATTATACCAATCTATGTTTATTAACCATTGGAGAACAAACAGATCGAATAGAAAGAACAATCAAATTAAAATCTGAATTCAGTAAAGATAAAAAAGAAAAATTAGAAGAAATCTCTGCCAATGCAGTTTATGTTCCTAGACAATTACCTAAAGGGATTACTCTGCAAGAAGGACCATTCATAATGACAGACGAAATGCAAAAAGAATTATCTAATAGGATGGAAAGCCTTAATATGGGAGGAAAAGGATTTAGTATCCTAAGGGTCTCTGCGTCTGAAAATTTATTAATAAATTGCCTAAAGAAATGGAATCCTCAGGTAAAATTGCCAGAAACAAAGAATTATTATCCTAGACCAACCCTTGTTGATCTACAACTCGAAGAAGCTCCATACAGTTATACCTCAGAATTAACCTATTCAGGAAATTCTTTATATGAGTGGAATTTAGATGGATTGACAGAATATCAAATTGTCCAAATGGTTCACAGTATGTTAATATACTGTAATGCCTGTGAAGTCAGAGGAAATACTCCAAGAAATATCTTTCTGATGATAACCACCTCTTTCAATGGAATATTAAGAGGATGGTGGAATTATAGATTATCTGGAGCTCAAAGACTTGAAATAGAAAATGCTGTCAAAATGGATGAATTTGGAAGAATCCTTTATATAGACAAAACCACAGGAAATTTAGTTGATCCAAATGTTGAGCTTGAAGCAGGTACTAGTCAAATCCCTGATAATTGGGAAACTCAATCTGATTATGTTAGTGTCTTGCTTCTATGCATCCTCAATGAATTCACTGGAGGAATTGCTCTAATTAAGGAAAAAAATAAACAGCAATTACACCGTTTGAGATGTAGAAATTTGGGAGAATTTCGTTGGTATAGATATGTATTCTTCTCAAAAGTTTACCAACTCAATGAGTGTAATTCTGATATTTGGAAAGAAAAATTCATTTCAAGATTACCACCCTTATTTGCTGAAAAGGTGCGTAATTCCCTGAGAGAAGAAATGCATGGTACTGTTAATTATAGTTTGCTGACTTTCGGAGGAATCATACAAAGAATTAAAAAAGTTGGCATGAATCTTTGTACTGATTTAAAGATCAGTAAACAAGCTGAAAAAATGAGAAAATATTCTGGAGATAAAGAATTAGGAGATTTTTGTTTCCAGTTTGGTTTAGATCAAACGCCTGAATCAACGAGAAAACCTTTGCGTTCTAGATTTACTCCGGATAGAAGAAACAAAATGGTAAAAAAGTATAAACCCGGAAGATATAAAAAAGGAAGAAAATCCGATGATCTCATCCCATTCAAAAGAAAATCCAGAAAATATTTCAAAAAGAAATATATAAAAGAAAATGTTCCAACTTGTTATAATTGCGGGAAGAAGGGTCATTATTCAAGTAAATGTTTTAAAAAAGAAAATTCTTCTAAACAGAAACTTAGAAAAATCAATATAAAAAATGATGATGAAAATACTGAAAAGGAACAAACTGATTCAAGTTCCTCAGAAGGAGAAGAAGAATATGAATCTGATTCATCAACTGACATTGAAGAAGATAGTCCTCAGATTCAGCTCATCAAACAATTCCAATCATGTACATGTCATTCAGATGATGAAGAATCTGAAGGAGAATGGTCGATACCATCTGATGAAGATCTTGGTATCCACATTCGTGTCCTCACGGCCCCTCAAAAATTACTTTTAGAAATGATTGATAACATACCTGATCTAGAGAAAAAAGTTCAATTTTTAAATCAGATTTCAAAATTGGGGGGAGGAGAAGAAGGAGAAAGTTCACAACAAAAATTTTCTTTTGAAGAAAATGAAAATGATAATAAAACACCATATTATCCAAAAAGGATAAAGGAGAAAGAAACATTTCATACACCAACCTATTCCATGATTGACCTCATGAATAGAGCATAAAAAATTCATACTATAAATAAACCCTTAACTCTCTCAGATTTACAAAGAGAATTAAATGATCAGAAGAGAGAACTCCGTGAATTAAGGATTGAGTTAACCAAAAAACAAAATGAGCTTGATGAAAGGTTAACTTGGTTAGAAAATGATGGTGCTATTGAAAAATATGATGAAGAAAAATTTGTCCAAAGAATTAAAGTAGAAATTAGCAAAATCTCTACTGGTGTAATTCCTACAAAAAGTATTTACCAACAGTGGAGAGTTCAGGTAAAAATAAAAATTAGAAACTTCGAGAAGATTGTTAATGCCATAATTGACACTGGTGCTGACTTAAATGTTATCAGACTTGGAATCGTTCCTATTGAATTTACGAGTGAATCAAAATAATTTGTTTCAGCTGCTAATGGAACGACCATTTCCATAGAAAGAAAAATCTCAAATGTTCATGTTTGCATGAAAGGAGTCTGTGTTACTTCACCCTTTATTATTTCAGAAGATATTGTTAACGATGTACTCCTTGGATCTCCATTTATTCTTCAAATCCAACCCTTTTCTGTGACAACAAAAGGAATTTCTACAAATATCAAAGGGATTGAAGGAAATCTTGATTTTATAGATGATCCTTGTGAGACGAAAATCCAAAGGATAAATCAGGTTATTGCCACAAGAGAAAATTACATAAATGGATTAAAAAATGAAATTAAATGTGTCTAAATCACAAAAGAATTGGAGAAAAAAGAATTTAAAACAAAATTAGAAGAATTCACCAAACAGATTGAAGAAGAATGCTGTTCTGAATTACCATCAACCTTTTGGAATAGAAAAAGACACATAGTAGGATTACCATATGTAAAAGATTTTAATGAAAAAGATATTCCTACTAAAGCTCGTCCATCTCAAATGGATGCTGCCCATTTGAAGCTTTGCCAAGAAGAAATCAATGATCTTCTGAAGAAAGGATTAATTAGAAAAAGCAAATCCCCTTGGAGCTGTACGGCATTTTATGTTGAAAAGGCCGCTGAAATCGAAAGAGGAGTTCCAAGATTGGTAATCAATTATAAACCTTTAAACAAAGTCTTACAATCTATTAGGTATCCTTTACCTAATACTCAGGATTTGCTAAACAGATTAAACAATGCCAAAATATTTTCAAAATTTGATTTAAAATCAGGATTTTGGCAGATTCAGATAAAAGAAGAAGATAGATATAAAACTGCATTCACTGTTCCAATGGGGCATTATGAATGGAATGTTATGCCTTTTGGATTGAAAAATGCTCCATCTGAATTTCAGAATATTATGAATAATATCTTCTCGTCTTATACCCAGTTTGCCATTATTTACATTGATGATATTCTTATCTTTTCAGAATCTGTGTTACAACATTGGAAACATTTGAATATCTTCAAAAGAGTCATAAAAGAAAATGGATTGGCTTTATCCAAAAGAAAAATGAATCTTTTTCAGCAGAAAATCAGGTTCTTAGGATTTGAAATCCAAGACAGAAAAATAACTCCGACTAATAGAGTTATTCAATTTGCTGATAAATTCCCAGATGAAATTAAGGATAAAAATATGCTACAAAGATTCCTTAGATGTCTAACTTATGTTGGATTTTTCTATCAGGATTTTGCAAAAGATAGAAAACTTCTCCAAGAAAGATTAAAGAAAAATCCTCAGGAGTGGTCTATCCATCATACTAATGCAGTAAAAAAGATTAAAGAAAGAGTTAAAAATCTTCCTTGTAGATGTTTATCTGACCCAGAAGCTTTCAAAATAGTTCAAACTGATGCCTCTTATGTCGAATATGGTGGGATCCTTTTACAACAAAAAGATTCACAAGAAGAATTAATAAGATTTAATTCAGGATTATGGAATGAAGCTCAAAAGAAATATTCAACCATCAAAAAGGAAGTTCTTGTCATAGTTATTTGTGTGACGAAATTCCAACATGATTTATTAAACAAAGAATTTCTGATCAGAGTTGATGCTAAGGCTGCAAAAGAAATTCTGGAAAAAGATGTCAAAAATCTTGTCTCTAAGCAAATATTTGCTAGATTGCAAGCCATTTTATCAGTGTTTGAATTTAAAATTGAATTTATTAATGGAAATTCTAACTCTCTCCCTGACTTTCTTACTAGAGAATTTCTTCAGGGATGACAAAATGGCAAGTAGTTCCTCTCCGTTCATGAAGAAAAAAGGGTTTGAGAATTTGGCAGATTAAGAAGAAAGCCAAAAGGGTTTTACTTCAACAAAAGACCCAAGTCAATCAGAATTATATCTTTACACTGGTAACAGAATTCTTGTTACTTCAGATTGTCTTATGGAAGAAAGATCTGTAAAAGATAATGTTTATTTTCTATTTGGGAAGGGGCTTCATTATTATTCCCGTGATAAAAGGAAAACCAGAGATTGGTATCTCAATATTTTACATCAGACGAAAAGTGTCCTCATCTTCCACAACAAGAATACAAATGGTATCATCACTTACTCAAAGTTCACTATTCTCAAAATCTTTAATGAGAAAGATTGGGATGGTCCCTTGTACATGACAAAATCAGTCAAATTATACAATTCGACTGAGTTCTTTAATTATTGGGACTATATTGATGCTTGGAAATTTGCTTTGATGTGGCAAAATCGCCAGTATAATCATTCCTGGTTCATCAGATTCAAAGAAGAAAGTCCTGATGTCACTCCTATTCATTGTAATTTTCCATCCTGGTTTCTCTTCACATGGTGGTCATATTATGGTGCTTCTCAGAAAATGCTTCCTGATAATTTTCGTTATTTGTTTATTAAGTTCTCTTAGGTTGAAGAAAAGGTTCCATGTGAAGCCATCAATATGCTTCGCTTCTTTGCTAAATTTCATATTCCTTATAGTTTCCAATGGAAGTTTGAAGTAAAAAAGTACTTATATGATTTACCATCTCTTTATCAGACTTTTTATCAAAAGTGGTGGTCTAAGATTGAAAATGATACTTATGAGAGAATTCTGAATCAAATCTCTCCTCCTGTTAAAGAAGAAATTCCTCTTCCTGAAGAAAAGCCTTTTGAGAATGAAATGCTCATGGCTGATCTATTAGCCAAAAAGATTGCCAAAGAAATTGCTCGAGAAAAATCTCCTGAGCCGATGGATATGTCTGTTGATTCCGTCAATTTTGAAGAAAAGATCAAGCAAATTCTAGAAGAATATCTCCCAAAGAAAAAAGTTGGTAATCATGATTGGGATAGTAATCATGATCCAGATGAAAATCTTGATGATGAAGTTGCGCCTCTTGAAGATCTCCATCCTCGTTGGGACCCTAACTCTCATGTTAATCCCGATGGCTCAGTTACAGAATATCTTCGTGGTGGAAAGTTTTGGTACTCTTCAGCAAAAGACAAAGGAAAAGAAAAAGAAGTCGAAAATGAATCTCGGTTAGCTGAATTATTCCGGAAAAATTCTGCTAAAGCAAAAGAATTGATGAAAAAGAAGATGTGAAAAGAGATGGTTCTAATCAAATAATTCGATCCTGTCAGTAGTTGATATCAGAGCCAGTGGACTCATCTCTTTTTGGTGGAGGTATATGGTTAGTATGAAGAAAAGAAGAAAAGTGGTCCCATCAATGTTAGATGTTCATTATAATATCTTGATATTATCCTATAGGTGTCTTGCATAGATGAAATGGTGTCTTCATTCACAATGATGCTTGAGAAGAAATGTTGCTAGTTATCATTGCCTGGGAGAAAAGCTAGCATAATGTCAAGGTTTGATTTGAAAAAAATTTGTCCTCTAGCCATCAGAGAATATATTTTTGGTAGGGGCTGCCTTTCATGTTGCCACTTGTAAACAAAGATGATAGGGGCTGCCTTTTGTGTTGCCATTTGAAAAAGTTGGTGTGGGAGTTGGTGCCATATGTCATGAGTTGATAATGTTATGGGGGGTATGTTTATCTTTTGCTTTCCATGTGGCATAAAGTTATTCCACCTTATGTACCTTGCCCATCAACTTTTGTACCTAGCCCATCAACTTTTGAAAATGTGTTTTGGCGGCTTGTGTCGGTAGCCATTCTTTTGTTTGTTGCAAGTCCTCTCATGGTCGGATGAGAATGGACTCTTATTGTATGCTCCATCTATATAAGGCGCTGAGGGTTTTCCATTTGGATATATAGTGGAAGATATAGTGAAAGAGATATAGTTCAGAAAATTATAAAAAACATAAGTGTGAGTGTGAGTGTGAGTTTGAAGTTTGAGTGCTAGAGCTTGAAGTTTAAGTATGCTAGAGTTTGAAGTCTTGTACAATCTTCTGTAAGTGATCAAGTTTTTAAGTTTGATGTTATATGTTATCTAATCATGCTGTTTCTTTTACATTATGTCTATCCGTCTTGCTTTGCTTAAGAAATATTATGATGATGTCCGAAGACTAAGAAAAATAGAGCGAGCCATTGAAATCATAAGAAGACATCTGCAAACTTGTCCGCATAAGAATAGTCCACAACATTATCAACATGAAATAAGAAGGATTCTCTTGCTTCGAGCCTATGCTGTAATACAATTAGAAGTTTTTAGGATTGAATGAAAGCTACAAGCTATGGCCTTCTGAGATGCCACCTCGTTCTATTAGGAGAGAAGAATTATTGTGTGATCTAAGAAGACGTGAAAATCAGCTTAGAACATTAGAAAATGCTATCAGACAAATTGATGAAAATATAGCTGTAGGAGGATATCTTGTTATCCGTGTTGAAGCTATTAGACGATCTATGTTAGTACGCTTGTGTAATCAAGTAAGAGAATATTGTAATAGACTGAATGAAGAATTAGAATTATTATCTCGTATTTAAATTTGTGTTAATTAAAAAAAAAAAAAAAAGGGATTTAGATGAATTGAATCTATTATCCAGGATCTGAAGCTTTTAGCCAAGCTGATCTATCTAATTCTCTTTAGAGTTTTTATTTTCCTTTTTATTCTCCACTTCTGTGCCTCGTTCATCTTTTTAAAAGAGTGTGTGGTCGCGTTGTAAGTCCCGCTTCGGGCCGTGATCAGGGGTTAAGGGCGGTAAATCGTTGACAGAACTCTTCTTGTTTTTAACGAGTTACAAAAATGGAAAATTCTAAGGGAAAACCAAAACTTTTTAAGAATTGGTTTAAATCATTTCAGCATCCTTCTAATAGATCTTATTCGTCTTCTTCATCCTACCAGTCTGCTTTAACTAGTTTAACCCGTAATAGTTTAGAAAAGGAAAAAGCTAGGAGAAGTTTTGCCGGATATACGGAAGGAATAAAAAGTTTTAAATTAGAAGAAATAGATGACCAAAGGAGTAGTGAAAAGGAAGAAATGGATCAAAAAGTTTTTAGAAATAAAGAAAGTGGAATTGAACAACCTATCTACAAAAGATCCTCATCAGCAAAAACCTATAATCCAAGTGAAAGTGATTTTCTCCAAGGAGCCATAAGAATGGTGAGCATTCAAAAGCCAGAAGAAATACCTGTTAAAAAGTTTCAAATTGATAAACCATATCTTAGAGAAAATTTGAAAAATCATCCTTTAAAAGATTGGTTCTTTAAAAAGTTTAACACAGAGGAAAAAGATAAAATGAGAGAATTATGGTATTCCCAAATGGAGGAAGAAGAAAGAAATATACATTTCTTTGATTGGTTTATGGAATATTTCAAAAAAGGGAAAATCAAAGAAAAAGAAACTCAAAGCACAGAACAAATAAGAGTTATAGGAAAAACAACAAGAACTTGGAAAGACATTGAAGGAAAAAAAGTTGATAAATCTCATCCACCTTAGAAGAAACTTGATATTTCTGTCCCCAATACAGAAACCAAGAATTATGCTATTCCTGTAAAAAATGCATCCCTTTAAGAATCAAAATCAGACCCAAATGCTAAAGACATAGGTATAGGTATTGGAGATATAATTGAACAAAACAATTATACCAATCTATGTTTATTAACCATTGGAGAACAAACAGATCGAATAGAAATAACAATCAAATTAAAATCTGAATTCAGTAAAGATAAAAACGAAAACTTAGAAGAAAGCTCTGCCAATACAGTTTATGTTCCCAGACAATTACCTAAAGGGATTACTCTGCAAGAAGGACCATTCATAATGACAGACGAAATGCAAAAAGAATTATCCAATAGGATGAAAAGCCTCAATATGGGAGGAGGAAAAGGATTTAGTATCCTAAGGGTCTCTGCGTCTGAAGATTTATTAATAAATCGCTTAAAGAAATGGAATCCTCAGGTAAAATTGCCAGAAACAAAGAATTATTATCCTGGACCAACCCCTGTTGATCTACAACTTGAAGAAGCTCTGTACAGTTATACCTCAGAATTAACCTATTCAGGAAATTCTTTATATGAGTGGAATTTAGATGGATTAACAGAATATCAAATTGTCCAAATGGTTCACAGTATGTTAATATACTGTAATGCCTGTGAAGTCAGAGGAACTACTCCAAGAAATATCTTTCTGATGATAACCACCTCTTTCAATGGAATATTAAGAGGATGGTGGAATTATAGATTATCTGGAGCTCAAAGACTTGAAATAGAAAATGCTGTCAAAATGGATGAATTTGGAAGAATCCTTTATAGAGACAAAACCACAGGAAATTTAGTTGATCCAAATGTTAAGCTTGAAGCAGGTACTAGTCAAATCCCTGATAATTGGAAAACTCATTCTGATTGTGTTAGTGTCTTGCTTCTATGCATCCTCAATGAATTCACTGGAAGAATTGCTCTAATTAAGGAGAAAAATAGACAGCAATTACATCGCTTGAGATGTAGAAATTTAGGAGAATTTCGTTGGTACAGAGATGTATTTTTGTCAAAAGTTTACCAACTCAATGATTGTAATTCTGATATTTGGAAAGAAAGATTCATTTCAGGATTACCACCCTTATTTGCTGAAAAGGTACGTAATTCCCTGAGAGAAGAAATGCATGGTACTATTAATTATAGTTTGTTGACTTTCGGAGGAATTATACAAAGAATTAACAAAGTTGGCATGAATCTTTGTACTGATTTAAAGATCAATAAACAAGCTGAAAAAATGAGAAAATATTCTGGAGATAAAGAATTAGGAGATTTTTGTTTCCAGTTTGGTTTAGATCAAATGCCTTAATTAAAGAGAAAACCTTTGCGTTCTAGATTTACTCCAGATAGAAGAAACAAAATGGTAAAAAAGTATAAACCCGGAAGATATAAAAAAGGAAGAAAATCCGATGATCTCATCCCATTCAAAAGAAAATCCAGAAAATATTTCAAAAAGAAATATATAAAAGAAAATGTTCCAACTTGTTATAATTGCGGGAATAAGGGTTATTATTCAAGTAAATGTTTTAAAAAAGAAAATTCTTCTAAAAAGAAACTTAGAAAAATCAATACAAAAAATGATGATGAAAATACTGAAAAGGAACAATCTGATTCAAGTTCCTCAGAAGAAGAAGAAGAATATGAATCTGATTCATCAACTGATATTGAAGAAGATAGTCCTCAGATTCAGTTCATCAAACAATTCCAATCATGTACATGTCATTCAGATGATGAAGAATCTGAAGGAAAATGGTCGATACCATCTGATGAAGATCTTGGTATCCACATTCGTGTCCTCACGGCCCCTCAAAAATTACTTTTAGAAATGATTGATAACATACCTGATCCAGAGAAAAAAGTTCAATTTTAAATCAAATTTCAAAATTGGGGGGAGGAGAAGAAGGAGAAAGTTCACAACAAAAATTTTCTTTTGAAGAAAATGAAAATGATAATAAAACACCATATTATCCAAAAAGGATAAAGGAGAAAGAAACATTTCATACACCAACCTATTCCATGATTGACCTCATGAATAGAGCAGAAAAAATTCATACTATAAATAAACCCTTAACTCTCTCAGATTTACAAAGAGAATTAATTGATCAGAAGAGAGAACTCCGTGAATTAAGGATTGAGTTAACCAAAAAACAAAATGAGCTTGATGAAAGGTTAACTTGGTTAGAAAATGATGGTGCTATTGAAAAATATGATGAAGAAAAATTTGTCCAAAGAATTAAAGTAGAAATTAGCAAAATCTCTACTGGTGTAATTCCTACAAAAAGTATTTACCAACAGTGGAGAGTTCAGGTAAAAATAAAAATTAGAAACTTCGAGAAGATTGTTAATGCCATAATTGACACTGGTGCTGACTTAAATGTTATCAGACTTGGAATCGTTCCTATTGAATTTACGAGTGAATCAAAATAATTTGTTTCAGCTGCTAATGGAACGACCATTTCCATAGAAAGAAAAATCTCAAATGTTCATGTTTGCATGAAAGGAGTCTGTGTTACTTCACCCTTTATTATTTCAGAAGATATTGTTAACGATGTACTCCTTGGATCTCCATTTATTCTTCAAATCCAACCCTTTTCTGTGACAACAAAAGGAATTTCTACAAATATCAAAGGGATTGAAGGAAATCTTGATTTTATAGATGATCCTTGTGAGACGAAAATCCAAAGGATAAATCAGGTTATTGCCACAAGAGAAAATTACATAAATGGATTAAAAAATGAAATTAAATGTGTCCAAATGACAAAAGAATTGGAGAAAAAAGAATTTAAAACAAAACTAGAAGAATTCACCAAACAAATTGAAGAAGAATGTTGTTCTGAATTACCATCAGCCTTTTGGAATCGAAAAAGACACATAGTAGGATTACCATATGTAAAGGATTTTAATGAAAAAGATATTCCTGCTAAAGCTCGTCCATCTCAAACGGATGCTGCCCATTTGAAGCTTTGCCAAGAAGAAATCAATGATCTTCTGAAGAAATGATTAATTAGAAAAAGCAAATCCCCTTGGAACTGTACGGCATTTTATGTTGAAAAGGCCGCTGAAATCGAAAGAGGAGTTCCAAGATTGGTAATCAATTATAAACCTTTAAACAAAGTCTTACAATCTATTAGGTATCCTTTACCTAATACTCAGGATTTGCTCAACAGATTAAACAATGCCAAAATATTTTCAAAATTTGATTTAAAATCAGGATTTTGGCAGATTCAGATAAAAGAAGAAGATAGATATAAAACTGCATTCACTGTTCCAATGGGGCATTATGAATGGAATGTTATGCCTTTTGGATTGAAAAATACTCCGTCTGAATTTCAGAATATTATGAATAATATCTTCTCGTCTTATACCTAGTTTGTCATTGTTTACATTGATGATATTCTTATCTTTTCAGAATCTGTGTTACAACATTGGAAACATTTGAATATCTTCAAAAGAGTCATAAAAGAAAATGGATTGGCTTTATCTAAAAGAAAGATGAACCTCTTTCAACAGAAAATTAGGTTCTTAGGATTTGAAATCCAAGACAGAAAATAACTCCGACTAATAGAGTTATTCAATTTGCTGATAAATTCCCAGATGAAATTAAGGATAAAAATATGTTACAAAGATTTCTTGGATGTCTAAATTATGTTGGATTTTTCTGTCAGGATTTGGCAAAAGATAGAAAACTTCTCCAAGAAAGATTGAAGAAAAATTCTAAGGAGTGGTCTATCCATCATACTAATGCAGTAAAAAAGATTAAAGAAAGAGTTAAAAATCTTCCTTGTAGATGTTTATCTGACCCAGAAGCTTTCAAAATAGTTCAAACTGATGCCTCTGATGTCGGATATGGTGGAATCCTTTTACAACAAAAAGATTCACAAGAAGAATTAATAAGATTTAATTCAGGATTATGGAATGAAGCTCAAAAGAAATATTCAACCATCAAAAAAGAAGTTCTTGCCATAGTTATTTGTGTGACGAAATTCCAACATGATTTATTAACCAAAGAATTTCTGATCAGAGTTGATGCTAAGGCTGCAAAAGAAATTCTGGAAAAAGATGTCAAAAATCTTGTCTCTAAGCAAATATTTGCTAGATGGCAAGCCATTTTATCAGTGTTTGAATTTAAAATTGAATTTATTAATGGAAATTCTAACTCTCTCCCTGACTTTCTTACTAGAGAATTTCTTCAGGGATGACAAAATGGCAAGTAGTTCTTCCCCGTTTATGAAGAAAAAAAGGGATTGAGAATTTGGCAGATCAAGAAGAAAGCCAAAAGGGTTTTATTCCAACAAAAGACCCAAGTCAATCACAATTATATCTTTACACCTGTAACAGAATTCTTGTTACTTCAGATTGTCTTATGGAAGAAAGATCTGTTGAAGATAATGTTTATTTTCTATTTGAGAAGGGGCTTCATTATTATTCCCCTGATAAAAAGAAAACCAGAGATTGGTATCTCAATATTTTACATCAGACGAAAAGTGTCCTCATCTTCCACAACAAGAATGCAAATGGTATCATCACTTACTCAAAGTTCACTATTCTCAAAATCCTTACTGAGGAAGATTGGGATGGTCCCTTGTACATGACAAAATCAGTCAAATTATACAATTCGACTGAGTTCTTTAATTATTGGGACTATATTGATGCTTGGAAATTTGCTTTGATGTGGCAAAATCGCCAGTATAATCATTCCTGGTTCATCAGATTCAAAGAAGAAAGTCCTGATGTCACTCCTATTCATCGCAATTTTCCATCCTGGTTTCTCTTCACATGGTGGTCATATTATGGTGCTTCTCAGAAAATCCTTCATGATAATTTTCGTTATTTGTTTATTAAGTTCTCTCAGGTTGAAGAAAAGGTTCCATGTGAAGCCATCAATATGCTTCGCTTCTTTGCTAAATTTCATATTCCTTATATTTTCCAATGGAAGTTTGAAGTAAAAAAGGACTTATATGATTTACCATCTCTTTATCAGACTTTTTATCTAAAGTGGTGGTCTAAGATTGAAAATGATACTTATGAGAGAATTCTGAATCAAATCTCTCCTCCTGTTAAAGAAGAAATTCCTCTTCCTGAAGAAAAGCCTTTTGAGAATGAAATGCTTATGGCTGATCTATTAGCCAAAAAGATTGCCAAAGAAATTGCTCGAGAAAAATCTCCTGAGCCGATGGATATGTCTGTTGACTCCGTCAATTTTGAAGAAAAGATCAAGCAAATTTTAGAAGAATATCTCCCAAAGAAAAAAGTTGGTAATCATGATTGGGATAGTAATCATGATCCAGATGAAAATCTTGATGATGAAGTTGCGCCTCTTGAAGATCTCCATCCTCGTTGGGACCCTGACTCTCATGTTAATCCCGATGGTTCAGTTACAGAATATCTTCGTGGTGGAAAGTTTTGGTACTCTTCAGCAAAAGACAAAGGAAAAGAAAAAGAAGTCAAAAAGGAATCTCGGTTAGCTGAATTATTCCGGAAAAATTCTGCTAAAGCAAAAGAATTGATGAAAAAGAAGATGTAAAAAGAGATGGTTCTAATCAAATAATTCAATCCTGTCATCAAATGTCTTCTTATAATTTCAATGGCTCTGATACCAACAACTGACAGGATCAAATTATTTATTGGAATCATCTCTTTTTTACATCTTCTTTTTCATCAATTCTTTTGCTTTAGAAGAATTTTTCCGGAATAATTCAGCTATCCGAGATTCCTTTTCGACTTCCTTTTCTTTTCCTTTGTTTTTTGCTGAAGAGTACCAAAACTTTCCACCACGAAGATATTCTGTAACTGAGCCATCGGGATTAACATGAGAGTTAGGGTCCCAACGAGGATGGAGATCTTCAAGAGGCGCAACTTCATCATCAAGATTTTCATCTGGATCATGATTACTATCCCAATCATGATTACCAACTTTTTTCTTTGGATCAGGTATGTTATCAATCATTTCTAAAAGTTCAATTTTTAAATCAGATTTCAAAATTGGGGGGAGGAGAAGAAGGAGAAAGTTCACAACAAAAAATTTCCTTTGAAGAAAATGAAAATGGTGATAAAACACCATATTATCCAAAAAGGATAAAGGAGAAAGAAACATTTCATACACCAACCTATTCCATGATTGACCTCATGAATAGAGCAGAAAAAATTCATAATATAAATAAACCCTTAACTCTCTCATATTTACAAAGAGAATTAAATGATCAGAAGAGAGAACTCCGTGAATTAAGGATTGAGTTAACCAAAAAACAAAATGAGCTTGATGAAAGGTTAACTTGGTTAGAAAGTGATGGTGCTATTGAAAAATATGATGAAGAAAAATTTGTCCAAAGAATTAAAGGAGAAATTAGCAAAATCTCTACTGGTGTAATTCCTACAAAATGTATTTACCAACAGTGGAGAGTTCAAGTAAAAATAAAAATTAAAAACTTCGAAAAGATTGTTAATGCCATAATTGACACTGGTGCTGACTTAAATGTTATCAGACTAGGAATCGTTCCTATTGAATTTACAAACGAATCAAAACAGTTTGTGTCTGCTTCTAATGGAACGACCATTTCCATAGAAAGAAAAATCCCAAATGTTCATGTTTGCATGAAAGGAGTCTGTGTTACTTCACCCTTTATTATTTCAGAAGATATTGTTAATGATGTACTCCTTGGATCTCCATTCATTCTTCAGATCCAACCCTTTTCTGTAACAACAAAAGGAATTTCTACAAATATCAAAGGGATTGAAGTAAATCTTGATTTCATAGATGATCCTTGTGAGACGAAAATCCAAAGGATAAATCAGGTTATTGCCACAAGAGAAAATTACATAAATGGATTAAAAAATGAAATTAAATGTGTCCAAATCACAAAAGAATTGGAGAAGAATGCTGTTCTGAATTACCATCAGCCTTTTGGAATAGAAAAAGACACATAGTAGGATTACCATATGTAAAGGATTTTAATGAAAAAGATATTCCTACTAAAGCTCGTCCATCTCAAATGGATGCTTCCCATTTGAAGCTTTGCCAAGAAGAAATCAATGATCTTCTGAAGAAAGGATTAATTAGAAAAAGCAAATCCCCTTGGAGCTGTACGGCATTTTATGTTGAAAAGGCCGCTGAAATCGAAAAAGGAGTTCCAAGATTGGTAATCAATTATAAACCTTTAAACAAAGTCTTACAATCTATTAGGTATCCTTTACCTAATACTCAGGATTTGCTCAACAGATTAAACAATGCCAAAATATTTTCAAAATTTGATTTAAAATCAGGATTTTGGTAGATTCAGATAAAAGAAGAAGATAGATATAAAACTGTATTCACTGTTCCAATGGAGCATTATGAATGGAATGTTATGCCTTTTGGATTGAAAAATGCTCCGTTTGAATTCCAGAATATTATGAATAATATTTTCTCGTCTTATACCCAGTTTGTCATTGTTTACATTGATGATATTCTTATCTTTTCAGAATCTGTGTTACAACATTGGAAACATTTGAATATCTTCAAAAGAGTCATAAAAGAAAATGGATTGGCTTTATCTAAAAGAAAGATGAACCTCTTTCAGCAGAAAATTAGGTTCTTAGGATTTGAAATTCAAGACAGAAAAATAACTCCGACTAATAGAGTTATTCAATTTGCTGATAAATTCCCAGATGAAATTAAGGATAAAAATATGCTACAAAGATTTCTTGGATGTCTAAATTATGTTGGATTTTTCTATCAAGATTTGGCAAAAGATAGAAAATTTCTCAAAGAAAGATTAAAGAAAAATCCTAAGGAGTGGTCTATCCATCATACTAATGCAGTAAAAAAGATTAAAGAAAGAGTTAAAAATCTTCCTTGTAGATGTTTATCTGACCCAGAAGATTCACAAGAAGAATTAATAAGATTTAATTCAGGATTATGGAATGAAGCTCAAAAGAAATATTCAACCATCAAAAAAGAAGTTCTTGCCATAGTTATTTGTGTGATGAAATTCCAACATGATTTATTAACCAAAGAATTTCTGATCAGAGTTGATGCTAAGGCTGCAAAAGAAATTTTGGAAAAAGATGTCAAAAATCTTGTCTCTAAGCAAATATTTGCTAGATGGCAAGCCATTTTATCAGTGTTTGAATTTAAAATTGAATTTATTAATGGAAATTCTAACTCTCTCCCTGACTTTCTTACTAGAGAATTTCTTCAGGGACGACAAAATGGCAAGTAGTTCCTCTCCGTTCATGAAGAAAAAAGGGATTGAGAATTTGGCAGATCAAGAAGAAAGCCAAAAGGGTTTTATTCCAACAAAAAACCCAAGTCAATCAGAATTATATCTTTACACTGGTAACAGAATTCTTGTTACTTCAGATTGTCTTATGGAAGAAAGATTTGTAGAAGATAATGTTTATTTTCTATTTGGGAAGGGGCTTCATTATTATTCCCCTGATAAAAGGAAAACCAAAGATTGGTATCAGAGCCAGTGGACTCATCTCTTTTTGGTGGAGGTATATGGTTAGTATGAAGAAAAGAAGAAAAGTGGTCCCATCAATGTTAGATGTTCATAATAATTAGACACATGTTGGTATTAGTTGATATCATTACTATGAAGAAAAGGAGATGGTATCTTTGAAGAAAATTTGCTTGTTTGGTAAATGTCCCATCCTTGTCTAAAGTTGATATCCAATGGTATCGTAGTACATCTCATTTGGTTGAAAAATATTAAAGTTATGGTGGGGGTCTGTGGCCTCATGTCAATGTTGACATCAAAAGAAGATAAAGTTTGCCACATGTGTTGCCATGTGTCAAGTTCCTATGAAATGTTGCAAAATGAAGCTCCACCTTTTGTACATGTGCCCAAAGTGGGAATCTCCTTTTGTAAAGTTATTTTGGAAGTTTGTGTGGGTAGAATTGTTTTCTTGGTTTCCTTATTCTCTTGGTCGGGAAGAGAATAAGTTCTGGTTGTATTTGCTCCATCTATATAAGGAGCTGGTGTTTCCATTTGTGAGGGAGATAGAAGCAGAAATATAGTGGAAGATATAGGAAAAAAGATATAGTTGAGAAAATTATAAAAAAAAAAAAACATAAGTGTGAGTGTGAGTGTGAGTTTGAAGTTTGAGTGCTAGAGCTTGAAGTTTAAGTGTGATAGAGTCTGAAGTCCTGTAAAAATCCTCTGTAAGTAATTAAGTTTTTAAGTTTAATGTTACATGCTTGTTGTTATCTAATCATGTTGTTTCTTTTACATTATGTCTATCCGTCTTGCTTTGCTCAAGAAATATTATGATGATGTCCGAAGACTAAGAAAAATAGAGCGAGCCATTGAAATCATAAGAAGACATTTGCAAACTTGTCCGCATAAGAATAATCCACAACATTATCAACATGAAATAAGAAGGATTCTCTTGCTTCGAGCCTATGCTGTAATACAATTAGAAGTTTTTAGAATTAAATCAAAACTACAAGCTATGGCCTTCTGAGATGCCACCTCGTTCTATTAGGAGAGAAGAATTATTACGTGATCTAAGAAGACGTGAAAATTAGCTTAGAACATCAGAAAATACTATCAGACAAATTGATGAAATTATAGCTGTAGGAGGATATCTTGTTATCCGTGTTGAAGCTATTAGACAATCTATGTTAGTACGCTTGTGTAATCAAGTAAGAGAATATTGTAATAGACTGAATGAATAATTAGAATTATTATCTCGTATTTAAATTTGTGTTAAAAAAAAAAAAAAAAACGGGATTTAGATGAATTGAATCTATTATCCAGGATCTGAAGCTTTTAGCCAAGTTGATATATCTAATTCTCTTTAGAGTTTTTATTTTCCTTCTTATTCTCCACTTCTGTGCCTCGTTCATCTTTTTAAAAGAGTGTGTGGTCGCGTTGTAAGTCCCGCTTCAGGTCGTGATCAGGCGTCAAGGGCAGTAAATCGTTGACAGAACTCTTCTTGTTCCTAACGAGCTACAAAAGATGGAAAATTCTAAGGGGAAACTAAAACTTTTTAAGAATTGGTTTAAATCATTTCAGCATCCTTCTAATAGATCTTATTCGTCTTCCTCATCCTATCAGTCTGCTTTAACCAGTTTTACCCGTAATAGCTTAGAAAAAGAAAATTCAGAAAAAACAAAAACTTCAGAAGAAATGATATATGAAAATTTTGACCAAGCAATATCAAATTGGAAGTTGCCAGCCTTGCCTGTAACAGAAATATATAGCAATGGCACATTTGATGAGCAAAATGATTATCACATAAAAACTGTTGAAAAAACTGTTTCTCTCTCTGGAGGAAAACAGACAATCAAAGTTCTTGATAAAAAAATTATTGAACAAATCAGAACCAAATACAACTACCTGCACATAGGATTAATTCAGGTAGGAATCAAACCGTTGTTTCGATTAGGATTAAATGTTGCAGTCTGTGCTTATGTGCGAGATCAGAGACATGATGAATTTGATGATTCTCTTTATGCTATGATTGAATCAAGTCTCTGTCATGGACCTGTTTATTTTAACTGCTTTCCCAATATCACAATTGATGCTCATGATGAAGATATCCTTGATTGTGCAACTATTGGATTTCAAAGTAAAGGATTAAAAATGAGTCCAAGAAGTAAACCTTTTGCTATAGTTTATCGTGTGTTCTACAAATCCATGATATCTGTCTTTCCCATGATAGCCTATAGAGATAAGGTTGATAAAGAAAAAACTACAGTTCTCATGGAAACAAACTTTAACAATAACGTGTTCATCCCAAAAGTCATCAGCTGGGAAGAACTTGTTCTTCCAGGAAATTGGCAGATAGAAGATGTCACCCCAAGAGTAAATGAAATGACAGATGATTTACAAAGTATAGTCAAATTACCCAATGGTAATGTTGAAGTCAATTTTAGGAGAAAAATGGAAAAAGCTAGGAGAAGTTTTGCCGGTTATACAGAAGGAAGAAAAAGTTTTAAATTAGAAGAAATAGATGATGACCAAAGGAGTAGTGAAAAGGAAGAAATGGATCAAAAAGTTTTTAGAAATAAAGAAAGTGGAATTGAACACCCTATCTACAAAAGATCCTCATCAGCAAAAACCTATAATCCAAGTGAAAGTGATTTTCTCCAAGGAGCCATAAGAATGGTGAGCATTCAAAAGCCAGAAGAAATACCTGTTAAAAAGTTTCAAATTGATAAACCATATCTTAGAGAAAATTTGAAAAATCATCCTTTAAAAGATTGGTTCTTTAAAAAGTTTAACACAGAAGAAAAGGATAAGATGAGAGAATTATGGTATTCCCAAATGGAGGAAGAAGAAAGAAATATACCTTTCTTTGATTGGTTTATGGAATATTTCAAAAAAGGGAAAATCAAAGAAAAATAAACTCAAAGCCCAGAACAAATAAGAGTTATAGGAAAAACAACAAGAACTTGGAAAGACACTGAAGGAAAAGAAGTTGATAAATCTCACCCACCTTGGAAGAAACTTAATATTTCTGTTCCCAATACAAAAACCAAGAATTATGCTATGCCTGTAAAAATGCATCTATTTATGAATCAAAATCAGACCCAAATGCTAAAGACATAGGTATAGGTATTGGAGATATAATTGAACAAAACAATTATACCAATCTATGTTTATTAACTATTGGAGAACAAACAGATCGAATAGAAAGAACAATCAAACTAAAATCTGAATTCAGTAAAGATAAAAAAGAAAAATTAGAAGAAAGCTCTGCCAATGCAGTTTATGTTCCCAGACAATTACCTAAAGGAATTACTCTGCAAGAAGGACCATTCATAATGACAGACGAAATGCAAAAAGAATTATCCAATAGGATGGAAAGCCTCAATATGGGAGGAAAAGGATTCAGTATCTTAAAGGTCTCTGCGTCTGAAGATTTATTAATAAATCGCTTAAAAAATGGAATCCTCAGGTAAAATTGACAGAAACAAAGAATTATTATCCTAGACCAACCCCTGTTGATCTACAACTTGAAGAAGCTCCATACAGTTATACCTCAGAATTAACCTATTCAGGAAATTCTTTATATGAGTGGAATTTAGATGGATTAACAGAATATCAAATTGTCCAAATGGTTCACAGTATGTTAATATACTGTAATGCCTGTGAAGTCAGAGGAACTACTCCAAGAAATATCTTTCTGATGATAACCACCTCTTTCAATGGAATATTAAGAGGATGGTGGAATTATAGATTATCTGGAGCTCAAAGACTTGAAATAGAAAATGCTGTCAAAATGGATGAATTTGGAAGAATCCTTTATAGAGACAAAACCACAGGAAATTTAGTTGATCCAAATGTTAAGCTTGAAGCAGGTACTAGTCAAATCCCTGATAATTGGGAAACTCAATCTGATTGTGTTAGTGTCTTGCTTCTATGCATCCTCAATGAATTCACTGGAGGAATTGCTCTAATTAAGGAGAAAAATAAACAGCAATTACACCATTTGAGATGTAGAAATTTAGGAGAATTTCGTTGGTACAGAGATGTATTCTTGTCAAAAGTTTACCAACTCAATGATTGTAATTCTGATATTTGGAAAGAAAGATTCATTTCAGGATTACCACCCTTATTTGCTGAAAAGGTGTGTAATTCCCTGAGAGAAGAAATGCATGGTACTATTAATTATAGTTTGCTGACTTTCGGAGGAATCATACAAAGAATTAACAAAGTTGGCATGAATCTTTGTACTGATTTAAAGATCAATAAACAAGCTGAAAAAATGAGAAAATATTCTGGAGATAAAGAATTAGGAGATTTTTGTTTCCAATTTGGTTTAGATCAAACGCCTGAATCAAAGAGAAAACCTTTGCGTTCTAGATTTACTCCAGATAGAAGAAACAAAATGGTAAAAAAGTATAAACCCGGAAGATATAAAAAGGGAAGAAAATCCGATGATCTCATCCCATTCAAAAGAAAATCCAGAAAATATTTCAAAAAGAAATATATAAAAGAAAATGTTCCAACTTGTTATAATTGCGGGAAGAAGGGTCATTATTCAAGTAAATGTTTTAAAAAAGAAAATTCTTCTAAAAAGAAACTTAGAAAAATCAATACCAAAATTGATGATGAAAATACTGAAAAGGAACAATCTGATTCAAGTTCCTCAGAAGAAGAAGAAGAATATGAATCTGGTTCATCAACTGATATTGAAGAAGATAGTCCTCAGATTCAGCTCATCGAACAATTCCAATCATGTACATGTCATTCAGATGATGAAGAATCTGAAGGAGAATGGTCGATACCATCTGATGAAGATCTTGGTATCCACATTCGTGTCCTCACTGCCTCTCAAAAATTACTTTTAGAAATGATTGATAACATACCTGATCCAAAGAAAAAAATTGGTAATCATGATTGAGATAGTAATCATGATCCAGATGAAAATCTTGATGATGAAGTTGCGCCTCTTGAAGATCTCCATCCTCGTTGGGACCCTGACTCTCATGTTAATCCCGATGGCTCAGTTACAGAATATCTTCGTGGTGGAAAGTTTTGGTACTCTTCAGCAAAAGACAAAGGAAAAGAAAAGGAAGTCGAAAAGGAATCTCGGATAGCTGAATTATTCCGGAAAAATTCTGCTAAAGCAAAAGAATTGATGAAAAAGAAGATGTAAAAAAGAGATGATTCCAATCAATAAAATTATAATCCAAGTGAAAGTGATTTTCTCCAAGGAGCCATAAGAATGGTGAGCATTCAAAAGCCAGAAGAAATACCTGTTAAAAAGTTTCAAATTGATAAACCATATCTTAGAGAAAATTTGAAAAATCATCCTTTAAAAGATTGGTTCTTTAAAAAGTTTAACACAGAAGAAAATGATAAGATGAGAGAATTATGGTATTCCCAAATGGAGGAAGAAGAAAGAAATATACCTTTCTTTGATTGGTTTATGGAATATTTCAAAAAAGGGAAAATAAAAAAAAAGGAAAATCAAAGCCCAGAACAGATAAGAGTCATAGGAAAAACAACAAGAGCTTGGAAAGACACTGAAGGAAAAGAAGTTGATAAATCTCACCCACCTTGGAAGAAACTTGATATTTCTGTTCCCAATACAAAAACCAAGAATTATGCTATGCCTGTAAAAATGCATCTATTTATGAATCAAAATCAGACCCAAATGCTAAAGACATAGGTATAGGTATTGGAGATATAATTGAACAAAACAATTATACCAATCTATGTTTATTAACCATTGGAGAACAAACAGATCGAATAGAAAGAACAATCAAATTAAAATTTGAATTCAGTAAAGATAAAAAAGAAAAATTAGAAGAAAGCTCTGCCAATGCAGTTTATGTTCCCAGACAATTACCTAAAGGGATTATTCTGCAAGAAGGACCATTCATAATGACAGATGAAATGCAAAAAGAATTATCTAATAGGATGGAAAGCCTCAATATGGGAGGAAAAGGATTCAGTATCTTAAGGGTCTCTGCGTCTGAAGATTTATTAATAAATCGCCTAAAGAAATGGAATCCTCAAGTAAAATTGCCAGAAACAAAGAATTATTATCCTAGACCAACCCCTGTTGATCTCCAACTTGAAGAAGCTCCATACAGTTATACCTCAGAATTAACCTATTCAGGAAATTCTTTATATGAGAGGAATTTAGATGGATTAACAGAATATCAAATTGTCCAAATGGTTCACAGTATGTTAATATACTGTAATGCCTGTGAAGTCAGAGGAACTACTCCAAGAAATATCTTTCTGATGATAACCACCTCTTTCAATGGAATATTAAGAGGATGGTGGAATTATAGATTATCTGGAGCTCAAAGACTTGAAATAGAAAATGCTGTCAAAATGGATGAATTTGGAAGAATCCTTTATAGAGACAAAACCACAGGAAATTTAGTTGATCCAAATGTTAAGCTTGAAGCAGGTACTAGTCAAATCCCTGATAATTGGAAAACTCATTCTGATTGTGTTAGTGTCTTGCTTCTATGCATCCTCAATGAATTCACTGGAGGAATTGCTCTAATTAAGGAGAAAAATAGACAGCAATTACATCGCTTGAGATGTAGAAATTTAGGAGAATTTCGTTGGTACAGAGATGTATTTTTGTCAAAAGTTTACCAACTCAATGATTGTAATTCTGATATTTGGAAAGAAAGATTCATTTCAGGATTACCACCCTTATTTGCTGAAAAGGTACGTAATTCCCTGAGAGAAGAAATGCATGGTACTATTAATTATAGTTTGTTGACTTTCGGAGGAATTATACAAAGAATTAACAAAGTTGGCATGAATCTTTGTACTGATTTAAAGATCAGTAAACAAGCTGAAAAAATGAGAAAATATTCTGGAGATAAAGAATTAGGAGATTTTTGTTTCCAGTTTGGTTTAGATCAAACGCCTGAATCAAAGAGAAAACCTTTGCGTTCTAGATTTACTCCGGATAGAAGAAACAAAATGGTAAAAAAGTATAAACCCGGAAGATATAAAAAGGGAAGAAAATCCGATGATCTCATCCCATTCAAAAGAAAATCCAGAAAATATTTCAAAAAGAAATATATAAAAGAAAATCTTCCAACTTGTTATAATTGCGGGAAGAAGGGTCATTATTCAAGTAAATGTTTTAAAAAAGAAAATTCTTCTAAAAAGAAACTTAGAAAAATCAATACCAAAATTGATGATGAAAATACTGAAAAGGAACAATCTGATTCAAGTTCCTCAGAAGAAGAAGAAGAATATGAATCTGGTTCATCAACTGATATTGAAGAAGATAGTCCTCAGATTCAGCTCATCAAACAATTCCAATCATGTACATGTCATTCAGATGATGAAGAATCTGAAGGAGAATGGTCGATACCATCTGATGAAGATCTTGGTATCCACATTCGTGTCCTCACTGCCTCTCAAAAATTACTTTTAGAAATGATTGATAACATACCTGATCTAGAGAAAAAAGTTCAATTTTTAAATCAGATTTCAAAATTGGGGGGAGGAGAAGAAGGAGAAAGTTCACAACAAAAAATTTCCTTTGAAGAAAATGAAAATGATAATAAAACACCATATTATCCAAAAAGGATAAAGGAGAAAGAAACATTTCATACACCAACCTATTCCATGATTGACCTCATGAATAGAGCAGAAAAAATTCATACTATAAATAAACCCTTAACTCTCTCAGATTTAAAAAGAGAATTAAATGATCAGAAGAGAGAACTTCGTGAATTAAAATTAGAATTAACCAAAAAACAAAATGAGCTTGATGAAAGGTTAACTTGGTTAGAAAGTGATGGTGCTATTGAAAAATATGATGAAGAAAAATTTGTCCAAAGAATTAAAGGAGAAATTAGCAAAATCTCTACTGGTGTAATTCCTACAAAATGTATTTACCAACAGTGGAGAGTTCAGGTAAAAATAAAAATTAAAAACTTCGAGAAGATTGTTAATGCCATAATTAACACTGGTGCTGACTTAAATGTTATCAGACTTGGAATCGTTCCTATTGAATTTACGAGTGAATCAAAACAATTTGTTTCAGCTGCTAATGGAACGACCATTTCTATAGAAAGAAAAATCCCAAATGTTCATGTTTGCATGAAAGGAGTCTGTGTTACTTCACCCTTTATTATTTCAGAAGATATTGTTAATGATGTACTCCTCGGATCTCCATTTATTCTTCAAATCCAACCCTTTTCTGTAACAACAAAAGGAATTTCTACAAATATCAAAGGGATTGAAGTAAATCTTGATTTTATAGATGATCCTTGTGAGACGAAAATCCAAAGGATAAATCAGGTTATTGCCACAAGAGAAAATTACATAAATGGATTAAAAATGAAATTAAATGTGTCCAAATGACAAGAGAATTGGAGAAAAAAGAATTTAAAACAAAATTAGAAGAATTCACCAAACAGATTGAAGAAGAATGCTGTTCTGAATTGCCATCAGCCTTTTGGAATTGAAAAAGACACATAGTAGAATTACCATATGTAAAAGATTTTAATGAAAAAGATATTCCTACTAAAGCTCGTCCATCTCAAATGGATGCTGCCCATTTGAAGTTTTCCCAAGAAGAAATCAATGATCTTCTGAAGAAAGGATTAATTAGAAAAAAAAAATCCCCTTGGAGTTGTACGACATTTTATGTTGAAAAGGCCGCTGAAATTGAAAGAGGAGTTCCAAGATTGGTAATAAATTATAAACCTTTAAACAAAGTCTTACAATCTATTAGGTATCCTTTACCTAATACTCAGGATTTGCTCAACAGATTGAACAATGCCAAAATATTTTCAAAATTTGATTTAAAATCAGGATTTTTGCAGATTCAAATAAAAGAAGAAGATAGATATAAAACTGCATTCACTGTTCCAATGGGGCATTATGAATGGAATGTTATGCCTTTTGGATTGAAAAATGCTCCGTCTGAATGTCAGAATAATATGAATAATATATTCTCGTCTTATACCCAGTTTGCCACTGTTTACATTGATGATACATGAGGTGGAATAACTTTATGCCACATGGAAAGCAAAAGATAAACATACCCCCCATAACATTATCAACTCATGACATATGGCACCAACTCCCACACCAAATTTTGTACCTAGCCCATCAACTTTTGAAAATGTGTTTTGGTGGCTTGTGTCTGGTAGCCATTCTTTTGTTTGTTGCAAGTCCTCTCATGGTCGGATGAGAATGGACTCTTATTGTATGCTCCATCTATATAAGGAGCTGAGGGTTTTCCATTTGGAGATATATAGTGGAAGATATAGTGAAAGAGATATAGTTCAGAAAATTATAAAAAACATAAGTGTGAGTGTGAGTGTGAGTTTGAAGTTTGAGTGCTAGAGCTTGAAGTTTAAGTGTGCTAGAGTTTGAATCTTGAACAATCTTCTGTAAGTGATCAAGTTTTTAAGTTTGATGTTATATGTTATCTAATCATGCTGTTTCTTTTACATTATGTCTATCCATCTTGCTTTGCTTAAGAAATATTGATGATGTCCGAAGACTAAGAAAAATAGAGCGAGCCATTGAAATCATAAGAAGACATCTGCAAACTTGTCCGCATAAGAATAGTCCACAACATTATCAACATGAAATAAGAAGGATTCTCTTGCTTCGAGCCTATGCTGTAATACAATTAGAAGTTTTTAGGATTGAATCAAAGCTACAAGCTATGGCCTTCTGAGATGCCACATCGTTCTATTAGGAGAGAAGAATTATTGCGTGATCTAAGAAGACGTGAAAATCAGCTTAGAACATTAGAAAATGCTATCAGACAAATTGATGAAAATATAGCTGTAGGAGGATATCTTGTTATCCGTGTTGAAGCTATTAGACGATCTATATTAGTACGCTTGTGTAATCAAGTAAGAGAATATTGTAATAGACTGAATGAAGAATTAGAATTATTATCTCGTATTTAAATTTGTGTTAATTAAAAAAAAAAAAAAAGGGATTTAGATGAATTGAATCTATTATCCAGGATCTGAAGCTCTTAGCCAAGTTGATCTATCTAATTCTCTTTAGAGTTTTTATTTTCCTTTTTATTCTCCACTTCTGTGCCTCATTCATCTTTTTAAAAGAGTGTGTGGTCGCGTTGTAAGTCCCGCTTCGGGCCGTGATCAGGCGTCAAGGGCGGTAAATCGTTGACAGAACTCTTCTTGTTTCTAACGAGTTACAAAAATGGAAAATTCTAAGGGAAAACCAAAACTTTTTAAGAATTGGTTTAAATCATTTCAGCATCCTTCTAATAGATCTTATTCGTCTTCTTCATCCTACCAGTCTGCTTTAACTAGTTTTACCCGTAATAGTTTAGAAAAGGAAAAAGCTAGGAGAAGTTTTGTCGGATATACGGAAGGAAGAAAAAGTTTTAAATTAGAACAAATAGATGACCAAAGGAGTAGTGAAAAGGAAGAAATGGATCAAAAAGTTTTTAGAAATAAAGAAAGTGGAATTGAACACCTTATCTACAAAAGATCCTCATCAGCAAAAACCTATAATCCAAGTGAAAGTGATTTTCTCCAAGGAGCCACAAGAATGGTGAGCATTCAAAAGCCAGAAGAAATACATGTTAAAAAGTTTCAAATTGATAAACCATATCTTAGAGAAAATTTGAAAAATCATCCTTTAAAAGATTGGTTCTTTAAAAAGTTTAACACAGAGGAAAAAGATAAAATAAGAGAATTATGGTATTCCCAGATGGAGGAAGAAGAAAGAAATATACCTTTCTTTGATTGGCTCATGGAATATTTCAAAAAAGGGAAAATCAAAGAAAAGGAAAATCAAAGCCCAGAACAGATAAGAGTTATAGGAAAAACGACAAGGACTTGGAAAGACACTGAAGGAAAAGAAGTTGATAAATCTCACCCACCTTGGAAGAAACTTGATATTTCTGTCCCTAATACGGACACCAAGAATTATGCCATGCCTGTAAAAAATGCATCCATTTATGAATCAAAATCAGACCCAAATGCTAAAGACATAGGTATAGGTATTGGAGATATAATTGAACAAAACAATTATACCAATCTATGTTTATTAACCATTGGAGAACAAACAGATCGAATAGAAAGAACAATCAAATTAAAATCTGAATTCAGTAAAGATAAAAAAGAAAAATTAGAAGAAAGCTCTGCCAATGCAGTTTATGTTCCCAGACAATTACCTAAAGGGATTACTCTGCAAGAAGGACCATTCATAATGACAGACGAAATGCAAAAAGAATTATCCAATAGGATGGAAAGCCTCAATATGGGAGGAAAAGGATTCAGTATCTTAAAGGTCTGCGTCTGAAGATTTATTAATAAATTGCTTAAAAAATGAATCCTCAGGTAAAATTGACAGAAACAAAGAATTATTATCCTAGACCAACCCCTGTTGATCTACAACTTGAAGAAGCTCCATACAGTTATACCTCAGAATTAACCTATTCAGGAAATTCTTTATATGAGAGGAATTTAGATGGATTAACAGAATATCAAATTGTCCAAATGGTTCACAGTATGTTAATATACTGTAATGCCTGTGAAGTCAGAGGAACTACTCCAAGAAATATCTTTCTGATGATAACCACCTCTTTCAATGGAATATTAAGAGGATGGTGGAATTATAGATTATCTGGAGCTCAAAGACTTGAAATAGAAAATGCTGTCAAAATGGATGAATTTGGAAGAATCCTTTATAGAGAAAAAACCACAGGAAATTTAGTTGATCCAAATGTTAAGCTTGAAGCAGGTACTAGTCAAATCCCTGATAATTGGGAAACTCAATCTGATTGTGTTAGTGTCTTGCTTCTATGCATCCTCAATGAATTCACTGGAGGAATTGCTCTAATTAAGGAGAAAAATAGACAGCAATTACACCGTTTGAGATGTAGAAATTTAGGAGAATTTCGTTGGTACAGAGATGTATTCTTGTCAAAAGTTTACCAACTCAATGACTGTAATTCTGATATTTGGAAAGAAAGATTCATTTCAGGATTACCACCCTTATTTGCTGAAAAGGTGCGTAATTCCCTGAGAGAAAAATGCATGGTACTATTAATTATAGTTTGCTGACTTTCGGAGGAATCATACAAAGAATTAACAAAGTTAGCATGAATCTTTGTACTGATTTAAAGATCAATAAACAAGCTGAAAAAATGAGAAAATATTCTGGAGATAAAGAATTAGGAGATTTTTGTTTCCAGTTTGGTTTAGATCAAACGCCTGAATCAAAGAGAAAACCTTTGCGTTCTAGATTTACTCCAGATAGAAGAAACAAATGGTAAAAAAGTATAAACCCGGAAGATATAAAAAAGGAAGAAAATCCGATGATCTCATCCCATTCCAAAAGAAAATGTTCCAACTTGTTATAATTGCGGGAAGAAGGGTCATTATTCAAGTAAATGTTTTAAAAAAGAAAATTCTTCTAAAAAGAAACTTAGAAAAATCAATACCAAAAATGATGATGAAAATACTGAAAAGAACAAACTGATTCAAGTTCCTCAGAAGAAGAAGAAGAATATGAATCTGATTCATCAACTTTTATTGAAGAAGATAGTCCTCAGATTCAGCTCATCAAACAATTCCAATCATGTACATGTCATTCAGATGATGAAGAATCTGAAGGAGAATGGTCGATACCATCTGATGAAGATCTTGGTATCCACATTCGTATCCTCACGGCCCCTCAAAAATTACTTTTAGAAATGATTGATAACATACCTGATCCAGAGAAAAAGTTCAATTTTTAAATCAGATTTCAAAATTGGGGGGAGGAGAAGAAGGAGAAAGTTCACAACAAAAAATTTCTTTTGAAGAAAATGAAAATGATAATAAAACACCATATTATCCAAAAAGGATAAAGGAAAAATAAACATTTCATACACCAACCTATTCCATGATTGACCTCATGAATAGAGCAGAAAAAATTCATACTATAAATAAACCCTTAACTCTCTCAGATTTAAAAAGAGAATTAAATGATCAAAAGAGAGAACTCCGTGAATTAAGGATTGAGTTAACCAAAAAACAAAATGAGCTTGATGAAAGGTTAACTTGGTTAGAAAATGATGGTGCTATTGAAAAATATAATGAAGAAAAATTTGTCCAAAGAATTAAAGGAGAAATTAGCAAAATCTCTTCTGGTGTAATTCCTACAAAATGTATTTACCAACAGTGGAGAGTTCAGGTAAAAATAAAAATTAGAAACTTCGAGAAGATTGTTAATGCCATAATTGACACTGGTGCTGACTTAAATGTTATCAGACTTGGAATCGTTCCTATTGAATTTACGAGTGGATCAAAACAATTTTTTCAGCTGCTAATGGAACGACCATTTCCATAGAAAGAAAAATCCCAAATGTTCATGTTTGCATGAAAGGAGTCTGTGTTACTTCACCCTTTATTATTTCAGAAGACATTGTTAACGAAATCATAAGAAGACATCTGTAAAAAACAATTCGATCTTGTTGGTATCTGATACCAATTACTGACAGGATCGAATTATTTGATTAGAACCATCTCTTTTTACATCTTTTTCATCAATTCCTTTGCTTTAGTAGAATTTTTCTGGAATAATTCAGCTAACCGAGATTCCTTTTCGACTTCTTTTTCTTTTCCTTTGTCTTTTGCTGAAGAGTACCAAAACTTTCCACCATGAAGATATTCTGTAACTGAGCCATCGGGATTATTATGAGAGTCAGGGTCCCAACGAGGATGGAGATCTTCAAGAGGCGCAACTTGATTATCATGATTTTCATCTGGATCATGATTACTATCTCAATCATGATTACCAACTTTTTTCTTTGGGAGATATTCTTCTAAAATTTGCTTGATCTTTTCTTCAAAATTGACGGAGTCAACAGACATATCCATCGGCTCAGGAGATTTTTCTCGAGCAATTTCTTTGGCAATCTTTTTGGCTAGTAGATCAGCCATGAGCATTTCATTCTCAAAAGGCTTTTCTTCAGGAAGAGGAATTTCTTCTTTAACAGGAGGAGAGATTTGATTCAGAATTCTCTCATAAGTATCATTTTCAATCTTAGACCACCACTTTTGATAAAAAGTCTGATAAAGAGATGGTAAATCATATAAGTCCTTTTTTACTTCAAACTTCCATTGGAAAATATAAGGGATTATGAAATTTAGCAAAGAAGCGAAGCATATTGATGGCTTCACATGGAACCTTTCTTCAACCTGAGAGAACTTAATAAACAAATAACGAAAATTATCAGGAAGGATTTTCTGAGAAGCACCATAATATGACCACCAGGTGAAGAGAAACCAGGATGGAAAATTGCGATGAATAGGAGTGACATCAGGACTTTCTTCTTTGAATCTAATGAACCAGGAGTGATTATACTGGCGATTTTGCCACATCAAAGCATATTCCCAGGCATCAATATAGTCCCAATAATTAAAGAACTCAGTCGAATTGTATAATTTGACTGATTTTGTCATGTACAAGGGACCATCCCAATCTTCCTCAGTAAGGAATTTGAGAATAGTGAACTTTGAATAAGTGATGATACCATTTGCCTTTTTGTTACGGAAGATGAGGACACTTTTCGTCTGATGTAAAATATTGAGATACCAATCTCTGTTTTCCTTTTATCAGGGGAATAATAATGAAGCCCTTTCCCAAATAGAAAATAAACATTATCTTCTACAGATCTTTCTTTCATAAGACAATCTGAAGTAACAAGAATTCTGTTACAGGTGTAAAGATATAATTGTGATTGACTTGGGTCTTTTGTTGAATAAAACCCTTTTGACTTTCTTCTTGATCTGCCAAATTCTCAATCCCTTTTTTCTTCATGAACGGGGAAGAACTACTTGCCATTTTGTCGTCCCTGAAGAAATTCTCTACTAGGAAAGTCAGGGAGAGAGTTAGAATTTCCATTAATAAATTCAATTTTAAATTCAAACACTGATAAAATGGCTTGCCATCTAGCAAATATTTGCTTAGAGACAAGATTTTTGACATCTTTTTCCAGAATTTCTTTTGCATCCTTAGCATCAACTCTGATCAGAAATTCTTTATTTAATAAATCATGTTGGAATTTCGTCACACAAATAACTATGGCAAGAACTTCCTTTTTGATAGTTGAATATTTCTTTTGAGCTTCATTCCATAATCCTGAATTTAAATCTTATTAATTCTTCTTGTGAATCTTTTGTTTGTAAAAGGATTCCACCATATCCGACATCAGAGGCATCAGTTTGAACTATTTTGAAAGCTTCTGGGTCAGATAAACATCTACAAGGAAGATTTTTAAATCTTTCTTTAATCTTTTTTACTGCAATAGTGTGATGGATAGACCACTCCTTAGGATTTTTCTTTAATCTTTCTTGGAGAAGTTTTCTATCTTTTGCCAAATCCTGATAGAAAAATCCAACATAATTTAGACATCCAAGAAATCTTTGTAGCATATTTTTATCCTTAATTTCATCTGGGAATTTATTAGCAAATTGAATAACTCTATTAGTCGGAGTTATTTTTCTGTCTTGGATTTCAAATCCTAAGAACCTGATTTTCTGCTGAAAGAGATTCATCTTTCTTTTAGATAAAGCCAATCCATTTTCTTTTATGACTCTTTTGAAGATATTCAAATGTTTCCAATGTTGTAACACAGATTCTGAAAAGATAAGAATATCAATGTAAACAATGACAAACTGGGTATAAGACGAGAAAATATTATTCATAATATTCTGGAATTCAAACGGAGCATTTTTCAATCCAAAAGGCATAACATTCCATTCATAATGCTCCATTGGAACAGTGAATACAGTTTTATATCTATCTTCTTCTTTTATCTGAATCTACCAAAATCCTGATTTTAAATCAAATTTTGAAAATATTTTGGCATTGTTTAATCTGTTTAGCAAATCCTGAGTATTAGGCAAAGGATACCTGATAGATTGTAAGACTTTGTTTAATGGTTTATAATTGATTACCAATCTTGGAACTCCTCTTTCGATTTCAGCGGCCTTTTCAACATAAAATGCCGTACAGCTCCAAGGGGATTTGCTTTTTCTAGTTAATCCTTTCTTCAGAAGATCATTGATTTCTTCTTGGCAAAGCTTCAAATGGGCAGCATCCATTTGAGATGGACGAGCTTTAGTAGGAATATCTTTTTCATTAAAATCTTTTACATATGGTAATCCTACTATGTGTTTTTTTCTATTCCAAAAGGCTGATGGTAATTCATAACAGCATTCTTCTTCAATCTATTTGGTGAATTCTTCTAATTTTGTTTTAAATTCTTTTTTCTCCAATTCTTTTGTCATTTGGACACATTTAATTTCATTTTTTAATCAATTTATGTAATTTTCTCTGGTGTCAATAACTTGATTTATCCTTTGGATTTTCGTCTCACAAGGATCATCTATAAAATCAAGATTTACTTCAATCCCTTTGATATTTGTAGAAATTCCTTTTGTTGTTACAGAAAAAGGTTGGATTTGAAGAATAAATGGAGATCCAAGGAGTACATCGTTAACAATATCTTCTGAGATAATAAAGGGTGAAGTAACACAGACTCCTTTCATGCAAACATGAACATTTGGGATTTTTCTTTCTATGGAAATGGTCGTTCCATTAGCAGCAGACACAAACTGTTTTGATTCACTTGTAAATTCAATGGGAACGATTCCAAGTCTGATAACATTTAAGTCAGCACCAGTGTCAATTATGGCATTAACAATCTTCTCGAAGTTTTTAATTTTTATTTTTACGTGAACTCTCCACTGTTGGTAAATACATTTTGTAGGAATTACACCAGTAGAGATTTTGCTAATTTCTCCTTTAATTCTTTGGACAAATTTGTTAATGTGGACAAACAGGACAAAGTGGATGAACTGAACAAAGTGGACAAACTGTACAAATTTGACGAACTGGACAAAGTGGACAAACTGTAAAAAATGGGTAAATTGGAAAAAGTGGACTAAATTGACAACCTGGACGAATACGACGAATTGGACAAACTGGACGAACTGGACAAATCAGATAAACTGGACAAATTGGACAAATTCATGAAACTGGACAAACTTGACAAAGTAGACAAACTGGACGAACTGGACAAAGTGGACAAACTAGACGAATTCGAAAGAGTAGAGAAACATGACAAAGTGGACAAACTGTAGAAAGTGGGCAAATTGGAAAAAGTGGACTAACTTGATAAACTGAACAAATAGGACGAATTGGACAAACTAGACAAACAGGACGAGCTGGACAAACTCGTCAAACTGGACCAAATGGACAAAGTACACAAACTGGACATTGTGGACAAAGTGAACAAACATGATAAAGTAGACAAAGTGGATAAACAAATTGAACTGCAAAAGTTGAACAGAGTGAACAAACTGGACATCTTGTACAAACTGGACAAACTGCACAAACTGGCTAAATTTGACCAACTCGACAAAGTGGACAAGCTTGACCATTGGGACGAACTAGACGATTTGGACAAATTAGATAAACATGTCAAACTGGTCAAACTATACCATCTAAACAAACTTAATAAACTAGACAAACTGGATGAAATGAGCAAAGTAGATAAACTCGACAAACTGGACAAAGTGAGCAAAGTGAACAAAATGGACAAACTAGACAAACTGGACCAACTGGAAGAACTAAACGATTTGGACAAATTAGATAAACATGTCAAACTGGTCAAACTGTACCATCTAAACAAACTTAATAAACTAGACAAACTGGATGAAATGAGCAAAGTAGATAAACTCGACAAACTGGACAAAGTGAGAAAGTGAACAAAATGGACAAACTAGACAAACTGGACCAACTGGACAAACTAGACGATTTGGACAAATTAGATAAACTGATGAAACTAGACAAATTCGATAAACTAGACAATGTAGACAAACTTGACAAAATAGACATACTGGACAAAGTGAACAAAGTAGACAAACTGGACAAAGTGAACAAAGTAGGCAAACAGGACAAAATGAGCAAAGAGAACAAAGTAGACAAACTGGACAAAGTGAGCAAAGTGGATAAATTTGTCAAACAGGACAAACATGACAAAGTGGATAAACAGAAGGGTCATTATTCATGTAAATGTTTTAAAAAAGAAAATCCTTCTAAAAAGAAACTTAGAAAAATCAATACCAAAATTGATGATGTAAATACTGAAAAGGAACAATCTGATTTAAGTTCCTCAGAAGAAGAAGAAGAATATGAATCTGATTCATCAACTGATATTGAAGAAAATAGTCCTCAGATTCAACTCATCAAACAATTCCAATCATGTACATGTCATTCAGATGATGAAGAATCTGAAGGAAAATGGTCGATACCATCTGATGAAGATCTTGGTATCCACATTCGTGTCCTCACGGCCCCTCAAAAATTACTTTTAGAAATGATTGATAACATACCTGATCCAGAGAAAAAAGTTCAATTTTTAAATCAGATTCTTTTTCGACTTCTTTTTCTTTCCCTTTATCTTTTGCTGAAGAGTAACAAAACTTTCCACCACGAAGATATTCTGTAACTGAGCCATCGGGATTAACATGAGAGTCAGGGTCCCAACGAGGATGGAGATCTTCAAGAGGCGCAACTTCATCATCTGGATCATGATTACTATCCCAATCATGATTACCAACTTTTTTCTTTGGGAGATATTCTTCTAGAATTTGCTTGATCTTTTCTTCAAAATTGACGGAGTCAACAGACATATCCATCGGCTCAGGAGATTTTTCTCAAGCAATTTCTTTGGCAATCTTTTTGGCTAATAGATCAGCCATGAGCATTTCATTCTCAAAAGGCTTTTCTTAAAGAAGAGAAATTTCTTCTTTAACAGGAGGAGAGATTTGATTCAGAATTCTCTCATAAGTATCATTTTCAATCTTAGACCACCACTTTTGATAAAAAGTTTGATAAAGAGATGGTAAATCATATAAGTCCTTTTTTACTTCAAACTTCCATTGGAAAATATAAGGGATATGAAATTTAGCAAAGAAGCGAAGCATATTGATGGCTTCACATGGAACCTTTTCTTCAACCTGAGAGAACTTAATAAACAAATAACGAAAATTATCAGGAAGGATTTTCTGAGAAGCACCATAATATGACCACCAGGTGAAGAGAAACCAGGATGGAAAATTGCGATGAATAGAGTGACATCAGGACTTTCTTCTTTGAATCTGATGAACCAGGAGTGATTATACTGGCGATTTTGCCACATCAAAGCATATTTCCAGGCATCAATATAGTCCCAATAATTAAAGAAATCAGTCGAATTGTATAATTTGACTGATTTTGTCATGTACAAGGGATCATCCCAATCTTCCTCAGTAAGGATTTTGAGAATAGTGAACTTTGAGTAAGTGATGATACGATTTGCATTCTTGTTGAGGAAGATGAGGACACTTTTCGTCTGATTTAAAATATTGAGTTATCAGGGGAATAATAATGAAGCCCCTTCTCAAATAGAAAATAAACATTATCTTCTACAGATCTTTCTTTCATAAGACAATCTGAAGTAACAAGAATTCTGTTACCGGTGTAAAGATATAATTCTGATTGACTTGGGTCTTTTGTAGGAATAAAACCCTTTTGGCTTTCTTCTTGATCTACCAAATTCTCAAACCCTTTTTTCTTCATGAACGGGGAAGAACTACTTGCCATTTTGTCGTCCCTGAAGAAATTCTCTAGTAAGAAAGTCAAGGAGAGAGTTAGAATTTCCATTAATAAATTCAATTTTAAATTCAAACACTGATAAAATGGCTTGCCATCTAGCAAATATTTGCTTAGAGACAAGATTTTTGACATCTTTTTCCAGAATTTCTTTTGCAGCCTTAGCATCAACTCTGATCAGAAATTCTTTGTTTAATAAATCATGTTGGAATTTCATCACACAAATAAACTATGGCAAGAACTTCCTTTTTGATAGTTGAATATTTCTTTTGAGCTTCATTCCATAATCCTGAATTAAATCTTATTAATTCTTCTTGTGAATCTTTTTGTTGTAAAAGGATTCCACCATATCCGATATCAGAGGCATCAGTTTGAACTATTTTGAAAGCTTCTGGGTCAGATAAACATCTACAAGGAAGATTTTTAAATCTTTCTTTAATATTTTTTACTGCAATAGTGTGATGGATAGACCACTCCTTAGGATTTTTCTTTAATCTTTCTTGGAGAAGTTTTCTATCTTTTGCCAAATCCTGATAGAAAAATCCAACATAATTTAGACATCCAAGAAATCTTTGTAGCATATTTTTATCCTTAATTTCATCTGGGAATTTATTAGCAAATTGAATAACTCTATTAGTCGGAGTTATTTTTCTGTCTTGGATTTCAAATCCTAAGAACCTGATTTTCTGCTGAAAGAGATTCATCTTTCTTTTAGATAAAGCCAATCCATTTTTTTATGACTCTTTTGAAGATATTCAAATGTTTCCAATGTTGTAACACAGATTCTGAAAAGATAAGAATATCATCAATGTAAACAATGACAAACTGGGTATAAGACGAGAAAATATTATTCATAATATTCTGGAATTCAAACGGAGCATTTTTCAATCCAAAAGGCATAACATTCCATTCATAATGCTCCATTGGAACAGTGAATACAGTTTTATATCTATCTTCTTCTTTATCTGAATCTACCAAAATCCTGATTTTAAATCAAATTTTGAAAATATTTTGGCATTGTTTAATCTGTTTAGCAAATCCTGAGTATTAGGCAAAGGATACCTGATAGATTGTAAGACTTTGTTTAATGGTTTATAATTGATTACCAACCTTGGAACTCCTCTTTCGATTTCAGCGGCCTTTTCAACATAAAATGCCGTACAGCTCCAAGGGGATTTGCTTTTTAATTAATCCTTTCTTCAGAAGATCATTGATTTCTTCTTGGCAAAGCTTCAAATGGGCAGCATCCATTTGAGATGGACGAGCTTTAGTAGGAATATCTTTTTCATTAAAATCTTTTACATATGGTAATCCTACTATGTGTTTTTTCTATTCCAAAAGGCTGATGGTAATTCATAACAGCATTCTTCTTCAATCTATTTGGTGAATTCTTCTAATTTTGTTTTAAATTCTTTTTTCTCCAATTCTTTTGTCATTTGGACACATTTAATTTCATTTTTTAATCAATTTATGTAATTTTCTCTGGTGTCAATAACTTGATTTATCCTTTGGATTTTCGTCTCACAAGGATCATCTATAAAATCAAGATTTACTTCAATCCCTTTGATATTTGTAGAAATTCCTTTTGTTGTTACAGAAAAAGGTTGGATTTGAAGAATAAATGGAGATCCAAGGAGTACATCGTTAACAATATCTTCTGAGATAATAAAGGGTGAAGTAACACAGACTCCTTTCATGCAAACATGAACATTTGAGATTTTTCTTTCTATGGAAATGGTCGTTCCATTAGCAGCAGACACAAACTGTTTTGATTCACTTGTAAATTCAATGGGAACGATTCCAAGTCTGATAACATTTAAGTCAGCACCAGTGTCAATTATGGCATTAACAATCTTCTCGAAGTTTTTAATTTTTATTTTTACGTGAACTCTCCACTGTTGGTAAATACATTTTGTAGGAATTACACCAGTAGAGATTTTGCTAATTTCTCCTTTAATTCTTTGGACAAATTTGTTAATGTGGACAAACAGGACAAAGTGGATGAACTGAACAAAGTGGACAAACTGTACAAATTTGACGAACTGGACAAAGTGGACAAACTGTAAAAAATGGGTAAATTGGAAAAAGTGGACTAAATTGACAACCTGGACGAATACGACGAATTGGACAAACTGGACGAACTGGACAAATCAGATAAACTGGACAAATTGGACAAATTCATGAAACTGGACAAACTTGACAAAGTAGACAAACTGGACGAACTGGACAAAGTGGACAAACTAGACGAATTCGAAAGAGTAGAGAAACATGACAAAGTGGACAAACTGTAGAAAGTGGGCAAATTGGAAAAAGTGGACTAACTTGATAAACTGAACGAATAGGACGAATTGGACAAACTAGACAAACAGGACGAGCTGGACAAACTCGTCAAACTGGACCAAATGGACAAAGTACACAAACTGGACATTGTGGACAAAGTGAACAAACATGATAAAGTAGACAAAGTGGATAAACAAATTGAACTGCAAAAGTTGAACAGAGTGAACAAACTGGACATCTTGTACAAACTGGACAAACTGCACAAACTGGCTAAATTTGACCAACTCGACAAAGTGGACAAGCTTGACCATTGGGACGAACTAGACGATTTGGACAAATTAGATAAACATGTCAAACTGGTCAAACTATACCATCTAAACAAACTTAATAAACTAGACAAACTGGATGAAATGAGCAAAGTAGATAAACTCGACAAACTGGACAAAGTGAGCAAAGTGAACAAAATGGACAAACTAGACAAACTGGACCAACTGGAAGAACTAAACGATTTGGACAAATTAGATAAACATGTCAAACTGGTCAAACTGTACCATCTAAACAAACTTAATAAACTAGACAAACTGGATGAAATGAGCAAAGTAGATAAACTCGACAAACTGGACAAAGTGAGAAAAGTGAACAAAATGGACAAACTAGACAAACTGGACCAACTGGACAAACTAGACGATTTGGACAAATTAGATAAACTGATGAAACTAGACAAATTCGATAAACTAGACAATGTAGACAAACTTGACAAAATAGACATACTGGACAAAGTGAACAAAGTAGACAAACTGGACAAAGTGAACAAAGTAGGCAAACAGGACAAAATGAGCAAAGAGAACAAAGTAGACAAACTGGACAAAGTGAGCAAAGTGGATAAATTTGTCAAACAGGACAAACATGACAAAGTGGATAAACAGAAGGGTCATTATTCATGTAAATGTTTTAAAAAAAAAATCCTTCTAAAAAGAAACTTAGAAAAATCAATACCAAAATTGATGATGTAAATACTGAAAAGGAACAATCTGATTTAAGTTCCTCAGAAGAAGAAGAAGAATATGAATCTGATTCATCAACTGATATTGAAGAAAATAGTCCTCAGATTCAACTCATCAAACAATTCCAATCATGTACATGTCATTCAGATGATGAAGAATCTGAAGGAAAATGGTCGATACCATCTGATGAAGATCTTGGTATCCACATTCGTGTCCTCACGGCCCCTCAAAAATTACTTTTAGAAATGATTGATAACATACCTGATCCAGAGAAAAAAGTTCAATTTTTAAATCAGATTCTTTTTCGACTTCTTTTTCTTTCCCTTTATCTTTTGCTGAAGAGTAACAAAACTTTCCACCACGAAGATATTCTGTAACTGAGCCATCGGGATTAACATGAGAGTCAGGGTCCCAACGAGGATGGAGATCTTCAAGAGGCGCAACTTCATCATCTGGATCATGATTACTATCCCAATCATGATTACCAACTTTTTTCTTTGGGAGATATTCTTCTAGAATTTGCTTGATCTTTTCTTCAAAATTGACGGAGTCAACAGACATATCCATCGGCTCAGGAGATTTTTCTCAAGCAATTTCTTTGGCAATCTTTTTGGCTAATAGATCAGCCATGAGCATTTCATTCTCAAAAGGCTTTTCTTAAAGAAGAGGAATTTCTTCTTTAACAGGAGGAGAGATTTGATTCAGAATTCTCTCATAAGTATCATTTTCAATCTTAGACCACCACTTTTGATAAAAAGTTTGATAAAGAGATGGTAAATCATATAAGTCCTTTTTTACTTCAAACTTCCATTGGAAAATATAAGGGATATGAAATTTAGCAAAGAAGCGAAGCATATTGATGGCTTCACATGGAACCTTTTCTTCAACCTGAGAGAACTTAATAAACAAATAACGAAAATTATCAGGAAGGATTTTCTGAGAAGCACCATAATATGACCACCAGGTGAAGAGAAACCAGGATGGAAAATTGCGATGAATAGGAGTGACATCAGGACTTTCTTCTTTGAATCTGATGAACCAGGAGTGATTATACTGGCGATTTTGCCACATCAAAGCATATTTCCAGGCATCAATATAGTCCCAATAATTAAAGAAATCAGTCGAATTGTATAATTTGACTGATTTTGTCATGTACAAATCATCCCAATCTTCCTCAGTAAGGATTTTGAGAATAGTGAACTTTGAGTAAGTGATGATACGATTTGCATTCTTGTTGAGGAAGATGAGGACACTTTTCGTCTGATTTAAAATATTGAGTTATCAGGGGAATAATAATGAAGCCCCTTCTCAAATAGAAAATAAACATTATCTTCTACAGATCTTTCTTTCATAAGACAATCTGAAGTAACAAGAATTCTGTTACCGGTGTAAAGATATAATTCTGATTGACTTGGGTCTTTTGTAGGAATAAAACCCTTTTGGCTTTCTTCTTGATCTACCAAATTCTCAAACCCTTTTTTCTTCATGAACGGGGAAGAACTACTTGCCATTTTGTCGTCCCTGAAGAAATTCTCTAGTAAGAAAGTCAAGGAGAGTTAGAATTTCCATTAATAAATTCAATTTTAAATTCAAACACTCATAAAATGGCTTGCCATCTAGCAAATATTTGCTTAGAGACAAGATTTTTGACATCTTTTTCCAGAATTTCTTTTGCAGCCTTAGCATCAACTCTGATCAGAAATTCTTTGTTTAATAAATCATGTTGGAATTTCGTCACACAAATAACTATGGCAAGAACTTCCTTTTTGATAGTTGAATATTTCTTTTGAGCTTCATTCCATAATCCTGAATTAAATCTTATTAATTCTTCTTGTGAATCTTTTTGTTGTAAAAGGATTCCACCATATCCGATATCAGAGGCATCAGTTTGAACTATTTTGAAAGCTTCTGGGTCAGATAAACATCTACAAGGAAGATTTTTAAATCTTTCTTTAATATTTTTTACTGCAATAGTGTGATGGATAGACCACTCCTTAGGATTTTTCTTTAATCTTTCTTGGAGAAGTTTTCTATCTTTTGCCAAATCCTGATAGAAAAATCCAACATAATTTAGACATCCAAGAAATCTTTGTAGCATATTTTTATCCTTAATTTCATCTGGGAATTTATTAGCAAATTGAATAACTCTATTAGTCGGAGTTATTTTTCTGTCTTGGATTTCAAATCCTAAGAACCTGATTTTCTGCTGAAAGAGATTCATCTTTCTTTTAGATAAAGCCAATCCATTTTCTTTTATGACTCTTTTGAAGATATTCAAATGTTTCCAATGTTGTAACACAGATTCTGAAAAGATAAGAATATCATCAATGTAAACAATGACAAACTGGTATAAGACGAGAAAATATTATTCATAATATTCTGGAATTCAAACGGAGCATTTTTCAATCCAAAAGGCATAACATTCCATTCATAATGCTCCATTGGAACAGTGAATACAGTTTTATATCTATCTTCTTTTTATCTGAATCTACCAAAATCCTGATTTTAAATCAAATTTTGAAAATATTTTGGCATTGTTTAATCTGTTTAGCAAATCCTGAGTATTAGGCAAAGGATACCTGATAGATTGTAAGACTTTGTTTAATGGTTTATAATTGATTACCAACCTTGGAACTCCTCTTTCGATTTCAGCGGCCTTTTCAACATAAAATGCCGTACAGCTCCAAGGGGATTTGCTTTTTCTAATTAATCCTTTCTTCAGAAGATCATTGATTTCTTCTTGGCAAAGCTTCAAATGGGCAGCATCCATTTGAGATGGACGAGCTTTAGTAGGAATATCTTTTTCATTAAAATCTTTTACATATGGTAATCCTACTATGTGTTTTTTTCTATTCCAAAAGGCTGATGGTAATTCATAACAGCATTCTTCTTCAATCTATTTGGTGAATTCTTCTAATTTTGTTTTAAATTCTTTTTTCTCCAATTCTTTTGTCATTTGGACACATTTAATTTCATTTTTTAATCAATTTATGTAATTTTCTCTGGTGTCAATAACTTGATTTATCCTTTGGATTTTCGTCTCACAAGGATCATCTATAAAATCAAGATTTACTTCAATCCCTTTGATATTTGTAGAAATTCCTTTTGTTGTTACAGAAAAAGGTTGGATTTGAAGAATAAATGGAGATCCAAGGAGTACATCGTTAACAATATCTTCTGAGATAATAAAGGGTGAAGTAACACAGACTCCTTTCATGCAAACATGAACATTTGGGATTTTTCTTTCTATGGAAATGGTCGTTCCATTAGCAGCAGACACAAACTGTTTTGATTCACTTGTAAATTCAATGGGAACGATTCCAAGTCTGATAACATTTAAGTCAGCACCAGTGTCAATTATGGCATTAACAATCTTCTCGAAGTTTTTAATTTTTATTTTTACGTGAACTCTCCACTGTTGGTAAATACATTTTGTAGGAATTACACCAGTAGAGATTTTGCTAATTTCTCCTTTAATTCTTTGGACAAATTTGTTAATGTGGACAAACAGGACAAAGTGGATGAACTGAACAAAGTGGACAAACTGTACAAATTTGACGAACTGGACAAAGTGGACAAACTGTAAAAAATGGGTAAATTGGAAAAAGTGGACTAAATTGACAACCTGGACGAATACGACGAATTGGACAAACTGGACGAACTGGACAAATCAGATAAACTGGACAAATTGGACAAATTCATGAAACTGGACAAACTTGACAAAGTAGACAAACTGGACGAACTGGACAAAGTGGACAAACTAGACGAATTCGAAAGAGTAGAGAAACATGACAAAGTGGACAAACTGTAGAAAGTGGGCAAATTGGAAAAAGTGGACTAACTTGATAAACTGAACGAATAGGACGAATTGGACAAACTAGACAAACAGGACGAGCTGGACAAACTCGTCAAACTGGACCAAATGGACAAAGTACACAAACTGGACATTGTGGACAAAGTGAACAAACATGATAAAGTAGACAAAGTGGATAAACAAATTGAACTGCAAAAGTTGAACAGAGTGAACAAACTGGACATCTTGTACAAACTGGACAAACTGCACAAACTGGCTAAATTTGACCAACTCGACAAAGTGGACAAGCTTGACCATTGGGACGAACTAGACGATTTGGACAAATTAGATAAACATGTCAAACTGGTCAAACTATACCATCTAAACAAACTTAATAAACTAGACAAACTGGATGAAATGAGCAAAGTAGATAAACTCGACAAACTGGACAAAGTGAGCAAAGTGAACAAAATGGACAAACTAGACAAACTGGACCAACTGGAAGAACTAAACGATTTGGACAAATTAGATAAACATGTCAAACTGGTCAAACTGTACCATCTAAACAAACTTAATAAACTAGACAAACTGGATGAAATGAGCAAAGTAGATAAACTCGACAAACTGGACAAAGTGAGAAAAGTGAACAAAATGGACAAACTAGACAAACTGGACCAACTGGACAAACTAGACGATTTGGACAAATTAGATAAACTGATGAAACTAGACAAATTCGATAAACTAGACAATGTAGACAAACTTGACAAAATAGACATACTGGACAAAGTGAACAAAGTAGACAAACTGGACAAAGTGAACAAAGTAGGCAAACAGGACAAAATGAGCAAAGAGAACAAAGTAGACAAACTGGACAAAGTGAGCAAAGTGGATAAATTTGTCAAACAGGACAAACATGACAAAGTGGATAAACAGAAGGGTCATTATTCATGTAAATGTTTTAAAAAAGAAAATCCTTCTAAAAAGAAACTTAGAAAAATCAATACCAAAATTGATGATGTAAATACTGAAAAGGAACAATCTGATTTAAGTTCCTCAGAAGAAGAAGAATATGAATCTGATTCATCAACTGATATTGAAGAAAATAGTCCTCAGATTCAACTCATCAAACAATTCCAATCATGTACATGTCATTCAGATGATGAAGAATCTGAAGGAAAATGGTCGATACCATCTGATGAAGATCTTGGTATCCACATTCGTGTCCTCACGGCCCTCAAAAATTACTTTTAGAAATGATTGATAACATACCTGATCCAGAGAAAAAAGTTCAATTTTTAAATCAGATTCTTTTTCGACTTCTTTTTCTTTCCCTTTATCTTTTGCTGAAGAGTAACAAAACTTTCCACCACGAAGATATTCTGTAACTGAGCCATCGGGATTAACATGAGAGTCAGGGTCCCAACGAGGATGGAGATCTTCAAGAGGCGCAACTTCATCATCTGGATCATGATTACTATCCCAATCATGATTACCAACTTTTTTCTTTGGGAGATATTCTTCTAGAATTTGCTTGATCTTTTCTTCAAAATTGACGGAGTCAACAGACATATCCATCGGCTCAGGAGATTTTTCTCAAGCAATTTCTTTGGCAATCTTTTTGGCTAATAGATCAGCCATGAGCATTTCATTCTCAAAAGGCTTTTCTTAAAGAAGAGGAATTTCTTCTTTAACAGGAGGAGAGATTTGATTCAGAATTCTCTCATAAGTATCATTTTCAATCTTAGACCACCACTTTTGATAAAAAGTTTGATAAAGAGATGGTAAATCATATAAGTCCTTTTTTACTTCAAACTTCCATTGGAAAATATAAGGGATATGAAATTTAGCAAAGAAGCGAAGCATATTGATGGCTTCACATGGAACCTTTTCTTCAACCTGAGAGAACTTAATAAACAAATAACGAAAATTATCAGGAAGGATTTTCTGAGAAGCACCATAATATGACCACCAGGTGAAGAGAAACCAGGATGGAAAATTGCGATGAATAGGAGTGACATCAGGACTTTCTTCTTTGAATCTGATGAACCAGGAGTGATTATACTGGCGATTTTGCCACATCAAAGCATATTTCCAGGCATCAATATAGTCCCAATAATTAAAGAAATCAGTCGAATTGTATAATTTGACTGATTTTGTCATGTACAAGGGATCATCCCAATCTTCCTCAGTAAGGATTTTGAGAATAGTGAACTTTGAGTAAGTGATGATACGATTTGCATTCTTGTTGAGGAAGATGAGGACACTTTTCGTCTGATTTAAAATATTGAGTTATCAGGGGAATAATAATGAAGCCCCTTCTCAAATAGAAAATAAACATTATCTTCTACAGATCTTTCTTTCATAAGACAATCTGAAGTAACAAGAATTCTGTTACCGGTGTAAAGATATAATTCTGATTGACTTGGGTCTTTTGTAGGAATAAAACCCTTTTGGCTTTCTTCTTGATCTACCAAATTCTCAAACCCTTTTTCTTCATGAACGGGGAAGAACTACTTGCCATTTTGTCGTCCCTGAAGAAATTCTCTAGTAAGAAAGTCAAGGAGAGAGTTAGAATTTCCATTAATAAATTCAATTTTAAATTCAAACACTCATAAAATGGCTTGCCATCTAGCAAATATTTGCTTAGAGACAAGATTTTTGACATCTTTTTCCAGAATTTCTTTTGCAGCCTTAGCATCAACTCTGATCAGAAATTCTTTGTTTAATAAATCATGTTGGAATTTCGTCACACAAATAACTATGGCAAGAACTTCCTTTTTGATAGTTGAATATTTCTTTTGAGCTTCATTCCATAATCCTGAATTAAATCTTATTAATTCTTCTTGTGAATCTTTTTGTTGTAAAAGGATTCCACCATATCCGATATCAGAGGCATCAGTTTGAACTATTTTGAAAGCTTCTGGGTCAGATAAACATCTACAAGGAAGATTTTTAAATCTTTCTTTAATCTTTTTTACTGCAATAGTGTGATGGATAGACCACTCCTTAGGATTTTTCTTTAATCTTTCTTGGAGAAGTTTTCTATCTTTTGCCAAATCCTGATAGAAAAATCCAACATAATTTAGACATCCAAGAAATCTTTGTAGCATATTTTTATCCTTAATTTCATCTGGGAATTTATTAGCAAATTGAATAACTCTATTAGTCGGAGTTATTTTTCTGTCTTGGATTTCAAATCCTAAGAACCTGATTTTCTGCTGAAAGAGATTCATCTTTCTTTTAGATAAAGCCAATCCATTTTCTTTTATGACTCTTTTGAAGATATTCAAATGTTTCCAATGTTGTAACACAGATTCTGAAAAGATAAGAATATCATCAATGTAAACAATGACAAACTGGGTATAAGACGAGAAAATATTATTCATAATATTCTGGAATTCAAACGGAGCATTTTTCAATCCAAAAGGCATAACATTCCATTCATAATGCTCCATTGGAACAGTGAATACAGTTTTATATCTATCTTCTTCTTTTATCTGAATCTACCAAAATCCTGATTTTAAATCAAATTTTGAAAATATTTTGGCATTGTTTAATCTGTTTAGCAAATCCTGAGTATTAGGCAAAGGATACCTGATAGATTGTAAGACTTTGTTTAATGGTTTATAATTGATTACCAACCTTGGAACTCCTCTTTCGATTTCAGCGGCCTTTTCAACATAAAATGCCGTACAGCTCCAAGGGGATTTGCTTTTTCTAATTAATCCTTTCTTCAGAAGATCATTGATTTCTTCTTGGCAAAGCTTCAAATGGGCAGCATCCATTTGAGATGGACGAGCTTTAGTAGGAATATCTTTTTCATTAAAATCTTTTACATATGGTAATCCTACTATGTGTTTTTTTCTATTCCAAAAGGCTGATGGTAATTCATAACAGCATTCTTCTTCAATCTATTTGGTGAATTCTTCTAATTTTGTTTTAAATTCTTTTTTCTCCAATTCTTTTGTCATTTGGACACATTTAATTTCATTTTTTAATCAATTTATGTAATTTTCTCTGGTGTCAATAACTTGATTTATCCTTTGGATTTTCGTCTCACAAGGATCATCTATAAAATCAAGATTTACTTCAATCCCTTTGATATTTGTAGAAATTCCTTTTGTTGTTACAGAAAAAGGTTGGATTTGAAGAATAAATGGAGATCCAAGGAGTACATCGTTAACAATATCTTCTGAGATAATAAAGGGTGAAGTAACACAGACTCCTTTCATGCAAACATGAACATTTGGGATTTTTCTTTCTATGGAAATGGTCGTTCCATTAGCAGCAGACACAAACTGTTTTGATTCACTTGTAAATTCAATGGGAACGATTCCAAGTCTGATAACATTTAAGTCAGCACCAGTGTCAATTATGGCATTAACAATCTTCTCGAAGTTTTTAATTTTTATTTTTACGTGAACTCTCCACTGTTGGTAAATACATTTTGTAGGAATTACACCAGTAGAGATTTTGCTAATTTCTCCTTTAATTCTTTGGACAAATTTGTTAATGTGGACAAACAGGACAAAGTGGATGAACTGAACAAAGTGGACAAACTGTACAAATTTGACGAACTGGACAAAGTGGACAAACTGTAAAAAATGGGTAAATTGGAAAAAGTGGACTAAATTGACAACCTGGACGAATACGACGAATTGGACAAACTGGACGAACTGGACAAATCAGATAAACTGGACAAATTGGACAAATTCATGAAACTGGACAAACTTGACAAAGTAGACAAACTGGACGAACTGGACAAAGTGGACAAACTAGACGAATTCGAAAGAGTAGAGAAACATGACAAAGTGGACAAACTGTAGAAAGTGGGCAAATTGGAAAAAGTGGACTAACTTGATAAACTGAACGAATAGGACGAATTGGACAAACTAGACAAACAGGACGAGCTGGACAAACTCGTCAAACTGGACCAAATGGACAAAGTACACAAACTGGACATTGTGGACAAAGTGAACAAACATGATAAAGTAGACAAAGTGGATAAACAAATTGAACTGCAAAAGTTGAACAGAGTGAACAAACTGGACATCTTGTACAAACTGGACAAACTGCACAAACTGGCTAAATTTGACCAACTCGACAAAGTGGACAAGCTTGACCATTGGGACGAACTAGACGATTTGGACAAATTAGATAAACATGTCAAACTGGTCAAACTATACCATCTAAACAAACTTAATAAACTAGACAAACTGGATGAAATGAGCAAAGTAGATAAACTCGACAAACTGGACAAAGTGAGCAAAGTGAACAAAATGGACAAACTAGACAAACTGGACCAACTGGAAGAACTAAACGATTTGGACAAATTAGATAAACATGTCAAACTGGTCAAACTGTACCATCTAAACAAACTTAATAAACTAGACAAACTGGATGAAATGAGCAAAGTAGATAAACTCGACAAACTGGACAAAGTGAGAAAAGTGAACAAAATGGACAAACTAGACAAACTGGACCAACTGGACAAACTAGACGATTTGGACAAATTAGATAAACTGATGAAACTAGACAAATTCGATAAACTAGACAATGTAGACAAACTTGACAAAATAGACATACTGGACAAAGTGAACAAAGTAGACAAACTGGACAAAGTGAACAAAGTAGGCAAACAGGACAAAATGAGCAAAGAGAACAAAGTAGACAAACTGGACAAAGTGAGCAAAGTGGATAAATTTGTCAAACAGGACAAACATGACAAAGTGGATAAACAGAAGGGTCATTATTCATGTAAATGTTTTAAAAAAGAAAATCCTTCTAAAAAGAAACTTAGAAAAATCAATACCAAAATTGATGATGTAAATACTGAAAAGGAACAATCTGATTTAAGTTCCTCAGAAGAAGAAGAAGAATATGAATCTGATTCATCAACTGATATTGAAGAAAATAGTCCTCAGATTCAACTCATCAAACAATTCCAATCATGTACATGTCATTCAGATGATGAAGAATCTGAAGGAAAATGGTCGATACCATCTGATGAAGATCTTGGTATCCACATTCGTGTCCTCACGGTCCCCAAAAATTACTTTTAGAAATGATTGATAACATACCTGATCCAGAGAAAAAAGTTCAATTTTTAAATCAGATTCTTTTTCGACTTCTTTTTCTTTCCCTTTATCTTTTGCTGAAGAGTAACAAAACTTTCCACCACGAAGATATTCTGTAACTGAGCCATCGGGATTAACATGAGAGTCAGGGTCCCAACGAGGATGGAGATCTTCAAGAGGCGCAACTTCATCATCTGGATCATGATTACTATCCCAATCATGATTACCAACTTTTTTCTTTGGGAGATATTCTTCTAGAATTTGCTTGATCTTTTCTTCAAAATTGACGGAGTCAACAGACATATCCATCGGCTCAGGAGATTTTTCTCAAGCAATTTCTTTGGCAATCTTTTTGGCTAATAGATCAGCCATGAGCATTTCATTCTCAAAAGGCTTTTCTTAAAGAAGAGGAATTTCTTCTTTAACAGGAGGAGAGATTTGATTCAGAATTCTCTCATAAGTATCATTTTCAATCTTAGACCACCACTTTTGATAAAAAGTTTGATAAAGAGATGGTAAATCATATAAGTCCTTTTTTACTTCAAACTTCCATTGGAAAATATAAGGGATATGAAATTTAGCAAAGAAGCGAAGCATATTGATGGCTTCACATGGAACCTTTTCTTCAACCTGAGAGAACTTAATAAACAAATAACGAAAATTATCAGGAAGGATTTTCTGAGAAGCACCATAATATGACCACCAGGTGAAGAGAAACCAGGATGGAAAATTGCGATGAATAGGAGTGACATCAGGACTTTCTTCTTTGAATCTGATGAACCAGGAGTGATTATACTGGCGATTTTGCCACATCAAAGCATATTTCCAGGCATCAATATAGTCCCAATAATTAAAGAAATCAGTCGAATTGTATAATTTGACTGATTTTGTCATGTACAAGGGATCATCCCAATCTTCCTCAGTAAGGATTTTGAGAATAGTGAACTTTGAGTAAGTGATGATACGATTTGCATTCTTGTTGAGGAAGATGAGGACACTTTTCGTCTGATTTAAAATATTGAGTTATCAGGGGAATAATAATGAAGCCCCTTCTCAAATAGAAAATAAACATTATCTTCTACAGATCTTTCTTTCATAAGACAATCTGAAGTAACAAGAATTCTGTTACCGGTGTAAAGATATAATTCTGATTGACTTGGGTCTTTTGTAGGAATAAAACCCTTTTGGCTTTCTTCTTGATCTACCAAATTCTCAAACCCTTTTTTCTTCATGAACGGGAAGAACTACTTGCCATTTTGTCGTCCCTGAAGAAATTCTCTAGTAAGAAAGTCAAGGAGAGTTAGAATTTCCATTAATAAATTCAATTTTAAATTCAAACACTCATAAAATGGCTTGCCATCTAGCAAATATTTGCTTAGAGACAAGATTTTTGACATCTTTTTCCAGAATTTCTTTTGCAGCCTTAGCATCAACTCTGATCAGAAATTCTTTGTTTAATAAATCATGTTGGAATTTCGTCACACAAATAACTATGGCAAGAACTTCCTTTTTGATAGTTGAATATTTCTTTTGAGCTTCATTCCATAATCCTGAATTAAATCTTATTAATTCTTCTTGTGAATCTTTTTGTTGTAAAAGGATTCCACCATATCCGATATCAGAGGCATCAGTTTGAACTATTTTGAAAGCTTCTGGGTCAGATAAACATCTACAAGGAAGATTTTTAAATCTTTCTTTAATCTTTTTTACTGCAATAGTGTGATGGATAGACCACTCCTTAGGATTTTTCTTTAATCTTTCTTGGAGAAGTTTTCTATCTTTTGCCAAATCCTGATAGAAAAATCCAACATAATTTAGACATCCAAGAAATCTTTGTAGCATATTTTTATCCTTAATTTCATCTGGAATTTATTAGCAAATTGAATAACTCTATTAGTCGGAGTTATTTTTCTGTCTTGGATTTCAAATCCTAAGAACCTGATTTTCTGCTGAAAGAGATTCATCTTTCTTTTAGATAAAGCCAATCCATTTTCTTTTATGACTCTTTTGAAGATATTCAAATGTTTCCAATGTTGTAACACAGATTCTGAAAAGATAAGAATATCATCAATGTAAACAATGACAAACTGGGTATAAGACGAGAAAATATTATTCATAATATTCTGGAATTCAAACGGAGCATTTTTCAATCCAAAAGGCATAACATTCCATTCATAATGCTCCATTGGAACAGTGAATACAGTTTTATATCTATCTTCTTCTTTTATCTGAATCTACCAAAATCCTGATTTTAAATCAAATTTTGAAAATATTTTGGCATTGTTTAATCTGTTTAGCAAATCCTGAGTATTAGGCAAAGGATACCTGATAGATTGTAAGACTTTGTTTAATGGTTTATAATTGATTACCAACCTTGGAACTCCTCTTTCGATTTCAGCGGCCTTTTCAACATAAAATGCCGTACAGCTCCAAGGGGATTTGCTTTTTCTAATTAATCCTTTCTTCAGAAGATCATTGATTTCTTCTTGGCAAAGCTTCAAATGGGCAGCATCCATTTGAGATGGACGAGCTTTAGTAGGAATATCTTTTTCATTAAAATCTTTTACATATGGTAATCCTACTATGTGTTTTTTTCTATTCCAAAAGGCTGATGGTAATTCATAACAGCATTCTTCTTCAATCTATTTGGTGAATTCTTCTAATTTTGTTTTAAATTCTTTTTTCTCCAATTCTTTTGTCATTTGGACACATTTAATTTCATTTTTTAATCAATTTATGTAATTTTCTCTGGTGTCAATAACTTGATTTATCCTTTGGATTTTCGTCTCACAAGGATCATCTATAAAATCAAGATTTACTTCAATCCCTTTGATATTTGTAGAAATTCCTTTTGTTGTTACAGAAAAAGGTTGGATTTGAAGAATAAATGGAGATCCAAGGAGTACATCGTTAACAATATCTTCTGAGATAATAAAGGGTGAAGTAACACAGACTCCTTTCATGCAAACATGAACATTTGGGATTTTTCTTTCTATGGAAATGGTCGTTCCATTAGCAGCAGACACAAACTGTTTTGATTCACTTGTAAATTCAATGGGAACGATTCCAAGTCTGATAACATTTAAGTCAGCACCAGTGTCAATTATGGCATTAACAATCTTCTCGAAGTTTTTAATTTTTATTTTTACGTGAACTCTCCACTGTTGGTAAATACATTTTGTAGGAATTACACCAGTAGAGATTTTGCTAATTTCTCCTTTAATTCTTTGGACAAATTTGTTAATGTGGACAAACAGGACAAAGTGGATGAACTGAACAAAGTGGACAAACTGTACAAATTTGACGAACTGGACAAAGTGGACAAACTGTAAAAAATGGTAAATTGGAAAAAGTGGACTAAATTGACAACCTGGACGAATACGACGAATTGGACAAACTGGACGAACTGGACAAATCAGATAAACTGGACAAATTGGACAAATTCATGAAACTGGACAAACTTGACAAAGTAGACAAACTGGACGAACTGGACAAAGTGGACAAACTAGACGAATTCGAAAGAGTAGAGAAACATGACAAAGTGGACAAACTGTAGAAAGTGGGCAAATTGGAAAAAGTGGACTAACTTGATAAACTGAACGAATAGGACGAATTGGACAAACTAGACAAACAGGACGAGCTGGACAAACTCGTCAAACTGGACCAAATGGACAAAGTACACAAACTGGACATTGTGGACAAAGTGAACAAACATGATAAAGTAGACAAAGTGGATAAACAAATTGAACTGCAAAAGTTGAACAGAGTGAACAAACTGGACATCTTGTACAAACTGGACAAACTGCACAAACTGGCTAAATTTGACCAACTCGACAAAGTGGACAAGCTTGACCATTGGGACGAACTAGACGATTTGGACAAATTAGATAAACATGTCAAACTGGTCAAACTATACCATCTAAACAAACTTAATAAACTAGACAAACTGGATGAAATGAGCAAAGTAGATAAACTCGACAAACTGGACAAAGTGAGCAAAGTGAACAAAATGGACAAACTAGACAAACTGGACCAACTGGAAGAACTAAACGATTTGGACAAATTAGATAAACATGTCAAACTGGTCAAACTGTACCATCTAAACAAACTTAATAAACTAGACAAACTGGATGAAATGAGCAAAGTAGATAAACTCGACAAACTGGACAAAGTGAGAAAAGTGAACAAAATGGACAACTAGACAAACTGGACCAACTGGACAAACTAGACGATTTGGACAAATTAGATAAACTGATGAAACTAGACAAATTCGATAAACTAGACAATGTAGACAAACTTGACAAAATAGACATACTGGACAAAGTGAACAAAGTAGACAAACTGGACAAAGTGAACAAAGTAGGCAAACAGGACAAAATGAGCAAAGAGAACAAAGTAGACAAACTGGACAAAGTGAGCAAAGTGGATAAATTTGTCAAACAGGACAAACATGACAAAGTGGATAAACAGAAGGGTCATTATTCATGTAAATGTTTTAAAAAAGAAAATCCTTCTAAAAAGAAACTTAGAAAAATCAATACCAAAATTGATGATGTAAATACTGAAAAGGAACAATCTGATTTAAGTTCCTCAGAAGAAGAAGAAGAATATGAATCTGATTCATCAACTGATATTGAAGAAAATAGTCCTCAGATTCAACTCATCAAACAATTCCAATCATGTACATGTCATTCAGATGATGAAGAATCTGAAGGAAAATGGTCGATACCATCTGATGAAGATCTTGGTATCCACATTCGTGTCCTCACGGCCCCTCAAAAATTACTTTTAGAAATGATTGATAACATACCTGATCCAGAGAAAAAAAGTTCAATTTTTAAATCAGATTCTTTTTCGACTTCTTTTTCTTTCCCTTTATCTTTTGCTGAAGAGTAACAAAACTTTCCACCACGAAGATATTCTGTAACTGAGCCATCGGGATTAACATGAGAGTCAGGGTCCCAACGAGGATGGAGATCTTCAAGAGGCGCAACTTCATCATCTGGATCATGATTACTATCCCAATCATGATTACCAACTTTTTTCTTTGGGAGATATTCTTCTAGAATTTGCTTGATCTTTTCTTCAAAATTGACGGAGTCAACAGACATATCCATCGGCTCAGGAGATTTTTCTCAAGCAATTTCTTTGGCAATCTTTTTGGCTAATAGATCAGCCATGAGCATTTCATTCTCAAAAGGCTTTTCTTAAAGAAGAGGAATTTCTTCTTTAACAGGAGGAGAGATTTGATTCAGAATTCTCTCATAAGTATCATTTTCAATCTTAGACCACCACTTTTGATAAAAAGTTTGATAAAGAGATGGTAAATCATATAAGTCCTTTTTTACTTCAAACTTCCATTGGAAAATATAAGGGATATGAAATTTAGCAAAGAAGCGAAGCATATTGATGGCTTCACATGGAACCTTTCTTCAACCTGAGAGAACTTAATAAACAAATAACGAAAATTATCAGGAAGGATTTTCTGAGAAGCACCATAATATGACCACCAGGTGAAGAGAAACCAGGATGGAAAATTGCGATGAATAGGAGTGACATCAGGACTTTCTTCTTTGAATCTGATGAACCAGGAGTGATTATACTGGCGATTTTGCCACATCAAAGCATATTTCCAGGCATCAATATAGTCCCAATAATTAAAGAAATCAGTCGAATTGTATAATTTGACTGATTTTGTCATGTACAAGGGATCATCCCAATCTTCCTCAGTAAGGATTTTGAGAATAGTGAACTTTGAGTAAGTGATGATACGATTTGCATTCTTGTTGAGGAAGATGAGGACACTTTTCGTCTGATTTAAAATATTGAGTTATCAGGGGAATAATAATGAAGCCCCTTCTCAAATAGAAAATAAACATTATCTTCTACAGATCTTTCTTTCATAAGACAATCTGAAGTAACAAGAATTCTGTTACCGGTGTAAAGATATAATTCTGATTGACTTGGGTCTTTTGTAGGAATAAAACCCTTTTGGCTTTCTTCTTGATCTACCAAATTCTCAAACCCTTTTTTCTTCATGAACGGGGAAGAACTACTTGCCATTTTGTCGTCCCTGAAGAAATTCTCTAGTAAGAAAGTCAAGGAGAGAGTTAGAATTTCCATTAATAAATTCAATTTTAAATTCAAACACTCATAAAATGGCTTGCCATCTAGCAAATATTTGCTTAGAGACAAGATTTTTGACATCTTTTTCCAGAATTTCTTTTGCAGCCTTAGCATCAACTCTGATCAGAAATTCTTTGTTTAATAAATCATGTTGGAATTTCGTCACACAAATAACTATGGCAAGAACTTCCTTTTTGATAGTTGAATATTTCTTTTGAGCTTCATTCCATAATCCTGAATTAAATCTTATTAATTCTTCTTGTGAATCTTTTTGTTGTAAAAGGATTCCACCATATCCGATATCAGAGGCATCAGTTTGAACTATTTTGAAAGCTTCTGGGTCAGATAAACATCTACAAGGAAGATTTTTAAATCTTTCTTTAATCTTTTTTACTGCAATAGTGTGATGGATAGACCACTCCTTAGGATTTTTCTTTAATCTTTCTTGGAGAAGTTTTCTATCTTTTGCCAAATCCTGATAGAAAAATCCAACATAATTTAGACATCCAAGAAATCTTTGTAGCATATTTTTATCCTTAATTTCATCTGGGAATTTATTAGCAAATTGAATAACTCTATTAGTCGGAGTTATTTTCTGTCTTGGATTTCAAATCCTAAGAACCTGATTTTCTGCTGAAAGAGATTCATCTTTCTTTTAGATAAAGCCAATCCATTTTCTTTTATGACTCTTTTGAAGATATTCAAATGTTTCCAATGTTGTAACACAGATTCTGAAAAGATAAGAATATCATCAATGTAAACAATGACAAACTGGGTATAAGACGAGAAAATATTATTCATAATATTCTGGAATTCAAACGGAGCATTTTTCAATCCAAAAGGCATAACATTCCATTCATAATGCTCCATTGGAACAGTGAATACAGTTTTATATCTATCTTCTTCTTTTATCTGAATCTACCAAAATCCTGATTTTAAATCAAATTTTGAAAATATTTTGGCATTGTTTAATCTGTTTAGCAAATCCTGAGTATTAGGCAAAGGATACCTGATAGATTGTAAGACTTTGTTTAATGGTTTATAATTGATTACCAACCTTGGAACTCCTCTTTCGATTTCAGCGGCCTTTTCAACATAAAATGCCGTACAGCTCCAAGGGGATTTGCTTTTTCTAATTAATCCTTTCTTCAGAAGATCATTGATTTCTTCTTGGCAAAGCTTCAAATGGGCAGCATCCATTTGAGATGGACGAGCTTTAGTAGGAATATCTTTTTCATTAAAATCTTTTACATATGGTAATCCTACTATGTGTTTTTTTCTATTCCAAAAGGCTGATGGTAATTCATAACAGCATTCTTCTTCAATCTATTTGGTGAATTCTTCTAATTTTGTTTTAAATTCTTTTTTCTCCAATTCTTTTGTCATTTGGACACATTTAATTTCATTTTTTAATCAATTTATGTAATTTTCTCTGGTGTCAATAACTTGATTTATCCTTTGGATTTTCGTCTCACAAGGATCATCTATAAAATCAAGATTTACTTCAATCCCTTTGATATTTGTAGAAATTCCTTTTGTTGTTACAGAAAAAGGTTGGATTTGAAGAATAAATGGAGATCCAAGGAGTACATCGTTAACAATATCTTCTGAGATAATAAAGGGTGAAGTAACACAGACTCCTTTCATGCAAACATGAACATTTGGGATTTTTCTTTCTATGGAAATGGTCGTTCCATTAGCAGCAGACACAAACTGTTTTGATTCACTTGTAAATTCAATGGGAACGATTCCAAGTCTGATAACATTTAAGTCAGCACCAGTGTCAATTATGGCATTAACAATCTTCTCGAAGTTTTTAATTTTTATTTTTACGTGAACTCTCCACTGTTGGTAAATACATTTTGTAGGAATTACACCAGTAGAGATTTTGCTAATTTCTCCTTTAATTCTTTGGACAAATTTGTTAATGTGGACAAACAGGACAAAGTGGATGAACTGAACAAAGTGGACAAACTGTACAAATTTGACGAACTGGACAAAGTGGACAAACTGTAAAAAATGGGTAAATTGGAAAAAGTGGACTAAATTGACAACCTGGACGAATACGACGAATTGGACAAACTGGACGAACTGGACAAATCAGATAAACTGGACAAATTGGACAAATTCATGAAACTGGACAAACTTGACAAAGTAGACAAACTGGACGAACTGGACAAAGTGGACAAACTAGACGAATTCGAAAGAGTAGAGAAACATGACAAAGTGGACAAACTGTAGAAAGTGGGCAAATTGGAAAAAGTGGACTAACTTGATAAACTGAACGAATAGGACGAATTGGACAAACTAGACAAACAGGACGAGCTGGACAAACTCGTCAAACTGGACCAAATGGACAAAGTACACAAACTGGACATTGTGGACAAAGTGAACAAACATGATAAAGTAGACAAAGTGGATAAACAAATTGAACTGCAAAAGTTGAACAGAGTGAACAAACTGGACATCTTGTACAAACTGGACAAACTGCACAAACTGGCTAAATTTGACCAACTCGACAAAGTGGACAAGCTTGACCATTGGGACGAACTAGACGATTTGGACAAATTAGATAAACATGTCAAACTGGTCAAACTATACCATCTAAACAAACTTAATAAACTAGACAAACTGGATGAAATGAGCAAAGTAGATAAACTCGACAAACTGGACAAAGTGAGCAAAGTGAACAAAATGGACAAACTAGACAAACTGGACCAACTGGAAGAACTAAACGATTTGGACAAATTAGATAAACATGTCAAACTGGTCAAACTGTACCATCTAAACAAACTTAATAAACTAGACAAACTGGATGAAATGAGCAAAGTAGATAAACTCGACAAACTGGACAAAGTGAGAAAAGTGAACAAAATGGACAAACTAGACAAACTGGACCAACTGGACAAACTAGACGATTTGGACAAATTAGATAAACTGATGAAACTAGACAAATTCGATAAACTAGACAATGTAGACAAACTTGACAAAATAGACATACTGGACAAAGTGAACAAAGTAGACAAACTGGACAAAGTGAACAAAGTAGGCAAACAGGACAAAATGAGCAAAGAGAACAAAGTAGACAAACTGGACAAAGTGAGCAAAGTGGATAAATTTGTCAAACAGGACAAACATGACAAAGTGGATAAACAGAAGGGTCATTATTCATGTAAATGTTTTAAAAAAGAAAATCCTTCTAAAAAGAAACTTAGAAAAATCAATACCAAAATTGATGATGTAAATACTGAAAAGGAACAATCTGATTTAAGTTCCTCAGAAGAAGAAGAAGAATATGAATCTGATTCATCAACTGATATTGAAGAAAATAGTCCTCAGATTCAACTCATCAAACAATTCCAATCATGTACATGTCATTCAGATGATGAAGAATCTGAAGGAAAATGGTCGATACCATCTGATGAAGATCTTGGTATCCACATTCGTGTCCTCACGGCCCCTCAAAAATTACTTTTAGAAATGATTGATAACATACCTGATCCAGAGAAAAAAGTTCAATTTTTAAATCAGATTCTTTTTCGACTTCTTTTTCTTTCCCTTTATCTTTTGCTGAAGAGTAACAAAACTTTCCACCACGAAGATATTCTGTAACTGAGCCATCGGGATTAACATGAGAGTCAGGGTCCCAACGAGGATGGAGATCTTCAAGAGGCGCAACTTCATCATCTGGATCATGATTACTATCCCAATCATGATTACCAACTTTTTTCTTTGGGAGATATTCTTCTAGAATTTGCTTGATCTTTTCTTCAAAATTGACGGAGTCAACAGACATATCCATCGGCTCAGGAGATTTTTCTCAAGCAATTTCTTTGGCAATCTTTTTGGCTAATAGATCAGCCATGAGCATTTCATTCTCAAAAGGCTTTTCTTAAAGAAGAGGAATTTCTTCTTTAACAGGAGGAGAGATTTGATTCAGAATTCTCTCATAAGTATCATTTTCAATCTTAGACCACCACTTTTGATAAAAAGTTTGATAAAGAGATGGTAAATCATATAAGTCCTTTTTTACTTCAAACTTCCATTGGAAAATATAAGGGATATGAAATTTAGCAAAGAAGCGAAGCATATTGATGGCTTCACATGGAACCTTTTCTTCAACCTGAGAGAACTTAATAAACAAATAACGAAAATTATCAGGAAGGATTTTCTGAGAAGCACCATAATATGACCACCAGGTGAAGAGAAACCAGGATGGAAAATTGCGATGAATAGGAGTGACATCAGGACTTTCTTCTTTGAATCTGATGAACCAGGAGTGATTATACTGGCGATTTTGCCACATCAAAGCATATTTCCAGGCATCAATATAGTCCCAATAATTAAAGAAATCAGTCGAATTGTATAATTTGACTGATTTTGTCATGTACAAGGGATCATCCCAATCTTCCTCAGTAAGGATTTTGAGAATAGTGAACTTTGAGTAAGTGATGATACGATTTGCATTCTTGTTGAGGAAGATGAGGACACTTTTCGTCTGATTTAAAATATTGAGTTATCAGGGGAATAATAATGAAGCCCCTTCTCAAATAGAAAATAAACATTATCTTCTACAGATCTTTCTTTCATAAGACAATCTGAAGTAACAAGAATTCTGTTACCGGTGTAAAGATATAATTCTGATTGACTTGGGTCTTTTGTAGGAATAAAACCCTTTTGGCTTTCTTCTTGATCTACCAAATTCTCAAACCCTTTTTTCTTCATGAACGGGGAAGAACTACTTGCCATTTTGTCGTCCCTGAAGAAATTCTCTAGTAAGAAAGTCAAGGAGAGAGTTAGAATTTCCATTAATAAATTCAATTTTAAATTCAAACACTGATAAAATGGCTTGCCATCTAGCAATATTTGCTTTAGAGACAAGATTTTTGACATCTTTTCCAGAATTTCTTTTGCAGCCTTAGCATCAACTCTGATCAGAAATTCTTTGTTTAATAATCATGTTGGAATTTCGTCACACAAATAACTATGGCAAGAACTTCCTTTTTGATAGTTGAATATTTCTTTTGAGCTTCATTCCATAATCCTGAATTAATCTTATTAATTCTTCTTGTGAATCTTTTTGTTGTAAAAGGATTCCACCATATCCGATATCAGAGGCATCAGTTTGAACTATTTTGAAAGCTTCTGGGTCAGATAAACATCTACAAGGAAGTTTTAAATCTTCTTTAATCTTTTTACTGCAATAGTGTGATGGATAGACCACTCCTTAGGATTTTTCTTTAATCTTTCTTGGAGAAGTTTTCTATCTTTTGCCAAATCCTGATAGAAAAATCCAAATAATTTAGACATCCAAGAAATCTTTGTAGCATATTTTTATCCTTAATTTCATCTGGGAATTTATTAGCAAATTGAATAACTCTATTAGTCGGAGTTATTTTTCTGTCTTGGATTTCAAATCCTAAGAACCTGATTTTCTGCTGAAAGAGATTCATCTTTCTTTTAGATAAAGCCAATCCATTTTCTTTTATGACTCTTTTGAAGATATTCAAATGTTTCCAATGTTGTAACACAGATTCTGAAAGATAAGAATATCATCAATGTAAACAATGACAAACTGGGTATAAGACGAGAAATATTATTCATAATATTCTGGAATTCAAACGGAGCATTTTTCAATCCAAAAGGCATAACATTCCATTCATAATGTCCATTGGAACAGTGAATACAGTTTTATATCTATCTTCTTCTTTATCTGAATCTACCAAAATCCTGATTTTAAATCAAATTTTGAAAATATTTTGGCATTGTTTAATCTGTTTAGCAAATCCTGAGTATTAGGCAAAGGATACCTGATAGATTGTAAGACTTTGTTTAATGGTTTATAATTGATTACCAACCTTGGAACTCCTCTTTCGATTTCAGCGGCCTTTTCAACATAAAATGCCGTACAGCTCCAAGGGGATTTGCTTTTTCTAATTAATCCTTTCTTCAGAAGATCATTGATTTCTTCTTGGCAAAGCTTCAAAATGGGCAGCATCCATTTGAGATGGACGAGCTTTAGTAGGAATATCTTTTTCATTAAAATCTTTTACATATGGTAATCCTACTATGTGTTTTTTTCTATTCCAAAAGGCTGATGGTAATTCATAACAGCATTCTTCTTCAATCTATTTGGTGAATTCTTCTAATTTTGTTTTAAATTCTTTTTTCTCCAATTCTTTTGTCATTTGGACACATTTAATTTCATTTTTTAATCAATTTATGTAATTTTCTCTGGTGTCAATAACTTGATTTATCCTTTGGATTTTCGTCTCAAGGATCATCTATAAAATCAAGATTTACTTCAATCCCTTTGATATTTGTAGAAATTCCTTTTGTTGTTACAGAAAAAGGTTGGATTTGAAGAATAAATGGAGATCCAAGGAGTACTCGTTAACAATATCTTCTGAGATAATAAAGGGTGAAGTACACAGACTCCTTTCATGCAAACATGAACATTTGGGATTTTTCTTTCTATGGAAATGGTCGTTCCATTAGCAGCAGACACAAACTGTTTTGATTCACTTGTAAATTCAATGGGAACGATTCCAAGTCTGATAACATTTAAGTCAGCACCAGTGTCAATTATGGCATTAACAATCTTCTCGAAGTTTTTAATTTTTATTTTTACGTGAACTCTCCACTGTTGGTAAATACATTTTGTAGGAATTACACCAGTAGAGATTTTGCTAATTTCTCCTTTAATTCTTTGGACAAATTTGTTAATGTGGACAAACAGGACAAAGTGGATGAAACTGAACAAAGTGGACAAACTGTACAAATTTGACGAACTGGACAAAGTGGACAAACTGTAAAAAATGGGTAAATTGGAAAAAGTGGACTAAATTGACAACCTGGACGAATACGACGAATTGGACAAACTGGACGAACTGGACAAATCAGATAAACTGGACAAATTGGACAAATTCATGAAACTGGACAAACTTGACAAAGTAGAAAACTGGACGAACTGGACAAAGTGGACAAACTAGACGAATTCGAAAGAGTAGAGAAACATGACAAAGTGGACAAACTGAGAAAGTGGGCAATTGGAAAAAGTGGACTAACTTGATAAACTGAACGAATAGGACGAATTGGACAAACTAGACAAACAGGACGAGCTGGACAAACTCGTCAAACTGGACCAAATGGACAAAGTACACAAACTGGACATTGTGGACAAAGTGAACAAACATGATAAAGTAGACAAAGTGGATAAACAAATTGAACTGCAAAAGTTGAACAGAGTGAACAAACTGGACATCTTGTACAAACTGGACAAACTGCACAAACTGGCTAAATTTGACCAACTCGACAAAGTGGACAAGCTTGACCATTGGGACGAACTAGACGATTTGGACAAATTAGATAAACATGTCAAACTGGTCAAACTATACCATCTAAACAAACTTAATAAACTAGACAAACTGGATGAAATGAGCAAAGTAGATAAACTCGACAAAAACTGGACAAAGTGAGCAAAGTGAACAAAATGGACAAACTAGACAAACTGGACCAACTGGAAGAACTAAACGATTTGGACAAATTAGATAAACATGTCAAACTGGTCAAACTGTACCATCTAAACAAACTTAATAAACTAGACAAACTGGATGAAATGAGCAAAGTAGATAAACTCGACAAACTGGACAAAGTGAGAAAAGTGAACAAAATGGACAAACTAGACTGGACCAACTGGACAAACTAGACGATTTGGACAAATTAGATAAACTGATGAAACTAGACAAATTCGATAAACTAGACAATGTAGACAAACTTGACAAAATAGACATACTGGACAAAGTGAACAAAGTAGACAAACTGGACAAAGTGAACAAAGTAGGCAAACAGGACAAAATGAGCAAAGAGAACAAAGTAGACAAACTGGCAAAGTGAGCAAAGTGGATAAATTTGTCAAACAGGACAAACATGACAAAGTGGATAAACAGAAGGGTCATTATTCATGTAAATGTTTTAAAAAAGAAAATCCTTCTAAAAAGAAACTTAGAAAAATCAATACCAAAATTGATGATGTAAATACTGAAAAGGAACAATCTGATTTAAGTTCCTCAGAGAAGAAGAAGAATATGAATCTGATTCATCAACTGTATTGAAGAAAATAGTCCTCAGATTCAACTCATCAAACAATTCCAATCATGTACATGTCATTCAGATGATGAAGAATCTGAAGGAAAATGGTCGATACCATCTGATGAAGATCTTGGTATCCACATTCGTGTCCTCACGGCCCTCAAAAATTACTTTTAGAAATGATTGATAACATACCTGATCCAGAGAAAAAGTTCAATTTTTAAATCAGATTCTTTTTCGACTTCTTTTTCTTTCCCTTTATCTTTTGCTGAAGAGTAACAAAACTTTCCACCGAAGATATTCTGTAACTGAGCCATCGGGATTAACATGAGAGTCAGGGTCCCAACGAGGATGGAGATCTTCAAGAGGCGCAACTTCATCATCTGGATCATGATTTACTATCCCAATCATGATTACCAACTTTTTTCTTTGGGAGATATTCTTCTAGAATTTGCTTGATCTTTTCTTCAAAATTGACGGAGTCAACAGACATATCCATCGGCTCAGGAGATTTTTCTCAAGCAATTTCTTTGGCAATCTTTTTGGCTAATAGATCAGCCATGAGCATTTCATTCTCAAAAGGCTTTTCTTAAAGAAGAGGAATTTCTTCTTTAACAGGAGGAGAGATTTGATTCAGAATTCTCTCATAAGTATCATTTTCAATCTTAGACCACCACTTTTGATAAAAAGTTTGATAAAGAGATGGTAAATCATATAAGTCCTTTTTTACTTCAAACTTCCATTGGAAATATAAGGGATATGAAATTTAGCAAAGAAGCGAAGCATATTGATGGCTTCACATGGAACCTTTTCTTCAACCTGAGAGAACTTAATAAACAAATAACGAAATTATCAGGAAGGATTTTTCTGAGAAGCACCAATATGACCACCAGGTGAAGAGAAACCAGGATGGAAAATTGCGATGAATAGGAGTGACATCAGGACTTTCTTCTTTGAATCTGATGAACCAGGAGTGATTATACTGGCGGCGATTTTGCCACATCAAAGCATATTTCCAGGCATCAATATAGTCCCAATAATTAAAGAAATCAGTCGAATTGTATAATTTGACTGATTTGTCATGTACAAGGGATCATCCCAATCTTCCTCAGTAAGGATTTTGAGAATAGTGAACTTTGAGTAAGTGATGATACGATTTGCATTCTTGTTGAGGAAGATGAGGACACTTTTCGTCTGATTTAAAATATTGAGTTATCAGGGGAATAATAATGAAGCCCCTTCTCAAATAGAAAATAAACATTATCTTCTACAGATCTTTCTTTCATAAGACAATCTGAAGTAACAAGAATTCTGTTACCGGTGTAAAGATATAATTCTGATTGACTTGGGTCTTTTGTAGGAATAAAACCCTTTTGGCTTTCTTCTTGATCTACCAAATTCTCAAACCCTTTTTTCTTCATGAACGGGGAAGAACTACTTGCCATTTTGTCGTCCCTGAAGAAATTCTCTAGTAAGAAAGTCAAGGAGAGAGTTAGAATTTCCATTAATAAATTCAATTTTAAATTCAAACACTCATAAAATGGCTTGCCATCTAGCAAATATTTGCTTAGAGACAAGATTTTTGACATCTTTTTCCAGAATTTCTTTTGCAGCCTTAGCATCAACTCTGATCAGAAATTCTTTGTTTAATAAATCATGTTGGAATTTCGTCACACAAATAACTATGGCAAGAACTTCCTTTTTGATAGTTGAATATTTCTTTTGAGCTTCATTCCATAATCCTGAATTAAATCTTATTAATTCTTCTTGTGAATCTTTTTGTTGTAAAAGGATTCCACCATATCCGATATCAGAGGCATCAGTTTGAACTATTTTGAAAGCTTCTGGGTCAGATAAACATCTACAAGGAAGATTTTTAAATCTTTCTTTAATCTTTTTTACTGCAATAGTGTGATGGATAGACTCCTTAGGATTTTTCTTTAATCTTTCTTGGAGAAGTTTTCTATCTTTTGCCAAATCCTGATAGAAAAATCCAACATAATTTAGACATCCAAGAAATCTTTGTAGCATATTTTTATCCTTAATTTCATCTGGGAATTTATTAGCAAATTGAATAACTCTATTAGTCGGAGTTATTTTTCTGTCTTGGATTTCAAATCCTAAGAACCTGATTTTCTGCTGAAAGAGATTCATCTTTCTTTAGATAAAGCCAATCCATTTCTTTTATGACTCTTTTGAAGATATTCAAATGTTTCCAATGTTGTAACACAGATTCTGAAAAGATAAGAATATCATCAATGTAAACAATGACAAACTGGGTATAAGACGAGAAAATATTATTCATAATATTCTGGAATTCAAACGGAGCATTTTTCAATCCAAAAGGCATAACATTCCATTCATAATGCTCCATTGGAACAGTGAATACAGTTTTATATCTATCTTCTTCTTTTATCTGAATCTACCAAAATCCTGATTTTAAATCAAATTTTGAAAATATTTTGGCATTGTTTAATCTGTTTAGCAAATCCTGAGTATTAGGCAAAGGATACCTGATAGATTGTAAGACTTTGTTTAATGGTTTTAATTGATTACCAACCTTGGAACTCCTCTTTCGATTTCAGCGGCCTTTTCAACATAAAATGCCGTACAGCTCCAAGGGGATTTGCTTTTTTCTAATTAATCCTTTCTTCAGAAGATCATTGATTTCTTCTTGGCAAAGCTTCAAATGGGCAGCATCCATTTGAGATGGACGAGCTTTAGTAGGAATATCTTTTTCATTAAATTTTACATATGGTAATCCTACTATGTGTTTTTTTCTATTCCAAAAGGCTGATGGTAATTCATAACAGCATTCTTCTTCAATCTATTTGGTGAATTCTTCTAATTTTGTTTTAAATTCTTTTTTCTCCAATTCTTTTGTCATTTGGACACATTTAATTTCATTTTTTAATCAATTTATGTAATTTTCTCTGGTGTCAATAACTTGATTTATCCTTTGGATTTTCGTCTCACAAGGATCATCTATAAAATCAAGATTTACTTCAATCCCTTTGATATTTGTAGAAATTCCTTTTGTTGTTACAGAAAAGGTTGGATTTGAAGAATAAATGGAGATCCAAGGAGTACATCGTTAACAAATCTTCTGAGATAATAAAGGGTGAAGTAACACAGACTCCTTTCATGCAAACATGAACATTTGGGATTTTTCTTTCTATGGAAATGGTCGTTCCATTAGCAGCAGACACAAACTGTTTTGATTCACTTGTAAATTCAATGGGAACGATTCCAAGTCTGATAACATTTAAGTCAGCACCAGTGTCAATTATGGCATTAACAATCTTCTCGAAGTTTTTAATTTTTATTTTTACGTGAACTCTCCACTGTTGGTAAATACATTTTGTAGGAATTACACCAGTAGAGATTTTGCTAATTTCTCCTTTAATTCTTTGGACAAATTTGTTAATGTGGACAAACAGGACAAAGTGGATGAACTGAACAAAGTGGACAAACTGTACAAATTTGACGAACTGGACAAAGTGGACAAACTGTAAAAAATGGGTAAATTGGAAAAAGTGGACTAAATTGACAACCTGGACGAATACGACGAATTGGACAAACTGGACGAACTGGACAAATCAGATAAACTGGACAAATTGGACAAATTCATGAAACTGGACAAACTTGACAAAGTAGACAAACTGGACGAACTGGACAAAGTGGACAAACTAGACGAATTCGAAAGAGTAGAGAAACATGACAAAGTGGACAAACTGTAGAAAGTGGGCAAATTGGAAAAAGTGGACTAACTTGATAAACTGAACGAATAGGACGAATTGGACAAACTAGACAAACAGGACGAGCTGGACAAACTCGTCAAACTGGACCAAATGGACAAAGTACACAAACTGGACATTGTGGACAAAGTGAACAAACATGATAAAGTAGACAAAGTGGATAAACAAATTGAACTGCAAAAGTTGAACAGAGTGAAAAACTGGACATCTTGTACAAACTGGACAAACTGCACAAACTGGCTAAATTTGACCAACTCGACAAAGTGGACAAGCTTGACCATTGGGACGAACTAGACGATTTGGGACAAATTAGATAAACATGTCAAACTGGTCAAACTATACCATCTAAACAAACTTAATAAACTAGACAAACTGGATGAAATGAGCAAAGTAGATAAACTCGACAAACTGGACAAAGTGAGCAAAGTGAACAAAATGGACAAACTAGACAAACTGGACCAACTGGAAGAACTAAACGATTTGGACAAATTAGATAAACATGTCAAACTGGTCAAACTGTACCATCTAAACAAACTTAATAAACTAGACAAACTGGATGAAATGAGCAAAGTAGATAAACTCGACAAAACTGGACAAAGTGAGAAAAGTGAACAAAATGGACAAACTAGACAAACTGGACCAACTGGACAAACTAGACGATTTGGACAATTAGATAAACTGATGAAACTAGACAAATTCGATAAACTAGACAATGTAGACAAACTTGACAAAATAGACATACTGGACAAAGTGAACAAAGTAGACAAACTGGACAAAGTGAACAAAGTAGGCAAACAGGCAAAATGAGCAAAGAGAACAAAGTAGACAAACTGGACAAAGTGAGCAAAGTGGATAAATTTGTCAAACAGGACAAACATGACAAAGTGGATAAACAGAAGGGTCATTATTCATGTAAATGTTTTAAAAAAGAAAATCCTTCTAAAAAGAAACTTAGAAAAATCAATACCAAAATTGATGATGTAAATACTGAAAAGGAACAATCTGATTTAAGTTCCTCAGAAGAAGAAGAAGAATATGAATCTGATTCATCAACTGATATTGAAGAAAATAGTCCTCAGATTCAACTCATCAAACAATTCCAATCATGTACATGTCATTCAGATGATGAAGAATCTGAAGGAAAATGGTCGATACCATCTGATGAAGATCTTGGTATCCACATTCGTGTCCTCACGGCCCCTCAAAAATTACTTTTAGAAATGATTGATAACATACCTGATCCAGAGAAAAAAGTTCAATTTTTAAATCAGATTCTTTTTCGACTTCTTTTTCTTTCCCTTTATCTTTTGCTGAAGAGTAACAAAACTTTCCACCACGAAGATATTCTGTAACTGAGCCATCGGGATTAACATGAGAGTCAGGGTCCCAACGAGGATGGAGATCTTCAAGAGGCGCAACTTCATCATCTGGATCATGATTACTATCCCAATCATGATTACCAACTTTTTTCTTTGGGAGATATTCTTCTAGAATTTGCTTGATCTTTTCTTCAAAATTGACGGAGTCAACAGACATATCCATCGGCTCAGGAGATTTTTCTCAAGCAATTTCTTTGGCAATCTTTTTGGCTAATAGATCAGCCATGAGCATTTCATTCTCAAAAGGCTTTTCTTAAAGAAGGGAATTTCTTCTTTAACAGGAGGAGAGATTTGATTCAGAATTCTCTCATAAGTATCATTTTCAATCTTAGACCACCACTTTTGATAAAAAGTTTGATAAAGAGATGGTAAATCATATAAGTCCTTTTTTACTTCAAACTTCCATTGGAAAATATAAGGGATATGAAATTTAGCAAAGAAGCGAAGCATATTGATGGCTTCACATGGAACCTTTTCTTCAACCTGAGAGAACTTAATAAACAAATAACGAAAATTATCAGGAAGGATTTTCTGAGAAGCACCATAATATGACCACCAGGTGAAGAGAAACCAGGATGGAAAATTGCGATGAATAGGAGTGACATCAGGACTTTCTTCTTTGAATCTGATGAACCAGGAGTGATTATATGGCGATTTTGCCACATCAAAGCATATTTCCAGGCATCAATATAGTCCCAATAATTAAAGAAATCAGTCGAATTGTATAATTTGACTGATTTTGTCATGTACAAGGGATCATCCCAATCTTCCTCAGTAAGGATTTTGAGAATAGTGAACTTTGAGTAAGTGATGATACGATTTGCATTCTTGTTGAGGAAGATGAGGACTTTTCGTCTGATTTAAAATATTGAGTTATCAGGGGAATAATAATGAAGCCCCTTCTCAAATAGAAAATAAACATTATCTTCTACAGATCTTTCTTTCATAAGACAATCTGAAGTAACAAGAATTCTGTTACCGGTGTAAAGATATAATTCTGATTGACTTGGGTCTTTTGTAGGAATAAAACCCTTTGGCTTTCTTCTTGATCTACCAAATTCTCAAACCCTTTTTTCTTCATGAAAGGGGAAGAACTACTTGCCATTTTGTCGTCCCTGAAGAAATTCTCTAGTAAGAAAGTCAAGGAGAGAGTTAGAATTTCCATTAATAAATTCAATTTTAAATTCAAACACTGATAAAATGGCTTGCCATCTAGCAAATATTTGCTTAGAGACAAGATTTTTGACATCTTTTTCCAGAATTTCTTTTGCAGCCTTAGCATCAACTCTGATCAGAAATTCTTTGTTTAATAAATCATGTTGGAATTTCGTCACACAAATAACTATGGCAAGAACTTCCTTTTTGATAGTTGAATATTTCTTTTGAGCTTCATTCCATAATCCTGAATTAAATCTTATTAATTCTTCTTGTGAATCTTTTTGTTGTAAAAGGATTCCACCATATCCGATATCAGAGGCATCAGTTTGAACTATTTTGAAAGCTTCTGGGTCAGATAAACATCTACAAGGAAGATTTTTAAATCTTTCTTTAATCTTTTTTACTGCAATAGTGTGATGGATAGACCACTCCTTAGGATTTTTCTTTAATCTTTCTTGGAGAAGTTTTCTATCTTTTGCCAAATCCTGATAGAAAAATCCAACATAATTTAGACATCCAAGAAATCTTTGTAGCATATTTTTATCCTTAATTTCATCTGGGAATTTATTAGCAAATTGAATAACTCTATTAGTCGGAGTTATTTTTCTGTCTTGGATTTCAAATCCTAAGAACCTGATTTTCTGCTGAAAGAGATTCATCTTTCTTTTAGATAAAGCCAATCCATTTTCTTTTATGACTCTTTTGAAGATATTCAAATGTTTCCAATGTTGTAACACAGATTCTGAAAAGATAAGAATATCATCAATGTAAACAATGACAAACTGGGTATAAGACGAGAAAATATTATTCATAATATTTCTGGAATTCAAACGGAGCATTTTTCAATCCAAAAGGCATAACATTCCATTCATAATGCTCCATTGGAACAGTGAATACAGTTTTATATCTATCTTCTTCTTTTATCTGAATCTACCAAAATCCTGATTTTAAATCAAATTTTGAAAATATTTTGGCATTGTTTAATCTGTTTAGCAAATCCTGAGTATTAGGCAAAGGATACCTGATAGATTGTAAGACTTTGTTTAATGGTTTATAATTGATTACCAACCTTGGAACTCCTCTTTCGATTTCAGCGGCCTTTTCAACATAAAATGCCGTACAGCTCCAAGGGGATTTGCTTTTTCTAATTAATCCTTTCTTCAGAAGATCATTGATTTCTTCTTGGCAAAGCTTCAAATGGGCAGCATCCATTTGAGATGGACGAGCTTTAGTAGGAATATCTTTTTCATTAAAATCTTTTACATATGGTAATCCTACTATGTGTTTTTTTCTATTCCAAAAGGCTGATGGTAATTCATAACAGCATTCTTCTTCAATCTATTTGGTGAATTCTTCTAATTTTGTTTTAAATTCTTTTTTCTCCAATTCTTTTGTCATTTGGACACATTTAATTTCATTTTTTAATCAATTTATGTAATTTTCTCTGGTGTCAATAACTTGATTTATCCTTTGGATTTTCGTCTCACAAGGATCATCTATAAAATCAAGATTTACTTCAATCCCTTTGATATTTGTAGAAATTCCTTTTGTTGTTACAGAAAAAGGTTGGATTTGAAGAATAAATGGAGATCCAAGGAGTACATCGTTAACAATATCTTCTGAGATAATAAAGGGTGAAGTAACACAGACTCCTTTCATGCAAACATGAACATTTGGGATTTTTCTTTCTATGGAAATGGTCGTTCCATTAGCAGCAGACACAAACTGTTTTGATTCACTTGTAAATTCAATGGGAACGATTCCAAGTCTGATAACATTTAAGTCAGCACCAGTGTCAATTATGGCATTAACAATCTTCTCGAAGTTTTTAATTTTTATTTTTACGTGAACTCTCCACTGTTGGTAAATACATTTTGTAGGAATTACACCAGTAGAGATTTTGCTAATTTCTCCTTTAATTCTTTGGACAAATTTGTTAATGTGGACAAACATGACAAAGTGGATGAACTGAACAAAGTGGACAAACTGTACAAATTTGACGAACTGGACAAAGTGGACAAACTGTAAAAAATGGGTAAATTGGAAAAAGTGGACTAAATTGACAACCTGGACGAATACGACGAATTGGACAAACTGGACGAACTGGACAAATCAGATAAACTGGACAAATTGGACAAATTCATGAAACTGGACAAACTTGACAAAGTAGACAAACTGGACGAAATGGACAAAGTGGACAAACTAGACGAATTCGAAAGAGTAGAGAAACATGACAAAGTGGACAAACTGTAGAAAGTGGGCAAATTGGAAAAAGTGGACTAACTTGATAAACTGAACGAATAGGACGAATTGGACAAACTAGACAAACAGGACGAGCTGGACAAACTCGTCAAACTGGACCAAATGGACAAAGTACACAAACTGGACATTGTGGACAAAGTGAACAAACATGATAAAGTAGACAAAGTGGATAAACAAATTGAACTGCAAAAGTTGAACAGAGTGAACAAACTGGACATCTTGTACAAACTGGACAAACTGCACAAACTGGCTAAATTTGACCAACTCGACAAAGTGGACAAGCTTGACCATTGGGACGAACTAGACGATTTGGACAAATTAGATAAACATGTCAAACTGGTCAAACTATACCATCTAAACAAACTTAATAAACTAGACAAACTGGATGAAATGAGCAAAGTAGATAAACTCGACAAACTGGACAAAGTGAGCAAAGTGAACAAAATGGACAAACTAGACAAACTGGACCAACTGGAAGAACTAAACGATTTGGACAAATTAGATAAACATGTCAAACTGGTCAAACTGTACCATCTAAACAAACTTAATAAACTAGACAAACTGGATGAAATGAGCAAAGTAGATAAACTCGACAAACTGGACAAAGTGAGAAAAGTGAACAAAATGGACAAACTAGACAAACTGGACCAACTGGACAAACTAGACGATTTGGACAAATTAGATAAACTGATGAAACTAGACAAATTCGATAAACTAGACAATGTAGACAAACTTGACAAAATAGACATACTGGACAAAGTGAACAAAGTAGACAAACTGGACAAAGTGAACAAAGTAGGCAAACAGGACAAAATGAGCAAAGAGAACAAAGTAGACAAACTGGACAAAGTGAGCAAAGTGGATAAATTTGTCAAACAGGACAAACATGACAAAGTGGATAAACAGAAGGGTCATTATTCATGTAAATGTTTTAAAAAAGAAAATCCTTCTAAAAAGAAACTTAGAAAAATCAATACCAAAATTGATGATGTAAATACTGAAAAGGAACAATCTGATTTAAGTTCCTCAGAAGAAGAAGAAGAATATGAATCTGATTCATCAACTGATATTGAAGAAAATAGTCCTCAGATTCAACTCATCAAACAATTCCAATCATGTACATGTCATTCAGATGATGAAGAATCTGAAGGAAAATGGTCGATACCATCTGATGAAGATCTTGGTATCCACATTCGTGTCCTCACGGCCCCTCAAAAATTACTTTTAGAAATGATTGATAACATACCTGATCCAGAGAAAAAAGTTCAATTTTTAAATCAGATTCTTTTTCGACTTCTTTTTCTTTCCCTTTATCTTTTGCTGAAGAGTAACAAAACTTTCCACCACGATATTCTGTAACTGAGCCATCGGGATTAACATGAGAGTCAGGGTCCCAACGAGGATGGAGATCTTCAAGAGGCGCAACTTCATCATCTGGATCATGATTACTATCCCAATCATGATTACCAACTTTTTCTTTGGGAGATATTCTTCTAGAATTTGCTTGATCTTTTCTTCAAAATTGACGGAGTCAACAGACATATCCATCGGCTCAGGAGATTTTTCTCAAGCAATTTCTTTGGCAATCTTTTTGGCTAATAGATCAGCCATGAGCATTTCATTCTCAAAAGGCTTTTCTTAAAGAAGAGGAATTTCTTCTTTAACAGGAGGAGAGATTTGATTCAGAATTCTCTCATAAGTATCATTTTCAATCTTAGACCACCACTTTTGATAAAAAGTTTGATAAGAGATGGTAAATCATATAAGTCCTTTTTTACTTCAAACTTCCATTGGAAAATATAAGGGATATGAAATTTAGCAAAGAAGCGAAGCATATTGATGGCTTCACATGGAACCTTTTCTTCAACCTGAGAGAACTTAATAAACAAATAACGAAAATTATCAGGAAGGATTTTCTGAGAAGCACCATAATACCACCAGGTGAAGAGAAACCAGGATGGAAAATTGCGATGAATAGGAGTGACATCAGGACTTTCTTCTTTGAATCTGATGAACCAGGAGTGATTATACTGGCGATTTTTGCCACATCAAAGCATTTCCAGGCATCAATATAGTCCCAATAATTAAAGAAATCAGTCGAATTGTATAATTTGACTGATTTTGTCATGTACAAGGGATCATCCCAATCTTCCTCAGTAAGGATTTTGAGAATAGTGAACTTTGAGTAAGTGATGATACGATTGCATTCTTGTTGAGGAAGATGAGGACACTTTTCGTCTGATTTAAAATATTGAGTTATCAGGGGAATAATAATGAAGCCCTTCTCAAATAGAAAATAAACATTATCTTCTACAGATCTTCTTTCATAAGACAATCTGAAGTAACAAGAATTCTGTTACCGGTGTAAAGATATGATTGACTTGGGTCTTTTGTAGGAATAAAACCCTTTTGGCTTTCTTCTTGATCTACCAAATTCTCAAACCCTTTTTCTTCATGAACGGGGAAGAACTACTTGCCATTTGTCGTCCCTGAAGAAATTCTCTAAGAAAGTCAAGGAGAGAGTTAGAATTTCCATTAATAAATTCAATTTTAAATTCAAACACTCATAAAATGGCTTGCCATCTAGCAAATATTTGCTTAGAGACAAGATTTTGACATCTTTTTCCAGAATTTCTTTTGCAGCCTTAGCATCAACTCTGATCAGAAAATTCTTTGTTTAATAAATCATGTTGGAATTTCGTCACACAAATAACTATGGCAAGAACTTCTTTGATAGTTGAATATTTCTTTTGAGCTTCATTCCATAATCCTGAATTAAATCTTATTAATTCTTCTTGTGAATCTTTTTGTTGTAAAAGGATTCCACCATATCCGATATCAGAGGCATCAGTTGAACTATTTTGAAAGCTTCTGGGTCAGATAAACATCTACAAGGAAGATTTTTAAATCTTTCTTAATCTTTTTTACTGCAATAGTGTGATGGATAGACCACTCCTTAGGATTTTTCTTTAATCTTTCTTGGAGAAGTTTTCTATCTTTTGCCAAATCCTGATAGAAAAATCCAACATAATTTAGACATCCAAGAAATCTTTGTAGCATATTTTATCCTTAATTCATCTGGGAATTTATTAGCAAATTGAATAACTCTATTAGTCGGAGTTATTTTCTGTCTTGGATTTCAAATCCTAAACCTGATTTTCTGCTGAAAGAGATTCATCTTTCTTTTAGATAAAGCCAATCCATTTTCTTTTATGACTCTTTTGAAGATATTCAAATGTTTCCAATGTTGTAAACAGATTCTGAAAAGATAAGAATATCATCAATGTAAACAATGACAAACGGGTATAAGACGAAAAAATTCATAATATTCTGGAATTCAAACGGAGCATTTTTCAATCCAAAAGGCATAACATTCCATTCATAATGCTCCATTGGAACAGTGAATACAGTTTTATATCTATCTTCTTCTTTTATCTGAATCTACCAAAATCCTGATTTTAAATCAAATTTTGAAAATATTTTGGCATTGTTTAATCTGTTTAGCAAATCCTGAGTATTAGGCAAAGGATACCTGATAGATTGTAAGACTTTGTTTAATGGTTTATAATTGATTACCAACCTTGGAACTCCTCTTTCGATTTCAGCGGCCTTTTCAACATAAAATGCCGTACAGCTCCAAGGGGATTTGCTTTTTCTAATTAATCCTTTCTTCAGAAGATCATTGATTTCTTCTTGGCAAAGCTTCAAATGGCAGCATCCATTTGAGATGGACGAGCTTTAGTAGGAATATCTTTTTCATTAAAATCTTTTACATATGGTAATCCTACTATGTGTTTTTTTCTATTCCAAAAGGCTGATGGTAATTCATAACAGCATTCTTCTTCAATCTATTTGGTGAAATTCTTCTAATTTTGTTTTAAATTCTTTTTTCTCCAATTCTTTTGTCATTTGGACACATTTAATTTCATTTTTAATCAATTTATGTAATTTTCTCTGGTGTCAATAACTTGATTTATCCTTTGGATTTTCGTCTCACAAGGATCATCTATAAATCAAGATTTACTTCAATCCCTTTGATATTTGTAGAAATTCCTTTTGTTGTTTACAGAAAAAGGTTGGATTTGAAGAATAAATGGAGATCCAAGGAGTACATCGTTAACAATATCTTCTGAGATAATAAAGGGTGAAGTAACACAGACTCCTTTCATGCAAACATGAACATTTGGGATTTTTCTTTCTATGGAAATGGTCGTTCCATTAGCAGCAGACACAAACTGTTTTGATTCACTTGTAAATTCAATGGGAACGATTCCAAGTCTGATAACATTTAAGTCAGCACCAGTCAATTATGGCATTAACAATCTTCTCGAAGTTTTTAATTTTTTTTTTACGTGAACTCTCCACTGTTGGTAAATACATTTTGTAGGAATTACACCAGTAGAGATTTTGCTAATTTCTCCTTTAATTCTTTGGACAAATTTGTTAATGTGGACAAACAGACAAAGTGGATGAACTGAACAAAGTGGACAAACTGTACAAATTTGACGAACTGGACAAAGTGGACAAACTGTAAAAAATGGGTAAATTGGAAAAAGTGGACTAAATTGACAACCTGGACGAATACGACGAATTGGACAAACTGGACGAACTGGACAAATCAGATAAACTGGACAAATTGGACAAATTCATGAAACTGGACAAACTTGACAAAGTAGACAAACTGGACGAACTGGACAAAGTGGACAAACTAGACGAATTCGAAAGAGTAGAGAAACATGACAAAGTGACAAACTGTAGAAGTGGGCAAATTGGAAAAAGTGGACTAACTTGATAAAACTGAACGAATAGGACGAATTGGACAAACTAGACAAACAGGACGAGCTGGACAAACTCGTCAACTGGACCAAATGGACAAAGTACACAAACTGGACATTGTGGACAAAGTGAACAAACATGATAAAGTAGACAAAGTGGATAAACAAATTGAACTGCAAAAGTTGAACAGAGTGAACAAACTGGACATCTTGTACAAACTGGACAAACTGCACAAACTGGCTAAATTTGACCAACTCGACAAAGTGGACAAGCTTGACCATTGGGACGAACTAGACGATTTGGACAAATTAGATAAACATGTCAAACTGGTCAAACTATACCATCTAAACAACTTAATAAAACTAGACAAACTGGATGAAATGAGCAAAGTAGATAAACTCGACAAACTGGACAAAGTGAGCAAAGTGAACAAAATGGACAAACTAGACAAACTGGACCAACTGGAAGAACTAAACGATTTGGACAAATTAGATAAACATGTCAAACTATACCATCTAAACAAACTTAATAAACTAGACAAACTGGATGAAATGAGCAAAGTAGATAAACTCGACAACTGGACAAAGTGAGAAAAGTGAACAAATGGACAAACTAGACAAACTGGACCAACTGGACAAACTAGACGATTTGGACAAATTAGATAAACTGATGAAACTAGACAAATTCGATAAACTAGACAATGTAGACAAACTTGACAAAATAGACATACTGGACAAGTGAACAAAGTAGACAAACTGGACAAAGTGAACAAAGTAGGCAAACAGGACAAAATGAGCAAAGAGAACAAAGTAGACAAACTGGACAAAGTGAGCAAAGTGGATAAATTTGTCAAACAGGACAAACATGACAAAGTGGATAAACAGAAGGGTCATTATTCATGTAAATGTTTTAAAAAAGAAAATCCTTCTAAAAAGAAACTTAGAAAAATCAATACCAAAATTGATGATGTAAATACTGAAAAGGAACAATCTGATTTAAGTTCCTCAGAAGAAGAAGAAGAATATGAATCTGATTCATCAACTGATATTGAAGAAAATAGTCCTCAGATTCAACTCATCAAACAATTCCAATCATGTACATGTCATTCAGATGATGAAGAATCTGAAGGAAAATGGTCGATACCATCTGATGAAGATTTGGTATCCACATTCGTGTCCTCACGGCCCCTCAAAAATTACTTTTAGAAATGATTGATAACATACCTGATCCAGAGAAAAAAGTTCAATTTTTAAATCAGATTCTTTTTCGACTTCTTTTCTTTCCCTTTATCTTTTGCTGAAGAGTAACAAAACTTTCCACCACGAAGATATTCTGTAACTGAGCCATCGGGATTAACATGAGAGTCAGGGTCCCAACGAGGATGGAGATCTTCAAGAGGCGCAACTTCATCATCTGGATCATGATTACTATCCCAATCATGATTACCAACTTTTTTCTTTGGGAGATATTCTTCTAGAATTTGCTTGATCTTTTCTTCAAAATTGACGGAGTCAACAGACATATCCATCGGCTCAGGAGATTTTTCTCAAGCAATTTCTTTGGCAATCTTTGGCTAATAGATCAGCCATGAGCATTTCATTCTCAAAAGGCTTTTCTTAAAGAAGAGGAATTTCTTCTTTAACAGGAGGAGATTTGATTCAGAATTCTCTCATAAAGTATCATTTTCAATCTTAGACCACCACTTTTGATAAAAAGTTTGATAAAGAGATGGTAAATCATATAAGTCCTTTTTTACTTCAACTTCCATTGGAAAATATAAGGGATATGAAATTTAGCAAAGAAGCGAAGCATATTGATGGCTTCACATGGAACCTTTTCTTCAACCTGAGAGAACTTAATAAACAAATAACGAAAATTATCAGGAAGGATTTTCTGAGAAGCACCATAATAGACCACCAGGTGAAGAGAAACCAGGATGGAAAATTGCGATGAATAGGAGTGACATCAGGACTTTCTTCTTTGAATCTGATGAACCAGGAGTGATTATACTGGCGATTTTGCCACATCAAAGCATATTTCCAGGCATCAATATAGTCCCAATAATTAAAGAAATCAGTCGAATTGTATAATTTGACTGATTTGTCATGTACAAGGGATCATCCCAATCTTCCTCAGTAAGGATTTTGAGAATAGTGAACTTTGAGTAAGTGATGATACGATTTGCATTCTTGTTGAGGAAGATGAGGACACTTTTCGTCTGATTTAAAATATTGAGTTATCAGGGGAATAATAATGAAGCCCCTTCTCAAATAGAAAATAACATTATACAGATCTTTCTTTCATAAGACAATCTGAAGTAACAAGAATTCTGTTACCGGTGTAAAGATAATTCTGATTGACTTGGGTCTTTTGTAGGAATAAAACCCTTTTGGCTTTCTTCTTGATCTACCAAATTCTCAAACCCTTTTTTCTTCATGAACGGAAGAACTACTTGCCATTTTGTCGTCCCTGAAGAAATTCTCTAGTAAGAAAGTCAAGGAGAGAGTTAGAATTTCCATTAATAAATTCAATTTTAAATTCAAACACTGATAAAATGGCTTGCCATCTAGCAAATATTTGCTTAGAGACAAGATTTTTGACATCTTTTTCCAGAATTTCTTTTGCAGCCTTAGCATCAACTCTGATCAGAAATTCTTTGTTTAATAATCATGTTGGAATTTCGTCACACAAATAACTATGGCAAGAACTTCCTTTTTGATAGTTGAATATTTCTTTTGAGCTTCATTCCATAATCCTGAATTAATCTTATTAATTCTTCTTGTGAATCTTTTTGTTGTAAAAGGATTCCACCATATCCGATATCAGAGGCATCAGTTTGAACTATTTTGAAAGCTTCTGGGTCAGATAAACATCTACAAGGAAGATTTTTAAATCTTTCTTTAATCTTTTTTACTGCAATAGTGTGATGGATAGACCACTCCTTAGGATTTTTCTTTAATCTTTCTTGGAGAAGTTTTCTATCTTTTGCCAAATCCTGATAGAAAAAATCCAACATAATTAGACATCCAAGAAATCTTTGTAGCATATTTTTATCCTTAATTTCATCTGGGAATTTATTAGCAAATTGAATAACTCTATTAGTCGGAGTTATTTTTCTGTCTTGGATTTCAAATCCTAAGAACCTGATTTTCTGCTGAAAGAGATTCATCTTCTTTTAGATAAAGCCAATCCATTTTCTTTTATGACTCTTTTGAAGATATTCAAATGTTTCCAATGTTGTAACACAGATTCTGAAAAGATAAGAATATCATCAATGTAAACAATGACAAACTGGGTATAAGACGAGAAAATATTATTCATAATATTCTGGAATTCAAACGGAGCATTTTTCAATCCAAAAGGCATAACATTCCATTCATAATGCTCCATTGGAAACAGTGAATACAGTTTTATATCTATCTTCTTCTTTTATCTGAATCTACCAAAATCCTGATTTTAAATCAAATTTTGAAAATATTTTGGCATTGTTTAATCTGTTTAGCAAATCCTGAGTATTAGGCAAAGGATACCTGATAGATTGTAAGACTTGTTTAATGGTTTATAATTGATTACCAACCTTGGAACTCCTCTTTCGATTTCAGCGGCCTTTTCAACATAAAATGCCGTACAGCTCCAAGGGGATTTGCTTTTCTAATTAATCCTTTCTTCAGAAGATCATTGATTTCTTCTTGGCAAAGCTTCAAATGGGCAGCATCCATTTGAGATGGACGAGCTTTAGTAGGAATATCTTTTTCATTAAAATCTTTTACATATGGTAATCCTACTATGTGTTTTTTTCTATTCCAAAAGGCTGATGGTAATTCATAACAGCATTCTTCTTCAATCTATTTGGTGAATTCTTCTAATTTTGTTTTAAATTCTTTTTTCTCCAATTCTTTTGTCATTTGGACACATTTAATTTCATTTTTTAATCAATTTATGTAATTTTCTCTGGTGTCAATAACTTGATTTATCCTTTGGATTTTCGTCTCACAAGGATCATCTATAAAATCAAGATTTACTTCAATCCCTTTGATATTTGTAGAAATTCCTTTTGTTGTTACAGAAAAAGGTTGGATTTGAAGAATAAATGGAGATCCAAGGAGTACATCGTTAACAATATCTTCTGAGATAATAAAGGGTGAAGTAACACAGACTCCTTCATGCAAACATGAACATTTGGGATTTTTCTTCTATGGAAATGGTCGTTCCATTAGCAGCAGACACAAACTGTTTTGATTCACTTGTAAATTCAATGGGAACGATTCCAAGTCTGATAACATTTAAGTCAGCACCAGTGTCAATTATGGCATTAACAATCTTCTCGAAGTTTTTAATTTTTATTTTTACGTGAACTCTCCACTGTTGGTAAATACATTTTGTAGGAATTACACCAGTAGAGATTTTTTCTCCTTTAATTCTTTGGACAAATTTGTAATGTGGACAAACATGACAAAGTGGATGAACTGAACAAAGTGGACAAACTGTACAAATTTGACGAACTGGACAAAGTGGACAAACTGTAAAAAATGGGTAAATTGGAAAAAGTGGACTAAATTGACAACCTGGACGAATACGACGAATTGGACAAACTGGACGAACTGGACAAATCAGATAAACTGGACAAATTGGACAAATTCATGAAACTGGACAAACTTGACAAAGTACAAACTGGACGAACTGGACAAAGTGGACAAACTAGACGAATTCGAAAGAGTAGAGAAACATGACAAAGTGGACAAACTGTAGAAAGTGGGCAAATTGGAAAAAGTGGACTAACTTGATAAACTGAACGAATAGGACGAATTGGACAAACTAGACAAACAGGACGAGCTGGACAAACTCGTCAAACTGGACCAAATGGACAAAGTACACAAACTGGACATTGTGGACAAAGTGAACAACATGATAAAGTAGACAAAGTGGATAAACAAATTGAACTGCAAAAGTTGAACAGAGTGAACAAACTGGACATCTTGTACAAACTGGACAAACTGCACAAACTGGCTAATTTGACCAACTCGACAAAGTGGACAAGCTTGACCATTGGGACGAACTAGACGATTTGGACAAATTAGATAAACATGTCAAACTGGTCAAAACCATCTAAACAAACTTAATAAACTAGACAAACTGGATGAAATGAGCAAAGTAGATAAACTCGACAAACTGGACAAAGTGAGCAAAGTGAACAAAATGGACAAACTAGACAAACTGGACCAACTGGAAGAACTAAACGATTTGGACAAATTAGATAAACATGTCAAACTGGTCAAACTGTACCATCTAAACAAACTTAATAAACTAGACAAACTGGATGAAATGAGCAAAGTAGATAAACTCGACAAACTGGACAAAGTGAGAAAAGTGAACAAAATGGACAAACTAGACAAACTGGACCAACTGGACAAACTAGACGATTTGGACAAATTAGATAAACTGATGAAACTAGACAAATTCGATAAACTAGACAATGTAGACAAACTTGACAAAATAGACATACTGGACAAAGTGAACAAAGTAGACAAACTGGACAAAGTGAACAAAGTAGGCAAACAGGACAAAATGAGCAAAGAGAACAAAGTAGACAAACTGGACAAAGTGAGCAAAGTGGATAAATTTGTCAAACAGGACAAACATGACAAAGTGGATAAACAGAAGGGTCATTATTCATGTAAATGTTTTAAAAAGAAAATCCTTCTAAAAAGAAACTTAGAAAAATCAATACCAAAATTGATGATGTAAATACTGAAAAGGAACAATCTGATTTAAGTTCCTCAGAAGAAGAAGAAGAATATGAATCTGATTCATCAACTGATATTGAAGAAAATAGTCCTCAGATTCAACTCATCAAACAATTCCAATCATGTACATGTCATTCAGATGATGAAGAATCTGAAGGAAAATGGTCGATACCATCTGATGAAGATCTTGGTATCCACATTCGTGTCCTCACGGCCCCTCAAAAATTACTTTTAGAAATGATTGATAACATACCTGATCCAGAGAAAAAAGTTCAATTTTTAAATCAGATTCTTTTTCGACTTCTTTTTCTTTCCCTTTATCTTTTGCTGAAGAGTAACAAAACTTTCCACCACGAAGATATTCTGTAACTGAGCCATCGGGATTAACATGAGAGTCAGGGTCCAACGAGGATGGAGATCTTCAAGAGGCGCAACTTCATCATCTGGATCATGATTACTATCCCAATCATGATTACCAACTTTTTTCTTTGGGAGATATTCTTCTAGAATTTGCTTGATCTTTTCTTCAAAATTGACGGAGTCAACAGACATATCCATCGGCTCAGGAGATTTTTCTCAAGCAATTTCTTTGGCAATCTTTTTGGCTAATAGATCAGCCATGAGCATTTCATTCTCAAAAGGCTTCTTAAAGAAGAGGAATTTCTTCTTTAACAGGAGGAGAGATTTGATTCAGAATTCTCTCATAAGTATCATTTTCAATCTTAGACCACCACTTTTGATAAAAAGTTTGATAAAGAGATGGTAAATCATATAAGTCCTTTTTTACTTCAAACTTCCATTGGAAAATATAAGGGATATGAAATTTAGCAAAGAAGCGAAGCATATTGATGGCTTCACATGGAACCTTTTCTTCAACCTGAGAGAACTTAATAAACAAATAACGAAAATTATCAGGAAGGATTTTCTGAGAAGCACCATAATATGACCACCATGAAGAGAAACCAGGATGGAAAATTGCGATGAATAGGAGTGACATCAGGACTTTCTTCTTTGAATCTGATGAACCAGGAGTGATTATACTGGCGATTTTGCCACATCAAAGCATATTTCCAGGCATCAATATAGTCCCAATAATTAAAGAAATCAGTCGAATTGTATAATTTGACTGATTTTGTCATGTACAAGGGATCATCCCAATCTTCCTCAGTAAGGATTTTGAGAATAGTGAACTTTGAGTAAGTGATGATACGATTTGCATTCTTGTTGAGGAAGATGAGGACACTTTTCGTCTGATTTAAAATATTGAGTTATCAGGGGAATAATAATGAAGCCCCTTCTCAAATAGAAAATAAACATTATCTTCTACAGATCTTTCTTTCATAAGACAATCTGAAGTAACAAGAATTCTGTTACCGGTGTAAAGATAATTCTGATTGACTTGGGTCTTTTGTAGGAATAAAACCCTTTTGGCTTTCTTCTTGATCTACCAAATTCTCAAACCCTTTTTTCTTCATGAACGGGGAAGAACTACTTGCCATTTTGTCGTCCCTGAAGAAATTCTCTAGTAAGAAAGTCAAGGAGAGAGTTAGAATTTCCATTAATAAATTCAATTTTAAATTCAAACACTATAAAATGGCTTGCCATCTAGCAAATATTTGCTTAGAGACAAGATTTTTGACATCTTTTTCCAGAATTTCTTTTGCAGCCTTAGCATCAACTCTGATCAGAAATTCTTTGTTTAATAAATCATGTTGGAATTTCGTCACACAAATAACTATGGCAAGAACTTCCTTTTTGATAGTTGAATATTTCTTTTGAGCTTCATTCCATAATCCTGAATTAAATCTTATTAATTCTTCTTGTGAATCTTTTTGTTGTAAAAGGATTCCACCATATCCGATATCAGAGGCATCAGTTTGAACTATTTTGAAAGCTTCTGGGTCAGATAAACATCTACAAGGAAGATTTTTAAATCTTTCTTTAATCTTTTTTACTGCAATAGTGTGATGGATAGACCACTCCTTAGGATTTTTCTTTAATCTTTCTTGGAGAAGTTTTCTATCTTTTGCCAAATCCTGATAGAAAAATCCAACATAATTTAGACATCCAAGAAATCTTTGTAGCATATTTTTATCCTTAATTTCATCTGGGAATTTATTAGCAAATTGAATAACTCTATTAGTCGGAGTTATTTTTCTGTCTTGGATTTCAAATCCTAAGAACCTGATTTTCTGCTGAAAGAGATTCATCTTTCTTTTAGATAAAGCCAATCCATTTTCTTTTATGACTCTTTTGAAGATATTCAAATGTTTCCAATGTTGTAACACAGATTCTGAAAAGATAAGAATATCATCAATGTAAACAATGACAAACTGGGTATAAGACGAGAAAATATTATTCATAATATTCTGGAATTCAAACGGAGCATTTTTCAATCCAAAAGGCATAACATTCCATTCATAATGCTCCATTGGAACAGTGAATACAGTTTTATATCTATCTTCTTCTTTTATCTGAATCTACCAAAATCCTGATTTTAAATCAAATTTTGAAAATATTTTGGCATTGTTTAATCTGTTTAGCAAATCCTGAGTATTAGGCAAAGGATACCTGATAGATTGTAAGACTTTGTTTAATGGTTTATAATTGATTACCAACCTTGGAACTCCTCTTTCGATTTCAGCGGCCTTTTCAACATAAAATGCCGTACAGCTCCAAGGGGATTTGCTTTTTCTAATTAATCCTTTCTTCAGAAGATCATTGATTTCTTCTTGGCAAAGCTTCAAATGGGCAGCATCCATTTGAGATGGACGAGCTTTAGTAGGAATATCTTTTTCATTAAAATCTTTTACATATGGTAATCCTACTATGTGTTTTTTTCTATTCCAAAAGGCTGATGGTAATTCATAACAGCATTCTTCTTCAATCTATTTGGTGAATTCTTCTAATTTTGTTTTAAATTCTTTTTTCTCCAATTCTTTTGTCATTTGGACACATTTAATTTCATTTTTTAATCAATTTATGTAATTTTCTCTGGTGTCAATAACTTGATTTATCCTTTGGATTTTCGTCTCACAAGGATCATCTATAAAATCAAGATTTACTTCAATCCCTTTGATATTTGTAGAAATTCCTTTTGTTGTTACAGAAAAAGGTTGGATTTGAAGAATAAATGGAGATCCAAGGAGTACATCGTTAACAATATCTTCTGAGATAATAAAGGGTGAAGTAACACAGACTCCTTTCATGCAAACATGAACATTTGGGATTTTTCTTTCTATGGAAATGGTCGTTCCATTAGCAGCAGACACAAACTGTTTTTTCACTTGTAAATTCAATGGGAACGATTCCAAGTCTGATAACATTTAAGTCAGCACCAGTGTCAATTATGGCATTAACAATCTTCTCGAAGTTTTTAATTTTTATTTTTACGTGAACTCTCCACTGTTGGTAAATACATTTTGTAGGAATTACACCAGTAGAGATTTTGCTAATTTCTCCTTTAATTCTTTGGACAAATTTGTTAATGTGGACAAACATGACAAAGTGGATGAACTGAACAAAGTGGACAAACTGTACAAATTTGACGAACTGGACAAAGTGGACAAACTGTAAAAAATGGGTAAATTGGAAAAAGTGGACTAAATTGACAACCTGGACGAATACGACGAATTGGACAAACTGGACGAACTGGACAAATCAGATAAACTGGACAAATTGGACAAATTCATGAAACTGGACAAACTTGACAAAGTAGACAAACTGGACGAACTGGACAAAGTGGACAAACTAGACGAATTCGAAAGAGTAGAGAAACATGACAAAGTGGACAAACTGTAGAAAGTGGGCAAATTGGAAAAAGTGGACTAACTTGATAAACTGAACGAATAGGACGAATTGGACAAACTAGACAAACAGGACGAGCTGGACAAACTCGTCAAACTGGACCAAATGGACAAAGTACACAAACTGGACATTGTGGACAAAGTGAACAAACATGATAAAGTAGACAAAGTGGATAAACAAATTGAACTGCAAAAGTTGAACAGAGTGAACAAACTGGACATCTTGTACAAACTGGACAAACTGCACAAACTGGCTAAATTTGACCAACTCGACAAAGTGGACAAGCTTGACCATTGGGACGAACTAGACGATTTGGACAAATTAGATAAACATGTCAAACTGGTCAAACTATACCATCTAAACAAACTTAATAAACTAGACAAACTGGATGAAATGAGCAAAGTAGATAAACTCGACAAACTGGACAAAGTGAGCAAAGTGAACAAAATGGACAAACTAGACAAACTGGACCAACTGGAAGAACTAAACGATTTGGACAAATTAGATAAACATGTCAAACTGGTCAAACTGTACCATCTAAACAAACTTAATAAACTAGACAAACTGGATGAAATGAGCAAAGTAGATAACTCGACAAACTGGACAAAGTGAGAAAAGTGAACAAAATGGACAAACTAGACAAACTGGACCAACTGGACAAACTAGACGATTTGGACAAATTAGATAAACTGATGAAACTAGACAAATTCGATAAACTAGACAATGTAGACAAACTTGACAAAATAGACATACTGGACAAAGTGAACAAAGTAGACAAACTGGACAAAGTGAACAAAGTAGGCAAACAGGACAAAATGAGCAAAGAGAACAAAGTAGACAAACTGGACAAAGTGAGCAAAGTGGATAAATTTGTCAAACAGGACAAACATGACAAAGTGGATAAACAGAAGGGTCATTATTCATGTAAATGTTTTAAAAAAGAAAATCCTTCTAAAAAGAAACTTAGAAAAATCAATACCAAAATTGATGATGTAAATACTGAAAAGGAACAATCTGATTTAAGTTCCTCAGAAGAAGAAGAAGAATATGAATCTGATTCATCAACTGATATTGAAGAAAATAGTCCTCAGATTCAACTCATCAAACAATTCCAATCATGTACATGTCATTCAGATGATGAAGAATCTGAAGGAAAATGGTCGATACCATCTGATGAAGATCTTGGTATCCACATTCGTGTCCTCACGGCCCTCAAAAATTACTTTTAGAAATGATTGATAACATACCTGATCCAGAGAAAAAAGTTCAATTTTTAAATCAGATTCTTTTTCGACTTCTTTTTCTTTCCCTTTATCTTTTGCTGAAGAGTAACAAAACTTTCCACCACGAAGATATTCTGTAACTGAGCCATCGGGATTAACATGAGAGTCAGGGTCCCAACGAGGATGGAGATCTTCAAGAGGCGCAACTTCATCATCTGGATCATGATTACTATCCCAATCATGATTACCAACTTTTTTCTTTGGGAGATATTCTTCTAGAATTTGCTTGATCTTTTCTTCAAAATTGACGGAGTCAACAGACATATCCATCGGCTCAGGAGATTTTTCTCAAGCAATTTCTTTGGCAATCTTTTTGGCTAATAGATCAGCCATGAGCATTTCATTCTCAAAAGGCTTTTCTTAAAGAAGAGGAATTTCTTCTTTAACAGGAGGAGAGATTTGATTCAGAATTCTCTCATAAGTATCATTTTCAATCTTAGACCACCACTTTTGATAAAAAGTTTGATAAAGAGATGGTAAATCATATAAGTCCTTTTTTACTTCAAACTTCCATTGGAAAATATAAGGGATATGAAATTTAGCAAAGAAGCGAAGCATATTGATGGCTTCACATGGAACCTTTTCTTCAACCTGAGAGAACTTAATAAACAAATAACGAAAATTATCAGGAAGGATTTTCTGAGAAGCACCATAATATGACCACCAGGTGAAGAGAAACCAGGATGGAAAATTGCGATGAATAGGAGTGACATCAGGACTTTCTTCTTTGAATCTGATGAACCAGGAGTGATTATACTGGCGATTTTGCCACATCAAAGCATATTTCCAGGCATCAATATAGTCCCAATAATTAAAGAAATCAGTCGAATTGTATAATTTGACTGATTTTGTCATGTACAAGGGATCATCCCAATCTTCCTCAGTAAGGATTTTGAGAATAGTGAACTTTGAGTAAGTGATGATACGATTTGCATTCTTGTTGAGGAAGATGAGGACACTTTTCGTCTGATTTAAAATATTGAGTTATCAGGGGAATAATAATGAAGCCCCTTCTCAAATAGAAAATAAACATTATCTTCTACAGATCTTTCTTTCATAAGACAATCTGAAGTAACAAGAATTCTGTTACCGGTGTAAAGATATAATTCTGATTGACTTGGGTCTTTTGTAGGAATAAAACCCTTTTGGCTTTCTTCTTGATCTACCAAATTCTCAAACCCTTTTTTCTTCATGAACGGGGAAGAACTACTTGCCATTTTGTCGTCCCTGAAGAAATTCTCTAGTAAGAAAGTCAAGGAGAGAGTTAGAATTTCCATTAATAAATTCAATTTTAAATTCAAACACTCATAAAATGGCTTGCCATCTAGCAAATATTTGCTTAGAGACAAGATTTTTGACATCTTTTTCCAGAATTTCTTTTGCAGCCTTAGCATCAACTCTGATCAGAAATTCTTTGTTTAATAAATCATGTTGGAATTTCGTCACACAAATAACTATGGCAAGAACTTCCTTTTTGATAGTTGAATATTTCTTTTGAGCTTCATTCCATAATCCTGAATTAAATCTTATTAATTCTTCTTGTGAATCTTTTTGTTGTAAAAGGATTCCACCATATCCGATATCAGAGGCATCAGTTTGAACTATTTTGAAAGCTTCTGGGTCAGATAAACATCTACAAGGAAGATTTTTAAATCTTTCTTTAATCTTTTTTACTGCAATAGTGTGATGGATAGACCACTCCTTAGGATTTTTCTTTAATCTTTCTTGGAGAAGTTTTCTATCTTTTGCCAAATCCTGATAGAAAAATCCAACATAATTTAGACATCCAAGAAATCTTTGTAGCATATTTTTATCCTTAATTTCATCTGGGAATTTATTAGCAAATTGAATAACTCTATTAGTCGGAGTTATTTTTCTGTCTTGGATTTCAAATCCTAAGAACCTGATTTTCTGCTGAAAGAGATTCATCTTTCTTTTAGATAAAGCCAATCCATTTTCTTTTATGACTCTTTTGAAGATATTCAAATGTTTCCAATGTTGTAACAGATTCTGAAAAGATAAGAATATCATCAATGTAAACAATGACAAACTGGGTATAAGACGAGAAAATATTATTCATAATATTCTGGAATTCAAACGGAGCATTTTTCAATCCAAAAGGCATAACATTCCATTCATAATGCTCCATTGGAACAGTGAATACAGTTTTATATCTATCTTCTTCTTTTATCTGAATCTACCAAAATCCTGATTTTAAATCAAATTTTGAAAATATTTTGGCATTGTTTAATCTGTTTAGCAAATCCTGAGTATTAGGCAAAGGATACCTGATAGATTGTAAGACTTTGTTTAATGGTTTATAATTGATTACCAACCTTGGAATCCTCTTTCGATTTCAGCGGCCTTTTCAACATAAAATGCCGTACAGCTCCAAGGGGATTTGCTTTTTCTAATTAATCCTTTCTTCAGAAGATCATTGATTTCTTCTTGGCAAAGCTTCAAATGGGCAGCATCCATTTGAGATGGACGAGCTTTAGTAGGAATATCTTTTTCATTAAAATCTTTTACATATGGTAATCCTACTATGTGTTTTTTTCTATTCCAAAAGGCTGATGGTAATTCATAACAGCATTCTTCTTCAATCTATTTGGTGAATTCTTCTAATTTTGTTTTAAATTCTTTTTTCTCCAATTCTTTTGTCATTTGGACACATTTAATTTCATTTTTTAATCAATTTATGTAATTTTCTCTGGTGTCAATAACTTGATTTATCCTTTGGATTTTCGTCTCACAAGGATCATCTATAAAATCAAGATTTACTTCAATCCCTTTGATATTTGTAGAAATTCCTTTTGTTGTTACAGAAAAAGGTTGGATTTGAAGAATAAATGGAGATCCAAGGAGTACATCGTTAACAATATCTTCTGAGATAATAAAGGGTGAAGTAACACAGACTCCTTTCATGCAAACATGAACATTTGGGATTTTTCTTTCTATGGAAATGGTCGTTCCATTAGCAGCAGACACAAACTGTTTTGATTCACTTGTAAATTCAATGGGAACGATTCCAAGTCTGATAACATTTAAGTCAGCACCAGTGTCAATTATGGCATTAACAATCTTCTCGAAGTTTTTAATTTTTATTTTTACGTGAACTCTCCACTGTTGGTAAATACATTTTGTAGGAATTACACCAGTAGAGATTTTGCTAATTTCTCCTTTAATTCTTTGGACAAATTTGTTAATGTGGACAAACATGACAAAGTGGATGAACTGAACAAAGTGGACAAACTGTACAAATTTGACGAACTGGACAAAGTGGACAAACTGTAAAAAATGGGTAAATTGGAAAAAAGTGGACTAAATTGACAACCTGGACGAATACGACGAATTGGACAAACTGGACGAACTGGACAAATCAGATAAACTGGACAAATTGGACAAATTCATGAAACTGGACAAACTTGACAAAGTAGACAAACTGGACGAACTGGACAAAGTGGACAAACTAGACGAATTCGAAAGAGTAGAGAAACATGACAAAGTGGACAAACTGTAGAAAGTGGGCAAATTGGAAAAAGTGGACTAACTTGATAAACTGAACGAATAGGACGAATTGGACAAACTAGACAAACAGGACGAGCTGGACAAACTCGTCAAACTGGACCAAATGGACAAAGTACACAAACTGGACATTGTGGACAAAGTGAACAACATGATAAAGTAGACAAAGTGGATAAACAAATTGAACTGCAAAAGTTGAACAGAGTGAACAAACTGGACATCTTGTACAAACTGGACAAACTGCACAAACTGGCTAAATTTGACCAACTCGACAAAGTGGACAAGCTTGACCATTGGGACGAACTAGACGATTTGGACAAATTAGATAAACATGTCAAACTGGTCAAACTATACCATCTAAACAAACTTAATAAACTAGACAAACTGGATGAAATGAGCAAAGTAGATAAACTCGACAAACTGGACAAAGTGAGCAAAGTGAACAAAATGGACAAACTAGACAAACTGGACCAACTGGAAGAACTAAACGATTTGGACAAATTAGATAAACATGTCAAACTGGTCAAACTGTACCATCTAAACAAACTTAATAAACTAGACAAACTGGATGAAATGAGCAAAGTAGATAAACTCGACAAACTGGACAAAGTGAGAAAAGTGAACAAAATGGACAAACTAGACAAACTGGACCAACTGGACAAACTAGACGATTTGGACAAATTAGATAAACTGATGAAACTAGACAAATTCGATAAACTAGACAATGTAGACAAACTTGACAAAATAGACATACTGGACAAAGTGAACAAAGTAGACAAACTGGACAAAGTGAACAAAGTAGGCAAACAGGACAAAATGAGCAAAGAGAACAAAGTAGACAAACTGGACAAAGTGAGCAAAGTGGATAAATTTGTCAAACAGGACAAACATGACAAAGTGGATAAACAGAAGGGTCATTATTCATGTAAATGTTTTAAAAAAGAAAATCCTTCTAAAAAGAAACTTAGAAAATCAATACCAAAATTGATGATGTAAATACTGAAAAGGAACAATCTGATTTAAGTTCCTCAGAAGAAGAAGAAGAATATGAATCTGATTCATCAACTGATATTGAAGAAAATAGTCCTCAGATTCAACTCATCAAACAATTCCAATCATGTACATGTCATTCAGATGATGAAGAATCTGAAGGAAAATGGTCGATACCATCTGATGAAGATCTTGGTATCCACATTCGTGTCCTCACGGCCCCTCAAAAATTACTTTTAGAAATGATTGATAACATACCTGATCCAGAGAAAAAAGTTCAATTTTTAAATCAGATTCTTTTTCGACTTCTTTTTCTTTCCCTTTATCTTTTGCTGAAGAGTAACAAAACTTTCCACCACGAAGATATTCTGTAACTGAGCCATCGGGATTAACATGAGAGTCAGGGTCCCAACGAGGATGGAGATCTTCAAGAGGCGCAACTTCATCATCTGGATCATGATTACTATCCCAATCATGATTACCAACTTTTTTCTTTGGGAGATATTCTTCTAGAATTTGCTTGATCTTTTCTTCAAAATTGACGGAGTCAACAGACATATCCATCGGCTCAGGAGATTTTTCTCAAGCAATTTCTTTGGCAATCTTTTTGGCTAATAGATCAGCCATGAGCATTTCATTCTCAAAAGGCTTTTCTTAAAAGAGGAATTTCTTCTTTAACAGGAGGAGAGATTTGATTCAGAATTCTCTCATAAGTATCATTTTCAATCTTAGACCACCACTTTTGATAAAAAGTTTGATAAAGAGATGGTAAATCATATAAGTCCTTTTTTACTTCAAACTTCCATTGGAAAATATAAGGGATATGAAATTTAGCAAAGAAGCGAAGCATATTGATGGCTTCACATGGAACCTTTTCTTCAACCTGAGAGAACTTAATAAACAAATAACGAAAATTATCAGGAAGGATTTTCTGAGAAGCACCATAATATGACCACCAGGTGAAGAGAAACCAGGATGGAAAATTGCGATGAATAGGAGTGACATCAGGACTTTCTTCTTTGAATCTGATGAACCAGGAGTGATTATACTGGCGATTTTGCCACATCAAAGCATATTTCCAGGCATCAATATAGTCCCAATAATTAAAGAAATCAGTCGAATTGTATAATTTGACTGATTTTGTCATGTACAAGGGATCATCCCAATCTTCCTCAGTAAGGATTTTGAGAATAGTGAACTTTGAGTAAGTGATGATACGATTTGCATTCTTGTTGAGGAAGATGAGGACACTTTTCGTCTGATTTAAAATATTGAGTTATCAGGGGAATAATAATGAAGCCCCTTCTCAAATAGAAAATAAACATTATCTTCTACAGATCTTTCTTTCATAAGACAATCTGAAGTAACAAGAATTCTGTTACCGGTGTAAAGATATAATTCTGATTGACTTGGGTCTTTTGTAGGAATAAAACCCTTTTGGCTTTCTTCTTGATCTACCAAATTCTCAAACCCTTTTTTCTTCATGAACGGGGAAGAACTACTTGCCATTTTGTCGTCCCTGAAGAAATTCTCTAGTAAGAAAGTCAAGGAGAGAGTTAGAATTTCCATTAATAAATTCAATTTTAAATTCAAACACTCATAAAATGGCTTGCCATCTAGCAAATATTTGCTTAGAGACAAGATTTTTGACATCTTTTTCCAGAATTTCTTTTGCAGCCTTAGCATCAACTCTGATCAGAAATTCTTTGTTTAATAATCATGTTGGAATTTCGTCACACAAATAACTATGGCAAGAACTTCCTTTTTGATAGTTGAATATTTCTTTTGAGCTTCATTCCATAATCCTGAATTAAATCTTATTAATTCTTCTTGTGAATCTTTTTGTTGTAAAGGATTCCACCATATCCGATATCAGAGGCATCAGTTTGAACTATTTTGAAAGCTTCTGGGTCAGATAAACATCTACAAGGAAGATTTTTAAATCTTTCTTTAATCTTTTTTACTGCAATAGTGTGATGGATAGACCACTCCTTAGGATTTTTCTTTAATCTTTCTTGGAGAAGTTTTCTATCTTTTGCCAAATCCTGATAGAAAATCCAACATAATTTAGACATCCAAGAAATCTTTGTAGCATATTTTTATCCTTAATTTCATCTGGGAATTTATTAGCAAATTGAATAACTCTATTAGTCGGAGTTATTTTTCTGTCTTGGATTTCAAATCCTAAGAACCTGATTTTCTGCTGAAGAGATTCATCTTTCTTTTAGATAAAGCCAATCCATTTTCTTTTATGACTCTTTTGAAGATATTCAAATGTTTCCAATGTTGTAACACAGATTCTGAAAAGATAAGAATATCATCAATGTAAACAATGACAACTGGGTATAAGACGAGAAAATATTATTCATAATATTCTGGAATTCAAACGGAGCATTTTTCAATCCAAAAGGCATAACATTCCATTCATAATGCTCCATTGGAACAGTGAATACAGTTTTATATCTATCTTCTTCTTTTATCTGAATCTACCAAAATCCTGATTTTAAATCAAATTTTGAAAATATTTTGGCATTGTTTAATCTGTTTAGCAAATCCTGAGTATTAGGCAAAGGATACCTGATAGATTGTAAGACTTTGTTTAATGGTTTATAATTGATTACCAACCTTGGAACTCCTCTTTCGATTTCAGGCCTTTTCAACATAAAATGCCGTACAGCTCCAAGGGGATTTGCTTTTTCTAATTAATCCTTTCTTCAGAAGATCATTGATTTCTTCTTGGCAAAGCTTCAAATGGGCAGCATCCATTTGAGATGGACGAGCTTTAGTAGGAATATCTTTTTCATTAAAATCTTTTACATATGGTAATCCTACTATGTGTTTTTTTCTATTCCAAAAGGCTGATGGTAATTCATAACAGCATTCTTCTTCAATCTATTTGGTGAATTCTTCTAATTTTGTTTTAAATTCTTTTTTCTCCAATTCTTTTGTCATTTGGACACATTTAATTTCATTTTTTAATCAATTTATGTAATTTTCTCTGGTGTCAATAACTTGATTTATCCTTTGGATTTTCGTCTCACAAGGATCATCTATAAAATCAAGATTTACTTCAATCCCTTTGATATTTGTAGAAATTCCTTTTGTTGTTACAGAAAAAGGTTGGATTTGAAGAATAAATGGAGATCCAAGGAGTACATCGTTAACAATATCTTCTGAGATAATAAAGGGTGAAGTAACACAGACTCCTTTCATGCAAACATGAACATTTGGGATTTTTCTTTCTATGGAAATGGTCGTTCCATTAGCAGCAGACACAAACTGTTTTGATTCACTTGTAAATTCAATGGGAACGATTCCAAGTCTGATAACATTTAAGTCAGCACCAGTGTCAATTATGGCATTAACAATCTTCTCGAAGTTTTTAATTTTTATTTTTACGTGAACTCTCCACTGTTGGTAAATACATTTTGTAGGAATTACACCAGTAGAGATTTTGCTAATTTCTCCTTTAATTCTTTGGACAAATTTTTCTTCATCATATTTTTCAATAGCACCATCATTTTCTAACCAAGTTAACTTTTATCAAGCTCATTTGTTTTTTGGTTAATTCTAATTTTAATTCACGAAGTTCTCTCTTCTGATCATTTAATTCTTTGTAAATCTTGAGAGAGTTAATGGTTTATTTATAGTATGAATTTTTTCTGCTCTATTCATGAGGTCAATCATGGAATAGGTTGGTGTATGAAAATGTTTCTTCTCCTTTATCCTTTTGGATAATATGGTGTTTTATCACATTTTCATTTTCTTCAAAGGAAATTTTTTGTTGTGAACTTTTTCCTTCTTCTCCTCCCCCCTATTTTGAAATCTGATTTAAAAATTGTACTTTTTTCTCTGGATCAGGTATGTTATCAATCATTTCTAAAAGTAATTTTTGAGGGGCCGTGAGGACACGAATGTGGATACCAAGATCTTCATCAGATGGTATCGACCATTCTCCCTCATCTGAATGACATGTACATGATTGCAATTGTTTGATGAACTGAATCTGAGGACTATCTTCTTCAATATCAGTTGATGAATCAGATCATATTTTCTTCTTCTTCTGAGGAACTTGAATCAGTTTGTTCCTTTTCAGTATTTTCATCATCAATTTTGGTATTGATTTTCTAAGTTTCTTTTTAGAAGGATTTTCTTTTTTAAAACATTTACTTGAATAATGACCTTCTTCCCGCAATTATAAACAAGTTGGAACATTTTCTTTTATATATTCTTTTTTGAAATATTTTCTGGATTTTCTTTTGAATGGGATGAGATCATCGGATTTTCTTCCTTTTTATATCTTCCGGGTTTATACTTTTTTACATTTTGTTTCTTCTATCGGAGTAAATCTAGAACGCAAAGGTTTTCTCTTTGATTCAGCGTTTGATCTAAACCAAAATGGAAACAAAAATCTCCTAATTCTTTATCTCTAGAATATTTTCATTTTTTCAGCTTGTTTATTGATCTTTAAATCAGTACAAAGATTCATGCCAACTTTGTTAATTCTTTGTATGATTACTCCGAAAGTCAGCAAACTATAATTAATAGTACCATGCATTTTTCTCTCAGGGAATTACGCACCTTTTCAGCAAATAAGGGTGGTAATCCTGAAATGAATCTTTCTTTCCAAATATCAGAATTACAATCATTGAGTTGGTAAACTTTTGACAAGAATACATCTCTGTACCAACGAAATTCTTCTAGATTTCTACATCTCAAACGGTGTAATTGCTGTCTATTTTTCTCCTTAATTAGAGCAATTCCTCCAGTGAATTCATTGAGGATGCATAGAAGCAAGACACTAACACAATCAGATTGAGTTTCCCAATTATCAGGGATTTGACTAGTACCTGCTTCAAGCTTTACATTTGGATTAACTAAATTTCCTGTGGTTTTGTCTCTATAAAGGATTCTTCCAAATTCATCCATTTTGACAGCATTTTCTATTTCAAGTCTTTGAGCTCCAGATAATCCATAATTCCACCATCCTCTTAATATTCCATTGAAAGAGGTGGTTATCATCAGAAAGATATTTCTTGGAGTATTTCCTCTGACTTCACAGGCATTACAGTATATTAACATACTGTGAACCATTTGGACAATTTGATATTCTGTTAATCCATCTAAATTCCAGTCATATAAAGAATTTCCTGAATAAGTTAATTCTGAGGTATAACTGTATGGAGCTTCTTCGAGTTGTAGATCAACAGGGGTTGGTCTAGGATAATAATTCTTTGTTTCTGGCAATTTTACCTGAGGATTCCATTTCTTTAGGCGATTTATTAATAAATCTTCAGACGCAGAGACCCTTAGGATACTGAATCTTTTTCCTCCCATATTGAGGCTTTCCATCCTATTGGATAATTCTTTTTGCATTTCGTCTGTCATTATGAATGGTCCTTCTTGCAGAATAATCCCTTTAGGTAATTGTCTGGGAACATAAACTGCATTGGTAGAGCTTTCTTCTAATTTTTCTTTTTTATCTTTACTGAATTCAAATTTTAATTTGATTGTTCTTTCTATTCGATCTGTTTGTTCTCCAATGGTTAATAAACATAGATTGGTATAATTGTTTTGTTCAATTATATCTCCAATACCTATACCTATGTCTTTAGCATTTGGGTCTGATTTTGATTCATAAAGGGATGCATTTTTTACAGGCATGGCATAATTCTTGGTGTCCGTATTAGGGACAGAAATATCAAGTCTCTTCCAAGGTGGGTGAGATTTATCAACTTCTTTTCCTTCAGTGTCTTTCCAAGTTCTTGTTGTTTTTCCTATAACTCTTATCTGTTCTGGGCTTTGATTTTCTTTTTCTTTGATTTTCCCTTTTCTAAAATATTCCATAAACCAATCAAAGAAAGGTATATTTCTTTCTTCTTCCTCCATTTGGGAATACCATAATTCTCTCATCTTATCCTTTTCTTCTTTATTAAACTTTTTAAAGAACCAATCTTTTAAAGGATGATTTTTCAAATTTTCTCTAAGATATGGTTTATCAATTTGAAACTTTTTAACAGATATTTCTTCTGGCTTTTGAATGCTCACCATTCTTATGGCTCCTTGGAGAAAATCACTTTCACTTGGATTATAGATTTTTGCTGATGAAGATCTTTTGTAGATAGGGTGTTCAATTCCACTTTCTTTATTTCTAAAAACTTTTTGATCCATTTCTTCCTTTTCACTACTCCTTTGTTCATCATTTATTTCTTCTAATTTAAAACTTTTTCTTCCTTCCGTATATCCGGCAAAACTTCTCCTAGCTTTTTCCATTTTTCTCCTAAAATTGACTTCAACATTACCATTTGGTAATTTGACTATACTTTGTAAATATCTATTATTTCATTTACTCTTGGGGTGACATCTTCTATCTGCCAATTTCCTGGAAGAACAACTTCTTCCCAGCTGATGACTTTTGGGATGAACATGTTATTGTTAAAGTTTGTTTCCATGAGAACTGTAGTTTTTTCTTTATCAACCTTATCTCTATAGGCTATCATGGGAAAGACAGATATCATGGATTTGTAGAACACACGATAAACTATAGCAAAAGGTTTACTTCTTATACTCATTTTTAATCCTTTGCTTTGAAATCCAATAGTTGCACAATCAAGGATATCATCATCATGAGCATCAATTGTGATATTGGGAAAGCAGTTAAAATAAATAGGTCCATGACAGAGACTTGATTCAATCATAGCATAAAGAGAATCATCAAATTCATCATGTCTCTGATCTCGCACATAAGCACAGACTGCAACATTTAATCCTAATCGAAACAACGGTTTGATTGCTACCTAAATTAATCCTATATGCAGGTAGTTGTATTTGGTTCTGATTTGTTCAATAATTCTTCTATCAAGAACTTTGATTGTCTGTTTTCCTCCAGAGAGAGAAACAGTTTTTTCAACAGTTTTTATGTGATAATCATTTTGCTCTTCAAATGTGCCATTGCTATATATTTCTGTTACAGGCAAGGCTGGCAACTTCCAATTTAATATTGCTTGGTCAAAATTTTCATATATCATTTCTTCTGAATTTTTTGTTTTTTCTGAATTTTCCTTTTCTAAACTATTACGGGCAAAACTAGTTAAAGCAGACTGGTAGGATGAAGAAGACGAATAAGATCTATTAGAAGGATGCTGAAATGATTTAAACCAATTCTTAAAAAGTTTTGTTTTTCCCTTAGAATTTTCCATTTTTGTAACTCGTTAGAAACAAGAAGAGTTCTGTCAACGATTTACTGCCCTTAACGCCTGATCACGGCCTGAAGCGGGACTTACAATGCGACCACACTCTTTAAAAAGATGAACGAGGCACAGAAGTGGAGAATAAGAAGGAAAATAAAAGCTCTAAATAGAATTGGGTAGATCAACTTTGGCTAAATAGCTTCAGATCCTGGATAATAGATTTAATTCATCTAAATCCCTTTTTTTTTTTTTTTTAACACAAATTTAAATACGAGATAATAATTCCAATTCTTCATTCAGTCTATTACAATATTCTCTTACTTGATTACACAAGCGTACTAACATAGATTGTCTAATAGCTTGAACACGGATAACAAGATATCCTCCTCCTACAGCTATATTTTCATCAATTTGTCTGATAGCATTTTCTAATGTTCTAAGCTGATTTTCACGTCTTCTTAGATCACGCAATAATTCTCTTCTCTCTTAATAGAACGAGGTGGCATCTCAGAAGGCCATAGCTTGTGGTTTTGATTTAGTTCGGAATTTATCTAGTTGGAAGACAGCATAAGAACGCATTAAAACAATCCTTCTCCTTTCAAACTCAAGATGGTGAGGATTATTTCTGTGGGTGCAGATTTGCAGATGTCTTCTTATATTGTCTAACAAGGATTCAATTTTTCTTAATATCCGAACATCATCATAGTATCTTCTAAGCAGAGTAAGACGAATAGACATATTCTAGCAAAAGAAACAACACGATTAGATAACAACAAGCATGTAACATTAAACTTAAAAACTTAATTACTTACAGAAGATTTGTACACGACTTCAGACTCTATCACACTTAAACTTCAAGCTCTAGCAATCAAACTTCAAACTCACACTCACACTCACACTTATGTTTTTATAATTTTCTCAACTATATCTCTTTCACTATATCTGCAAATGGAAAACCCTCAGCTCCTTGTATAGATGGAGCATACAATAAGAGATTCCTCCCATCCGACCATGAGAGGACTTGCAACAAACAAAGGAATGGCCACCGACACAAGCCACCAAAAGGCATTTTCAAAAGTTGATGGGCTAGGTACAAAAGTTGATGGACAAGGTAAATGAGTTGGAATATCTTTATGCTATATGGAAAGCAAAAGATAAACATACCCCCCATAACATTATCAACTTATGACATATGGCAATAAAGCAACACCAGCACCAACTTTTTCAAATGGCAACACAAAAGGCAGCCCCTACCATCTTTGTTTACAAGTGGCAACATAAAAGGCAGCCCCTATCAAAATATATTCTCTGATGGCTAGAGGACAAATTTTCTTCAAATCAAACCTTGACATTATGCTAGCGTTTCTCCCAGGCAATGATAACTAGCAACATTTCTTCTCAAGCATCATTTTGAATGAAGACACCATTTCTTCTAAGCAAGACACCTATAGGATAATATCAAGATAATATCAAGATATTATTATGAACATCTAACATTGATGGGACCACTTTTCTTCTTTTCTTCATACTATCCATATACCTCCACCAAAAAGAGATGAGTCCACAACAAAAAATTTCCTTTGAAGAAAATGAAAATGGTGATAAAACACCATATTATCTAAAAAGGATAAAGGAGAAAGAAACATTTCATATACCAACCTATTCCATGATTGACCTCATGAATAGAGCAGAAAAAATTCATAATATAAATAAACCCTTAACTCTCTCAGATTTACAAAGAGAATTAAATGATCAGAATAGAGAACTCTGTGAATTAAGGATTGAGTTAACCAAAAAACAAAATGAGATTGATGAAAGGTTAACTTTAGAAAATGATGGCGCTATTGAAAAATATGATGAAGAAAAATTTGTCCAAAGAATTAAAGGAGAAATTAGCAAAATCTCTACTGGTTTAATTCCTACAAAATGTATTTACCAACAGTGGAGAGTTCAGGTAAAAACAAAAATTAAAAACTTCGAGAAGATTGTTAATGCCATAATTGACACTGGTGCTGACTTAAATGTTATCAGACTTGGAATCGTTCCCATTGAATTTACAAGTGAATCAAAACAGTTTGTGTCTGCTGCTAATGGAACGACCATTTCCATAGAAAGAAAAATCCCAAATGTTCATGTTTGCATGAAAGGAGTCTGTGTTACTTCACCCTTTATTATTTCAGAAGATCCAACCTTTTTCTGTAACAACAAAAGGAATTTCTACAAATATCAAAGGGATTGAAGTAAATCTTGATTTTATAGATGATCCTTGTGAGACGAAAATCCAAAGGATAAATCAAGTTATTGCCACCAGAGAAAATTACATAAATGGATTAAAAAATGAAATTAAATGTGTCCAAATGACAAAAGAATTGGAGAAAAAAGAATTTAAAACAAAATTAGAAGAATTCACCAAACAAATTGAAGAAGATTGATGTTCTGAATTACCATCAACCTTTTGGAATAGAAAAAGACACATAGTAGGATTACCATATGTAAAAGATTTTAATGAAAAAGATATTCCTACTAAAGCTCGTCCATCTCAAATGGATGCTGCCCATTTGAAGCTTTGCCAAGAAGAAATCATTGATCTTCTGAAGAAAGGATTAATTAGAAAAAGCAAATCCCCTTGGAGCTGTACGGCATTTTATGTTGAAAAGGCCGCTGAAATCGAAAGAGGAGTTGCAAGATTGGTAATCAATTATAAACCTTTAAACAAAGTCTTACAATCTATTAGGTATCTTTACCTAATACTCAGGATTTGTTAAACAGATTAAACAATGCCAAAATATTTTCAAATGTAAACAATGGCAAACTGGGTGTAAGGCGAGAAGATATTATTCATAATATTCTGAAATTCAGACGGAGCATTTTTCAATCCAAAAGGCATAACATTCCATTCATAATGCCCCATTGGAACAGTGAATGCCGTTTTATATCTATCTTCTTCTTTTATCTGGATCTGCCAAAATCCTGATTTTAAATCAAATTTTGAGAATATTTTGGCATTGTTTAATCGGTTTAGCAAATCCTGAGTATTAGGCAAAGGATACTAATAGATTGAAGAACTTTGTTTAATGGTTTATAATTAATTACCAATCTTAGAACTCCTCTTTCGATTTCAGCGGCCTTTTCAACATAAAATGTCGTACAGCTCCAAGGAGATTTGTTTTTTCTAATTAATCATTTCTTCAGAAGATCATTGATTTCTTCTTAGCAAAGTTTTAAATGAGCAGCATCCATTTGGGATGAACAAGCTTTAGTAAGAATATCTTTTTCATTAAAATCTTTTACATATGGTAATCCTACTATATGTCTTTTTCTATTGCAAAAGGCTGATGGTAATTCAGAACAGCATTTTCCTTCAATCTGTTTGGTGAATTCTTCTAATTTTTTTTTAAATTCTTTTTTCTCTAATGCTTTTGTCATTTGGACAGATTTAAATTCATTTTTTAGGCCATTTATGTAATTTTCTCTTGTGGCGATAACTTGAGTAGTCCTTTGGATTTTCGTTTCACAAAGATCATCTATAAAGTCAAGATTTATTTCAATCCCTTTGATATTTGCAGAAATTCCTTTTGTTGTTACAGAAAAGGGTTGGATTTGAAGAATAAATGGGGATACAAGGAGTAAATCATTAACAATATCTTCTGAAATAATAAAGGGTGAAGTAACACAGACTCCTTTCATGCAAACATGAACATTTGGGATTTTTCTTTCTATGGAAATAGTCGTTCCATTAGCAGTAGAAACAAACTGTTTTGATTCACTAGTAAATTCAATAGGAACGATTCCAAGCCTGATAACATTTAAGTCTGCTCCAGTGTCAATTATGGTATTAACAATCTTTTCAAAGTTTTTTATTTTTATTTTTACCTGAATTCTCCACTGTTGGTAAATACATTTCGTAGGAATTAGACCAGTAGAGATTTTGCTAATTTCTCCTTTAATTCTTTGGACAAATTTTTCTTCATCTTATTTTTCAATAGCACCATCATTTTCTAACCAAGTTAACCTTTCATCAAGCTCATTTTGTTTTTTGGTTAATTCTAATTTTAATTCATGAAGTTCTCTCTTCTGATCATTTAATTCTCTTTGTAAGTCTGAGAGAGTTAAGGGTTTATTTGTAGTATGAATTTTTTTTACTCTATTCATAAGGTCAATCATGGAATAGGTTGGTGTGTGAATTTTATCATTTTTGGATAATATGGTGCTTTATCACTATTTTATTTTCTTCAAAGGAAATTTTTGGTTGTGAACTTTCTCCTTCTTCTCCTCCCCCCAATTTTGAAATTTGATTTAAAAATTGAAATTTTTTCTCTGGATCAAGTATGTTATCAACCATTTCTAGAAAAAAAATTTGAGGGGCAGTGAGGACACGAATGTGGATACCAAGATCTTCATCAGATGGTATCGACCATTCTCCATCAGATTCTTCATCATCTGAATGACATGTACATGATTGGAATTGTTTGATGAACTGAACCTGAGGTCTATTTTCTTCAATGTCAGTTGATGAATCAGATTCATATTCTTCTTCTTCTTCTGAGGAACTTGAATCAGATTGTTCTTTTTCAGTACCATATTATCCAAAAAGGACAAAAGAGAAAGAAACATTTCACACACCAACCTATTCCATGATTGACCTTATGAATAGAGCAGAAAAAATTCATACTATAAATAAAGCCTTAACTCTCTCAGACTCACAAAGAGAATTAAATGATCAGAAGAGAGAACTCCGTGAATTAAAATTAGATTTAACCAAAAAATAAAATGAGCTTGATGAAAGGTTAACTTGGTTGGAAAATGATGGTGCTATTGAAAAATATGATGAAGAAAAATTTGTCCAAAGAATTAAAGGAGAAATTAACAAAATCTCTACTGGTGTAATTCCTACAAAATGTATTTACCAACAGTGGAGAGTTCAGGTAAAAATAAAAATAAAAAACTTTGAGAAGATTGTCAATGCCATAATTGACACTGGTGGAGACTTAAATGTTATCAGACTCAGAATCATTCCTATTGAATTTACGAGTGAATTAAAACCATTTGCTCAGCTGCTAATGGAATGACTATTTCCATAGAAAGAAAAATCCCAAATGTTCATGTTTACATGAAAGGAGTTTGTGTTACTTCACCCTTTATTATTTCAGAAGATATTGTTAATGATGTACTCCTTGGATCCCCATTTATTCTTCAAATCCAACCATTTTCTGTAACAACGAAAGGAATTTCTACAAATATTAAAGGAATTGAAGTAAATTTTGATTTTATAGATGATCGTTGTGAAACGAAAATCCAAAGGATAAATCAAGTTATTGCCACTAGAGAAAATTACATAAATGGATTAAAAAATTAAATTAAATCTGTACAATTAACAAAAGAATTAGAGAAAAGAGAATTTAAAACGAAATTAAAAGAATTCACCAAACAGATTGAAGAAGAATGCTGTTCTGAATTACCATCAGCCTTTTGGAATAGAAAAAGACACATAGTAAGATTACCATATGTAAAAGATTTTAATGAAAAAGATATTCCTACTAAAGATCGTCCATCCCAAATGGATGCTGCTCATTTAAAACTTTGCCAAGAAGAAATCAATGATCTTCTGAAGAAAGGATTAATTAGAAAAAGCAAATCCCCTTGGAGTTGTACGGCATTTTATGTTGAAAAGGCCACTGAAATCGAAAGAGGAGTTCCAAGATTGGTAATCAATTATAAACCATTAAACAAAGTTCTTCAATCTATTAGGTATCCTTTGCCTAATACTCAGGATTTGCTAAACAGATTAAACAATGCCAAAATATTCTCAAAATTTGATTTAAAATCAGGATTTTGGCAGATTCAGATAAAAGAAGAAGATAGATATAAAACTGCATTCACTATTCTAATGGGACATTATGAATGGAATGTTATGCCCTTCGGATTGAAAAATGCTCCGTCTGAATTTCAGAATATTATGAATAATATTTTCTCGTCTTACACCCAGTTTGCCATTATTTACATTGATGATATTCTTATCTTCTCAGAATCTGTGATACAACATTGGAAACATTTGGCTATTTTTAAAAGAGTCATAAAAGAAAATGGATTGGCTTTATCCAAAAGAAAAATGAATCACTTTCAGCAAAAAATCAGATTCTTAGGATTTGAGATAGAAAACTTATCCATGAAAGGTTAAAGAAAAATCCTAAGGAGTAGTCTATCCATCACACTAATGCAGTAAAAAAGATTAAAGAAAGAGTTAAAAATCTTCCTTGTAGATGTTTATCTGACCCAGAAGCTTTCAAAATACTTCAAACTGATGCCTCTGATGTCGAATATGGTGGAATCCTTTTACAACAAAAAGACTCAAATTCTCGATTATGGAATGAAGTACAAAAGAAATATTCAACCATAAAAAAGGAAGTTCTTGCCATAGTTATTTGTGTGACGAAATTCCAACATGACTTATTAAACAAAGAATTTCTAATCAGAGTTGATGCTAAGGCAGCAAAAGAAATTCTGAAAAAAGATGTCAAAAATCTAGTCTCAAAGCAAATATTTGCTAGATGGCAAGCCATTTTATCAGTCTTTGAATTTAAGATTGAATTTATTAATGAAAATTCTAACTCTCTCCCTTACTTTTTTATTAGAGAATTTCTTCAGGGACGACAAAATGGCAAGTAGTTCTTCCCCGTTCATGAAGAAAAAAGGGATTGAGAATTTGGCAGATCAAAAAGAAAGCCAAAAGGGTTTTACTCCAACAAAAGACCCAATTCAATCAGAATTATATCTTTACACTGGTAACAAAATTCTTGTTACTTCAGATTGTCTTATAGAAGAAAGATCTGTTGAAGATAATGTTTATTATCTCTTTGGGAAGGGGCTTCATTATTATTCCCTTGATAAAAGGAAAACCAGAGATTGGTATCTCAACATTTTACATCAAAAGAAAAGTGTCCTCATCTTCCACAATAAGAATGCAAATGGTATCATTATCTACTCAAAGTTCACTATTCTCAAAATCCTTACTGATGAAGATTGGGATGGTCCCTTGTACATGACAAAATCAGTCCAATTATACAATTCGACTGAGTTCTTTAATTATTGGGACTATATTGATGCTTGGAAATTTGCTTTGATGTGGCAAAATTGGCAATATAATCCTTCCTGGTTCATCAGATTCAAAGAAGAAAGTCCTGATGTCACTCCTATTCATCGTAATTTCCCATCCTGGATTCTATTCACTTGGTGGTCATACTTTGGTGCTTCTCAGAAAATCTTTTCTGATAATTTTCGTTATTTATTTATTAAGTTCTGTGAAGTTGAAGAAAAAGTGCCATGTGAAGCCATCAATATGCTTCGCTTCTTTGCTAAATTTCATATCCCTTATATTTTCCAATGGAAGTTTGAAGTAAAAAAGGACTTATATGGTTTACCATCTCTTTATCAGACTTTTTACCAAAAATGGTGGTCAAAAATTGAAAATGATACTTATGAGAGAATTCTGAATCAAATCTCTCCTCCTGTTAAAGAAGAAATTCCTTTTCCTGAAGAAAAGCCTTTTGAGAATGAAATGGTCATGACTGATCTCTTGGCCAAAAAGATTGCCAAAGAAATTGCTCGAGAAAAATCTCCAGAGCCAATGGATATCTGTTGACTCCGTCAATTTTGAAGAAAAGATTAAACAAATTTTAGAAGAGTATCTCCCAAAGAAAAAAGTTGGTGACCATGACTGGGAGAGTAATCATGATCCAGAAGATGGCCTCTAGTCAAAAGTTATAGATCTTGTCCAGAAAGCATATTTTGCCATGAAGTTGTTCTTGGTGGGGGCTGCCTCATGTGTTGCCACATGTCATCTTCCTATCTTCCTAGATAAAGTTGTTTTGTCCCTTTGGTGGGGGTATGTTTCTTGTGCTTTCCATTTGGCAAAATGTTGCTCAACTTTATGTACCTTGCCCAAAGAAGACATCTCCTTTTGAAAAGTGTGTTTGGAGGCTTGTGTCGGTAGCCATCCCTTTTTTCTGTTGCATTTGGTTTGTAGTCCTCTCATGGTCGGATGAGAATGAGCTCTTTTATATGCTCCATCTATATAAGGAGCTGGGGTTTTCCATTTGTGGAGATAGAAAAAAGATCGATAAAAAAAAAATATATATATATATATATTATAGTCCAGAGTCTAAGTGTGAGTGTGAGTGTGAGCTTGAAGTTTGAGTGTGCTAAAGTCTGAAGTCCTGTACAATCTTCTGTAAGTAATTAAGTTTTTATAAGTTTGATATTATATGCTTGATGTTTTCTAATCATGCTGTTTCTTTTAGAATATGTCTATTCGTCTTGCTCTGCTTAAAAAGTATTAGGATGATATTCGAATTATCAGACAAATTGAAGAAAATATAGCTGCAAGAGGATATCTTGTTATCCGTGTTCATACCATTAGAAGAGAATATTGTAATAGACTAAATGAAGAATTAGAATTATTATCTCGTATTTAAATTTGTGTTAAAAAAAAAAGAAAAAAAAAGGAAGGATTTAGATGAATTAAATCTATTATCAAGGATCTGAAGCTTTTTAGCCAAGTTGATCTATCCAATTCTCTTTAGAGTTTTTATTTTCCTTCTTATTCTCCACTTCTGTATCTCGTTTATCTTCTTAAGAGTGTGGTCGCGTTGTAAGTCCCGCTTCAGGCCGTGTTCAGGCATTAAGGGCTGTAAATCGTTGACAGAACTCTTCTTGTTTCTTACGAGCTACAAAGATGGAAAATTCTAAGGGAAAAATAAAACTTTTTAAGAATTGGTTTAAATCATTTCAGCATCCTTCTAATAGATCTTATTCGTCTTCTTCATCCTACCAGTCTGCTCTAACCAGTTTTACCCGTAATAGTTTAGAAAAAGAAAATTCAGAAAAAATAAAAAATTCAGAAAAAATAAAAAATTCAGAAGAAATGATTTATGAAAATTTTGACCAAGCAATATCCAATTGGAAGTTGCCAGCCTTTCCTGTAATAGAAATATATAGTAATGGCAAATTTGACGAACAAAAAATATTACCACATAAAAACTGTTTGAAAAAACTGTTTCTCTCTCTGGAGGAAAACCGACAATTAAAGTTCTTGATAGAAGAATTTTGAACAAATCAGAACCAAATACAACTACCTCCACATAGGATTAATTCAGGTATGAATCAAACCTCTGTTTCGATTAGGATTAAATATTTCAGTGTGTGCTTATGTGCGAGATCAGAGACATGATGAGTTTGATGATTCTCTTTATGCTATGATTGAATCAAGTCTCTGTCATGGACCTATTTATTTTAACTGTTTTCCTAATATCACAATTGATGCCCATGATCATGATGTTCTTGATTGTGCAACTATTGGATTTCAAAGTAAAGGATTAAAGATGAGTCCAAGAAGTAAATATTTTGCTATAGTTTATCGTATGTTCTACAAATCCATGATCTCTGTCTTTCCCATGATAGCCTATAGAGATAAGGTTGATAAAGAAAAAACTACAGTTCTCATGGAAACAAATTTTAACAATAATGTGTTCATCCTAAAGGTCATTAGTTGGGAAAAAGTTGTTCTCCCAAGAAATTGGCAAATAGAAGATGTCACCCCAAGAGTAAATGAAATAACAGATGATTTACAAAGTATAGTCAAATTACCAAATGGAAATGTTGAAATCAAAGGAGTAGTGAAAAAGAAGAAAAAGTTTCGCCGGTTACACAGAAGGAAGAAAAAGTTTTAAATTAGAACAAATAGATGATGACCAAAGGAGTAGTGAAAAGGAAGAAATGGATCAAAAAGTTTTTAGAAACAAAGAAAGTGGAATCGAACACCCTGTGTATAAAAGAACCTCATTACAAAAAACTTACAACCCAAGTGAAAGTGATTTTCTCCAAGGAGCCATAAGAATGATTAGCATTCAAAAGCCAGAAGAAATACCTGTCAAAAAATTTGAAATTGATAAACCATATCTTAGAGAAAATTTGAAAAATCATCCTTTAAAAGATTGGTTCTTTAAAAGCTTTAACACAGAAGAAAAAGAAAAGATGAGAGAATTATGGTATTTCCAAATGGAAGAAGAAGAAAGAAATATACCTTTCTTTGATTGGTTCATGGAATATTTTAGAAAAGGAAAAATCAAAGAAAAAGAAACTCAAAACCCAAAACAAATAAGAGTTATAGGAAGAACAACAAGAACTTGGAAAGACACTGAAGGAAAAGAAGTTCATAAATCTCACCCACCTTGGAAGAAACTTGATATTTCTGTCCCTAATACAGAAATCAAGAATTATGCTATGCCTGTAAAAAATGCATCTACTTATGAATCAAAACCAGACCCAAATGCTAGAGACATAAGTATAGGTATTGGAGAAATAATTGAACAAAATAATTACACCAATCTATGTCTATTAACCATTGGAGAACAAACAGATCGGATAGAAAGAACAATCAAATCAAAACCCGAATCTAAAGAAGAAAAATTAGAAGAAAGCTCTGCCAATGCGGTATATGTTCCTAGACAATTACCTAAAGGGATCATTTTGCAAAAAGGACCATTCATGATGACAGACGAAATGCAAAAAGAGTTATCCAATAGGATGGAAAGCCTCAATATGGGAGGAAAAGGATTTAGCATCCTAAGAGTCTCTGCTTCAAAGAATTTAGTAATAAATCGTCTAAAGAAATGGAATCCCCAAGCAAAATTGCCAGAGACAAAGAATTATTATCCTAGACCAACCTCTGTTGATCTACAACTCGAAGAAGCTCCATACACGTACACCTCAGAATTTACCTATTCAGGAAATTCTTTATATGAGTGGAACTTAGATGGATTAACAGAATATCAAATTGTCCAAATGGTTCACAGTATGTTAATATACTGTAATGCCTGTGAAGTAAGAAGAAATACTCCAAGAAATATTTTCCTCATCATAACCACCTCTTTCACTGGAATTTAAGAGGATGAGGGAATTATGGATTAACTGGAGCTCAAAGACTTGAAATAGAAAGTGCTGTCAAAATGGATGAATTTGGAAGAATCCTTTATAGAGACAAAACCACAGGAAACTTAGTTGATCCCAGTGTTAAGCTTGAAGTAGGTACTAGCCATATACCCCCCACCAAAAAGAGATGATTCCACTGGCTCTGATACCAATAACAGCAGGATCGAATTTGAGAGGAATCATCTCAAATTTCAAAGCTTCTTTTTCATTAATTCTTTTGCTTTAGCAGAATTTTTACAAAATAATTCAGCTAACCGAGATTCCTTTTCGACTTCTTTTTCTTTTCCTTTTGCTGAAGAATACCAAAATTGTACACCACGGAGATAATCTGTAACTGAGCCATCGGGTATGTTATCAACCATTTCTATAAGTAATTTTTGAGGAGCAGTGGGGACACGAATGTGGATACCAAGATCTTCATCAGATGGTATCGACCATTCTTCATCAGATTTTTCATCATCTGAATGACATGTACATGATTGGAATTGTTTGATGAGCTGAACCTGAGGACTATTTCCTTCAATGTCAGTTGATGAATCAGATTCATATTCTTCTTCTTCTTCCGAGGAACTTGAATCAGATTGTTCTTTTTCAGTATTTTCATCATTATTTTTGGTATTAATTTTTCTAAGTTTCTTTTTAGAGGGATTTTCCTTTTTAAAGCATTTACTTGAATAATGACCCGTTTTCCCCCAAATATAACAAGTTGGAACATTTTCTTTTATGTATTTCTTTTTGAAATATTTCCTAGATTTTCTTTTGAATGGGATGAGGTCATCGGATTTTCTCCGTTTTTTTTATCTTCCGGGTTTATATTTTCTTACCGTTTTGTTTCTTCTATCCGGAGTAAATCTAGAACGCGAGGGTTTTCTCTTTGATTCAGGTGTTTGATCTAAACCAAAGTAGAAACAAAAATCTCCTAATTCTTTATCTCTAGAATATTTTCTCATTTTTTCAGCTTGTTTACTGATCTTTAAATTAGTGCAAAGATTCATGCCAACTTTGTTAATTCTTTGTATAATTCCTTCGAACGTCAGTATACTGTAATTAATAGTACCATGCATTTCTTCTCTCAAGGAATTACGTACCTTTTCAGCAAATAGAGGTGGTAATCCTGAAATGAATCTTTCTTTCCAAATATCAGAATTACAATCATTGAGTTGGTAAACTTTTGATAAGAATACATCTCTATACCAACGAAATTCTCCTAAATTTCTACATCTCAAGTGATGTATTGCAGTCTATTTTATCCTTAATTAGAGCAATTCCTTCAGTGAATTCATTGAGGATGCATAGAAGCAAGACACTAACACAATCAGATTGAGTTTCCCAATTATCAGGGATTTGACTAGTACCTGCTTCAAGCTTAACATTGGGGTCAACTAAGTTTCCTGTGGTTTTGTCTCTATAAAGGATTCTTCCAAATTCATCCATTTTGACAGCACTCTCTATTTCAAGTCTTTGAGCTCCAGTTAATCCATAATTCCACCATCCTCTTAATATTCCATTGAAAGAGGTGGTTATCATGAGGAAAATATTTCTTGGAGTATTTCCTCTGACTTCACAATCATTACAGTATATTAACATACTGTGAACCATTTGGACAATTTGATATTCTGTTAATCCATCTAAGTTCCACTCATTTAAGAATTTCCTTAATAGGTTAATTCTGAGGTGTAACTGTATGGAGCCTCTTCGAGTTGTAGATCAACAAGGGTTGGTCTAGGATAATAATTTTTTGTTTCTAGCAATTTTACCTGAGGATTCCATTTCTTTAGACGATTTATTAATAAATCCTCTGAAGCAGAGACTCTTAGGATGCTGAATCCTTTTCCTCCCATATTGAGGCTTTCCATCCTATTGGATAATTCTTTTTGCATTTTGTCTGTCATTGTAAATGGTCCCTCTTGCAAAATAATTCCTTTAGGTAATTGTCTGGGAACATATACTGCATTGGCAGAACTTTCTTCTAATTTTTCTTCTTTATCTTTATTGAATTCGGGTTTTAATTTGATTGTTCTTTCTATTCGATCTATTTGTTCTCCAATGGTTAATAGACATAGATTGGTGTAATTGTTTTGTTCAATTATATCTCCAATACCTATACCTATGTCTCTAGCATTTGGATCTGATTTTGATTCATAAATAGATGCAGTTTTTACAGGCATGGCATAATTCTTGGTTTCTATATTAGGGACAAAAATATCAAGTTTCTTCCAAGGTGGGTGAGATTTATGAACTTCTTTTCCTTCAGTGTCTTTCCAAGTTCTTGCTGTTTTTCCTATAACTCTTATTTGTTTTGGACTTTGAGTTTCTTTTTCTTTGATTTTCCCTTTTTTAAAATATTCCATTAACCAATCAAAGAAATGTATATTTCTTTCTTCTTCCTCCATTTGGGAATACCATAATTCTTTCATTTTATTTTTTTCTTCTGTGTTAAACTTTTTAAAGAACCAATCTTTTAAAGGATGAATTTTCAAATTTTCTCTAGGATATGGTTTATCAATTTCAAATTTTTTGACAGGTATTTCTTCTGGCTTTTGAATACTAATCATTCTTATGGCTCATTGGAGAAAATCACTCTCACTAGGGTTATAGGTTTTTTGTGATGAAGTTTTTTTATACACAGGGTGTTCGATTCCACTTTCTTTGTTTCGAAAAACTTTTTGATCCACTTCTTCCTTTTCACTACTCCTTTGGTCATCATCTATTTCTTCTAATTTAAAACTTTTTCTTCCTTCCGTGTAACCTGCAAAACTTCTCCTAGTTTTTTCCATTTTTCTCCTAAAATTGATTTCAACATTTCCATTTGGTAATTTGACTATACTTTGTAAATCATCTATTATTTCATTTACTCTTGGGGTGACATCTTCTATTTGCCAATTTCCTGGGAGAACAACTTCTTCCCAACTGATGACTTTTGGGATAAAAACATTATTTTAAAGTTTGTTTCCATGAGAACTGTAGTTTTTTCTTTATCAACCTTATCCCTATAGGCTATCATGGGAAAGACAGAGATCATGGATTTGTAGAACACATGATAAACTATAGCAAAAGGTTTACTTCTTGGACTCATCTTTAATCCTTTACTTTGAAATCCAATGGTTGCACAATCAAGAACATCATCATTATGAGCATCAATTGTGATATTAGGAAAGCAGTTAAAATAAACAGGTCCATGTCAGAGACTGGATTCTATCATAGCATAAAGAGAATCATCAAACTCATCATGTCTTTGATCTCACACATAAGCACACACGGAAACATTTAATCCTAATCGAAACAGAGGTTTGATTCCTACTTGAATTAATCCTATGTACAGGTAGTTGTATTTGGTTCTAATTTGTTCAATAATTCTTCTATCAAGAACTTTAATTGTCTGTTTTCCTCCAGAGAGAGAAACAGTTCTTTCAACAATCTTAATGTGGTAATCATTTTGTTCTTCAAATGTGCCATTGCTATATATTTCTGTTACGGGCAAGGCTGGCAACTTCCAATTGGATATTGCTTGGCCAAAATTTTCATATATCATTTCTTCTGAATTTTTTGTTTTTTTCTGAATTTTTTTTTTCTAAGCTTTTACGGGTAAAACTGGTTAAAGCAGACTGATAGGATGAAGAAGACGAATAAGATCTATTAGAAGGATGCTGAAATGATTTAAACCAATTCTTAAAAAGTTTTGTTTTTCCTTTAGAATTTTCCATCTTTGTAGCTCGTAAGAAACAGGAAGAGTTCTGTCAACGATTTACAGCCCTTGATGCCTGATCACGGCCAAAAGCGGGACTTACAACGCGACCACACTCTTTAGAAGATAAATGAGATACAGAAGTGGAGAATAAGAAGGAAAATAAAAACTCTAAAGAGAATTGGATAGATCAACTTGGCTAAAAAGCTTCAGATCCTGGATAATAGATTTATTCATCTAAATCCTTCCTTTTTTTTTTTAACACAGATTTAAATACGAGATAATAATTCTAATTCTTCATTTAGTCTATTACAATATTCTCTTATTTGATTACACAAGCGTACTAACATAGATCTTCTAATAGTTTGAACACGGATAACAAGATATCCTCCTACAGCTATATTTTCATCAATTTGTCTGATAGCATTTTCTAATCTTCTAAGCTGGTTTTCACGTCGTCTTAGATCACGAAATAATTCTTCTCTCCTAATAGAACGAGGTGGCATTTCAGAAGGCCATAGCTTGTAGTTTTGATTCAGTTCGGAATTTATCTAGTTGGAAGACAGCATAAGAACGCATTAAAACAATCCTTCTTCTTTCAAACTCATGATGGCGAGGATTATTTCAGTGGGTGCAGATTTGCAAATGTCTTCTTATATTGTCTAACAAGAATTCAATTTTTCTTAATATTCGAACAGCATCATAGTACCTCCTAAGCAGAGCAAGACGAATAGACATATTCTAGCAAAAGAAACAAGATAATTAGATAACGACAAGCATATAATATCAAACTTATAAAAACTTAATTACTTACAGAAGATTGTACAGGACTTCAGACTTTAGCACATTCAAACTTCAAGCCCACACTCACACTCACACTTAGACTCTGGACTACATATATAATTTTTTTTTATCGATCTTTTTTCTATCTCCACAAATGGAAAACCCCAGCTCCTTATAGAGATGGAGCATACAAAAGAGCCCATTCTCATCCGACCATGAGAGTACTACAAACTAAATACAACAGAAAAAAGGGATGGCTACCGACACAAGCCTCCAAACACACTTTTCAAAAGGAGATGTCTTCTTTGGGCAAAGTTGAGCAACATTTTGCCAAATGGAAAGCACAAGAAACATACCCCCACCAAATGGACAAAACAACTTTATCTAGGAAGATAAGAAGATGACATGTGGCAACACATGAGGCAGCCCCCACCAAGAACAACTTCATGGCAAAATATGCTTTCTGGACAAGATCTATAACTTTTGACTAGATGTCATCTTAATATCAAATCTAGACAAGATATTGCCAACTTTTCTACCTAGCAATGATAACTAGCAACAACTTTTCTTCACCAACCGAGCATCTTTTCTTTGATGAATGATGACACATTTTCTTCTCAGCATGACACCTATAAGATATTATGTACAACCAACACTATCAAATGAAGATATGGGACCACATTTCTTTTCTTTTCTTTATACTAGCCATATACCCCCACTAAAAAGAGATGATTCCACCGGCTCTGATACCAACAACAACAGGATCTACAATGACAGGAATCATCTCAAATTTTAAAGCTTCTTTTTCATTAATTCTATCAAACAACCGAGATTCCTTTTCAACTTCTTTTTCTTTTCATTTGTCTTTTGCTGAAGAATACCAAAATTTTCCACCACGAAGGTATTCAGAAACTGATCCATCAGGATTAATATGAGAGTCAGGGTCCCACCGAGGATGGAGATCTTCAAGGGGCACAACTTCATCATCAAGATTTTCTTCTGGATCATGATTACTCTCCCAATCATGGTCACCAACTTTTTTCCTTGGGAGATACTCTTCTAAAATTTGTTTAATCTTTTCTTCAAAATTGACGGAGTCAATAGACATATCCATTGGCTCTGGAGATTTTTCTCGAGCAATTTCTTTGGCAATCTTTTTGGCCAAGAGATCAGTCATGACCATTTCATTCTCAAAAGGCTTTTCTTCAAGAAAAGGAATTTCTTCTTTAACAGGAGGAGAGATTTGATTCAGAATTCTCTCATAAGTATCATTTTCAATTTTTGACCACCATTTTTGGTAAAAAGTCTGATAAAGAGATGGTAAACCATATAAGTCCTTTTTTACTTCAAACTTCCATTGGAAAATATAAGGGATATGAAATTTAGCAAAGAAGCGAAGCATATTGATGGCTTCACATGGCACTTTTTCTTCAACTTCACAGAACTTAATAAATAAATAACGAAAATTATCAGAAAAGATTTTCTGAGAAGCACCAAAGTATGACCACCAAGTGAATAGAATCCAGGATGGGAAATTATGATGAATAGGAGTGACATCAGGACTTTCTTCTTTGAATCTGATGAACCAGGAAGGATTATATTGCCAATTTTGCCACATCAAAGCAAATTTCCATGCATCAATATAGTCCCAATAATTAAAGAACTCAGTCGAATTGTATAATTGGACTGATTTTGTCATGTACAAGGGACCATCCCAATCTTCCTCAGTAAGGATTTTGAGAATAATCAACTTTGAGTAAGTGATGATACCATTTGCATTCTTATTGTGGAAGATGAGGACACTTTTCGTCTGATGTAAAATATTGAGATACCAATCTCTGGTTTTCCTTTTATCAGGGGAATAATAATGAAGCCCCTTCCCAAAGAGATAATAAACATTATCTTCAACAGATCTTTCTTACATAAGACAATCTGAAGTAACAAGAATTCTGTTACCTGTGTAAATATATAATTCTGATTGACTTGGGTCTTTTGTTGGAGTAAAACCCTTTTGGCTTTCTTCTTGATCTGCCAATTTCTTTTGCGTTTTTTTCTTCATGAACGGGGAAGAGCTACTGCCATTTTGTCGTCCCTGAAGAAATTCTCTAGTAAGAAAGTCAGGGAGAGAGTTAGAATTTCCATTAATAAATTCAATCTTAAATTCAAAAATTGATAAAATGGCTTGCCATCTAGCAAATATTTGCATAGAGACAAGATTTTTGACATCTTTTTCTAGAATTTATTTTGCTGCTTTAGCATCCACTCTGATGAGAAATTCTTTATTCAATAAATCATGTTGGAATTTCGTCACACAAATAACTATGGCAAGAACTTCTTTTTTGATGGTTGAATATTTCTATTGTGCTTCATTCCATAATCCAGAATTAAATCTTATTAATTCTTCTTTTAAGTCTTTTTGTTGTAAAAGGATTCCACCATATCCGACATCAGTGGCATCAGTTTGAACTATTTTGAAAGCTTCTGGGTCAGATAAACATCTACACGGAAGATTTTTAACTCTTTCATTAATCTTTTTTACTGCATTAGTGTGATGGATAGACCACTCCTTAGGATTTTTCTTTAATCTTTCCTGGAGAAGTTTTCTATCTTTTGCCAAATCTTGATAGAAAAATCCAACATAATTTAGACATCTAAGAAATCTTTGTAGCATATTTTTATCCTTAATTTCATCTGGAAATTTATCAGCAAATTGAATAACTCTATTAGTTTGAGTTATTTTTCTGTCTTGAATCTCAAATCCTAAGAATCTGATTTTTTGCTGAAAGTGATTCATTTTTCTTTTGGATAAAGCCAATCCATTTTCTTTTATGACTCTTTTAAAAATAGGCAAATGTTTCCAATGTTATATCACAGATTCTGAGAAGATAAGAATATCATCAATGTAAACAATGGCAAACTGGGTGTAAGGCGAGAAAATATTATTCATAATATTCTGAAATTCAGACGGAACATTTTTCAATCCAAAAGGCATAACATTCCATTCATAATGCCCCATTGGAACAGTGAATGCAGTTTTATATCTATCTTCTTCTTTTATCTGAATCTGCCAAAATCCTGATTTTAAATCAAATTTTGAGAATATTTTGGCAATGTTTAATCTGTTTAGCAAATCCTAAGTATTAGGCAAAGGATACCTAATAAATTATAAGACTTTGTTCAATGGTTTATAATTGATTACCAATCTTGGAACTCCTCTTTCGATTTCAACGGCCTTTTCAACATAAAATGCCGTACAGCTCCAAGGGGATTTGCTTTTCCTAATTAATCCTTTCTTCAGAAGATCATTGATTTCTTCTTGGCAAAGCTTCAAATGGGCAGCATCCATTTGAGATGGACGAGCTTCAGTAGGAATATCATTTTCATTAAAATCTTTTACATATGGTAATCCTACTATGTGTCTTAGGAATATCATTTTCATTAAAATCTTTTACATATGGTAATCCTACTATGTGTCTTTTTCTATTCCAAAAGGCTGCTGGTAATTCAGAACATCATTCTTCTTCAATTTGTTTGGTGAATTCTTCTAATTTTGTTTTAAATTCTTTTTTCTCTAATTCTTTTGTCATTTGGACACATTTAATTTCATTTTTTAATCCAGTTATGTAATTTTCTCTTGTGGCAATAACTTGATTTATCCTTTGGATTTTCGTCTCACAAGGATCATCTATAAAATCAAGATTTACTTCAATCCCTTTGATATTTGTAGAAATTCCTTTTGTTGTAACAGAGAAAGGTTGGATTTGAAGAATAAATGGAGATCCGAGGAGTATATCCTGAACAATATCTTCTGAAATAATAAAGGGTGAAGTAACACAAACTCCTTTCATTCAAACATGAACATTTGGGATTTTTCTCTATATGGAAATGGTCGTTCCATTAGCAACAGAAACAAACTGTTTTGATTCACTTGTAAATTCAATAGGAACGATTCCAAGTCTGATAACGTTTAAGTCTGCACCAATGTCAATTATGGCATTGACAATCTTCTCAAAGTTTTTTATTTTTATTTTTACCTGAACTCTCCACTGTTGGTAAATACATTTTGTGGGAATTACACTAGTAGAGATTTTGTTAATTTCTCCTTTAATTCTTTGGACAAATTTTTGTTCATCATATTTTTCAATAGCACCATCATTTGCTAACCAAGTTAACCTTTCATCAAGCTCATTTTGTTTTTTGGTTAATTCTAATTTTAATTCACGGAGCTCTCTCTTCTGATCATTTAATTCTCTTTGTAAGTCTGAGAGAGTTAAGGGTTTATTTATAGTATGAATTTTTTCTGCTCTATTCATAAGGTCAATCATGGAATAGGTTGGTATGTGAAATGTTTCTTTCTCTTTTGTCCTTTTTGGATAATATGGTACTTTATCACCATTTTCATCTTTTTCAAAGGGAATTTTTGGTTGTGAACTTTCTTCTTCTTCTCCTCCCCCCAATTTTGAAATTTGATTTAAAAGTTGAACTTTTTTCTCTGGATCGGGTATGTTATCAACCATTTCTAGAAGTAATTTTTGAGGGGCAGTGAGGACACGAATGTGGATACCAAGATCTTCATCAGATGGTATCGACCATTCTCCATCAGATTCTTCATCATCTGAATGACATGTACATGATTGGAATTGTTTGATGAGTTGAACCAGAGGACTATTTTCTTCAATGTCAGTTGATGAATCAGATTCATATTCTTCTTCTTCTTCTGAGGAATTTGAATCAGATTGTTCTTTTTCAGTATTTTCCTCATCATTTTTGGTGTTGATTTTTCTAAGTTTCTTTTTAGAGAGATTTTTTTATTTAAAGCATTTACTTGAATAATGGCCCTTTTTCCCACAAGTATAACAAGTTAGAACATTTTCTTTTATATATTTTTTTTTGAAATATTTTCTAGATTTTCTTTTGAATGTGATGAGGTCATCGGATTTTCTCTGTTTTTTATATCTTCCGGGTTTATATTTTCTTACCATTTTGTTTCTTCTGTACGGAGTAAATCTAGAACGCGAGGGTTTTCTCTTTGAATCAGGTGTTTGATCTAAACGAAACTGGAAACAAAAATCTCCTAATTCTTTATCTCCAGAATATTTTCTCATTTTTTCAGCTTGTTTACTGATCTTTAAATCAGTACAAAGATTCATGCCAACTTTGTTAACTCTTTGTATAATTCCTCCGAACGTCAGCAAACTGTAATTAATAGTACCATGCATTTCTTCTCTCAAGGAATTATGCACCTTTTCAGCAAATAGGGGTGGTAATCTGAAATGAATCAGTCTTTCCAAATATCAGAATTGCAATCATTGAGTTGGTAGACTTTTGATAAGAATACATCTTTCTCCTAAAATTCTGCATCTCAAGCGATGTAATTGCTGTCTATTTTTCTCCTTAATTAGAGCAATTCCTCTAGTAAATTCATTGAGGACGCATAGAAGCAAGACACTAACACAATCAGATTGAGTTTCCCAATTATTAGGGATTTGACTAGTACATGCTTCAAGCTTAACATTGGGGTCAACTAAGTTTCCTATGGTTTTGTCTGTATAAAGGATTCTTCCAAATTCATCCATTTTGACAGCACTCTCTATTTCAAGTCTTTGAGCTCCAGTTAATCCATAATTCCACCATGCTCTTAATATTCCATTGAAAAAGGTGGTTATCAGGAGGAAAATGTTTCTTGGAGTATTTCCTCTGACTTCACAGGCATTATATAGTATATTAACATACTGTGAACCATTTGGACAATTTGATATTCTGTTCATCCATCTAAGTTCCACTCATATAAAAAATTTCCTGAATAGGTTAATTCTGAGTTGTAACTGTATGGAGCCTCTTCGAGTTGTAGATCAACAGGGTTGGTCTAAGATAATAATTCTTTGTTTCTAGCAATTTTACCAGAGGATTCCATTTCTTTAGACGATTTATTAATAAATTCTCTGAAGCAGAGACTCTTAGGATGCTGAATCCTTTTCCTCCCATATTGAGGCTTTCCATCCTATTGGATAATTCTTTTTGCATTTCGTCTGACATTGTGAATGGTCCTTCTTGCAAAATAATCCCTTTAGGTAATTGTCTGGGAACATATACTGCATTGGCATAACTTTCTTCTAATTTTTCTTCTTTATCTTTATTAAGTTCAGTTTTTTATTTGATTGTTCTTTCTATTCGATCTGTGTGTTCTCCAATGGTTAATGACATAGATTGGTGTAATCATTTTGTTCAATTATATCTCCAATACCTATACCTATGTCTCTAGCATTTGGGTCTGGTTTTGTTTCATAAATAGATGCATCTTTTACAGGCATGGCATAATTCTTGGTTTCTATATTAGGGACAGAAATATCAAGTTTCTTCCAAAGTGGGTGAGATTTATCAACTTCTTTTCCTTCAGTGTCTTTCCAAGTTCTTGTTGTTTTTCATATAACTTTTATTTGTTCTGGGCTTTGAGTTTCTTTTTCTTTGATTTTTCCTTTTCTAAAATATTCCATGAAGCAATCAAAGAAAGGTATATTTCTTTCTTCTTCCTCCATTTGGAAATACCATAATTCTCTCATCTTTTCCTTTTCTTCTGTGTTAAAGCTTTTAAAGAACCAATCTTTTAAAGGATGATTTTTCAAATTTTCTCTAAGATATGGTTTATCAATTTCAAAATTTTTGACAGGTATTTTTTTAGCTTTTGAATGCTAACCATTCTTATGGCTCCTTAGAGAAAATCACTCTCACTAGGGTTATAGGTTTTTTGTGATGAAGTTCATTTATACACAAGGTGTTGCATTCCACTTTCTTTGTTTCTAAAAACCTTTTGATCAATTTCTTCCTTTTCACTACTCCTTTAGTCATCATCTATTTCTTTTAATTTAAAACTTCTCCTAACCTTTTCCATTTCTCTCCTAAAATTGATTTCAGCATTTCCATTTGGTAATTTGACTATACTTTGTAAATCATCTGTTATTTTATTTACTCTTGGGGTGATCTTCTTTTTGCCAATTTCCTAGGAGAACAACTTCTTCCCAACTGATGACTTTTGGGATAAACACATTATTGTTAAAATTTGTTTCCATGAGAACTGTAATTTCACCAAAAAAAGATGATTCCACTGGCTCTGATACCAACAACAGCAGGATCTACAATGACAAGAATCATCTCTTTTTGGTGGAGGTATAAGTGTAGTTGTTATGCTGAGAAGAAAAGGTCTTCATTCAAAGAAGAAAAGTGATTCCTAGATGATGATGTCTATCCCATCAATTCATTTGATGGTGTTGGTTGTTATTATCATTGCTATGAAGAAAATACATAATATCTTTGAAGAAAAGTTGGCATCTAGTCAAAAGTTATTAGATTTTTTCGGAGAAAATATATGTGTGCCATGGGGGACTGCCTCATGTTATAAAATGCTGCCACATGTGATGCCACATGTTAGAAGTTTGTAAAAGTTGGTGTTGCTATGCTGCCATGTGCCATCTTCCTATCAAAAGTAGATAAAGTTGTTTTGTACTTTTGGTGGGGGTATACTAAGCTTGTTTTTGTGCTTTCCATTTGGCAAAATGTTGCTCAACCTTATGTACCTTAGCCTAAAGTTGGAATCTCCTTTTGTAAAGTTAGTTTGGAGGCTAGTGTCGGTAGCCAACCTTTTACTATTTTTTCTTGGTGTGTTGTCACTCTCATGGTCGGATGAGAGTGTGTTCTCTTGTACGCTCCATCTATATAAGGAGCTGGTGTTTTCATTTGTGGAGAGGAATCGAAAAAAGCAATAAAAAATTAGAGATCAAAAATTAATTAAAAAAAAAAAAGAGTTCAGAGTCTAAGTGTGAGGGTGAGTGTGAGCTTGAAGTTTGAGTGTGCTAGAGTTTGAAGTCCTGTACAATCTTCTTTAAGTAATTAAGTTTTTATAAGTTTAATATTATATGCTTGTTGTTTTCTAAAAAAAAAAAAAGAGTTCAGAGTCTAAGTCTGAGTGTGAGTGTGAGCTTGAAGTTTGAGTGTGCTAGAGTTTGAAGTCTTGTACAATCCTCTGTAAGTAATTAAGTTTTTATAAGTTTTGATATTATATGCTTGTTGTTTTCTAATCATGCTGTTTCTTTTAGAATATGTCTATCCGTCTTGTTTTGCTTAAGAGGTACTATGATGATGTTCGATTATTAAAATTGAAATCTTGTTAGACAATATAAGAAGAATTATTATATCGTATTTAAATCTGTGCTAAAAAAAAAATTGATTTAGATGAATTAAATCTATTATCTAGGATCTGAAGCTTTTTAGCCAAGTTGATCTATCCAATTCTCTTTAAAGTTTTTATTTTCCTTCTTATTCTCCATTTCTGTGCCTCGTTTATCTTCTTAAGAGTGTGGTCGCGTTGTAAATCTCGCTTCAGGCCGTGACAGGCATCAAGGGCTGTAAATCGTTGACAGAACTCTTCTTGTTTCTTACGAGCTACAAAGATGGAAAATTCTAAGGGAAAAACAAAACTTTTTAAGAATTAGTTTAAATCATTTCAACATCCTTCTAATAGATCTAATTCGTCTTCTTCATCCTACCAGTCTGCTTTAACTAGTTTTCCCCGTAATAGCTTAGAAAAAGAAAATTCAGAAGAAATGATATATGAAAATTTTGACCAAGCAATATCCAACTGTAAGTTGCCAGCCTTGCCTGTAACAGAAATATATAGTAATGGCACATTTGAAGAACAAAATGATTACCACATAAAAACTGTTGAAAAAACTGTTTCTCTCTGGAGGAAAACAGACAATTAAAGTTCTTGATAGAAGAATTATTGAACAAATCAGAACCAAATACAACTACCTGCACATAGAATTAATTCAGGTAGGAATCAAACCACTGTTTCGATTAGGATTAAATGTTTCAGTGTGTGGTTATGTGCGAGATCAGAGACATGATGAGTTTGATGATTCTCTTTATGCTATGATTGAATCAAGTCTCTGTCATGAACCTATTTATTTTAACTGCTTTCCTAATATCACAATTGATGTGCATGATGATGATATTCTCAATTGTGCAACCATTGGATTTCAAAGTAAAGGATTAAAGATGAGTCCAAGAAGTAAACCTTTTGCTATAGTTTATCGTGTGCTCTACAAATCCATGATCTCTGTCTTTCCCATGATAGCCTATATAGATAAGGTTGATAAAGAAAAAACTACAGTTCTCATGGAAATAAACTTTAACAATAATGTGTTTATCCCTAAAGTCATCAGTTGGGAAGAAGTTGTTCTCCCAGGAAATTGGCAAATAGAAGATGTCACCCTAAGAGTAAATGAAATAACAGATGATATACAAAGCATAGTCAAATTACCAAATAGAAATGTTGAAATCAATTTTAGGAGAAAAATGGAAAAAGCTAGGAGAAGTTTTGCAGGTTATACGGAAGGAAGAAAAAGTTTTAAATTAGAAGAAATAGATGCGACCAAAGGAGTAGTGAAAAAGAAGAAATGGATCAAAAAAGTTTTTAGAAACAAAGAAAGTAGAATTGAACACCCTGTGTAGAAAAGAACTTAATCACAAAAAACCTATAACCCTAGTGGGAGTGATTTTCTCCAAGGAGCCATAAGAATGATTTGCATTCAAAAGGCAGAAGAAATACCTGTCAAAACATTTGAAATTGATAAACCATATCTTAGAGAAAATTTGAAAAATCATCTTTTAAAAGATTGGTTCTTTAAAAAGTTTAACAAAGAAGAAAAAGATAAGATGAGAGAATTATGGTATTTCCAAATGGAGGAAGAAGAAAGAAATATACCTTTCTTTGATTGGTTCATGGAATATTTTAGAAAAGGAAACATCAAAGAAAAAGAAACTCAAAATCCAAAACAAATAAGAGTTATGGGAAACAACAAGAACTTGGAAAGACACTGAAGGAAAAGAAGTTGATAAATCTCACCCACCTTGCAAGAAACTTGATATTTCTGTCCCTAATACAGAAACCAAGAATTATGCCATGCCTGTAAAAAATGCATTTATTTATGAATCAAAATCAGACCCAAATGCTGCTAGAGACATAGGTATAGGTATTGGAGATATAATTGAACAAAATAATTACACCAATCTATGTCTATTAACCATTGGAGAACAAACAGATCGAATAGAAAAAATAATCAAATTAAAACCCGAATTCAATAAAAATAAAGAAGCAAAATTAGAAGAAAGCTCTGCCAATGCATATATGTTCCCAGACAATTACCTAAACAGATTATTCTGCAAGGAGGCCCGTTCACAATGACAGACGAAATGCAAAAAGAATTATCCAATAGGATGGAACGCCTCAATATGGGAGGAAAATGATTTAGCATCCTAAGAGTCTCTACTTCAGAGGATTTATTAATAAATCGTCTAAAGAAATGGAATCCCCAGGTAAAATTTACAGAGACAAAGAATTATTATCCTAGACCAACCCCTGTTGATCTACAACTCGAAGAGGCGCCATACAGTTACACCTCAGAATTAACCTATTAAGGAAATTCTTTATATGAGTGGAACTTAGATGGATTAACAGAATATCAAATTGTCCAAATGGTTCACAGTATGTTAATATACTGTAATGCCTGTGAAGTCAGAGGAAATACTCTAAGAAATATCTTTCTCATGATAACCACCTCTTTCAATGGAATATTAAGAGCATGGTGGAATTATGGATTAACTGGAGCTCAAAGACTTGAAATAGAGAGTGCTGTCAAAATGGATGAATTTGGAAGAATCCTTTATAGAGACAAAACCATAGGAAACTTAGTTGACCCCAATGTTAAGCTTGAAGCAGGTACTAGTCAAATCCCTGATAATTGGGAAACTCAATCTGATTGTGTTAGTGTCTTGCTTCTATGCGTCCTCAATGAATTTACTGGAGGAATTGCTCTAATTAAGGAGAAAAATAGACAGCAATTACATCGCTTGAGATGTAGAATTTTAGGAGAATTTCATTGGTGTAGAGATGTATTCTTATCAAAAGTCTACCAACTCAATGATTGCAATTCTGATATTTGGAAAGAGAGATTCATTTCAGGATTACCACCCCTATTTGCTGAAAAGGTGCGTAATTCCTTGAGAGAAGAAATGCATGGTACTATTAATTACAGTTTGCTGACGTTCGGAGGAATTATACAAAGAGTTAACAAAGTTGGCATGAATCTTTGTCCTGATTTAAAGATCAGTAAACAAGCTGAAAAAATGAGAAAATATTCTAGAGATAAAGAATTAGGAGATTTTTGTTTCCAGTTTGGTTTAGATCAAACACCTGAATCAAAGAGAAAACCTTCGCGTTCTAGATTTACTCCGGATAGAAGAAACAAAATGGTAAGAAAGTATAAACCCGGAAGAAAATCTAGGAAATATTTCAAAAAGAAATATATAAAAGAAAATGTTCCGACTTGTTATACTTGTGGGAAAAAAGGGTCATTATTCAAGTAAATGCTTTAAAAAATAAAATCCCTCTAAAAAGAAACTTAGAAAAATCAATACCAAAAATGAAGAGGAAAGTACTAAAAAAGAACAATCTGATTCAAGTTCCTCAGAAGAAGAAGAAGAATATGAATCTGATTCATCAACTGACATTGAAGAAAATAGTCCCCAGGTTCAACTCATCAAACAATTCCAATCATGTACATGTCATTCAGATGATGAAGAATCTGAAGGAGAATGGTCGATACCGTCTGATGAAGATCTTGGTATCCACATTCGTGTCCTCACTGCCCCTTAAAAATTACTTCTAGAAATGGTTGATAACATACCCGATCCAGAGAAAAAAGTTTAATTTTTAAATCAAATTTCAAAATTAGGGCGAGGAGAAGAAGGAGAAAGTTCACAACCAAAAATTTCCTTTGAAGAAAATGAAAATGATAATAAAACACCATGTTATCCAAAAAGGATAAAGGAGAAAGAAACATTTCATACACCAACCTATTCCATGATTGACCTCATGAATAGAGCAGAAAAAATTCATACTATAAATAAACCCTTAACTCTCTCAGACTTACAAAGAGAATTAAATGATCAGAAGAGAGAACTCCGTGAATTAAGGATTGAGTTCACCAAAAAATAAAATGAGCTTGATGAAAGGTTAACTTGGTTAGAAAATGATGGTGTTATTGAAAAATATGATGAAGAAAAATTTGTCCAAAGAATTAAAGGAGAAATTAGCAAAATCTCTACTGGTGTAATTCCCACAAAATGTATTTACCAACAGTGGAGAGTTCAGGTAAAAATAAAATTAAAAAACTTTGAGAAGATTGTCAATGCTATAATTGACACTGGTGCAGACTTAAATGTTATCAGACTTGGAATCGTTCCTGATGAACACCGTAAAATTACAATTTTGCCCTTTAATATTAGATTAATTAGTCCTTATTTTATAAATATTAGATATATTTAGGGTTGTTTTTAGTTTTATAATTTATTTTGAAATATATATAAAAAAAAGAAAAGAAAATAAAAATAAAAATGATAAAAAGTCAAAAATACGGTCGACGTTACCTTCAGAAGGGTCAGGTCAAGTTAGTTAAACCAGTGGGGTTTTCAGAACCAATCTTCTACACTCAGATTAATATTTAAATTTTATTATCCAAATTTCGAGTGAAAGTCAGAGTCTTATTTACTGTCGATCGGGTGCCCGGCACTGAAGGAAAAGTCCGAAAGAAACTGTTTCCATTTTTCTTCTTTTCTTTTCTTTTCTATTCCCTTCTCTGTTTACAGGAGTCATCAGAAGGCAGCATGGCCGGGTCCTCTGGGCCTGTTTCTAACGGTGGACAACAGCGCCCGAGTTGAGAAAGGCAGCCGGCTGATACAAAGCAGCCAGCACTGCAAACAGCAGAGCTGAGACCAGCTGCCATGAAGGGCAGCCATAAACAGTCTACTGCTGGCAGATTACAGCGATGGAATAGCAGAACAGCAGCGATGCAAAGCAGCAGCCGACTGAAACAGAAGGCAGAGGCGGCAGCAACCAGCGGCTGCACACAGGGGAAGACACCAGCAGCTGAGCCGAAAAAGAGTTAAATGGCAGCCATGAAGAGCACAAGGGCAGCCACACGGCAGCCAAACTGAGAGACTGAGGCAGCTCAGCAGCAAAACAGCAATCTGGGAATCTCAGCACCGAAGCAGAGTCAGTCTGCTGGTCACGAACGGCAGCCAGCTGAAGCCGCACACAGTGGAGAGCAGCCGAGAGAGATGGCAGTCCGAACACAGCAAAGCGGCAGCTGCAACCAACAGCCAGAAGGCCGAGTAAACAGCAGCAGCAGAGTCTGCTGCTGATGGTTTGCAGCCGGAACAGTGAAGGAAAGCGGCAACCAGCAGATTGCAGCGATGGAGCAACGGTGGACAGCAGCTGTGAGAGCAGTCAGAGCAGCACCGATTGCAGAAAGAGCAGCCAACTGAGATACAACCAGTCCATGAAAAGCATACAGCAAGCAGCGGCACATGCAGGAAGCAGCCGTGAGCAGAGAAGAAATCTGAGCAGCAGGCAGCGGTGCACAGCAGACAGCAACCGGCTGAAGGCAAGGGAAGAAAGCAGAGAAGAAGGAGAGCAGCCGACTGGCAGCCACATCAAGCGGCAACCAGAGAGCTGAAGCATCGGTAGCAGCAAGGAGCAGCAAGCACATCGCAGCCAGCTGAGAACAACCATGCACAGCGGCAGCCACCTCAAGAGAAGATTGCAGCAGCGGCGAGCAGAGGAATCCATCGCAGACAACTGAGATTGAATGAATAACAGCCAGCTGAGAAAACGGCAGCCACCTGAAACATAACCGGCAGAGCAGCCAGCTGTGAGCAGGGGCAGTAACCGACGGCAACCAGCAGTGGAAAAGGCAGAAGCAGCTGAAGCTGAGAGGCAGAGCAATCTGGGCAGCACCGCACACGGCAGAACCAACAGCACTGGTTGCAGCGACTAAGTGCAAAACGGCAGCGGCAGCCAGTCCGAGAACAGCGGCAACCAGCTGAAAGAGGTAGCGCACAGTGAACACAGCGTCCAATGTCAAAATCCCTGAGCAGCCGCCTGAAGAAATTGCAGAAAGAGAAGAATGGCAGCTGAGACCAAAACAGAGAGAAGCAGCCAAGTAAGCAGCAGCGGTAGCAGCTGTGATCTGTGGGAAGGACAGCCATGAACAGAGCACTGAAAACCAGCAGAGATAAAGCAGAAAGAAAAAAAAAGAAAAGAAGATAGAGGCTGATGTCACCCGATCCAAAGAGAAGATCAGAGGATAAGAATGATCTCAGCCGATCTTGAAGAAGGAAGATAAGGTTTGGATAGCAGCTGCCGTTTGAAACTGAGAAAGATAGGGAAAGAATTATCTGTTGAGAGGATAAGGGAAGGATTGAGCTAAGGAGAAAAAGGGAAGATAAGATAAGAAGAAGTTAGCCGAAAAAAGAGATGTCGTGCAGCTGGATAACAGCAACTGCCGAGTAGCTGGGAAGAGAGGATAAGAGAAGAAGAGATAAGATAAGAGTCATCCGTGCACTGGGTTTCAATTTCAAAGATGAGAAGGATAAGAAAGAGATAAGGTACAGCAGAGAGTGCAGCCTTAGGACTCTACAGGGTCTTTTGAAGAAGATGAAGGATAAGGAAGATAAGAGATAAAGCAAGGATTTGAAAAAGCTGCAGCTGAACCGATAGAAGTTGGAGTTCGAATTTGAAAAAAGATAAAGCAGAAAGGAAAGAAAGAAGAGGGTTAGACGATCCTTATATCCCGGCTGAGTTTAAATTTGAACGGGTCTCTTATCCCGGCTGAGTTTGAAAGACCCCTTATTTCATCCCTCATCTCCTATAAATTCAAGGCTTCGGGTCAGTTGAAGGGTGAACTGGGCTAGACATCGAAGGGACTGAAATTGGACGACCAAAAGAAAGAAGAGAAAAAAAAAAAAAATTTCTTGTAAGTTATTTTATTTTTATTTTTATTTTTATGTCAATTTCCAAAAGAATTGTATTTCATTTCCAATTTATTAATATAAAAATTCGTGGCAGTTGTTTAGATTTATGGTGGTCCCAGTTATTAAAATATTTAATAGTGATGATTTGTATTCTATTTTTTTTATTCTTTTTATGAACATTATGTAAGACATTATTTTAGATTTTTTTTCAAGGAAAGTAGAACCCCTATTAGGATCAGTGGGACTTGCCGTCTTTCCAATCTAAGGTTCTTATCAAGAACAGTTGTTTTAGATCTGGGGAAACACAAGTATAAAACCCGCTCAAGCCTAAGGCTTGAATTGAAAAAAAATCTGATTTAAAGGATGACATAAAAAAAATTCTAATTAGAATTTTAATAGAAAATAAATTTGAATTATATTTTATAACTCTAGAACATTTCATAGTCTAGGCCGTGATTTTATTATTTTTAAATTGGATAATATGCCGCATCGATGTTTGACCCGATTCCATTGTATATTATGTAAAAAAAAATTATTTCTGATTTATTTTTCTTTTTCTCAAAAATCCATCAAAACTATTCATTATTTTAAATTAAGATTATAACTAAATGTTTTAGAAAATTATTTTCCTTAAATCACATCATTTTTAAATAGTGCGATTTTTTTTAATTTCGTGCATATATTTTGTAGATTTCCCTTGGGTACGACCTCGCACTCATACTCTATACTATAAATCGGTTCGTACGCTTGCGAGTAATTTAAAATTCACACCAAGTTTTTGGCGCCGTTGCCGGGGAAATCTCGAAATAAAATTTTGTGCTACTAAATTATGTGATTTTTGAAAATAAATCTAATACTGCAGATATGTCTTAATTTAGAATTTCATCTAACTTATTCATTTATTTATTTATTTATTTATTTTTATTTGAATTAGAATCTTCACCAAAGCTTTTTATTGTCTGTTTTGCAGGAATTTTTGTTTTTACGCTGCGCTTAAAAATCGATGGGGATATGCACAAAAGGCTAAATCTTCCGCAAAGCTTAAAAATGCGCGCTTAAACAAAAAAAAAAAAAAATGCTGAAAATACGCATAAAAGGCTAAGGTGAGTTTTTAATTTATTTCAGACTTGGAATCGTTCCTATTGAATTTACGAGTGAATCAAAACAATTTATTTCAGCTGCTAATGGAACGACGATTTCCATAGAAAGAAAAATCCCAAATGTTCATGTTTGCATGAAAGGAGTCTGTGTTACTTCACCCTTTATTATTTCAGAAGATATTGTTAATGATGTACTCCTTGGATCTCTATTTATTCTTCAAATCCAGCCCTTTTTTGTAACAACAAAAGGAATTTCTACAAATATCAAAGGGATTGAAGTAAATCTTGATTTTATAAATGATCCTTGTGAAACGAAAATCCAAAGGATAAATCAAGTTATCGCCACAAGAGAAAATTACATAAATGGATTAAAAAATGAAATTAAATCTGTCCAAATAACAAAAGAATTAGAGAAAAAAGAATTTAAAACAAAATTAGAAGAATTCACCAAACAGATTGAAGAAGAATTTTGTTCTGAATTACCATCAGCCTTTGGGAATAGAAAAGACACATAGTAGGATTACCATATGTAAAAGATTTCAATGAAAAAGATATTCCTACTAAAGCTCGTCCATCCTAAATGGATGCTGCTCATTTTATCCCAATAATTAAAAAACTCAGTCGAATTGTATAAGTGGACTGATTTTGTCATGTACAAGGGACCATCCCAATCTTCCTCAGTAAGGATTTTGAGAATAGTGAACTTTTAATAAGTGATGATACCATTTGCATTCTTATTGTGGAAGATGAGGACACTTTTCGTCTGATGTAAAATATTGAGATACCAATCTCTGGTTTTCCTTTTATCAGGGGAATAATAATGAAGCCCCTTCCCAAAGAGATAATAAACATTATCTTCAACAGATCTTTCTTCCATAAGACAATCTGAAGTAACAAGAATTCTATTACATGTGTAGAGATATAATTCTGATTGACTTAGGTCTTTTGTTGGAGTAAAACCCTTTTGACTTTCTTCTTGATCTGCCAATTTCTCTTGCGCTTTTTTCTTCATGAACGGGGAAGAGCTACTTGCCATTTTGTCGTCCCTGAAGAAATTCTCTATTAAGAAAGTTAGGGAGAGAGTTAGAATTTCCATTAATAAATTCAATCTTAAATTCAAAAACTGATAAAATGGCTTGCCATCTAGCAAATATTTGCTTAGAGACAAGATTTTTGACATCTTTTTCTAGAATTTCTTTTGCTGCTTTAGCATCCACTCTGATGAGAAATTCTTTATTCAATAAATCATGTTGGAATTTCATCACACAAATAACTATGGTAAGAACTTCTTTTTTGATGGTTGAATATTTCTTTTGTGCTTTATTCCATAATCCAGAATTAAATCTTATTAATTCTTCTTTTGAGTCTTTTTGTTGTAAACGGATTCCACCATATCCGACATCAGAGGCATCAGTTTGAACTATTTTGAAAGCTTCTGGGTCAGATAAACATCTACACGGAAGATTTTTAACTCTTTCTTTAATCTTTTTTACTGCATTAGTGTGATGGATAAACCATTCCTTAAATATCTTCTGAAATAATAAAGGGTGAAGTAACACAAACTCCTTTCATGCAAACATGAACATTTGGGATTTTTCTTTCTATGGAAATAGTTGTTCCATTAGCAGCTGAAACAAATTATTTTGATTCACTCGTAAATTCAATAGGAACGATTCCAAGTCTGATAACATTTAAGTCTGCACCAGTGTCAATTATGGCATTGACAATCTTTTCAAAGTTTTTTATTTTTATTTTTACCTGAACTCTCCACTGTTGGTAAATACATTTCGTAGGAATTACACCAGTAGAGATTTTGCTAATTTCTCCTTTAATTCTTTGGACAAATTTTTCTTTATCATATTTTTTAATAGCGCCAGCATTTTCCAACCAAGTTAACATTTCATCAAGCTCATTTTGTTTTTTGGTTAATTCTAATTTTAATTCAAGGAGCTCTCTCTTCTGATCATTTAATTCTCTTTGTAAGTCTGAGAGAGTTAAGGGTTTATTTATAGTGTGAATTTTTTTCTGCTCTATTCATAAGGTCAATCATGGAATAGGTTGGTATATGAAATGTTTCTTTCTCTTTTGTCGTTTTTGGATAATATGATGTTTTTTCACCATTTTCATTTTCTTCAAAGGAAATTTTTTCTCTGAATCGGGTATGTTATCAACCATTTCTAGAAGTAGTTTTTGAGGGGCAGTGAGGACGCGAATATGGATACCAAGATCTTCATCAGATGGTATAGACCATTCTCCTTCAGATCCTTCATCATCTGAATGACATGTGCATGATTAGAATTGTTTGATGAGCTGAACCTGAGGACTATTTTCTTCAATGTCAATTGATGAATCAGATTCATATTCTTCTTTTTCTTCTAAGGAACTTGAATCAGTTTTTTCCTTTTCAGTATTTTCCTCATCATTTTTTGTATTGATTTTTCTAAGTTTCTTTTTTGAGGGATTTTCTTTTTTAAAGCATTTGCTTGAATAATGACCCTTATTCCCGCAAGTGTAACAAGTTGGAACATTTTCTTTTATATATTTCTTTTTGAACTATTTTCTAGATTTTCTTTTGAATGGGTAGAGTTCATTGGGTTTTCTCTGTTTTTTATATCTTTCGGGTTTATACTTTCTCACTATTTTGTTTCTTCTATCCGGAGTAAATCTAAAATGCGAAGGTTTTCTCTTTGATTCAGGTGTTTGATCTAAACTAATCTGGAAACAAAAATCTCCTAATTCTTTATCTCCAGAATATTTTCTCATTTTTTCAGCTTGTTTACTGATCTTTAAATCAGTGCAAAGAGTCATGCCAACTTTGTTAATTCTTTTTATAATTCCTCCGAAAGTCAGCAAACTGTAATTAATAGTACCATGCATTTCTTCTCTCAAGGAGTTACGCACCTTTTCAGCAAATAAGGATGGTAATCCTGAAATAAATCTTTCCTTCCAAATATCAGAATTACAATTATTTAGTTGGTAGGCTTTTGATAAGATTACATCTCTATACCAATGAAATTCTCCTAAAATTCTACATCTTAAGCGATGTAATTGCTGTCTATTTTTCTCCTTAATTAGAGCAATTCCTCCAGTAAATTCATTGAGGACGCATAGAAGCAAGACACTAACACAATCAGATTGAGTTTCCCAATTATCAGGGATTTGACTAGTACCTGCTTCAAGCTTAACATTGGGGTCAACTAAATTTCCTGTGGTTTTGTCTCTATAAAGGATTCTTCCAAATTCAACCATTTTGACATCACTCTCTATTTCAAGTCTTTGAGCTCCTGTTAATCCATAATTCCACCATCCTCTTAATATTCCATTGAAAGAGGTGGTTATCATGAGGAAAATGTTTCTTGGAGTATTTCCTCTGACTTCACAGGCATTATAGTATATTAACATACTGTGAACCATTTGGACAATTTGATATTCTGTTAATCCATCTAAGTTCCACTCATATAAAGAATTTCCTGAATAGGTTAATTCTGAGTTGTAACTGTATGGAGCCTCTTCGAGTTGTAGATCAACAGGGGTTGGTCTAGGATAATAATTCTTTGTCTCTGGCAATTTTGCTTGGAGATTCCATTTCTTTAGACGATTTATTAATAAATTCTCTGAAGCAGAGACTCTTAGGATGCTAAATCCTTTTCCTCCCATATTGAGGCTTTCCATCCTATTGGATAATTCTTTTTGCTTTTCGTCTGTCATTGTGAATGGTCTTTTCTGCAAAATAATCCCTTCAGGTAATTGTCTAGGAACATAAACTGCATTGGCAGAGCTTTCTTCTAATTTTTCTTCATTATCTTTATTAAGTTCGGTTTTTTATTTGATTGTTCTTTCTATTCGATCTGTTTGTTCTCCAATGGTTAATAGACATAGATTGGTTTAATTATTTTGTTCAATTATATCTCCAATACCTATACCTATGTCTCTAGCATTTGGGTCTGGTTTTGTTTCATAAATAGATGCATCTTTTACAGGCATGGCATAATTCTTGGTTTCTATATTAGGGAAAGAAATATCAAGTTTCTTCCAAAGTGGGTGAGATTTATCAACTTCTTTTCCTTCAGTGTCTTTCCAAGTTCTTGTTGTTTTTCATATAACTTTTATTTGTTCTGGGCTTTGAGTTTCTTTTTCTTTGATTTTACCTTTTCTAAAATATTCCATGAACCAATCAAAGAAAGGTATATTTCTTTCTTCTTCCTCCGTTTGGAAATACCATAATTCTCTCATCTTTTCCTTTTCTTCTGTGTTGAAGCTTTTAAAGAACCAATCTTTTAAAGGATGATTTTTCAAATTTTCTCTAAGATATGGTTTATCAATTTCAAAATTTTTGACAAGTATTTTTCTGGCTTTTGAATGCTAACCATTCTTATGGCTCCTTAGAGAAAATCACTCTCACTAGGGTTATAGGTTTTTTGTGATGAAGTTCATTTATACACAAGGTGTTTCATTCCACTTTCTTTGTTTCTAAAAACTTTTTGATCAATTTCTTCCTTTTCACTACTCCTTTAGTCATCATCTATTTCTTCTAATTTAAAACTTTTTCTTCCTTCCGTGTAACCGGCGAAACTTCTCCTAGCTTTTTCCATTTTTCTCTTAAAATTGATTTCAACATTACAATTTGGTAATTTGACTATGCTTTGTAAATCATCTGTTATTTCATTTACTCTTGGGGTGACATCTTCTATTTACCAATTTCCTGGGAGAACAACTTCTTCCCAACTGATGACCTTTGGGATGAACATATTATTGTTAAAGTTTGTTTCCATGAGAACTGTAGTTTTTTCTTTATCAACCTTATCACTATAGGCTATCATGGGAAAGACAGAGATCATGGATTTGTAGAACACACGATAAACTATAGCAAAAGGTTTACTTCAAAAAGAAAATATTTCAAAAAGAAATACATAAAAAAAAATGTTTGAACTTGTTACACTTGCGGGAAAAAGGGTCATTATTCAAGTAAATGCTTTAAAAAAGAAAATCCCTGTAAAAAGAAACTTAGAAAAATCAATACAAAAAATGATGAGGAAAATACTGAAAAGGAACAAACTGATTCAAGTTCCTCAAAAGAAGAAGAAGACTATGAATCTGATTCATCAACTGACATTGAAGAAAATAGTCCTCAGGTTCAGCTCATCAAACAATTCCAATCATGCACATGTCATATAGATGATGAAGAATCTGAAGGAGAATGGTCGATACCATCTGATGAAGATCTTGGTATCCATATTCGCGTCCTCACTGCTCCTCAAAAATTACTTTTAGAAATGGTTGATAACATACCCGATCCAGAGAAAAAAGTTCAATTTTTAAATTAAATTTCAAAATTGGGGGGAAGAGAAGAAGGAGAAAGTTCACAACCAAAAATTTCCTTTGAAGAAAATGAAAATGGTGAAAAAACACCATATTATCCAAAAAGGACAAAAGAGAAAGAAACATTTCACACACCAACCTATTTCATGATTGACCTTATGAATAGAGTAGAAAAAATTCATAATATAAATAAACCCTTAACTCTCTCAGACTTACAAAGAGAATTAAATGATCAGAAGAGAGAGCTCCGTGAATTAAAATTAGAATTAACCAAAAAATAAAATGAGCTTGATGAAAGGTTAACTTGGTTAGAAAATGATGGTGTTATTGAAAAATATGATGAAGAAAAATTTGTCCAAAGAATTAAAGGAGAAATTAGCAAAATCTCTACTGGTGTAATTCCCAAAAATGTATTTACCAACAGTGGAGAGTTCAGGTAAAAATAAAAATAAAAAACTTTGAGAAGATTGTCAATGCTATAATTGACACTGGTGCAGACTTAAATGATATCAGACCTGGAATCGTTCCTATTGAATTTACGAGTGAATCAAAACAATTTGTTTCAGCTGCTAATGGAACGACTATTTCCATAGAAAGAAAAATCCCAAATGTTCATGTTTGCATGAAAGGAGTTTGTGTTACTTCACCCTTTATTATTTCAGAAGATATTATTAATGATGTACTCCTTGGATCCCCATTTATTCTTCAAATCCAACCCTTTTCTGTAACAACAAAAGGAATTTCTACAAATATCAAAGGGATTGAAATAAATCTTGACTTTATAGATGATCCTTGTGAAATGAAAATCCAAAGGATAAATCAAGTTATCGCCACTAGAGAAAATTACATAAATGGACTACAAAATGAAATTAAATCTGTCCAAATGACAAAAGAATTAGAGAAAAAAGAATTTAAAACAAAATTAGAAGAATTCACCAATTAGATTGAAGAAGAATGTTGTTCTGAATTACCGTCAACCTTTTGGAATAGAAAGAGACAAATAGTGAGATTATCATATGTAAAGGATTTTAATGAAAAGGATATTCCTACTAAATCTTGTCCATCCCAAATGGATGCTGCTCATTTAAAGCTTTGCCAAGAAGAAATCAATGATCTTCTGAAGAAAAGGATTAATTAGAAAAAGCAAATCCCCTTGGAGCTGTACGGCATTTTATGTTGAAAAGGCCGCTGAAATCGAAAGATGAGTTCCAAGATTGGTAATCAATTATAAACCTTTAAACAAAGTTCTTCAATCTATTAGGTATCCTTTGCCTAATACTCAGGATTTGCTAAACAGATTAAACAATGCCAAAATATTCTCAAAATTTGATTTAAAATCAGGATTTTGGCAGATCCAGATAAAAGAAGAAGATAGATATAAAAAGACATTCACTGTTCCAATGGGGCATTATGAATGGAATGTTATGCCTTTCGGATTGAAAAATGCTCCGTCTGAATTTCAGAATATTATGAATAATATTTTCTCGTCTTACACCCAGTATGTCATTGTTTACATTGATGATATTCTTATCTTCTCAGAATCTGTGATACAACATTGGAAACATTTGGCTATTTTCAAAAGAGTCATAAAAGAAAATGGATTGGCTTTATCCAAAAGAAAAATGAATCACTTTTAGCAAAAAATCAGATTCTTAGGATTTGATATTCAAGACAGAAAAATAACTCCAACTAATAGAGTTATTCAATTTGCTGATAAATTTTCAGATGAAATTAAGGATAAAAATATGCTACAAAGATTTCTTGGATGTATAAACTATGTTGGATTTTTCTATCAAGATTTGGCAAAAGATAGAAAACTTCTCCAGGAAAGATTAAATAAAAATCCTAAGGAGTGGTCTATCCATCACACTAATGCAGTAAAAAAGATTAAAGAAAGAGTTAAAAATCTTTCGTGTAGATGTTTATCTGACTTAGAAGCTTTCAAAATAGTTCAAACTGATGCCACTGATGTCGGATATGGTGGAATCCTTTTACAACAAAAAGACTTAAAAGAATAATTAATAAGATTTAATTCTGGATTATGGAATGAAGCACAAAAGAAATATTCAACCATAAAAAAGGTAGGTTTTGGTATAGTTATTTGTGTGACGAAATTCCAACATGATTTATTGAACAAAGAATTTCTGATCAGAGTTGACGCTAAAGCAGCAAAAGAAATTCTGGAAAAAGATGTCAAAAATCTTGTCTCTAAGCAAATATTTGCTAGATGGCAAACCATTTTATCAGTGTTTGAATTTAAAATTGAATTTATTAATGGAAATGCTAACTCTCTCCCTGATTTTCTTACTAGAGAATTTCTTCAGGGACGACAAAATGGCAAGTAGTTCTTCCCCGTTCATGAAGAAAAAAATGCAAAAGAAATTGGCAGATCAAGAAGAAAGCCAAAAGGGTTTTACTCCAACAAAAGACCCAAGTCAATCAGAATTATATCTTTACACCGGTAACCGAATTCTTGTTACTTCAGATTGTCTTATGGAAGAAAGATCTGTTGAAGATAATGTTTATTTTCTCTTTGGAAAGGGCCTTCATTATTATTCACCTGATAAAAGAAAACCCAGAGATTGGTATCTCAATATTTTGCATCAGACGAAAAGTGTCCTCATCTTCCACAATAAGAATGCAAATGGTATCATCACTTACTCAAAGTTCACTATTCTCAAAATCCTTACTGAGGAAGATTGGGATGGTCCCTTGTACATGACAAAATCAGTCCAATTATACAATTCGACTGAGTTCTTTAATTATTGGGACTATATTGATGCCTGGAATTTGCTTTGATGTGGCAAAATCTCCAGTATAATCATTCCTGGTTCATCAAATTCAAAAAAGAAAGTCCTGACACTCCTATTCATCGTAATTTCCCATCCTAGTTTCTCTTCACTTGGTTGTCATATTTTGGTCCTTCTCAGAAATTCCTTCCTGATAATTTTCGATATTTGTTTATTAAGTTCTCTCAAGTTGAAGAAAAGGTTCCATGTGTAACCATCAATATGCTTCGCTTCTTTGCTAAATTTCATATTCCTTATATTTTCCAATAGAAGTTTGAAGTAAAAAAGAACTTATATGGTTTACCATCTCTTTATCAAACTTTTTACCAAAAGTGGTGGCCTAAGATTGAAAATGATACTTATGAGAGAATTCTGAATCAAATCTCTCCTCCTTTTAAAGAAGAAAATCCTCTTCCTGAAGAAAAACCTTTTGAGAATGAAATGATCATGGCTGATCTCTTGGCCAAAAAGATTGCCAAAGAAATTGCTCGAGAAAAATCTCCTGAGCCGATGGACATGTCTGTTGACTCCGTCAATTTTGAAGAAAAGATTAAACAAAGTTTAGAGGAGTATCTCTCAAAGAAAAAAGTTGGTGATCATGATTGGGATAGTAATCATGATCCAGAAGAAAATCTTGATGATGAAGTGGTGCCCCTTGAAGATCTCCATCCTCAATGGGACACTGACTCTCATATTAATCCTGACGGATCAGTTTCTGAATACCTTCGTGGTGGAAAGTTTTGGTATTCTTCAGCAAAAGACAAAGGAAAAGAAAAAGAAGTTGAAAAGAAATCTCGATTAGCTGAATTATTTCGTAAGAATTCTGCTAAAGCAAAAGAATTAATGAAAAAGAAGATTTGAAGATTTGAGATGATTCCAGTCAAATTCGATCCTGCTATTGTTGGTATCAGAGACAGTGGAATCATCTCTTTTTGGTGGAGGTATAAGTGTAGTTGTTATGCTGAGAAGAAAAGGTCTTCATTCAGAGAAGAAAAGTGGTTCCTAGATGATGATGTCTATCCCATCAATTCATTTGATGGTGGTGGTTGTTCTTATCATTGCTATTAGATGTACTACGACATTTTTCGTCAAAGAAGTGAATATCCAATTTTCGTCGTATTCGTCCAATTTGTCAATTTAGTCCACTTTTTCCAATTTACCCACTTTCCACAGTTTGTCCACTTTGTCGAGTTGGTCAAATTTAGCCAGTTTGTGCAGTTTGTCCAGTTTGTTTGTACAAGATGTCCAGTTTGTTCACTTTGTTCAACTTTTGCAGTTCGATTTGTTTATCCACTTTGTCTACTTTATCATGTTTGTTCACTTTGTCCACAATGTCCAGTTTGTCTACTTTATCCATATGGTCCAGTTTGACGAGTTTGTCCAGTTCGTCATGTTTGTCTAGTTTGTCCAATTCGTCCTATTCTTCAGTTTGTCAAGTTAGTGCATTTTTTCCAATTTGCCCACTTTCTACAGTTTGTCCACTTTGTCATGTTTGTCTACTCTTTCCAATTCATCTAGTTTGTTACTTTGTCCAGTTCGTCCAGTTTGTTTACTTTGTCAAGTTTGTCCAGTTAGATGAATTTGTCCAATTTGCCCAGTTAATCTGATTTGTCCAGTTCGTCCAGTTTGTCCAATTTGTCGTATTCGTCCGGTTTGTCAATTTAGTCCACTTTTTCCAATTTACCCACTTTATACAATTTGTCCACTTTGTCCAGTTCATCAAATTTGTACAGTTCATCCACTTTGTCCTGTTTGTCCACATTAACAAATTTGTCCACTTTTTCCAATTCGTTCAGTTGGTCCAATTTGTACAGTTTGTCCACTTTGACCTGTTCGTACAATTTAACTAGTTTTTCTAGTTTGTCCACTTTGTTCAGTAGGGCCAGTTTGCCATGTTCGCCCATTTTGTGTACTTTTTGTCCATCACATTGTACAATTCGTCCACTTTGTCCTCTTTTCCAATTCGTTCAGTTTGTCCACATTGTCATATTCGTCAACTTTGCCATGTTTGTCCACTTCTTCTATTTCGTCCAGTTTGTCCACTTCTTCCAGTTCGTCCAGTTTGTCCACTTTGTCCAGTTTATCCAATTTGTCAAGTTTGTCTAGATGGTTCAATTTGTCCAATTTGTTCAGTTTATCCAGTTTATCTAATTTGTCTAGTCCTGCTTGTCCACTTTGTTCAGTTTGTCCAGTTTATCTAATTTGTCCAGTCCTGTTTGTCCACTTTGTTCAGTTGGTCCAGTTTGTCCTTTTTGTCCAACTTGACTAGTTTTTCCACTTTGACAAATTTGTCCACTTTTTCCAATTTGTTCAATTTGTCCACTTTGTCATGTTTGTCCTGTTTGACAAATTTATCCACTTTGCTCACTTTGTCCAGTTTGTCTACTTTGTTCTCTTTGCTCATTTTGTCTAGTTTGCCTACTTTGTTCACTTTGTCCAGTTTGTCTACTTTGTTCACTTTGTCCAGTATGTCTATTTTGTCAAGTTTGTCTACATTGTCTAGTTTATCGAATTTGTCCAGTTTCATCAGTTTATCTAATTTGTCCAAATCGTCTAGTTTATCCAGTTGGTCCAGTTTGTCTAGTTTGTCCATTTTGTTCACTTTGCTCACTTTGTCCAGTTTGTCGAGTTTACCTACTTTGTTCACTTTGCTCATTTCGTCCAGTTTGTCTAGTTTATTAAGTTTGTTTAGATGGTACAGTTTGACCAGTTTGACATGTTTATCTAATTTGTCCAAATCGTCTAGTTCAACCCGATAGTCAAGCGTGTCCACTTTGTTGAGTTGGTCAAATTTAGCTAGTTTGTGCAGTTTCTCCAGTTTGTGCAAGATGTCCAGTTTGTTCACTTTGTTCAACTTTTGCAGTTCGATTTGTTTATCCACTTTGTCTACTTTATCATGTTTGTTCACTTTGTTCACAATGTCCAGTTTGTCTACTTTGTCCATATGGTCCAGTTTGACGAGTTTGTCCAGTTCGTCCTGTTTGTCTAGTTTGTCCAATTCGTCTTATTCTTCAGTTTGTCAAGTTAGTCCACTTTTTCCAATTTGCCCACTTTCTACTGTTTGTCCACTTTGTCATGTTTGTCTACTCTTTCCAATTCATCTAGTTTGTCCACTTTGTCCAATTCGTCCAGTTTGTCTATCTTGTCAATTTTGTCCAGTTTGATGAATTTGTCCAATTTATCCAGTTTATCTGATTTGTCCAGTTCGTCCAGTTTGTCCAATTCGTCGTATTCGTCCAGTTTGTCAATTTAGTCTACTTTTTCCAATTTACCCACTGTCTACAGTTTGTTCACTTTGTCCAGTTCGTCAAATTTATACAATTTGTCCACTTTGTTCAGTTCATCCACTTTGTCCTGTTTGTCCACATTAACAAATTTGTCCACTTTTTCCAATTCGTTCAGTTGGTCCAATTTGTACAGTTTGTCCACTTTGACCTGTTCGTACAATTTAACTAGTTTTTCTAGTTTGTCCACTTTGTTCAGTAGGGCCAGTTTGTCATGTTCACCCATTTTGTGTACTTTTTGTCCATCACATTGTACAATTCGTCCACTTTGTCCTCTTTTCCAATTCGTTCAGTTTGTCCACATTGTCATATTCGTCAACTTTGTCATGTTTGTCCACTTCTTCTATTTCGTCCAGTTTGTCCACTTCTTCCAGTTCGTCCAGTTTGTCCACTTTGTTAACTTTTTCCAGTTTATCCAATTTGTCAAGTTTGTCTAGATGGTTCAATTTGTCCAATTTGTTCACTTTGTCCAGTTTATCTAATTTGTCCAGTCCTGCTTGTCCACTTTGTTCAGTTTGTCCAGTTTATCTAATTTGTCCAGTCCTGTTTGTCCACTTTGTTCAGTTGGTCTAGTTTGTCCTTTTTAGAAGAAATAGATGATGACCAAAGGAGTAGTGAAAATGAAGAAATAGATCAAAAAGTTTTTAGGAACAAAGAAAGTGGAATCGAACACCTAGTGTATAAAAGAACTTCATCTCAGAAAACCTATAACCCTAGCGAAAGTGATTTTCTCCAAGGAGCCATAAGATGGTGAGCATTCAAAAGCCAGAAGAAATATCTGTTAAAAAGTTTCAAATTGATAAACCATATCTTAGAGAAAATTTGAAAAATCATCCTTTAAAAGATTGGTTCTTTAAAAAGTTTAACACAGAAGAAAAGGATAAGATGAGAGAATTATGGTATTCCCAAATGGAGGAAGAAGAAAGAAATATACCTTTCTTTGATTGGTTTGTGGAATATTTTAGAAAAGGGAAAATCAAAGAAAAAGAAAATCAAAGCCCAGAACAGATAAGAGTTATAGGAAAAAAAACAAGAACTTGGAAAGACACTGAAAGAAAAGAAGTTGATAAATCTCACCCACCTTGGAAGAAACTTGATATTTCTGTCCCTAATACGGACACCAAGAATTATGCCATGCCTGTAAAAAATGCATCCATTTATGAATCAAAATCAGACCCAAATGCTAAAGACATAGGTATAGGTATTGGACATATAATTGAACAAAACAATTACACCAATCTATGTTTATTACCATTGGAGAACAAACAGATCGAATAGAAAGAATAATCAAATTAAAATCTGAATTCAGTAAAGATAAAAAAGAAAAATTAGAAGAAAGCTCTGCCAATGCAGTCTATGTTCCCAGACAATTACCTAAAGGGATTACTCTGCAAGAAGGACCATTCATAATGACAGACGAAATGCAAAAAGAATTATCCAATAGGATGGAAAGCCTCAATATGGGAGGAAAAGAATTCAGTATCCTAAGGGTCTCTGCGTCTAAAGATTTATTAATAAATCGCCTAAAGAAATGGAATCCTTAGGTAAAATTGCCAGAAACAAAGAATTATTATCCTAGACCAACCCCTGTTGATCTACAACTCGAAAAAGCTCCATACAGTTATACCTCAGAATTAACCTATTCAGGAAATTCTTTATATGAGTGGAACTTGGAGGGATTAACAGAATATCAAATCATCCAAATGGTTCACAGTATGTTAATATACTGTAATGCTTGTGAAGTCAGAGGAAATACTCCAAGAAATATCTTTCTGATGATAACCACCTCTTTCAATGGAATATTAAGAGGATGGTGGAATTATGGATTAACTGGAGCTCAAAGACTTGAAATAGAAAGTGCTGTCAAAATGGATGAATTGGAAGAATCCTTTATAGAGACAAAACCACAGGAAATTTAGTTGACCCCAATGTTAAGCTTGAAGCAGGTACTAGTCAAGTCCCTGATAATTGGGAAACTCAATCTGATTGTGTTAGTGACTTGCTTCTATGCATCCTCAATGAATTCACTGGAGGAATTGCTCTGATTAAGGAGAAAAATACACAGCAATTAAATCGCTTGAGATATAGAAATTTAGGAGAATTTTGTTGGTATAGAGATGTATTCTTATCTAAAGTGTACCAACTCAATGATTGTAATTCTGATATTTGGAAAGAAAGATTTATTTCAGGATTACCACCCTTATTTGCTGAAAAGGTGCGTAATTCCCTGAGAGAAGAAATGCATGGTACTATTAATTATAGTTTGCTGACTTTCGAAGGAATTATACAAAGAATTAACAAAGTTGGCATGAATCTTTGTACTGATTTAAAGATCAGTAAACAAGCTGAAAAAATGAGAAAATATTCTGGAGATAAAGAATTAGGGGATTTTTGTTTCCAGTTTAGTTTAGATCAAACACCTGAATCAAAGAGAAAACCTTCGCATTCTAGATTTACTCCAGATAGAAGAAACAAAATGGTAAGAAAATATAAACCCGGAAGATATAAAAAACAGAGAAAATCAGATGAGTACAGTCCATTCAAAAGAAAATCTAGAAAATATTTCAAAAAGAAATATATAAAAGAAAATGTTCCAACTTGTTATAATTGCGGCAAGAAGGGTCACTATTCAAGTAAATGCTTTATAAAAGAAAATCCCTCTAAAAAGAAACTTATAAAAATCAATACCAAAATTGAAGATGAAAATACTGAAAAGGAACAAACTGATTCAAGTTCTTCTTCAGAGGAAGAAGAATATGAATCAGATTCATCAACTGACATTGAAGAAGATAGTCCTCAGATTCAGCTCATCAAACAATTCCAATCATGTACATGCCATTCAGATGATGAAGAATCTGATGGAGAATGGTCGATACCATCTGATGAAGATCTTGGTATCCACATTCGTGTCCTCACTGTCCCTCAAAAATTACTTTTAGAAATGGTTGATAACATCCCTGATCCAGAGAAAAAAGTTTAATTTTTAAATCAGATTTCAAAATTGGGGGGAGGAGAAGAAGGAGAAAGTTCACAAAAAAAAATTTCCTTTGAAGAAAATGAAAATGATAATAAAACACCATGTTATCCAAAAAAGATAAAAGAGAAAGAAACATTTCATACACCAACCTATTCCATGATTGACCTCATGAATAGAGCAGAAAAAATTCATACTATAAATAAACCCTTAACTCTCTCAGACTTACAAAGAGAATTAAATGATCAGAAGAGAGAACTCCGTGAATTAAGGATTGAGTTCACCAAAAAACAAAATGAGCTTGATGAAAGGTTAACTTGGTTAGAAAATGATGGTGTTATTGAAAAATATGATGAAGAAAAATTTGTCCAAAGAATTAAAGGAGAAATTAGCAAAATCTCTACTGGTGTAATTCCCACAAAATGTATTTACCAACAGTGGAGAGTTCAGGTAAAAATAAAAATAAAAAACTTTGAGAAGATTGTCAATGCTATAATTGACACTGGTGCAGACTTAAATGTTATCAGACTTGGAATCGTTCCTATTGAATTTACGAGTGAATCAAAACAATTTGTTTCAGCTGCTAATGGAACGACAATTTCCATAGAAAGAAAAATCCCAAATGTTAATTTTTGCATAAGGAGTCTGTGTTACTTCACCCTTTATTATTTCAGAAGATATTGTTAATGATGTACTCCTTGGATCTCCATTTATTCTTCAAATCCAACCCTTTTCTTTAACAACAAAAGGAATTTCTACAAGTATCAAAGGAATTGAAGTAAATCTTGACTTTATAGATGATCCTTGTGAAACGAAAATCCAAAGGATAAATCAAGTTATCGCCACAAGAGAAAATTACATAAATGGATTAAAAAATGAAATTAAATGTGTCCAAATGACAAAAGAATTAGATAAAAAAGAATTTAAAACAAAATTAGAAGAACTCACCAAACAGATTGAAGAAAAATGCTGTTATGAATTACCATCAGCCTTTTGGAATAGAAAAAGACACATAGTAGGATTACCATATGTAAAGGATTTTAATGAAAAGGATATTCCTACTAAAACTCGTCCATCTCAAATGGATGCTGCTCATTTAAAGCTTTGCCACGAAGAAATCAATGATCTTCTGAAGAAAGGATTAATTAGAAAAAGCAAATCCCCTTGGAGCTGTACGACATTCTATGTTGAAAAAGCAGCTGAAATCGAAAGAGGAGTTCCAAGATTGGTAATCAATTATAAACCTTTAAACAAAGTTCTTCAATCTATTAGGTATCCTTTGCCTAATACTCAGGATTTGTTCAACAGATTAAACAATGCCAAAATATTCACAAAATTTGATTTAAAATCAAGATTTTGGCAGATTCAGATAAAAGAAGAAGATAGATATAAAATTGCATTCACTGTTCCAATGGGGCATTATGAATGGAATGTTATGCCTTTTGGATTGAAAAATGCTCCGTCTGAATTTCAGAATATTATGAATAATATCTTCTCGTCTTATACCCAGTTTGCCATTGTTTACATTGATGATATTCTTATCTTTTCAGAATCTGTGTTACAACATTGGAAACACTTGGGTATTTTCAAAAGAGTCATAAAAGAACATGGATTGGCTTTATCTAAAAGAAAAATGAATCTCTTTCAGCAGAAAATCAGGTTCTTAGGATTTGAGATCCAAGACAGAAAAATAACTCCAACTAATAGAGTTATTCAATTTGCTGATAAATTTCCAGATGAAATTAAGGATAAAAATATGCTACAAAGATTTCTTGGATGTCTAAATTATGTTGGATTTTTCTATTAAGATTTGGCAAAAAGATAGAAAACTTCTCCAGGAAAGATTAAAGAAAAATCCTAAAGAGTGGAAATGCTAACTCTCTCCCTGACTTTCTTACTAGAGAATTTCTTCAGGGACGACAAAATGGCAAGTAGTTCTTCCCCATTCATGAAGAAAAAAAGGATTGAGAAATTGGCAGATCAAGAAGAAAGCCAAAAGGGTTTTACTCCAACAAAAGACCCAAGTCAATCAGAATTATATCTTTACACCGGTAACCGAATTCTTGTTACTTCAGATTGTCTTATGGAAGAAAGATCTGTTGAAGATAATGTTTATTTTCTCTTTGGAAAGGGCCTTCATTATTATTCACCTGATAAAAGAAAACCCAAGATTGGTATCTCAATATTTTGCATCAGACGAAAAGTGTCCTCATCTTCGACAATAAGAATGCAAATGGTATCATCACTTACTCAAAGTTCACTATTCTCAAAATCCTTACTGAGGAAGATTGGGATGGTCCCTTGTACATGAGAAAATCAGTCCGATTATTCAATTCGATTGAGTTCTTTAATTATTGGGATTATATTGATGCATGGAAATTTGCTTTGATGTGGGAAAATCGCCAGTATAATCATTCATGGTTCATCAGATTCAAAGAAGAAAGTCCTGATGTCATGCCTATCCACCGCAGTGTTCCTTCATGGTTTCTCTTTACTTGGTGGTCATATTTTGGTGCTTCTCAGAAAATCTTTCTTGATAATTTTTGTTATTTATTTATTAAGTTCTGTGAAGTAGAAGAAAAAGTTCCCTGTGAAGCATTTAATATTCTTCGCTTCTTTGCAAAGTTCCATATTCCATACATTTTCCAGTGGAAGTTTGAAGTAAAAAAGAACTTTTTCATTCTCCCGTCTTTGTATCAGACTTTTTACCAAAAATGGTGGTCAAAAATGGAAAATGATACTTATGAGAGAATTCTGAATCAAATCTCTCCTCTTGTTAAAGAAGAAATTCCTCTTCTTGAAGAAAAGCCTTTTGAGAATGAAATGCTCATGGCTGATCTCTTGGCCAAAAAGATTGCCAAAGAAATTGCTCGAGAAAAATCTCCTGAGACAATGGACATGTCTGTTGACTCCGTCAATTTTGAAAAAAAGATTAAACAAATTTTAGAAGAATATCTCCCAAAGAAAAAAGTTGGTGATCATGATTGGGATAGTAATCATGATCCAGAAGAAAATCTTGATGATGAAGTTGTGCCTCTTGAAGATCTCCATCCTCGTTGGGACCCTGATTCTCATGTTAATCCTGATGGCTCAGTTACAGAATATATTCGTGGTGGAAAATCTTGGTATTCTTCAGCAAAAGACAAAGGAAAAGAAAAAGAAGTAGAAAAGGAATCTCAGTTAGCTGAATTATTCCAAAAAAATTCTGCTAAAGCAAAAGAATTAATGAAAAATTCTGCTAAAGTAAAAGAATTAATGAAAAGGAATCATCAAAAAATTACATCTTCTTTTTCATTAATTCTTTTGCTTTAGCAGAATTTTTTCAGAATAATTCAGCTAACCGAGATTCCTTTTCTACTTCTTTTTCTTTTCCTTTGTCTTTTGCTGAAGAATACCAAAACTTTCCACCACGAAGATATTCTGTAACTGAGCCATCAGGATTAACATGAGAATCAGGGTCCCAACGAGGATGGAGATCTTCAAGAGGCACAACTTCATCATCAAGATTTTCTTCTGGATCATGATTACTATCCCAATCATGATCACCAACTTTTTTCTTTGGGAGATATTCTTCTAAAATTTGTTTAATCTTTTCTTCAAAATTGATGGAGTCAACAGACATGTCCATTGGCCCAGGAGATTTTTCTCGAGCAATTTCTTTGGCAATCTTTTTGGCCAAGAGATCAGCCATGAGCATTTCATTCTCAAAAGGCTTTTCTTCAGGAATAGGAATTTCTTCTTTAACAGGAGGAGAGATTTGATTCAGAATTCTCTCATGCGTATCATTTTCAATCTTAGGCCACCACTTTTGATAAAAAGTCTGATAAAGAGATGGTAAATCATATAAGTCTTTTTTTACTTCAAACTTCCATTGGAAAATATAAGGGATATGAAATTTAGCAAAGAAGCGAAGCATATTGATGGCTTCACATGGAACCTTTTCTTGAACTTGAGAAAACTTAATAAACAAATAACGAAAATTATCAGGAAGGATTTTCTGAGAAGCACCAAAATATGACCACCAAGTAAAGAGAAACCATGAAGGAACACTGCGGTGGATAGGCATGACATCAGGACTTTCTTCTTTGAATCTGATGAACCAGGAATGATTATACTGGCGATTTTGCCACATCAAAGCATATTTCCAAGCATTAATATAGTCCCAATAATTAAAGAACTTAGTGGAATTGTATAATTGGACTGATTTTGTCATGTACAAGGGACCATCCCAATCTTCCTCAGTAAGGATTTTGAGAATAGTGAACTTTGAGTAAGCGATGATACCATTTGCATTCTTAATGTGGAAGATGAGGACGCTTTTCGTCTGATGCAAAATATTGAGATACCAATCTCTGGGTTTTCTTTTATCAGGGGAATAATAAGGAAGCCCATTTCCAAAGAGAAAATAAACATTATCTTCAACAAATCTTTCTTCCATAAGATAATCTGAAGTAACAAGAATTCGGTTACCAGTGTAAAGATATAATTCTGATTGACTTGGGTCTTTTGTTGGAGTAAAACCCTTTTGGCTTTCTTCTTGATCTGTCAAACTCTCAATCCCTTTTTTCTTCATGAACGGGGAAGAACTACTTGCCATTTTGTCGTCCCTGAAGAAATTCTCTAGTAAGAAAGTCAGGGAGAGAGTTAGCATTTCCATTAATAAATTCAATTTTAAATTCAAAAACTGATAAAATGGCTTGCCATCTAGCAAATATTTGCTTAGAGACAAGATTTTTGACATCTTTATCCAGAATTTCTTTTGCTGCTTTAGAATCAACTCTGATCAGAAATTCTTTGTTCAATAAATCATTTTGGAATTTCGTCACACAAATAACTATGGCAAGAACTTCCTTTTTGATGGTTGAATATTTCTTTTGAGCTTCAGTCCATAATCCAGAATTAAATCTTATTAATTCTTCTTTTGAGTCTTTTTGTTGTAAAAGGATTCCACCATATCCGACATCAGAGGCATCTGTTTGAACTATTTTAAAAGCTTCTGGGTCAGATAAACATCTATAAGGAAGATTTTTAACTCTTTCTTTAATCTTTTTTACTGCATTAGTGTGATGGATAGACCACTCCTTAGGATTTTTCTTTAATCTTTCCTGGAGAAGTTTTCTATCTTTTGCCAAATCTTGATAGAAAAATCCAACATAATTTAGACATCCAAGAAATCTTTGTAGCATATTTTTATCCTTAATTTCATCTGGAAATTTATCAGCAAATTGAATAACTCTATTAGTTGGAGTTATTTTTCTGTCTTGGATCTCAAATCCTAAGAATTCTGGTGGTCAAAAATTGAAAATGATACTTATGAGAGAATTCTGAATCAAATCTCTCCTCTTGTTAAAGAAGAAATTCTACTTCTTGAAGAAAAACCTTTTGAGAATGAAATGCTCATGGCTGATCTCTTGGCCAAAAAGATTGCCAAAGAAATTGCTCGAGAAAAATCTCCTGAGCCAATGGACATGTCTGTTGACTCCGTCAATTTTGAAGAAAAGATTAAACAAATTTTAGAAGAATATCTCCCAAAGAAAAAAGTTGGTGATCATGATTGGGATAGTAATCATGATCCAGAAGAAAATCTTGATGATGAAGTTGTGCCTCTTGAAGATCTCCATCCTCGTTGGGACCCTGATTCTCATGTTAATCCTGATGGCTCAGTTCCAGAATATCTTCGTGGTGGAAAGTTTTGGTATTCTTCAGCAAAAGACAAAGGAAAAGAAAGAGAAGTAGAAAAGAATCTTGGTTAGCTGAATTATTCCGAAAAAAATCTGCTAAAGCAAAAGAATTAATGAAAAAGAAGATGTAATTTTTGATGATTCCTGATCCGGCAGTAATTGGTATCAGAGCCATAAGAATGGTTAGCATTAAAAAGCCAGAAGAAATACCTGTTAAAAAGTTTGAAATTGATAAACCATATCTTAGAGAAAATTTGAAAAATCATCCTTTAAAAGATTGGTTCTTTAAAAAGTTTAACAGAGAAGAAAAAGATAAAATGAAAGAATTATGGTATTTCCAAATGGAGGAAGAAGAAAGAAATATACCTTTCTTTGATTGGTTCAAGGAATATTTTAGAAAAGGGAAAATCAAAGAAAAAGAAACTCAAAGTCCAGAACAAATAAGAGTTATAGGAAAGACAACAAGAACTTGGAAAGACACTGAAGGGAAAGAAGTTGATAAATCTCACCCACCTTGGAAGAAACTTAATATTTCTGTCCCTAATACAGAAACCAAGAATTATGCCATGCCTGTGAAAAATGCATCTATTTATGAATCAAAATCAGACCCAAATGCTAAAGACATAGGTATAGGTATTGGAGATATAATTGAACAAAACAATTATACTAATCTATGTTTATTAACCATTGGAGAACAAACAGATCGAATAGAAAGAACAATCAAATTCAAGCCCTTCAATAAAGATAAAGAAGAAAAATTAGAACAAAGCTCTACCAATGCAGTATATGTTCCCAGACAATTACCTAAAGGGATCATTCTGCAAGAAGGACCATTCACAATGACAGACGAAATGCAAAAAGAATTATCCAATAGGATGGAAAGCCTCAATATGGGAGGAAAAGGATTCAGCATCTTAAGAGTCTCTGCTTCAGAGGATTTATTAATAAATCGTTTGAAGAAATAGAATCCTCAGGCGAAATTGTCAGAAACAAAGAATTATTATCCTAGACCAACCCCTGTTGATCTACAACTCGAAAAAGCTCCATACAGTTACACCTCAGAATTAAACTATTCAGGAAATTCTTTATATGAGTGGAACTTGGATGGATCAACAGAATATCAAATCATCCAAATGGTTCACAGTATGTTAATATACTGTAATGCTTGTGAAGTCAGAGGAAATACTCCAAGAAATATCTTTCTGATGATAACCACCTCTTTCAATGGAATATTAAGAGGATGGTGGAATTATGGATTAACTGGAGCTCAAAGACTTGAAATAGAAAATGCTGTCAGAATGGATGAATTTGGAAGAATCCTTTATAGAGACAAAACCAAAGGAAATTTAGTTGATCCCAATGTTAAGCTTGAAGCAGTTACTAGTCAAATCCCTGATAATTGGGAAACTCAATCTGATCCCAATGTCCAGTTGGTCCAGTTTGTCTAGTTTGTCCATTTTGTTCACTTTGCTCACTTTGTCCAGTTTGTCGAGTTTATCTACTTTGTTCACTTTGCTCATTTCGTCCAGTTTGTCTAGTTTATCTAATTTATCCAAATCGTCTAATTCGTCCCGATGGTCAAGCTTGTCCACTTTGTCGAGTTGGTCAAATTTAGCCAGTTTGTGCAGTTTGTGCAAGATGTCCAGTTTGTTCACTTTGTTCAACTTTTGCAGTGCGATTTGTTTATTCATTTTGTCTACTTTATCATGTTTGTTCACTTTTTCCACAATGTCCAGTTTGTCTACTTTGTCCATATGGTCCAGTTTGACGAGTTTGTCCAGTTCGTCCTGTTTGTCTAGTTTGTCCAATTCGTCCTATTCTTCAATTTCTCAAGTTAGTCCACTTTTTCCAATTTGCCCACTTTCTATAGTTTGTCCACTTTGTCATGTTTGTCTACTCTTTCCAATTCATCTAGTTTGTCCACTTTGTCCAGTTCGTCCAGTTTGTCTACTTTGTCAAGTTTGTCCAGTTTGATGAATTTGTCCAATTTGCCCAGTTAATCTGATTTGTCCAGTTCGTCCAGTTTGTCCAATTCGTCGTATTCATCCAGTTTGTCAATTTAGTCCACTTTTTCCAATTTACCCACTTTATACAGTTTGTCCACTTTGTCCAGTTCGTCAAATTTGTACAGTTCATCCACTTTGTCCTGTTTGTCCACATTAACAAATTTGTCCACTTTTTCCAATTCGTTCAGTTGGTCCAATTTGTACAGTTTGTCCACTTTGACCTGTTCGTACAATTTAACTAGTTTTTCTAGTTTGTCCACTTTGTTCAGTAGGGCCAGTTTGTCATGTTCGCCCATTTTGTGTACTTTTTGTCCATCACATTGTACAATTCGTCCACTTTGTCCTCTTTTCCAATTCGTTCAGTTTGTCCACATTGTCATATTCGTCAGCTTTGTCATGTTTGTACTTTGCCCATCAACTATTGAAAAATGTGTTTTTGTGGCAAGTGTCGGTAGCCAACCTTTTACTGTTTTTCTGGGTGTGTAGCCACTCTCATGGTCGGATGAGAGGAATCTCTTATTGTATGCTCCATCTATATAGGAGCTGGGGGTTTTCCATTTGGATATATAGTTCAGAAAATTATAAAAAAAATAAGTGTGAGTGTGAGTGTGAGTTTGAAGTTTGAGTGCTAGAGCTTGAGGTTTAAGTGTGCTAGAGTTTGAAGTCTTGTACAATCTTCTGTAAGTGATCAAGTTTTTAAGTTTGATGTTATATGTTTATTATTATCTAATCATGCTGTTTCTTTTACATTATGTCTATCCGTCTTGCTTTGCTTAAGAAATATTATGATGATGTCCAAAGACTAAAAAAAATAGAGCTAGCCATTGAAATCATAAGAAGACATTTGCAAACTTGTCCGCATAAGAATAATCCACAACATTATCAACATGAAATAAGAAGGATTCTCTTGCTTCGAGCCTATGCTGTAATACAATTAGAAGTTTTTAGGATTGAATCAAAGCTACAAGCTATGGCTTTCTGAGATGCCTCCTCGTTCTATTAGGAGAGAAGAATTATTGCGTGATCTAAGAAGACGTGAAAATCAGCTTAGAAGATTAGAAAATGCTATCAGACAAATTGATGAAGATATAGTTGTAGGAGGATATCTTGTTATCCGTGTTCAAGCTATTAGACGATCTATGTTAGTACGCTTGTGTAATCAGATAAGAGAATATTATAATAGACTGAATGAAGAATTAGAATTATTATCTCGTATTTAAATTTGTGTGATTTAGATGAATTAAAATCTATTATCCAGGATCTGAAGCTTTTTAGCCAGGTTGATCTATCCAATTCTCTTTAAAGTTTTTATTTTCCTTTTTATTCTCCACTTCTGTGCCTCGTTCATCTTCTTAAGAGTGTGGTCTCGTTGTAAGTCCCGCTTCAGGCCGTGATCAGTCGTTAAGGGCAGTAAATCGTTGACAGAACTCTTCTTGTTTCTAACGAGCTACAAAAATGGAAAATTCTAAGGGAAAAACAGAACTTTTTAAGAATCGGTTTAAATCATTTCAGCATCCTTCTAATAGATCTTATTCGTCTTCTTCATCCTACCAGTCTGTTTTAACCAGTTTTACCCGTAATAGTTTAGAAAAAGAAAATTCAAAAAAAACAAAAAATTCAGAAGAAATGATATATAGAATTTTGATCAAGCAATATCTAACTGGAAGTTGCCAGCCTTGCCTGTAACAGAAATATATAGCAATGGCACATTTGAAGAACAAAATGATTACCACATTAAAACTGTTGAAAAAACTGTTTCTCTCTCTGGAGGAAAACAGACAATTAAAGTTCTTGATAGAAGAATTATTGAACAAATCAGAACCAAATATAACTACCTGCACATAGGATTAATTCAGGTAGGAATCAAACCATTGTATCGATTAGGATTAAATGTTGCAGTCTGTGTTTATGTACGAGATCAGAGACATGATGAATTTGATGATTCTCTTTATGCTATGATTGAATCAAGTCTCTGTCATGGACCTATTTATTTTAACTGCTTTCCTAATATCACAATTGATGCTCATGATGATGATATTCTTGATTGTGCAACTATTGGATTTCAAAGTAAAGGATTAAAGATGAGCCCAAGAAGTAAACCTTTTGCTATAGTTTATCGTGTGTTATACAAATCCATGATCTCTGTCTTTCCCATGATAGCCTATAGAGATAAGGTTGATAAAGAAAAAACTACAGTTCTCATGGAAACAAACTTTAACAATAATGTGTTTATCATAAAAGCCATCAACTGGGAAGAAGTTGTTCTCCCAGGAAATTGGCAAATAGAAGATGTCACCCCAAGAGTAAATGAAATAACAGATGATTTACAAAGTATAATCAAATTACCAAATGGTAATGTTGAAGTCAATGTTAGGAGAAAAATGGAAAAAGCTAGGAAAAGTTTTGCTGGTTATACGGAAGGAAGAAAAAGTTTTAAATTAGAAGAAATAGATGATGACCAAAGGAGTAGTGAAAATGAAGAAATGGATCAAAAAGTTTTTAGAAACAAAGAAAGTGGAATTGAACACCCTATCTACAAAAGATCCTCATCAGCGAAAACCTATAATCCAAGTGAAAGTGATTTTCTCCAATGAGCCATAAGAATGGTTAGCATTCAAAAGCCAGAAGAAATACCTGTAAAAAAAATTCAAATTGATAAATCATATCTTAGAGAAAATTTGAAAAATCATCCTTTAAAAGATTGGTTCTTCAAAAAGTTTAATACAGAAGAAAAAGATAAGATGAGAGAATTATGGTATTTCCAAATGGAGGAAAAAGAAAGAAATATACCTTTCTTTGATTGGTTTATGGAATATTTTAGAAAAGGGAAAATCAAAGAAAAAGAAACTCAAATCACAGAACAAATAAGAGTTATAGGAAAAACAACAAGAACTTGGAAAGACATTGAAGGAAAAAAAGTTGATAAATCTCATCCACCTTGGAAGAAACTTGATATTTCTGTCCCTAATACAGACACCAAGAATTATGCCATGCCTGTAAAAAATGCATTTATTTATGAATCAAAAATCAGACCCAAATGCTAAAGACATAAGTATAGGTATTGGAGATATAATTGAACAAAACAATTACACCAATCTATGTCTATTAACCATTGGAGAACAAACAGATCGAATAGAAAGAACAATCAAATTAAAATCTGAATTCATTAAAGATAAAGAAGAAAAATTAGAAGAAAGCTCTGCCAATGCAGTATATGTTCCCAGACAATTACCTAAAGGGATTACTCTGCAAGAAGGACCATTCATAATGACAGACGAAATGCAAAAAGAATTATCCAATATGATGGAAAGCCTCAATATGGGAGGAAAAGGATTCAGTATCCTAAGGGTCTCTGCGTTAGAAGATTTATTAATAAATCGCCTAAAGAAATGGAATCCTCAGGTAAAATTGCCAGAAATAAAGAATTATTATCCTAAACCAACCCCTGTTGATCTACAACTCGAAGAAGCTCAATACAGTTATACCTCAGAATTAACCTATTCAGGAAATTGTTTATATGAATGGAACTTAGATGGATTAACAGAATACCAAATTTTCCAAATGGTTCACAGTATGTTAATATATTGTAATGCCTGTGAAGTCAGAGGAAACACTCCAAGAAATATCTTTTTGATGATAACCACCTCTTTCAATGGAATATTAAGAGGATGGTGGAATTATGGATTAACTGGAGCTCAAAGACTTGAAATAGAAAGTGCTGTCAAAATGGATGAATTTGGAAGAATCCTTTATAGAGACAAAACCACAGGAAATTTAGTTGATCCAAATGTTAAGCTTGAAGCAGGTACTAGTCAAATCCCAGATAATTGGGAAACTCAATCTGATTGTGTTAGTGTCTTGCTTCTATGCATCCTTAATGAATTCACTGGAGGAATTGCTTTGAGGAACTTGAATTAGTTTGTTCCTTTTCAGTATTTTCATCATCAATTTTGGTATTGATTTTTCTAAGTTTCATTTTAGAAGGATTTTCTTTTTTAAAACATTTACTTACATAATGACCCTTTTTCCCGCACGTATAACAAGTTGGAACATTTTCTTTAATGTATTTATTTTTGAAATATTTTCTAGATTTTCTTTTGAATGGACTGAAGTCATCGAATTTTCTCTGTTTTTTATATCTTCCAGGTTTATATTTTCTTACCATTTTGTTTATTCTATCGGAGTAAATCTAGAACGCGAAGGTTTTCTCTTTGATTCAGGTGTTTGATCTAAACCGAACTGGAAACAAAAATCTCCTAATTCTTTATCTCCAGAATATTTTCTCATTTTCTCAGCTTGTTTATTGATCTTTAAATCAGTTCAAAGATTCATGCCGACTTTATTAATTCTCTGTATAATTCCTCCGAACGTCAGCAAACTGTAATTAATAGTACCATGCATTTCTTCTGTCAAGTAATTACGCACCTTTTCAGCAAATAAGGGTGGTAATCCTGAAATAAATCTTTCTTTCCGAATATCAGAATTACAATCATTGAGTTGGTAAACTTTTGATAAGAATACATCTCTATACCAATGCATCCTCAATGAATTCACTGAAGGAATTGCTCTAATTAAGGAGAAAAATAGACAGCAATTACATCGCTTAAGATGTAGAAATTTAGGAGAATTTCATTGGTATAGAGATGTATTCTTATCAAAAGTTTACCAACTCAATAATTGTAATTCTGATATTTGGAAAGAAAGATTTATTTCAGTATTACCACCCCTATTTGCTGAAAAGGTGCGTAATTCCTTGAGACACTCAACTCTTCACAAAACTTCAAATCTTCTTTTTCATCAGCTCTTTTGCTTTAGCAGAATTTTTACGGAATAATTAAGCTAACTGAGATTCTTTTTTGACTTCTTTTTCTTTTCCTTTGTCTTTTGCTGAAGAATACCAAAAATTTCAACCACGAAAATATTCTGTAACTGAGCCATCGGGATTAACATGAGAGTCAGGGTCCCAACGAGGATGGAGATCTTCAAGGGGCACAACTTCATCATCAAGATTTTCTTCTGGATCATGATTACTATCCCAATCCTGATCACCAACTTTTTTCTTTGGAAGATATTCTTCTAAAATTTGCTTGATCTTTTCTTCAAAATTGACGGAGTCAACGACATGTCCATTGGCTCAGGAGATTTTTCTCGAGCAATTTCTTTGGCAATTTTTTTGGCCAATAGATCAGCCATGAGCATTTCATTCTCAAAAGGTTTTTCTTCAGGAAGAGGAATTTCTTCTTTAACAGGAGGAGAGATTTGATTCAGAATTCTCTCATAAGTATCATTTTCAATTTTGACCACCATTTTTGGTGAAAAGTCTGATACAAAGACGGGAGATCAAAAAAGTTCTTTTTTACTTCAAACTTCCACTGGAAAATATATGGAATATGGAACTTTGCAAAGAAGCGAAGAACATTAAATGCTTCACAGGGAACTTTTTCTTCTACTTTACAGAACTTAATAAATAAATAATGAAAATTATCAGGAAGGATTTTCTGAGAAGCACAAAAATATGACCACCAGGTAAAGAGAAACCATGAAGGAACACTGCGGTGGATAGGCATGACATCAGGACTTTCTTCTTTGAATCTGATGAACCAGGAATGATTATACTGGCGATTTTGCCACATCAAAGCATATTTTCAGGCATCAATATAATCCCAATAATTAAAGAACTCAGTCGAATTGAATAATCGGACTGATTTTGTCATGTACAAGGGACCATCCCAATCTTCCTCATTAAGGATTTTGAAATAGTGAACTTTGAGTAAGTGATGATACCATTTGCATTCTTGTTGTGGAAAGATGAGGACACTTTTCGTCTGATGCAAAATATTGAGATACCAATCTCTGGTTTTCCTTTTATCAGGGGAATAATAATGAAGCCTCTTCCCAAATAGAAAATAAACATTATCTTCTACAGATCTTTCTTCCATAAGACAATCTGAAGTAACAAGAATTCTGTTACCGGTGTAAAGATATAATTCTGATTGACTTGGGTCTTTTGTTGGAATAAAACCCTTTTGGCTTTCTTCTTGATCTGCTAAATTCTCAATCGTTTTTTTCTTCATGAACGGGGAAGAACTACTTGCCATTTTGTCGTCCCTGAAGAAATTCTCTAGTAAGAAAGTCAGGGAGAGAGTTAGAATTTTCATTAATAAATTCAATTTTAATTTCAAACACTGATAAAATGGCTTGCCATCTAGCAAATATTTGCTTAGAGACAAGATTTTTGACATCTTTTTCGAGAATTTCTTTTGCTGCTTTAGCATCCACTCTAATCAGAAATTCTTTGTTCAATAAATCATGTTGGAACTTCGTCACACAAATAACTATGGCAAGAACTTCCTTTTTGATGGTTGAATATTTCTTTTGAGCTTCATTCCATAATCCTGAATTAAATCTTATTAATTCTTCTTGTGAATCTTTTGTTGTAAAAGGATTCAACCATATCCGACATCAGAGGCATCAGTTTGAACTATTTTGAAAGCTTCTGGGTCAGATAAACATCTACACAGAAGATTTTTAACTCTTTCTTTAATCTTCTTTACTGCATTAGTGTGATGGATAGACCACTCCTTAGGATTTTTCTTTAATCTTTCCTGGAGAAGCTTTCTATCTTTTGCCAAATCTTGATAGAAAAATCCAACATAATTTAGACATCCAAGAAATCTTTGTAGCATATTTTTATCCTGAATTTCATCTGAAAATTTATCAGCAAATTGAATAACTCTATTAGTTGGAGTTATTTTTCTGTCTTGAATCTCAAATCCTAAGAATCTGATTTTCTGCTGAAAGAGATTCATCTTTCTTTTAGATAAAGTCAATCCATTTTCTTTTACAACTCTTTTGAAAATACCTAAGTGTTTCCAATGTTGTATCACAGATTCTGAAAAAATAAGAATATCATCAATGTAAACAATGACAAACTGGGTATAAGACGAGAAGATATTATTCATAATATTCTGAAATTCAGACGGAGCATTTTTCAATCCAAAAGGCATAATGTTCCATTCATAATGCCCCATTGGAACAGTGAATGCAGTTTTATATCTATCTTCTTCTTTTATCTGAATCTGCCAAAATCTGATTTTAAATCAAATTTTGAGAATATTTTGGCATTGTTTAATCTGTTTAGCAAATCCTGAGTATTAGGCAAAGGATACCTAATAGATTGTCAGACTTTGTTCAATGGTTTATAATTGATTACCAATCTTGGAACTCCTCTTTCGATTTCAGCATAAAATGCCGTACAGCTCCAAGGGGATTTGCTTTTCCTAATTAATCCTTTCTTCAGAAAATCATTGATTTCTTCTTGGCAAAGCTTCAAATGGGCAGCATCCATTTGAGATGGACGAACTTTAGTAGGAATATCATTTTCATTAAAATCTTTTACATATGGTAATCCTATTATGTGTCTTTTTCTATTTCAAAAGGCTGATGGTAATTCAGAACAGCATTCTTCTTCAATTTGTTTGGTGAATTCTTCTAATTTTGTTTTAAATTCTTTTTTTCTCTAATTCTTTTGTCATTTGGACACATTTAATTTCATTTTTTAATCCATTTATGTAATTTTCTCTTGTGGAAATAACCTGATTTATCCTTTGGATTTTCGTCTCATAAGGATCATCTATAAAATCAAGATTTATTTCAATCCCTTTGATATTTTTAGAAATTCCTTTTGTTGTTACAGAGAAAGGTTGGATTTGAAGAATAAATGGAGATCCAAGGAGTACATCATTAACAATATCTTCTGAAATAATAAAGGGTGAAGTAACACAGACTCCTTTCATGCAAACATGAACATTTGGGATTTTTCTTTCTATGGAAATGGTCGTTCCATTAGCAGCTGAAACAAATTGTTTTGATTCACTCGTAAATTCAATAGGAACGATTCCAAGTCTGATAATATTTAAGTCAGCACCAGTGTCAATTATGGCATTAACAATCTTCTCGAAGTTTTTTATTTTTATTTTTACCTGAACTCTCCACTGTTGGTAAATACATTTTGTAGGAATTACACCAGTAGAGATTTTGATAATTTCTCCTTTAATTCTTTGGACAAATTTTTCTTCATCATATTTTTCAATAGCACCATCATTTTCTAACCAAGTTAACCTTTCATCAAGCTCATTTTGTTTTTTGGTTAACTCAATCCTTAATTCACGGAGTTCTCTCTTCTGATCATTTAATTCTCTTTGTAAATCTGAGAGAGTTAAGGGTTTATTTATAGTATGAATTTTTTCTGCTCTATTCATGAGGTCAATCATGGAATAGGTTGGTGTATGAAATGTTTCTTTCTCCTTATCCTTTTTGGATAATATGGTGTTTTATCACCATTTTCGTTTTCTTCAAAGGAAATTTTTTGTTGTGAACTTTCTCCTTCTTCTCCTCCCCCCAATTTTGAAATCTGATTTAAAAATTGAACTTTTTTCTCTGGATTTGGTATGTTATCAATCATTTCTAAAAGTAATTTTTAAGGGGCAGTGAGGACACGAATGTGGATATCAAGATCTTCATCGGATGGTATCGATCATTATCCTTCAGATTCTTCATCATCTGAATGACATGTACATGATTGGAATTGTTTGATGAGCTGAATCTGAGGATTATCTTATTCAATGTCAGTTGATGAATCAGAGTCATATTCTTCTTCTTCTTTTGAGGAACTTGAATTAGTTTGTTCCTTTTCAGTATTTTCATCATCAATTTTGGTATTGATTTTTCTAAGTTTCATTTTAGAAAGATTTTCTTTTTTAAAACATTTACTTGCATAATGACCCTTTTTCCCGCACGTATAACAAGTTGGAACATTTTCTTTAATGTATTTCTTTTTGAAATATTTTCTAGATTTTCTTTTGAATGGATTGAACTCATCGGATTTTCTCTGTTTTTTATATCTTCCGGGTTTATATTTTCTTACCATTTTGTTTCTTCTATCCGGAGTAAATCTAGAACGCAAAGGTTTTCTCTTTAATTCAGGTGTTTGATCTAAACCAACTGGAAACAAAAATCTCCTAATTCTTTATCTCCAGAACATTTTCTCATTTTCTCAGCTTGTTTACTGATCTTTAAATCAGTACAAATATTCATGCCGACTTTATTAATTCTCTGTATAATTCCTCCGAACGTCAGCAAACTGTAATTAATAGTACCATGCATTTCTTCTCTCAAGGAATTACGCACCTTTTCAGCAAATAGGGGTGGTAATCCTGTAATAAATCTTTCTTTCCAAATATCAGAATTGCAGTCATTTAGTTGATAAACTTTTGATAAGAATACATCTCTATACCAACGAAATTCTCTTAAATTTCTACATCATCTCAAGCGATGTAATTGCTGTCTATTTTTCTCCTTAATTAGAGCAATTCCTCCAGTGAATTCATTGAGGATGCATAGAAGCAAGACACTAACACAATCAGATTGAGTTTCCCAATTATCTGGGATTTGACTAGTACCTGCTTCAAGCTTAACATTTGGATCAACTAAATTTCCTGTGGTTTTGTCTCTATAAAGGATTCTTCCAAATTCATCCATTTTGACAGCACTTTCTATTTCAAGTCTTTGAGTTCCAGTTAATCCATAATTCCACCATCCTCTTAATATTCCATTGAAAGAGGTGGTTATCATCAAAAAGATATTTCTTGGAGTGTTTCCTCTGACTTCACAGGCATTACAGTATATTAACATACTGTGAACCATTTGGACAATTTGGTATTCTGTTAATCCATCTAAGTTCCATTCATATAAAGAATTTCCTGAATAGGTTAATTCTGAGGTGTAACTGTATGGAGCTTCTTCGAGTTGTAGATCAACAGGGGTTGGTCTAGGATAATAATTCTTTGTTTCTGGCAATTTTACCTGAGGATTCCATTTCTTTAGGCGATTTATTTATTAATAAATCTTCTGACGCAGAGACCCTTAGGATACTGAATCCTTTTCCTCCCATATTGAGGCTTTCCATCCTATTGGATAATTCTTTTTGCATTTCGTCTGTCATTATGAATGGTCCTTCTTGCAGAGTAATCCTTTTAGGTAATTGTCTTGGAACATATACTGCATTGGCAGAGCTTTCTTCTAATTTTTTTTCTTTATCTTTACTGAATTTAGATTTTAATTTGATTGTTCTTTCTATTCGATCTGTTTGTTCTCTAATGGTTAATAGACATAGATTGGTGTAATTATTTTGTTCAATTATATCTCCAATACCTATACTTATGTCTTTAGCATTTGGGTCTGATTTTGATTCATAAATAGATGCATTTTTTACAGGCATGGCATAATTCTTGGTGTCTGTATTAGGGACAGAAATATCAAGTTTCTTCCAAGGTGGATGAGATTTATCAACTTCTTTTCCTTCAGTGTATTTCCAAGTTCTTGTTGTTTTTCCTATTTCTGTGCTTTGAGTTTCTTTTTCTTTGATTTTCCCTTTTCTAAAATATTCCATAAACCAATCAAAGAAAGGTATATTTCTTTCTTCTTCCTCCATTTGGAAATACCATAATTCTCTCATCTTATCTTTTTCTTCTGTATTAGACTTTTGAAGAACCAATCTTTTAAAGGATGATTTTTCAAATTTTCTCTAAGATATGGTTTATCAATTTGAAATTTTTTTACAAGTATTTCTTCTGGCTTTTGAATGCTAACCATTCTTATGGCTCCTTGGAGAAAATCACTTTCACTTGGATTATAGGTTTTCGCTGATGAGGATCTTTTGTAGATATGGTGTTCAATTCCACTTTCTTTGTTTCTAAAACCTTTTTGATCCATTTCTTCTTTTTCACTACTCCTTTGGTCATCATCTATTTCTTCTAATTTAAAACTTTTTCTTCCTTCCGTATAACCAGCAAAACTTTTCCTAGCTTTTTCCATTTTTCTCCTAAAATTAACTTCAACATTACCATTTGGTAATTTGACTATACTTTGTAAATCATCTGTTATTTCATTTACTCTTGGGTGACATCTTCTATTTGCCAATTTCCTGGGAGAACAACTTCTTCCCAGCTGATGACTTTTGGGATAAACACATTATTGTTAAAGTTTGTCTCCATGAGAACTGTAGGTTTTTCTTTATCAACCTTATCTCTATAGGCTATCATGGGAAAGACAGAGATCATGGATTTGTAGAACACACGATAAACTATAGCAAAAGGTTTACTTCTTGGACTCATTTTTAATCCTTTACTTTGAAATCCAATAGTTACACAATCAAGAATATCATCATCATGAGGATCAATTGTGATATTCGGAAAGCAGTTAAAATAAACAGGTCCATGATAGATACTTGATTCAATCATAGCATAAAGAGAATCATCAAATTCATCATGTCTCTGATCTCGCACATAAGCACAGACTGCAACATTTAATCCTAATCGAAACAATGGTTTGATTCCCACCTGAATTAATCCTATGTGCAGGTAGTTGTATTTGGTTCTGATTTGTTCAATAATTCTTCTATCAAGAACTTTAATTGTCTGTTTTCCTCCAGAGAGAGAAACAGTTTTTTCAACAGTTTTTATGTGGTAATCATTTTGTTCTTCAAATGTGCCATTGCTATATATTTCTGTTACAGGCAAGGCTGGCAACTTCCAGTTAGATATTGCTTGATCAAAATTCTCATATATCATTTCTTCTGAATTTTTTGTTTTTTCTGAATTTTCTTTTTCTAAACTATTACGGGTAAAACTGGTTAAAGCAGACTGGTAGGATGAAGAAGACGAATAAGATCTATTAGAAGGATGCTGAAATCATTTAAACCAATTCTTAAAAGGTTTTGTTTTTCCCTTAGAATTTTCCATTTTTGTAGCTCGTTAGAAACAAGAAGAGTTCTGTCAACGATTTACTGCCCTTAACGCCTGATCACGGCCTGAAGCGGAACTTACAACGCGACCACACTCTTAAGAAGATGAACGAGGCACAGAAGTGGAGAATAAGAAGGAAAATAAAAATTCTAAAGAGAATTGGATAGATCAACCTGGCTAAAAAGCTTCAGATCCTGGATAATAGATTTTAATTCATCTAAATCCCACAAATTTAAATACGAGATAATAATTCTAATTCTTCATTCAGTCTATTACAATATTCTCTTATCTGATTACACAAGCGTACTAACATAGATCGTCTAATAGCTTGAACACGGATTACAAGATATCCTCCTACAGCTATATTTTCATCAATTTGTCTGATAGCATTTTCTAATCTTCTAAGCTGATTTTCACGTCTTCTTAGATCACACAATAATTCTTCTCTCCTAATAGAATGAGGAGGCATCTCAGAAGGCCATAGCTTGTAGCTTTGATTCAATCCTAAAAACTTCTAATTGTATTACAGCATAGGCTCGAAACAAGAGAATCCTTCTTATTTCATGTTGATAATGTTGTGGATTATTCTTATGCGGACAAGTTTGCAAATGTCTTCTTATGATTTCAATGGCTAGTTCTATTTTTCTTAGTCTTTGGACATCATCATAATATTTCTTAAGCAAAGCAAGACGGATAGACATAATGTAAAAGAAACAGCATGATTAGATAATAATAAACATATAACATCAAACTTAAAAACTTGATCACTTACAGAAGATTGTACAAGACTTCAAACTCTAGCACACTTAAACCTCAAGCTCTAGCACTCAAACTTCAAACTCACACTCATATTATTTTCTTATGATTTTCTGAACTATATCTCTGCTTGATTTTTTTTTTGATTTTCTGAACTATATCTCCAAATGGAAAACCCCCAGCTCCTTATATAGATGGAGCATACAATAAGAGATTCCTCTCATCCGACCGTGAGAGTGACTACACACCCAGAAAAACAGTAAAAGGTTGGCTACCGACACTTGCCACCAAAACACATTTTTCAATAGTTGATGGGCAAGGTACAAAAGTTGATGGGAAAGGTAAATATCTTTATGCCATATGGAAAGCATAAGATTATCATACCCCCACAACTTTTGACATATGGCAATAAAGGTACACCAATTTAAACAAACCCAACACCTTTATTTACAAGTGGCAACACCAAAGGCAGCCCCTACCAACTTTTATCAACTTTTGATGGGACATTTACCAAACCAAGCAACTTTTCTTCAAAGATATCACCTCCTTTTCTTCATAGTAATAATATCAACTAATACCAACAAAAGTTTTGATAGGATAGCCATTATTGTTTTCTTCTTTGAATGAAGACCAATTCTTCTCTGCATGATACCTACACACAATTCATAGACATATACCCCCACCAAAGAGATGAGTCCACTGGCTCTGATACCAATAACAACAGGATCGTATTTCGTATTCGATAGGAATCATCTCAAATCTTCAAATCCTTTTTTTCATCAATTCTTTTGCTTTAGCGGAATTTTTACGGAATAATTCAGCTAACCGAGATTCCTTTTCGACTTCTTTTTCTTTTCCTTTGTCTTTTGCTGAAGAATACCAAAACTTTCCACCACGAAGATAATCTGAAACTGAGCCATCAGGATTAACATGAGAGTCAAGGTCTTAACGAGGATGGAGATCTTCAAGGGGCACAACTTCATCATCAAGATTTTCTTCTGGATCATGATTACTATCCCAATCATGATCACCAACTTTTTTCTTTGGGAGATGCTCTTCTAGAATTTGCTTGATCTTTTCTTCAAAATTGACGGAGTCAACAGACATGTCCATTGGCTCAGGAGATTTTTCTCGAGCAATTTCTTTGGCAATCTTTTTGGCCAAGAGATCAGCCATGAGCATTTCATTCTCAAAAGGTTTTTCTTCAGGAAGAGGAATTTCTTCTTTAACAGGAGGAGAGATTTGATTCAGAATTCTCTCATAAGTATCATTTTCAATTTTTGACCACCATTTTTGGTGAAAAGTCTGATACAAAGACGGGAGATCGAAAAAGTTCTTTTTTACTTCAAACTTCCACTGGAAAATATGGAATATCGAACTTTTCAAAGAAGCGAAGAACATTAAATGCTTCACAGGGAACTTTTTCTTCTACTTCATAGAACTTAATAAATAAATAACGAAAATTATCAGGAAGAATTTTCTGAGAAGCACCAAAATATGACCACCAGGTAAAGAGAAACCATGAAGGAACACTGCGGTGGATAGGCATGACATCAGGACTTTCTTCTTTGAATCTGATGAACCAGGAATGATTATACTGGCGATTTTGCCACATTAAAGCAAATTTCCAGGCATCAATATAATCCCAATAATTAAAGAACTCAGTCGAATTGAATAATCGGACTGATTTTGCCATGTAGAAGGGACCATCCCAATCTTCCTCAGTAAGGATTTTGAGAATAGTGAACTTTGAGTAAGTGATGATACCATTTGCATTCTTGTTGTGGAAGATGAGGACACTTTTCGTCTGATGCAAAATATTGAGATACCAATCTCTGTTTTTCCTTTTATCAGGGGAATAATAATGAAGCTCCTTCTCAAATAGAAAATAAACATTATCTTCTACAGATCTTTCTTCCATAAGACAATCTGAAGTAACAAGAATTTTGTTACCGGTGTAAAGATATAATTCTGATTAACTTGAAAAAGATAGAAAGCTCTCTTGAAAAAGATATAATTCTGATTGACTTGAAAAAGATAGAATTATATCTTTACACCAATCTATGAATATTAACCATTGGAGAACAAACAGATCGAATAGAAACAACAATCAAATTAAAATCTGAATTCAGTAAAGATAAAGAAGAAAAATTAGAAGAAAGCTCTGCCAATTCAGTATATGTTCCCAGACAATTACCTAAAGGGATTACTCTGCAAGAAGGACCATTCATAATGACAGACGAAATGCAAAAAGAATTATCCAACAGGATGGAAAGCCTCAATATGGGAGGAAAAGGATTCAGTATCCTAAGGGTCTCTGCGTTAGAAGATTTATTAATAAATCGCCTAAAGAAATGGAATCCTCAGGTAAAATTGTCAGAAACAAAGAATTATTATCCTAGACCAACCCCTGTTGATCCACAACTCGAAGAAGCTCCATACAGTTACACCTCAGAATTAACCTATTCAGGAAATTCTTTATATGAATGGAACTTAGATGGATTAACAGAATACCAAATTGTCCAAATGGTTCACAGTATGTTAATATACTGTAATGCCTGTGAAGTCAGAGGAAACACTCCAAGAAATATCTTTTTGATGATAACCACCTCTTTCAATGGAATATTAAGAGGATGGTGGAATTATGGATTAACTGGAACTCAAAGACTTGAAATAGAAAGTGTTGTCAAAATGGATGAATTTGGAAGAATCCTTTATAGAGACAAAACCACAGGAAATTTAATTGATCCAAATGTTAAGCTTGAAGCAGGTACTAGTCAAATCCCAGATAATTGGGAAACTCAATCTGATTGTGTTAGTGTCTTGCTTCTATGCATCCTCAATGAATTCACTGGAGGAATTGCTCTAATTAAGGAGAAAAATAGACAGCAATTACATCGCTTGAGATGTAGAAATTTAGGAGAATTTCGTTGGTATAGAGATGTATTCTTATCAAAAGTTTACCAACTCAATGATTGTAATTCTGATATTTGGAAAGAAAGATTTATTTCTGGATTACCACCCCTATTTGCTGAAAAGGTGCGTAATTCCTTGAGAGAAGAAATGCATGGTACTATTAATTACAGTTTGCTGACGTTCGGAGGAATTATACAGACAATTAATAAAGTCGTCATGAATCTTTGTACTGATTTAAAGATCAGTAAACAAACTGAGAAAATGAGAAAATATTCTGGAGATAAAGAATTAGGAGATTTTTGTTTCCAGTTTGGTTTAGATCAAACACCTGAATCAAAGAGAAAACCTTCGCGTTCTAGATTTACTCCGGATAGAAGAAACAAAATGGTAAGAAAATATAAACCCGGAAGATATAAAAAACAGAGAAAATCCGATGAGTTTAGTCCATTCAAAAGAAAATCTAGAAAATATTTCAAAAAGAAATACATTAAAGAAAATGTTCTGACTTGTTATACTTGCGGGAAAAAGGGTCATTATGCAAGTAAATGTTTTAAAAAAGAAAATCCTTCTAAAAAGAAACTTAGAAAAATTAATACCAAAAATGATGACGAACATACTGAAGAAGAACAATTTGATTCAATTTCCTCAGAAGAAGAAGAAGAATATGAATCTGATTCATCAACTGACATTGAAGAAGATAGTCCTCATATTCAGCTCATCAAACAATTCCAATCATGTACATGCATTCAGATGATGAAGAATCTGATGGAGAATGGTCGATACCATCTGATGAAGATCTTGGTATCCACATTCGTGTCCTCACTGCCCCTCAAAAATTACTTTTAGAAATGATTGATAACATACCAGATCCAGAGAAAAAAGTTCAATTTTTAAATCAGATTTCAAAATTGGGGGGAGGAGAAGAAGGAGAAAGTTCACAACAAAAAATTTCCTTTGAAGAAAATGAAAATGGTGATAAAACACCATATTATCCAAAAATGATAAAGGAGAAAGAAACATTTCATATACCAACCTATTCCATGATTGACCTCATGAATAGAGCAAAAAAAATTCATACTATAAATAAACCCTTAACTCTCTCAGATTTACAAAGAGAATTAAATGATCAAAAGAGAGAACTCCGTGAATTAAGGATTGAGTTAACCAAAAAACAAAATGAGCTTGATGAAAGGTTAACTTGGTTAGAAAATGATGGTGCTATTGAAGCAAAATCTCTACTGGTGTGATTCCTACAAAATGTATTTACCAACAGTGGAGAGTTCAAGTAAAAATAAAAATAAAAAACTTCGAGAAGATTGTTAATGCCATAATTGACACTGGTGCTGACTTAAATGTTATCAGACTTGGAATCGTTCCTATTGAATTTACGAGTGAATCAAAACAATTTGTTTCAGCTGCTAATGGAACGACCATTTTCATAGAAAGAAAAATCCCAAATGTTCATGTTTGCATGAAAGGAGTCTGTGTTACTTCACCCTTTATTATTTCAGAAGATATTGTTAATGATGTATTCCTCGGATCTCTATTTATTCTTCAAATCCAACCCTTTTCTGTAACAACAATTGGAATTTCTACAAATATTAAAGGGATTGAAATAAATCTTGATTTTATAGTTGATCCTTGTGAAACGAAAATTCAAAGGAAAAATCAAGTTATCGCCACAAGAGAAAATTACATAAATGGATTAAAAAATGAAATTAAATGTGTCCAAATAACAAAAGAATTAGAGAAAAAAGAATTTAAAACAAAATTAGAAGAATTCACCAAACGGATTGAAGAAGAATGCTGTTCTGAATTACCATTAACCTTTTGGAATAGAAAAAGACACATAGTAGGATTACCATATGTAAAAGATTTTAATGAAAAGGATATTCCTACTAAAGCTCGTCCATCTCAAATGGATGCTGCCCATTTGAAGCTTTGGCAAGAAGAAATCAATGATCTTCTGAAGAAAGGATTAATTAGGAAAAGCAAATCCCCTTGGAGCTGTACGGCATTTTATGTTGAAAAAGCCGCTGAAATCGAAAGAGGAGCTCCAAGATTGGTAATCAATTATAAACCATTGAACAAAGTCTTACAATCTATTAGGTATCCTTTGCCTAATACTCAGGATTTGCTAAACAGATTAAACAATGCCAAAATATTCTCAAAATTTGATTTAAAATCAGGATTTTGGCAGATTCAGATTCAAAGAAGAAAGTCCTAATGTCATGCCTATCCACCGCAGTGTTCCTTCATAGTTTTTCTTTACCTGGTGGTCATATTTTGGTGCTTCTCAGAAAATCCTTCCTGATAATTTTCGTTATTTATTTATTAAGTTCTGTGAAGTAGAAGAAAAAGTTCCCTGTGAAGAATTTAATGTTTTTCGCTTCTTTGCAAAGTTCCATATTCCATACATTTTCTAGTGGAAGTTTGAAGTAAAAAAGAACTTTTTCGATCTCCCGTCTTTGTATCAGACTTTTTACCAAAAATGGTGGTCAAAAATTGAAAATGATACTTATGAGAGAATTCTGAATCAAATCTCTCCTCTTGTTAAAGAAGAAATTCCTCTTCCTGAAGAAAAACCTTTTGAGAATGAAATGCTCATGGCTGATCTCTTGGCCAAAAAGATTGCCAAAGAAATTGCTCGAGAAAAATCTCCTGAGCCAATGGACATGTCTGTTGACTCCGTCAATTTTGAAGAAAAGATCAAGCAAATTTTAGAAGAATATTTTCCAAAGAAAAAAGTTGTGATCATGATTGGGATAGTAATCATGATCCAGAAGAAAATCTTGATGATGAAGTTGTGCCCCTTGAAGATCTCCATCCTCGTTGGGACCCTGACTCTCATGTTAATCCCAATGGCTCAGTTACAGAATATCTTCGTGGTGGAAATTTTTGGTATTCTTCAGCAAAAGACAAAGGAAAAGAAAAAGAAGTCGAAAAAGAATCTCGGTTAGCTGAATTATTCCGTAAAAATTCTGCTAAAGCAAAAGAGCTGATGAAAAAGAAGATTTGAAGTTTTGTGAAGAGTTGAGATGATTCATCCCTGTGTGAAGAGTTGAGATGATTCCTGTCATAAATATGATCCTGCTGTTATTGGTATCAGAGCCAGTGGACTCATCTCTTTGGTGGGGGTATATGTCTATGAATTGTGTGTAGGTATCATGAAGAGAAGAATTAGTCTTCATTCAAAAGCCAGAAGAAATACCGGTAAAAAAATTTCAAATTGATAAACCATATCTTAGAGAAAATTTGAAAAATCATCCTTTAAAAGATTGGTTCTTCAAAAAGTTTAATACAGAAGAAAAAGATAAGATGAGAGAATTATGGTATTTCCAAATGGAGGAAGAAGAAAGAAATATACCTTTCTTTGATTGGTTTACTTTGTCAAGTTTGTCCAGTTTGATGAATTTGTCCAATTTGCCCTGTTTATCTGATTTGTCCAGTTCGTCCAATTCGTCGTGTTCGTCCAGTTTGTCAATTTAGTCTACTTTTTCCAATTTACCCACTTTCTAAAGTTTGTCCACTTTGTCCAGTTCGTCAAATTTGTACAATTTGTCCACTTTGTTCAGTTCATCCACTTTGTCCTGTTTGTCCACATTAACAAATTTGTCCACTTTTTCCAATTCGTTCAGTTGGTCCAATTTGTACAGTTTGTCCACTTTGACCTGTTCGTACAATTTAACTAGTTTTTCTAGTTTGTCCACTTTGTTCAGTATGGCCAGTTTGTCATGTTCGCCCATTTTGTGTACTTTTTGTCCATCACATTGTACAATTCGTCCACTTTGTCCTCTTTTCCAATTCATTCAGTTTGTCCACATTGTCATATTCGTCAACTTTTTCATGTTTGTCCACTTCTTCTATTTCGTCCAGTTTATCCAGTTCGTCCAGTTTGTCCACTTTGTTCACTTTGTCCAGTTTATCGAATTTGTCAAGTTTGTCTAGATGGCTCAATTTGTCCAATTTGTCCAGTTTGACCAGTTTACTAATTTGTCCAATTCGTTTAGTTTGTCCAATTGGTCAAGTTTTTCTACTTTGCCGAGTTGGTCCAATTTGCCAATTTGTTCAGTTTGTCCACTTCGTCCAGTTTGTCCAGTTTAAGTAGTTTACTCAATTTGGCAACTTTGTTCTGTTGGTCCAGTTTGTCCTGTTCGTTCAGATTTAGTAGTTTTTCCACTATGTCCACTTTGTATAGTTCGTCCACTTTGTCATGTTCGTCCAGTTTGTCTAGTTTGTCCACTTTGTTCACTTTGTCTAGTTTGTCTAGTTTGTCTAGTTGGTCCAGTTTGTACAGTTTATCTAATTTGTCCAGTCCTGTTTGTCCACTTTGTTCAGTTTGTCCAGTTTATCTAATTTGTCCAGTCCTGCTTGTCCACTTTGTTCAGTTTATCCAGTTTATCTAATTTGTCCAGTCTTGTTTGTCCACTTTGTTCAGTTGGTCCAGTTTGTCCTTTTTTGTCCAACTTGACTAGTTTTTCCACTTTGACAAATTTGTCCACTTTTTCCAATTCGTTCAATTTGTCCACTTTGTCATGTTTGTCCTGTTTGACAAATTTATCCACTTTGCTCACTTTGTCCAGTTTGTCTACTTTGTTCACTTTGTCCAGTATGTCTATTTTGTCCTGTTTGTCTACATTGTCTAGTTTATCGAATTTGTCCAGTTTCATCAGTTTATCTAATTTGTCCAAATCGTCTAGTTTGTCCAGTTTGTCTAGTTTGTCCATTTTGTTCACTTTGCTCACTTTGTCCAGTTTGTCGAGTTTATCTACTTTGTTCACTTTGCTCACTTTGTCCAGTTTGTCGAGTTTATCTACTTTGTTCACTTTGCTCATTTTGTCCAGTTTGTCTAGTTTATTAAGTTTTTTTAGATGGTACAGTTTGACGAGTTTGACATGTTTATCTAATTTGTCCAAATCGTCTAGTTCGTCCCGATGGTCAAGCTTGTCCACTTTGTCGAGTTGGTCAAATTTAGCCAGTTTGTGCAGTTTGTCCAGTTTGTGCAAGATGTCCAGTTTGTTCATTTTGTTCAACTTTTGCAGTTCGATTTGTTTATCCACTTTGTCTACTTTATCATGTTTGTTCACTTTATCCACAATGTCCAGTTTGTCTACTTTGTCCATATGGTCCTGTTTGACGAGTTTGTCCAGTTCGTCCTATTTGTCTAGTTTGTCCAATTCGTCCTATTCTTCAGTTTGTCAAGTTAGTCCACTTTTTCCAATTTGCCCACTTTCTATAGTTTGTCCACTTTGTCATGTTTGTCTACTCTTTCCAATTCATCTAGTTTGTCCACTTTGTCCAGTTCGTCCAGTTTGTCTACTTTGTCAAGTTTGTCCAGTTTGATAAATTTGTCCAATTTGCCCAGTTAATCTGATTTGTCCAGTTCGTCCAGTTTGTCCAATTTGTCGTATTCGTCCAGTTTGTCAATTTAGTCCACTTTTTTCAATTTACCCACTTTATACAGTTTGTCCACTTTGTCCAGTTCGTCAAATTTGTACAGTTCATCCACTTTGTCCTGTTTGTCCACATTAACAAATTTGTCCACTTTTTCCAATTTGTTCAGTTGGTTCAATTTGTACGGTTTGTCCACTTTGACCTTTTAGTACAATTTAACTATTTTTTCTAGTTTGTCCACTTTGTTCAGTAGGGCCAGTTTGTCATGTTCGCCCATTTTGTGTACTTTTTGTCCATCACATTGTACAATTCGTCCACTTTGTCCTCTTTTCCAATTCGTTCAGTTTGTCCACATTGTCATATTCGTCAACTTTGTCATGTTTGTCCACTTCTTCCATTTCGTCCAGTTTGTCCACTTTGTTCACTTCGTCCAGTTTATCCAATTTGTCAAGTTTGTCTAGATGGTTCAATTTGTCCAATTTGTTCATTTTGTCCAGTTTATCTAATTTGTCCAGTCCTGCTTGTCCACTTTGTTCAGTTTGTCCAGTTTATCTAATTTGTCCAGTCCTGTTTGTCCACTTTGTTCAGTTGGTCCAGTTTGTCCTTTTTCTCCAACTTGACTAGTTTTTCCACTTTGACAAATTTGTCCACTTTTTCCAATTCGTTCAATTTGTCCACTTTGTCATGTTTGTCCTGTTTGACAAATTTATCCACTTTGTCCAGTTTGTCTACTTTGTTCTCTTTGCTCATTTTATCCAGTTTGCCTACTTTGTTCACTTTGTCCAGTATGACTATTTTGTCAAGTTTGTCTACATTGTCTAGTTTATCGAATTTGTCCAGTTTCATCAGTTTATCTAATTTGTCCAAATCGTCCAGTTGGTCCAGTTGGTCCAGTTTGTCTAGTTTGTCCATTTTGTTCACTTTGCTCACTTTGTCCAGTTTGTCGAGTTTATCTACTTTGTTCACTTTGCTCATTTCATCCAGTTTGTCTAGTTTGTCCATTTTGTTCACTTTGTTCGTGGCAGAAATTGGTATCAGAGCCAGTGGACTCATCTCTTTTTGGTGGAGGTATATGGTTAGTGTGAAGAAAAGAAGAAAAGTGGTCCCATCAATGTTAGATGTTCATAATAATATCTTGATATTATCCTATAGGTGTCCTGCTTGAGAAGAAATGTTGCTACTCATCATTCCCTGGCTTGTATGATATGTGTAGGTGTCATTCGGAGAAAAGTTGGAATAGACACATCTTGATAAAGTTGATATCATTACTATGAAGAAAAGGAGATGATTTAAAAGAAGATAAGGTTTGCCACATGTGTTGCCATGTGTCAAGTTCCTTTGAAATGTTGCAAAATGGAGCTCTACCTTTTGTACATGTGCCCAAAGTGGGAATCTCCTTTTGTAAAGTTATTTTGGAAGTTTGTGTCGGTAGAATTGTTTTCTTGTTTGCCTTATTCTCTTGGTCGGGAGAGAATAAGTCCTGGTTGTATTTGCTCCATCTATATAAGGAGCTGGTGTTTCCATTTGTGGAGGGCAATCATATAAAAAAAAAAAAAAAAAATAAGTGTGAGTGTGAGTGTGAGTTTGAAGTTTGAGTGCTAGAGCTTGAAGTTTAAGTGTGATAGAGTCTGAAGTCCTGTACAAATCTTCTGTAAGTAATCAAGTTTTTAAGTTTGATGTTATATGTTTGTTGTTATCTAATCATGTTGTTTCTTCTACATTATGTCTATCCGTCTTGCTTTGCTTAAGAAATATTATGATGATGTACGAAGACTAAGAAAAATAGAGCGAGCCATTGAAATCATAAGAAGACATTTGCAAACTTGTCCGCATAAGAATAATCCACAACATTATCATCATGAAATAAGAAGAATTCTCTTGCTTCGAGCCTATGCTGTAATACAATTAGAAGTTTTTAGGATCGAATCAAAGCTACAAGCTATGGCCTTCTGAGATGCCACCTCGTTCTATTAGGAGAGAAGAATTATTGCGTGATCTAAGAAGACGTGAAAATCAGCTTAGAACATTAGAAAATGCTATCAGACAATTGATGAAAATATAGTTGTAGGAGGATATCTTGTTATCCGTGTTCAAGCTATTAGACAATCTATGTTAGTACGCTTGTGTAATCAAGTAAGAGAATATTGTAATAGACTGAATGAAGAATTAGAATTATTATCTCGTATTTAAATTTGTGTTAAAAAAAAAAAAAAAACGGGATTTAGATGAATTGAATCTATTATCCAAGATCTGAAGCTATTTAGCCAAAATTCTCTTTAGAGTTTTTATTTTCCTTCTTATTCTCCACTTCTGTGCCTCGTTCATCTTTTTAAAAGAGTGTGTGGTCGCGTTGTAAGTCCCGCTTCAGGCCGTGATCAGGCGTCAAGGGCGGTAAATCGTTGACAGAACTCTTCTTGTTTCTAACGAGCTACAAAAGATGGAAAATTCTAAGGGAAAAACAAAACTTTTTAAGAATTGGTTTAACTCATTTCAGCATTCTTCTAATAGATCTTATTCGTCTTCTTCATCCTACCAGTCTGCTTTAACTAGTTTCACCCGTAATAGTTTAGAAAAGGAAAATTCAGAAAAAACAAAAAAGAAGAGAAATGATATATGAAAATTTTGACCAAGCAATATCAAATTGGAAGTTACCAGCCTTGCCTGTAACAGAAATATATAGCAATGGCACATTTGAAGAGCAAAATGATTATCACATAAAACTGTTGAAAAAACTTTCTCTCTCTGGAGGAAAACAGACAATCAAAGTTCTTGATAGAAGAATTATTGAACAAATCAGAACCAAATACAACTACCTGCACATAGGATTAATTCAGGTAGGAATCAAACCGTTGTTTCGATTAGGATTAAATGTTGCAGTCTGTGCTTATGTGCGAGATCAGAGACATGATGAATTTGATGATTCTCTTTATGCTATGATTGAATCAAGTCTTTGTCATGGACCTGTTTATTTTAACTGCTTTCCTAATATCACAATTGATGCTCATGATGAAGATATCCTTGATTGTGCAACTATTGGATTTCAAAGCAAAGGATTAAAAATGAGTCCAAGAAGTAAACCTTTTGCTACAGTTTATCGTGTATTCTACAAATCCATGATATCTGTCTTTCCCATGATAGCCTATAGAGATAAGGTTGATAAAGAAAAAACTACAGTTCTCATGGAAACAAACTTTAACAATAACGTGTTCATCCCAAATGTCATCAGCTGGGAAGAAGTTGTTCTCCCCATGAAATTGGCAAATAGAAGATGTCACCCCAAGAGTAAATGAAATGACAGATGATTTACAAAGTATAGTCAAATTACCAAATGGTAATGTTGAAGTCAATTTTAGGAGAAAAATGGAAAAAGCTAGGAAAAGTTTTGCCGGTAATATGGAAGGAAGAAAAAGTTTTAAATTAGAAGAAATAGATGATGACCAAACGAGTAGTGAAACGGAAAAAATGGATCAAAAAGTTTTTAGAAACAAAGAAAGTGGAATTGAACACCTTATCTACAAAAGATCCTCATCAACGAAAACCTATAATCCAAGTGAAAGTGATTTTCTCCAAGGAGCCATAAAAATGGTTAGCATTCAAAAGCCAGAAGAAATACCTTTTAAAAAGTTTCAAATTGATAAACCATATCTTAGAGAAAATTTGAAAAATCATCATTTAAAAGATTGGTTCTTTAAAAAGTTTAACACAAAAGAAAAAGATAAGATGAGAGAATTATGGTATTTTCAAATGGAGGAAGATGAAAGAAATATATACCTTTCTTTGATTGGTTAATGGAATATTTCAAAAAAGGGAAAATCAAAGAAAAAGAAACTCAAAGCCCGAAACAAATAATAGTTATAGGAAAGACAACAAGAACTTGGAAAGACACTGAAGGAAAAGAAGTTGATAAATCTCATCTACCTTGGAAGAAACTTGATATTTCTGTCCCTAATACAGAAACCAAGAATTATGCCATGCCTGTAAAAAATGCATCCATTTATGAATCAAAACCAGACCCAAATGCTAAAGACATAAGTATAGGTATTGGAGATATAATTGAACAAAACAATTATACCAATCTATGTCTATTAACCATTGGAGAACAAACAGATCGAATAGAAAGAACAATCAAATTAAAATCTGAATTTAGTAAAGATACCAAATTGTCCAAATGGTTCACAGTATGTTAATATAGTGTAATGCCTGTGAAGTCAGAGGAAACACTCCAAGAAATATCTTTTTGATGATAACCACCTCTTTCAATGGAATATTAAGAGGATTGTGGAATTATGGATTATCTGGAACTCAAAGACTTGAAATAGAAAGTGCTGTCAAAATGGATGAATTTGGAAGAATCCTTTATAGAGACAAAACCATAGGAAATTTAATTGATCCAAATGTTAAGCTTGAAGCAGGTACTAGTCAAATCCCAGATAATTGGGAAACTCAATCTGATTGTGTTAGTGTCTTGCTTCTATGCATCCTCAATGAATTCACTGGAGGAATTGCTCTAATTAAGGAGAAAAATAGACAGCAATTACATCGCTTGAGATGTAGAAATTTAGGAGAATTTCATTGGTATAGAGATGTATTCTTATCAAAAGTCTACCAACTAAATGATTGTAATTCTGATATTTGGAAAGAAAGATTCATTTCAGGATTACCACCTTTATTTGCTGAAAAGGTGCGTAATTCCTTGAGAGAAGAAATGCATGGTACTATTAATTATAGTTTACTGACTTTCGGAGGAATTATACAGAGAATTAACAAATTTGGCATGAATCTTTGCACTGATTTAAAGATCAGTAAACAAGCTGAAAAAATGAGAAAATATTCTAGAGATAAAAAATTAGGAGATTTTTGTTTCCAGTTTGGTTTAGATCAAACACCTGAATCAAAGAGAAAACCTTTGCGTTCTAGATTTACTCCGGATAGAAGCAACAAAATGGTAAGAAAATATAAACCCGGAAGATATAAAAAACAGAGAAAATCCGATGAGTTCAGTCCATTCAAAAGAAAATCTAGAAAATATTTCAAAAAGAAATACATTAAAGAAAATGTTCCGACTTGTTATACTTGCGGGAAAAAGGGTCATTACGCAAGTAAATGTTTTAAAAAAGAAAATCCTTCTAAAAAGAAACTTAGAAAAATTAATACCAAAAATGATGACGAACATACTGAAGAAGAACAATCTGATTCAAGTTCCTCAGAAGAAGAAGAATATGACTCTGATTCATCAACTGACATTGAAGAAGATAGCCCTCAGATTCAGCTCATCAAACAATTCCAATTATGTACATGTCATTCAGATGATGAAGAATCTGAAGGAGAATGGTCGATACCATCAGATGAAGATCTTGGTATCCACATTCGTGTCCTCACTGCCCCTCAAAAATTACTTTTAGAAATGATTGATAACATACCTGATCCAGAGAAAAAAGTTCAATTTTTAAATCAGATTTCAAAATTGGGGGGAGGAGAAGAAGGAGAAAGTTCACAACAAAAAATTTCTTTTGAATAAAATGAAAATGATAATAAAACACCATATTATCCAAAAAGGATAAAGGAGAAAGAAACATTTCATACACCAACCTATTCCATGATTCACCTCATGAATAGAGCAGAAAAAATTCATACTATAAATAAACCCTTAACTCTTACAGATTTACAAAGAGAATTAAATGATCAGAAGAGAGAACTTCGTGAATTAAGGATTGAGTTAACCAAAAAACAAAATGAACTTGATGAAAGGTTAACTTGGTTAGAAAGTGATGGTGCTATTGAAAAATATGATGAAGAAAAATTTGTCCAAAGAATTAAAGGAGAAATTAGCAAAATCTCTACTGGTGTAATTCCTACAAAATGTATTTACCAACAATGGAGAGTTCAGGTAAAAATAAAAATTAAAAACTTCGAGAAGATTGTTAATGCCATAATTGACACTGGTGCTGACTTAAATGTTATCAGACTTGGAATCGTTCCCATTGAATTTACAAGTGAATCAAAACAGTTTGTGTCTGCTGCTAATGGAACGACCATTTCCATAGAAAGAAAAATCCCAAATGTTCATGTTTGCATGAAAGGAGTCTGTGTTACTTCACCCTTTATTATTTCAGAAGATATTGTTAACGATGTACTCCTCGGATCTCCATTAATTCTTCAAATCCAACCTTTTTCTGTAACAACAAAAGGAATTTCTACAAATATCAAAGGGATTGAAGTAAATCTTGATTTTATAGATGATCCTTGTGAGACGAAAATCCAAAGGATAAATCAAGTTATTGCCACCAGAGAAAATTACATAAATGGATTAAAAAATGAAATTAAATGTGTCCAAATAACAAAAGAATTGGAGAAAAAGGAATTTAAAACAAAATTAGAAGAATTCACCAAACAGATTGAAGAACAATGCTGTTCTGAATTACCATCAGCCTTTTGGAATAGAAAAAGACACATAAAAGGATTACCATATGTAAAAGATTTTAATGAAAAAGATATTCCTACTAAAGCTCGTCCATCTCAAATGGATGCTGCCCATTTGAAGCTTTGCCAAGAAGAAATCAATGATCTTCTGAAGAAAGGATTAATTAGAAAAAGCAAATCCCCTTGGAGCTATACGGCATTTTATGTTGAAAAGGCCGCTGAAATCGAAAGAGGAGTTCCAAGATTGGTAATCAATTATAAACCTTTAAACAAAGTCTTACAATCTATTAGGTATCCTTTACCTAATACTCAGGATTTGCTCAACAGATTGAACAATGCCAAAATATTTTCAAAATTTGATTTAAAATCAGGATTTTGGCAGATTCAGATAAAAGAAGAAGATAGATATAAAACTGCATTCACTGTTCCAATGGGACATTATGAATGGAATGTTATGCCTTTTGGATTAAAAAATGCTCCGTCTGAATTTCAGAATATTATGAATAATATCTTCTCGTCTTATACCAAGTTTGCCATTGTTTACATTGATGATATTCTTATCTTTTCAGAATCTGTGATACAACATTGGAAACATTTGATTATCTTCAAAAGAATCATAAAAGAAAATGGATTGGCTTTATCTAAAAGAAAGATGAATCTCTTTCAGCAGAAAATCAGGTTCTTAAGATTTGAAATCCAAGACAGAAAAATAACTCCGACTAATAGAGTTATTCAATTTACTGATAAATTTCCAGATGAAATTAAGGATAAAAATATGCTACAAAGATTTCTTGGATGTCTAAATTATGTTGGATTTTTCTATCAGGATTTGGCAAAAGATAGAAAACTTCTCCAAGAAAGATTAAAGAAAAATCCTAAGGAGTGGTCTATCCATCATACTAATGCAGTAAAAAAGATTAAAGAAAGAGTTAAAAATCTTCCTTGTAGATGTTTATCTGACCCAGAAGCTTTCAAAATAGTTCAAACTGATGCTTCTGATGTCGGATATGGTGGAATCCTTTTACAACAAAAAGATTCAGAAGAAGAATTAATAAGATTTAATTCAGGATTATGGAATGAAGCTCAAAAGAAATATTCAACCATCAAAAAGGAAGTTCTTGCCATAGTTATTTGTGTGACGAAATTCCAACATGATTTATTAAACAAAGAATTCCTGATCAGAGTTGATGCTAAGGCTGCAAAAGAAATTCTGGAAAGAGATGTCAAAAATCTTGTCTCTAAGCAAATATTTGCTAGATGGCAAGCCATTTTATCAGTGTTTGAATTTAAAATTAAATTTATTAATGGAAATTCTAACTCTCTCCCTGACTTTCTTACTAGAGAATTTTTTCAGAGACGACAAAATGACAAGTAGTTCTTCCCCGTTCATGAAGAATAAAGGGTTTGAGAATTTGGCAGATTAAGAAGAAAGCTAAAAGGGTTTTATTCCAACAAAAGACCCAAGTCAATCAGAATTATATCTTTACACTGGTAACAGAATTCTTATTACTTCAGATTGTCTTATGGAAGAAAGATCTGTAGAAGATAATGTTTATTTTCTCTTTGGAAAGGGGCTTCATTATTATTCCCCTAATAAAAGGAAAACCAGAGATTGGTATCTCAATATTTTGCATCAGACGAAAAGTGTCCTCATCTTCCACAACAAGAATTCAAATGGTATCATCACCTATTCAAAGTTCACTATTCTCAAAATCCTTACTGAGGAAGATTGGGATGGTCCCTTGTACATGACAAAATCAGTCAAATTATATAATTCGACTGAGTTTTATAATTATTGGGACTATATTGATGCCTGGAAATTTGCTTTGATGTGGCAAAATCGCCAGTATAATCACTCCTAGTTCATCAGATTTAAAGAAGAAAGTCCTGATGTCACTCCTATTCATCGCAATTTTCCATCCTGGTTTCTCTTCACATGGTGGTCATATTATGGTGCTTCTCAGAAAATCTTTCCTGATAATTTTCGTTATTTGTTTATTAAGTTTCTCTCAGGTTAGAAAAGGTTCCATGTGAAGCCATCAATATGCTTCGCTTCTTTGCTAAATTTCATGTCCCTTATATTTTCCAATGGAAGTTTGAAGTAAAAAATGACTTATATGATTTACCATCTCTTTATCAGACTTTTTATCAAAAGTGGTGGTCTAAGATTGAAAATGATACTTATGAGAGAATTCTGAATCAAATCTCTCCTCCTGTTAAAGAAGAAATTCCTCTTCCTGAAGAAAAGCCTTTTGAGAATGAAACTCTCATTGCTGATCTATTAGCCAAAAAGATTGCCAAAGAAATTACTCGAGAAAAATCTCCTGAGCCGATGGATATGTCTGTTGACTCCGTCAATTTTGAAGAAAAGATCAAACAAATTTTAGAAGAATATCTCCCAAAGAAAAAAGTTGGTTATCATGATTGGGATAGTAATCATGATCCAGATGAAAATCTTGATGATGAAGTTGCGCCTCTTGAAGATCTCCATCCTCGTTGGGACCCTGACTCTCATGTTAATCCCGATGGCTCAGTTACAAAATATCTTCGTGGCGGAAAGTTTTGGTACTCTTCGGCAAAAGACAAAGGAAAAGAAAAAGAAGTCGAAAAGGAATCTGGGTTGGCTGAATTATTCCGGAAAAATTCTGCTAAAGCAAAAGAATTGATGAAAAAGAAGATGTAAAAAGAGATGATTCTAATCAAATAATTCGATCCTATCAGTCTATGGAATCAGGGCCAAAAAACTTCGTGAATTAAAATTAGAATTAACCAAAAAACAAAATGAGCTTGATGAAAGGCTAACTTGGTTAGAAAATGATGGTGCTATTGAAAAATATGATGAAGAAAAATTTGTCCAAAGAATTAAAGGAGAAATTAGCAAAATCTCTACTGGTGTAATTCCTACAAAATGTATTTACCAACAGTGGAGAGTTCAGGTAAAAATAAAAATTAAAAACTTCGAGAAGATTGTTAATGCCATAATTGACACTGGTGCTGACTTAAATGTTATCAGACTTGGAATCGTTCCCATTGAATTTACAAGTGAATCAAAACAGTTTGTGTCTGCTGCTAATGGAACGACCATTTCCATAGAAAGAAAAATTCCAAATGTTCATGTTTGCATGAAAGGAGTCTGTGTTACTTCACCCTTTATTATTTCAGAAGATATTGTTAACGATGTACTCCTTGGATCTCCATTTATTCTTCAAATCCAACCCTTTTCTGTAACAACAAAAGGAATTTCTACAAATATCAAAGGAATTGAAGTAAATCTTGATTTTATAGATGATCCTTGTGAGACGATAATCCAAAGGATAAATCAGGTTATTGCCAGAGAAAATTACATAAATGGATTAAAAAATGAAATTAAATGTGTCCAAATGACAAAAGAATTGGAGAAAAAATTTAAAACAAAATTAGAAGAATTCACCAAAGATTGAAGAAGAATGCTGTTCTAAATTGCCATCAGCCTTTTGGAATAGAAAAAGACACATAGTAGGATTACCATATGTAAAAGATTTTAATGAAAAAGATATTCCTACTAAAGCTCGTCCATCTCAAATGGATGCTGCCCATTTGAAGCTTTGCCAAGAAGAAATCAATGATCTTCTGAAGAAAGGATTAATTAGAAAAAGCAAATCCCCTTGGACCTGTACGGCATTTTATGTTGAAAAGGCCGCTGAAATCGAAAGAGGAGTTCCAAGATTGGTAATCAATTATAAACATTTAAACAAAGTCTTACAATCTATTAGGTATCCTTTACCTAATACTCAGATTTGCTCAACAGATTGAACAATGCCAAAATATTTTCAAAATTTGATTTAAAATCAGGATTTTGGCAGATTCAGATAAAAGAAGAAGATAGATATAAAACTGCATTCACTGTTCCAATGGGGCATTATGAATGGAATGTTATGCCTTTTGGATTGAAAAATGCTCCGTCTGAATTTCAGAATATTATGAATAATATCTTCTCGTCTTATGCCAAGTTTGCCATTGTTTACATTGATGATATTCTTATCTTTTTAGAATCTGTGATACAACATTGGAAACATTTGAGTATCTTCAAAAGAGTCATAAAAGAAAATGGATTGGCTTTATCTAAAAGAAAGATGAATCTCTTTCAGCAGAAAATCAGGTTCTTAGGATTTGAAATCCAAGAAAGAAAAATAACTCCGATTAATAGAGTTATTCAATTTGCTGATAAATTTCCAGATGAAATTAAGGATAAAAATATGCTACAAAGATTTCTTGGATGTCTAAATTATGTTGGGTTTTTCTATCAGGATTTGGCAAAAGATAGAAAACTTCTTCAAGAAAGATTAAAAAAAAATCCTAAGGAGTAGTCTATCCATCATACTAATGCAGTAAAAAAGATTAAAGAAAGAGTTAAAAATCTTCCTTGTAGATGTTTATCTGACCCAGAAGCTTTCAAAATAGTTCAAACTGATGCCTCTGATGTCGGATATGGTGGAATCCTTTTAAAACAAAAAGATTCACAAGAAGAATTAATAAGATTTAATTCAGGATTATGGAATGAAGCTCAAAAGAAATATTCAACCATCAAAAAGGAAGTTCTTGCCATAGTTATTTGTGTGACGAAATTCCAACATGATTTATTAAACAAAGAATTCCTGATCAGAGTTGATGCTAAGGCTGCAAAAGAAATTCTGGAAAGATGTCAAAAATCTTGTCTCTAAGCAAATATTTGCTAGATGGCAAGCCATTTTATCAGTGTTTGAATTTAAAATTAAATTTATTAATGGAAATTCTAACTCTCTCCCTGACTTTCTTACTAGAGAATTTTTCAGGGACGACAAAATGACAAGTAGTTCTTCCCCGTTCATGAAGAATAAAGGGTTTGAGAATTTGGCAGATTAAGAAGAAAGCTAAAAGGGTTTTATTCCAACAAAAGACCCAAGTCAATCAGAATTATATCTTTACACTGGTAACAGAATTCTTATTACTTCAGATTGTCTTATGGAAGAAAGATCTGTAGAAGATAATGTTTATTTCTCTTTGGAAAGGGGCTTCATTATTATTCCCTAATAAAAGAAAACCAGAGATTGGTATCTCAATATTTTGCATCAGACGAAAAGTGTCCTCATCTTCCACAACAAGAATTCAAATGGTATCATCACCTATTCAAAGTTCACTATTCTCAAAATCCTTACTGAGGAAGATTGGGATGGTCCCTTGTACATGACAAAATCAGTCAAATTATATAATTCGACTGAGTTTTATAATTATTGGGACTATATTGATGCCTGGAAATTTACTTTGATGTGGCAAAATCGCCAGTATAATCACTCCTGGTTCATCAGATTTAAAGAAGAAAGTCCTGATGTCACTCCTATTCATCGCAATTTTCCATCCTGGTTTCTCTTCACATGGTGGTCATATTATGGTGCTTCTCAGAAAATCTTTCCTGATAATTTTCGTTATTTGTTTATTAAGTTCTCTCAGGTTGAAGAAAAGGTTCCATGTGAAGCCATCAATATGCTTCGCTTCTTTGCTAAATTTCATGTCCCTTATATTTTCCAATGGAAGTTTGAAGTAAAAAATGACTTATATGATTTACCATCTCTTTATCAGACTTTTTATCAAAAGTGGTGGTCTAAGATTGAAAATGATACTTATGAGAGAATTCTGAATCAAATCTCTCCTCCTGTTAAAGAAGAAATTCCTCTTCCTGAAGAAAAGCCTTTTGAGAATGAAACTCTCATTGCTGATCTATTAGCCAAAAAGATTGCCAAAGAAATTACTCGAGAAAAATCTCCTGAGCCGATGGATATGTCTGTTGACTCCGTCAATTTTGAAGAAAAGATCAAACAAATTTTAGAAGAATATCTCCCAAAGAAAAAAGTTGGTTATCATGATTGGGATAATAATGATCCAGATGAAAATCTTGATGATGAAGTTGCGCCTCTTGAAGATCTCCATCCTCGTTGGGACCCTGACTCTCATGTTAATCCCGATGGCTCAGTTACAAAATATCTTCGTGGCGGAAAGTTTTGGTACTCTTCGGCAAAAGACAAAGGAAAAGAAAAAGAAGTCGAAAAGGAATCTGGGTTGGCTGAATTATTCCGGAAAAATTCTGCTAAAGCAAAAGAATTGATGAAAAAGAAGATGTAAAAAGAGATGATTCTAATCAAATAATTCGATCCTATCAGTCTATGGAATCAGGGCCAAAAAACTTCGTGAATTAAAATTAGAATTAACCAAAAAACAAAATGAGCTTGATGAAAGGCTAACTTGGTTAGAAAATGATGGTGCTATTGAAAAATATGATGAAGAAAAATTTGTCCAAAGAATTAAAGGAGAAATTAGCAAAATCTCTACTGGTGTAATTCCTACAAAATGTATTTACCAACAGTGGAGAGTTCAGGTAAAAATAAAAATTAAAAACTTCGAGAAGATTGTTAATGCCATAATTGACACTGGTGCTGACTTAAATGTTATCAGACTTGGAATCGTTCCCATTGAATTTACAAGTGAATCAAAACAGTTTGTGTCTGCTGCTAATGGAACGACCATTTCCATAGAAAGAAAAATTCCAAATGTTCATGTTTGCATGAAAGGAGTCTGTGTTACTTCACCCTTTATTATTTCAGAAGATATTGTTAACGATGTACTCCTTAGATCTCCATTTATTCTTCAAATCCAACCCTTTTCTGTAACAACAAAAGGAATTTCTACAAATATCAAAGGGATTGAAGTAAATCTTGATTTTATAGATGATCCTTGTGAGACGAAAATCCAAAGGATAAATCAAGTTATTGCCACCAGAGAAAATTACATAAATGGATTAAAAAATGAAATTAAATGTGTCCAAATAACAAAAGAATTGGAGAAAAAGGAATTTAAAACAAAATTAGAAGAATTCACCAAACAGATTGAAGAACAATGCTGTTCTGAATTACCATCAGCCTTTTGGAATAGAAAAAGACACATAAAAGGATTACCATATGTAAAAGATTTTAATGAAAAAGATATTCCTACTAAAGCTCGTCCATCTCAAATGGATGCTGCCCATTTGAAGCTTTGCCAAGAAGAAATCAATGATCTTCTGAAGAAAGGATTAATTAGAAAAAGCAAATCCCCTTGGACCTGTACGGCATTTTATGTTGAAAAGGCCGCTGAAATCGAAAGAGGAGTTCCAAGATTGGTAATCAATTATAAACATTTAAACAAAGTCTTACAATCTATTAGGTATCCTTTACCTAATACTCAAGATTTGCTCAACAGATTGAACAATGCCAAAATATTTTCAAAATTTGATTTAAAATCAGGATTTTGGCAGATTCAGATAAAAGAAGAAGATAGATATAAAACTGCATTCACTGTTCCAATGGGGCATTATGAATGGAATGTTATGCCTTTTGGATTGAAAAATGCTCCGTCTGAATTTCAGAATATTATGAATAATATCTTCTCGTCTTATGCCAAGTTTGCCATTGTTTACATTGATGATATTCTTATCTTTTTAGAATCTGTGATACAACATTGGAAACATTTGAGTATCTTCAAAAGAGTCATAAAAGAAAATGGATTGGCTTTATCTAAAAGAAAGATGAATCTCTTTCAGCAGAAAATCAGGTTCTTAGGATTTGAAATCCAAGAAAGAAAAATAACTCCGATTAATAGAGTTATTCAATTTGCTGATAAATTTCCAGATGAAATTAAGGATAAAAATATGGTACAAAGATTTCTTGGATGTCTAAATTATGTTGGATTTTTCTATCAGGATTTGGCAAAAGATAGAAAACTTTTCCAAGAAAGATTAAAAAAAAATCCTAAGGAGTAGTCTATCCATCATACTAATACAGTAAAAAAGATTAAAGAAAGAGTTAAAAATCTTCCTTGTAGATGTTTATCTGACCCAGAAGCTTTCAAAATAGTTCAAATTGATGCCTCTGATGTCGGATATGGTGGAATCCTTTTACAAAAAAAAGATTCACAAGAAGAATTAATAAGATTTAATTCAGGATTATGGAATGAAGCTCAAAAGAAATATTTAACCATCAAAAAGGAAGTTCTTGCCATAGTTATTTGTGTGACGAAATTCCAGCATGATTTATTAAACAAAGAATTCTTGATCAGAGTTGATGCTAAGGTTGCAAAAGAAATTTTGGAAAAAGATGTCAAAAATCTTGTCTCTAAGCAAATATTTGTTAGATGGCAAGCCATTTTATCAGTGTTTGAATTTAAAATTGAATTTATTAATGAAAATTCTTACTCTCTCCCTGACTTTCTCACTAGAGAATTTCGTCAGGGACGACAAAATGGCAAGTAGTTCTTCCCCGTTCATGAAGAAAAAAGGGTTTGAGAATTTGGCAGATCAAGAAGAAAGCCAAAAGGGTTTTATTCCAACAAAAGACCCAAGTCAATCAGAATTATATCTTTACACTGGTAACAGAATTCTTGTTACTTCAGATTGTCTTATGGAAGAAAGATCTGTTGAAGATAATGTTTATTTTCTATTTGGGAAGGGGCTTCATTATTATTCCCCTGATAAAAAGAAAATCAGAGATTGGTATCTCAATATTTTGCATCAGACGAAAAGTGTCCTCATCTTCCACAACAAGAATGCAAATGGTATCATCACTTATTCAAAGTTCACTATTCTCAAAATCCTTACTGAGGAAGATTGGGATGGTCCCTTGTACATGACAAAATCAGTCAAATTATACAATTCGATTGAGTTCTATAATTATTGGGACTATATTGATGCCTGGAAATTTGCTTTGATGTGGCAAAATTGCCAGTATAATCACTCCTGGTTCATCAGATTTAAAGAAGAAAGTCCTGATGTCACTCCTATTCATCGCAATTTTCCATCCTGGTTTCTCTTCACATGGTGGTCATATTATGGTGCTTCTCAGAAAATCATTCCTGATAATTTTCGTTATTTGTTTATTAAGTTCTCTCAGGTTGAAGAAAAGGTTCCATGTGAAGCCATCAATATGCTTCGCTTCTTTGCTAAATTTCATATCCCTTATATTTTCCAATGGAAGTTTGAAGTAAAAAATGACTTATATGATTTACCATCTCTTTATCAGACTTTTTATCAAAAGTGGTGGTCTAAGATTGAAAATGATACTTATGAGAGAATTCTGAATCAAATCTCTCCTCCTGTTAAAGAAGAAATTCCTCTTCCTGAAGAAAAAGCTTTTTGAGAATGAAACGCTCATGGTTGATCTATTAGCCAAAAAGATTGCCAAAGAAATTGCTCGAGAAAAATCTCCTGAGCCGATGGATATGTCTGTTGACTCCGTCAATTTTGAAGAAAAGATCAAACAAATTTTAGAAGAATATCTCCCAAAGAAAAAAGTTGGTTATCATGATTGGGATAGTAATCATGATCCAGATGAAAATCTTGATGATGAAGTTGCGCCTCTTGAAGATCTCCATCCTCGTTGGGACCCTGACTCTCATGTTAATCCCGATGGCTCAGTTACAGAATATCTTCGTGGCGGAAAGTTTTGGTACTCTTCGGCAAAAGGCAAAGGAAAAGAAAAAGAAGTCGAAAAGGAATCTGAGTTAGCTGAATTATTCCGGAAAAATTCTGCTAAAGCAAAAGAATTGATGAAAAAGAAGATGTAAAAAGAGATGATTCTAATCAAATAATTCAATCCTATCAGTCTATGGAATCAGGGCCAAAAAACTTCGTGAATTAAAATTAGAATTAACCAAAAAACAAAATGAGCTTGATGAAAGGCTAACTTGGTTAGAAAATAATGGTGCTATTGAAAAATATGATGAAGAAAAATTTGTCCAAAGAATTAAAGGAGAAATTAGCAAAATCTCTACTGGTGTAATTCCTACAAAATGTATTTACCAACAGTGGAGAGTTCAGGTAAAAATAAAAATTAAAAACTTCGAGAAGATTGTTAATGCCATAATTGACACTGGTGCTGACTTAAATGTTATCAGACTTGGAATCGTTCCCATTGAATTTACAAGTGAATCAAAACAGTTTGTGTCTGCTGCTAATGGAACGACCATTTCCATAGAAAGAAAAATTCCAAATGTTCATGTTTGCATGAAAGGAGTCTGTGTTACTTCACCCTTTATTATTTCAGAAGATATTGTTAACGATGTACTCCTTGGATCTCCATTTATTCTTCAAATCCAACCCTTTTCTGTAACAACAAAAGGAATTTCTACAAATATCAAAGGAATTGAAGTAAATCTTGATTTTATAGATGATCCTTGTGAGACGATAATCCAAAGGATAAATCAGGTTATTGCCACAAGAGAAAATTACATAAATGGATTAAAAAATGAAATTAAATGTGTCCAAATGACAAAAGAATTGGAGAAAAAAGAATTTAAAACAAAATTAGAAGAATTCACCAAATAGATTGAAGAAGAATGCTGTTCTAAATTGCCATCAGCCTTTTGGAATAGAAAAAGACACATAGTAGGATTACCATATGTAAAAGATTTTAATGAAAAAGATATTCCTACTAAAGCTCGTCCATCTCAAATGGATGCTGCCCATTTGAAGCTTTGCCAAGAAGAAATCAATGATCTTCTGAAGAAAGGATTAATTAGAAAAAATAAATCCCCTTGGAGCTGTACGGCATTTTATGTTGAAAAGGCCGCTGAAATCGAAAGAGGAGTTCCAAGATTGGTAATCAATTATAAACCTTTAAACAAAGTCTTACAATCTATTAGGTATCCTTTACCTAATACTCAAGATTTGCTCAACAGATTGAACAATGCCAAAATATTTTCAAAATTTGATTTAAAATCAGGATTTTGGCAGATTCAGATAAAAGAAGAAGATAGATATAAAACTGCATTCACTATTCCAATGGGGCATTATGAATGGAATGTTATGCCTTTTGGATTGAAAAATGCTCCGTCTGAATTTCAGAATATTATGAATAATATCTTCTCGTCTTATACCAAGTTTGCCATTGTTTACATTGGTGATATTCTTATCTTTTCAGAATCTGTGATACAACATTGGAAACATTTGAGTATCTTCAAAAGAGTCATAAGAGAAAATGGATTGGCTTTATTTAAAAGAAAGATGAATCTCTTTCAGCAGAAAATCAGGTTCTTAGGATTTGAAATCCAAGACAGAAAAATAACTCCGATTAATAGAGTTATTCAATTTGCTGATAAATTTCCAGATGAAATTAAGGATAAAAATATGCTACAAAGATTTCTTGGATGTCTAAATTATGTTGGGTTTTTCTATCAGGATTTGGCAAAAGATAGAAAACTTCTTCAAGAAAGATTAAAAAAAAATCCTAAGGAGTAGTCTATCCATCATACTAATGCAGTAAAAAAGATTAAAGAAAGAGTTAAAAATCTTCCTTGTAGATGTTTATCTGACCCAGAAGCTTTCAAAATAGTTCAAACTGATGCCTCTGATGTCGGATATGGTGGAATCCTTTTAAAACAAAAAGATTCACAAGAAGAATTAATAAGATTTAATTCAGGATTATGGAATGAAGCTCAAAAGAAATATTCAACCATCAAAAAGGAAGTTCTTGCCATAGTTATTTGTGTGATGAAATTCCAGAATGATTTATTAAACAAAGAATTCCTTATCAGAGTTGATGCTAAAGCTGTAAAAGAAATTCTGGAAAAAGATGTCAAAAATCTTGTCTCTAAGCAAATATTTGCTAGATGGCAAGCCATTTTATCAGTGTTTGAATTTAAAATTGAATTTATTAATGGAAATTCTAACTCTCTCCCTGACTTTCTCACTAGAGAATTTCTTCAGGGACGACAAAATGGCAAGTAGTTCTTCCCCGTTCATGAAGAAAAAAGGGTTTGAGAATTTGGCAGATAGAGAAGAAAGCCAAAAGGGTTTTATTCCAACAAAAGACCCAAGTCAATCAGAATTATATCTTTACACTGGTAACAGAATTCTTGTTACTTCAGATTGTCTTATGGAAGAAAGATCTGTTGAAGATAATGTTTATTTTCTATTTGGAAAGGGGCTTCATTATTATTACCCTGATAAAAAGAAAACCAGAGATTGGTATCTCAATATTTTGCATCAGACGAAAAGTATTCTCATCTTCCACAATAAGAATGCAAATGGTATCATCACCTATTCAAAGTTCACTATTCTCAAAATCCTTACTGAGGAAGATTGGGATGGTCCCTTGTACATGACAAAATCAGTCAAATTATATAATTCGACTGAGTTTTATAATTATTGGGACTATATTGATGCCTGGAAATTTGCTTTGATGTGGCAAAATCACCAGTATAATCACTCCTGGTTCATCAGATTTAAAGAAGAAAGTCCTGATGTCACTCCTATTCATCGCAATTTTCCATCCTGGTTTCTCTTCACATGGTGGTCATATTATGGTGCTTCTCAGAAAATCTTTCCTGATAATTTTCGTTATTTGTTTATTAAGTTCTCTCAGGTTGAAGAAAATGTTCCATGTGAAGCCATCAATATGCTTCGCTTCTTTGCTAAATTTCATATCCCTTATATTTTCCAATGGAAGTTTGAAGTAAAAAATGACTTATATGATTTACCATCTCTTTATCAGACTTTTTATCAAAAGTGGTGGTCTAAGATTGAAAATGATACTTATGAGAGAATTCTGAATCAAATCTCTCCTCCTGTTAAAGAAGAAATTCCTCTTCCTGATGAAAAAGCTTTTTGAGAATGAAACGCTCATGGTTGATCTATTAGCCAAAAAGATTGCCAAAGAAATTGCTTGAGAAAAATCTCCTGAACCGATGGATATGTCTGTTGACTCCGTCAATTTTGAAGAAAAGATCAAACAAATTTTAGAAGAATATCTCCCACGGAAAAAAGTTGGTGATCATGATTGGGATAGTAACCATGATCCAGATGAAAATCTTGATGATGAAGTTGTGCCTCTTGATGATCTCCATCCTCGTCGGGACCCTGACTCTCATGTTAATCCCGATGGCTCAGTTACAGAATATCTTCGTGGTGGAAAGTTTTGGTACTCTTCAGCAAAAGACAAAGGAAAAGAAAAAGAAGTCGAAAAGGAATCTCGGTTTGCTGAATTATTCCGGAAAAATTCTGCTAAAGCAAAAGAATTGATGAAAAAGAGGATGTAAAAAGAGATGATTCCTATCAAATAATTCGTTCCTGGCAGAAATTGGTATCAGAGCCAGTGGACTCATCTCTTTTGGTGGAGGTATATGGTTAGTATGAAGAAAAAGAAGAAAAGTGGTCCCATCAATGTTAGATGTTCATAATAATATCTTGATATTATCCTATAGGTGTCCTGCATAGAAGAAATGGTGTCTTCATTCAAAATGATGCTTGAGAAGAAATGTTGCTACTCATCATTCCCTGGCTTGTATGATATGTGTAGGTGTCATTCGGAGATAAAGTTGATATCATTACTATGAAGAAAAGGAGATGATATCTTTGAAAACAATTTGCTTGGTTTGGTAAATGTCCCATCCTTGTCTAAAGTTGATATCCATGGCATCGTAGGACATTTCATTTGGTTGAAAAATATTTAAGTTATGGTGGGGGTCTATCCTCATGACATCGAAAGAAGATAAGGTTTGCCACATGTGTTGCCATGTGTCAAGTTCCTTTGAAATGTTGCAAAATGGAGCTCTACCTTTTGTACATGTGCCCAAAGTGGGAATCTCCTTTTGTAAAGTTATTTTGGAAGTTTGTGTCGGTAGAATTGTTTTCTTGGTTACCTTATTCTCTTGGTCGGAGGAGAATAAGTGCTTGTTATATTTGCTCCATCTATATAAGGAGCTGGTGTTTCCATTTGGAGATATAGTTCGAGAGATAGTTCAAGATATAGTTCAGAACATTGTAAAAAAATCAGTGTGAGTGTGAGTTTGAAGTTTGAGTGCTAGAGCTTGAAGTTTAAGTGTGATAGAGTCTGAAGTCCTGTACAAATCTTCAGTAAGTGATCAAGTTTTTAAGTTTAATGTTACATGTTTGTTGTTATCTAATCATGTTGTTTCTTTTACATTATGTCTATCCGTCTTGCTTTGCTTAAGAAATATTATGATGATGTCCGAAGACTAAGAAAAATAGAGCGAGCCATTGAAATCATAAGAAGACATTTGCAAACTTGTCCGCATAAGAATAGTCCACAACATTATCAACATGAAATAAGAAGGATTCTCTTGTTTCGAGCATATGCTGTAATACAATTAGAAGTTTTTAGAACTAAATCAAAACTACAAGCTATGGCCTTCTGAGATGCCACCTCGTTCTATTAGGAGAGAATATTGTAATAGACTGAATGAAGAATTAGAATTATTATCTCGTATTTAAATTTGTGTTAAAAAAAAAAAATGGGATTTAGATGAATTGAATCTATTATCCAGGATCTGAAGCTATTTAGCCAAAATTCTCTTTAGAGTTTTTATTTTCCTTCTTATTCTCCACTTCTGTGCCTCGTTCATCTTTTTAAAAGAGTGTGTGGTCGCGTTGTAAGTCCCGCTTCAGGCCGTGATCAGGCGTCAAGGGCGGTAAATCGTTGACAGAACTCTTCTTGTTTCTAACGAGCTACAAAAGATGGAAAATTCTAAGGGAAAAACAAAACTTTTTAAGAATTGGTTTAACTCATTTCAGCATCCTTCTAATAGATCTTATTCGTCTTCTTCATCCTACCAGTCTGCTTTAACTAGTTTCACCCGTAATAGTTTAGAAAAGGAAAATTCAGAAAAAACAAAAAATTCAGAAGAAATGATATATGAAAATTTTGACCAAGCAATATCAAATTGGAAGTTGCCAGCCTTGCCTGTAACAGAAATATATAGCAATGGCACATTTGAAGAGCAAAATGATTATCACATAAAAACTGTTGAAAAAACTGTTTCTCTCTCTGGAGGAAAACAGACAATCAAAGTTCTTGATAGAAGAATTATTGAACAAATCAGAACCAAATACAACTACCTGCACATAGGATTAATTCAGGTAGGAATCAAACCGTTGTTTCGATTAGGATTAAATGTTGCAGTCTGTGCTTATGTGCGAGATCAAAGGCATGATGAATTTGATGATTCTCTTTATGCTATGATTGAATCAAGTCTCTGTCATGAACCTGTTTATTTTAATTGCTTTCCCAATATCACAATTGATGCTCATGATGATGATATCCTTGATTGTGCAACTATTGGATTTCAAAGCAAAGGATTAAAAATGAGTCCAAGAAGTAAACCTTTTGCTATAGTTTATCGTGTGTTCTACAAATCTATGATATCTGTCTTTCCCATGATAGCCTATAGAGATAAGGTTGATAAAGAAAAACTACAGTTCTCATGGAAACAAACTTTAACAATAACGTGTTCATCCCAAAAGTCATTAGCTGGGAAGAAGTTGTTCTTCCAGGAAATTGGCAAATAGAAGATGTCACCCCAAGAGTAAATGAAATGACAGATGATTTACAAAGTATAGTCAAATTACCAAATGGTAATGTTGAAGTCAATTTTAGGAGAAAAATGGAAAAAGCTAGGAGAAGTTTTGCCAGTTATACGGAAGGAAGAAAAAGTTTTAAATTAGAAGAAATAGATGATGACCAAAGGAGTAGTGAAAAGGAAGAAATGGATCAAAAGGTTTTTAGAAATAAAGAAAGTGGAATTGAACACCCTATCTACAAAAGATCCTCATCAGCAAAAACCTATAATCTAAGTGAAAGTGATTTTCTCCAAGGAGCCATAAGAATGGTGAGCATTCAAAAGCCAGAAGAAATATCTGTTAAAAAGTTTCAAATTGATAAACCATATCTTAGAGAAAATTTGAAAAATCATCCTTTAAAAGATTGGTTCTTTAAAAAGTTTAACACAGAGGAAAAAGATAAAATGAGAGAATTATGGTATTCCCAAATGGAGGAAGAAGAAAGAAATATACCTTTCTTTGATTGGTTCATGGAATATTTCAAAAAAGGGAAAATCAAAGAAAAGGAAAATCAAAGCCCGGAACAAATAAGAGTTATAGGAAAAACAACAAGAAATTGGAAAGACACTGAAGGAAAAGAAGTTGATAAATCTCACCCACCTTGGAAGAAACTTGATATTTCTGTCCCTAAAACGGACACCAAGAATATGCCATGCCTGTTAAAAAATGCATCCATTTATGAATCAAAACCAGACCCAAATGCTAAAGACATAAGTATAGGTATTGGAGATATAATTGAACAAAACAATTATACCAATCTATGTCTATTAACCATTGGAGAACAAACAGATCGAATAGAAAGAACAATCAAATTAAAATCTGAATTTAGTAAAGATAAAAAAGAAAAATTAGAAGAAAGCTCTGCCTATGCAGTTTATGTTCCAAGACAATTACCTAAAGGGATTACTCTGCAAGAAAGACCATTCATATTGACAGATGAAATGCAAAAAGAATTATCCAATAGGATGGAAAGCCTCAATATGGGAGGAAAAGGATTCAGTATCCTAAGGGTCTCTGCGTCTGAAGATATATTAATAAATCGCCTAAAGAAATGGAATCCTCAGGTAAAATTACCAGAAACAAAGAATTATTATCCTAGACCAACCCCTGTTGATCTACAACTTGAAGAAGCTCCATACAGTTATACCTCAGAATTAACCTATTTAGGAAATTCTTTATATGAGTGGAATTTAGATGGATTAACAGAATACCAAATTGTCCAAATGGTTCACAGTATGTTAATATACTGTAATGCCTGTGAAGTCAGAGGAAATACTCCAAGAAATATCTTTCTGATGATAACCACCTCTTTCAATGGAATATTAAGAGGATGGTGGAATTATGGATTATCTGGAGCTCAAAGACTTAAAATAGAAAATGCTGTCAAAATGGATGAATTTGGAAGAATCCTTTATAGAGACAAAACTACAGGAAATTTAGTTGATCCAAATGTTAAGCTTGAAGCAGGTACTAGTCAAATCCCTGATAATTGGGAAACTCAATCTGATTGTGTTAGTGTCTTGCTTCTATGCATCCTCAATGAATTCAATGGAGGAATTGCTCTAATTCAGGAGAAAAATAGACAGCAATTGCACTGTTTGAGTGTAGAAATTTAGGAGAATTTCGTTGGTACAGAGATGTATTCTTGTCAAAAGTTTACCAACTCAATGATTGTAATTCTGATATTTGGAAAGAAAGATTCATTTCAGGATTACCACCCTTATTTGCTGAAAAGGTGCGCAATTCCTTGAGAGAAGAAATGCATGGTACTATTAATTATAGTTTGCTGACTTTCGGAGGAATCATACAAAGAATTAACAAAGTTGGCATGAATCTTTGTACTGATTTAAAGATCAGTAAACAAGCTGAAAAAATGAGAAAATATTCTGGAGATAAAGAATTAGGAGATTTTTGTTTCCAGTTTGGTTTAGATCAAACGCCTGAATCAAAGAGAAAACCTTTGCGTTCTAGATTTAGTCCGGATAGAAGAAACAAAATGGTAAAAAAGTATAAACCCGGAAGATATAAAAAAGGAAGAAAATCCGATGATCTCATCCCATTCAAAAGAAAATCCAGAAAATATTTCAAAAAGAAATATATAAAAGAAAATGTTCCAACTTGTTATAATTGCGAGAAGAAGGGTCATTATTCAAGTAAATGTTTTAAAAAAGAAAATCCTTCTAAAAAGAAACTTAGAAAAATCAATACCAAAAATGATGATGACAATATTGAAAAGGAACAAACTGATTCAAGTTCCTCAGAAGAAGAAGAAGAATATGAATCTGATTCATCAACTTATATTGAAGAAGATAGTCCTCAGATTCAACTCATCAAACAATTCCAATCATGTACATGTCATTCAGATGATGAAGAATCTAAAGGAGAATGGTCGATACCATCTGATGAAGATCTTGGTATCCACATTCGTGTCCTCACGGCTCCTCAAAAATTACTTTTAGAAATGATTGATAACATACCTGATCCAGAGAAAAAAGTTCAATTTTTAAATCAGATTTCAAAATTGGGGGGAGGAGAAGAAGGAGAAAGTTCACAACAAAAAATTTCCTTTGAAGAAAGTGAAAATGATAATAAAACACCATATTATCCAAAAAGGATAAAGGAGAAAGAAACATTTCATACACCAACCTATTCCATGATTGACCTTATGAATAGAGCAGAAAAATTCATACTATAAATAAACCCTTAACTCTCTCAGATTTACAAAGAAAATTAAATGATCAGAAGAGAGAACTTCGTGAATTAAAATTAGAATTAACCAAAAAACAAAATGAGCTTGATGAAAGGCTAACTTGGTTAGAAAATAATGGTGCTATTAAAAAATATGATGAAGAAAAATTTGTCCAAAGAATTAAAGGAGAAATTAGCAAAATCTCTACTTGTGTAATTCCTACAAAATGTATTTACCAACAGTGGAGAGTTCAGGTAAAAATAAAAATTAAAAACTTCGAAAAGATTGTTAATGCCATAATTGACACTGGTGCTGACTTAAATGTTATCAGACTTGGAATCGTTCCCATTGAATTTACAAGTGAATCAAAACAGTTTGTGTCTGCTGCTAATGGAACGGCCATTTCCATAGAAAGAAAAATTCCAAATGTTCATGTTTGCATGAAAGGAGTCTGTGTTACTTCACCCTTTATTATTTCAGAAGATATTGTTAACGATATACTCCTTGGATCTCCATTTATTCTTCAAACCCAACCCTTTTCTATAACAACAAAAGGAATTTCTACAAATATCAAAGGAATTGAAGTAAATCTTGATTTTATAAATGATCCTTATGAGACGATAATCCAAAGGATAAATCAGGTTATTGCCACAAGAGAAAATTACATAAATGGATTAAAAAATGAAATTAAATGTGTCCAAATGACAAAAGAATTGGAGAAAAAAGAATTTAAAACAAAATTAGAAGAATTCACCAAACAGATTGAAGAAGAATGCTGTTCTGAATTACCATCAGCCTTTTGGAATAGAAAAAGACACATAGTAGGATTACCATATGTAAAAGATTTTAATGAAAAAGATATTCCTACTAAAGCTCGTCCATCTCAAATGGATGCTGCCCATTTGAAGCTTTGCCAAGAAGAAATCAATGATCTTCTGAAGAAAGGATTAATTAGAAAAAGCAAATCCCCTTGGAGCTGTACGGCATTTTATGTTGAAAAGGCCGCTGAAATCGAAAGAGGAGTTCCAAGATTGGTAATCAATTATAAACCTTTAAACAAAGTCTTACACTCTATTAGGTATCCTTTACCTAATACTCAGGATTTGCTCAACAGATTGAACAATGCCAAAATATTTTCAAAATTTGATTTAAAATCAGGATTTTGGCAGATTCAGATAAAAGAAGAAGATAGATATAAAACTGCATTCACTGTTCCAATGGGGCATTATGAATGGAATGTTATGCCTTTTGGATTGAAAAATGCTCCGTCTGAATTTCAGAACATTATGAATAATATTTTCTCGTCTTATACCCAGTTTGCCATTGTTTACATTGATGATATTCTTATCTTTTCAGAATCTGTGTTACAACATTGGAAACATTTGAATATCTTCAAAAGAGTCAAAAAAGAAAATGGATTGGCTTTATCTAAAAGAAAGATGAATCTCTTTCAGCAGAAAATCAGGTTCTTAGGATTTGAAATCCAAGACAGAAAAATAACTCCGACTAATAGAGTTATTCAATTTGCTGATAAATTTCCAGATGAAATTAAGGATAAAAATATGCTACAAAGATTTCTTGGATGTCTAAATTATGTTGGATTTTTCTATCAGGATTTGGCAAAAGATAGAAAACTTCTCCAATAAAGATTAAAGAAAAATCCTAAGGAGTGGTCTATCCATCATACTAATGCAGTAAAAAAGATTAAAGAAAGAGTTAAAAATCTTCCTTGTAGATGTTTATCTGACCCAAAGCTTTCAAAATAGTTCAAACTGATGCTTCTGATGTCGGATATGGTGGAATCCTTTTACAACAAAAAGATTCAAAAGAAGAATTAATAAGATTTAATTCAGGATTATGGAATGAAGCTCAAAAGAAATATTCAACCATCAAAAAGGAAGTTCTTGCCATAGTTATTTGTGTGACGAAATTCCAGCATGATTTATTAAACAAAGAATTTCTGATCAGAGTTGATGCTAAGGCTGCAAAAGAAATTCTGAAAAAATATGTCAAAAATCTTGTCTCTAATCAAATATTTGCTAGATGGCAAGCCATTTTATCAGTGTTTGAATTTAAAATTGAATTTATTAATGGAAATTCTAACTCTCTCCCTGACTTTCTTACTAGAGAATTTCTTCAGGGACGACAAAATGGCAAGTAGTTCTTCCCCGTTCATGAAGAAGAAAGGGTTTGAGAATTTGGCAGATCAAGAAGAAAGCCAAAAGGGTTTTACTCCAACAAAAGACCCAAGTCAATCAGAATTATATCTTTACACTGGTAACAGAATTCTTGTTACTTCAGATTATCTTATGGAAGAAAGATCTGTAGAAGATAATGTTTATTTTCTCTTTGGAAAGGGGCTTCATTATTATTCCCCTGATAAAAAGAAAACCAGAGATTGGTATCTCAATATTTTGCATCAGACGAAAAGTGTCCTCATCTTCCACAACAAGAATTCAAATGGTATCATCACCTATTCAAAGTTCACTATTCTCAAAATCCTTACTGAGGAAGATTGGGATGGTCCCTTGTACATGACAAAATCAGTCAAATTATATAATTCGACTGAGTTCTATAATTATTGGGATTACATTGATGCCTGGAAATATGCTTTGATGTGGCAAACTCGTCTGTATAATCACTCCTGGTTCATCAGATTCAAAGAAGAAAGTCCTGATGTCACTCCTATTCATCGCAATTTTCCATCCTGGCTTCTCTTCACATGGTAGTCATATTATGGTGCTTCTCAGAAAATCCTTCCTGATAATTTTCGTTATTTGTTTATTAAGTTCTCTCAGGTTGAAGAAAATGTTCCATGTGAAGCCATCAATATGCTTCGCTTCTTTGCTAAATTTCATATCCCTTATATTTTCCAATGGAAGTTTGAAGTAAAAAAGGACTTATATGATTTACCATCTCTTTATCAGACTTTTTATCAAAAGTGGTGGTCTAAGATTGAAAATGATACTTATGAGAGAATTCTGAATCAAATCTCTCCTCCTGTTAAAGAAGAAATTCCTCTTCCTGAAGAAAAGCCTTTTGAGAATGAAATGCTCATGGCTGATCTATTAGCCAAAAAGATTGCCAAAGAAATTGCTCGAGAAAAATCTCCTGAGCCAATGGATATGTCTGTTGACTCCGTCAATTTTGAAGAAAAGATCAAGCAAATTTTAGAAGAATATCTCCCACGGAAAAAAGTTGGTGATCATGATTGGGATAGTAACCATGATCCAGATGAAAATCTTGATGATGAAGTTGTGCCTCTTGAAGATCTCCATCCTCGTTGGGACCCTGACTCTCATGTTAATCCCGATGGCTCAGTTACAGAATATCTTCGTGGTGGAAAGTTTTGGTACTCTTCAGCAAAAAATAAAGGGAAAGAAAAAGAAGTCGAAAAGGAATCTCGGTTAGTTGAATTATTCCGGAAGAATTCGGCTAAAGCAAAAGAATTAATGAAAAAGAAGATGTAAAAAGAGATGATTCCTATCAAATAATTCGGTCCTGGCAGAAATTGGTATAAAAAAAACTGGACAAATTGGACCAACTAGACAAACTAGAAAAACTGGACAAAGTGGACAAACTAGACAAATTGGACGAACAGGACAAAGTGGACGAACTATACAAAGTGGAGATAGTGGAAAAACTACTCAATCTGAACGAATAGGACAAACTGGACCAACAGAACAAAGTTGCCAAATTGAGTAAACTACTTAAACTGGACAAACTGGACGAAGTGGACAAACTGAAAAGATTGGTAAAATTGGACCAACTCGGCAAAGTAGAAAAACTTGAGCAATTGGACAAACTAAACGAATTGGACAAATTAGTAAACTGGTCAAACTGGACAAATTGGACAAATTGAACCATCTAGACAAACTTGACAAACTGGATAAACTGGACAAAGTGAACAAAATGGACAAACTGGAAGAAGTGGACAAACTGGACGAAATAGAAGAAGTGGACAAACATGACAAAGTTGACAAATATGACAATGTGGACAAACTGAACGAATTGGAAAAAAGGACAAAGTGGATGAATTGTACAATGTGATGGACAAAAAGTACACAAAATGGGCGAACATGACAAACTGGCCCTACTGAACAAAGTGGACAAACTAGAAAAACTAGTTAAATTGTACGAACAGGTCAAAGTGGACAAACTGTACAAATTGGACCAACTGAACGAATTGGAAAATGTGGACAAATTTGTTAATGTGGACAAACAGGACAAAGTGGATGAACTGTACAAATTTGTCGAACTGGACAAAGTGGACAAACTGTATAAAGTGGGTAAATTGGAAAAAGTGGACTAAATTAACAAACTGGACGAATACGATGAATTGGACAAACTGGACGAACTGGACAAAGTAAGCAAACTGGACGAACTGGACAAAGTGGACAAACTGGATGAATTGGAAAGAGTAGACAAACATGACAAAGTGGACAAACAGTAGAAACTGGGCAAATTGGAAAAAGTAGACTAACTTGACGAATTGAAGAATAGGATGAATTGGACAAACTAGACAAACAGGACGAACTGGACAAACTCGTCAAACTGGACCATATGGACAAAGTAGACAAACTGGACATTGTGGACAAAGTGAACAAACATGATAAAGTAGACAAAGTGGATAAACAAATCGAACTGCAAAAGTTGAACAAAGTGAACAAACTGGACATCTTGCACAAACTGGACAAACTGCACAAACTGGCTAAATTTGACCAACTCGACAAAGTGGACAAGCTTGACCATCGGGACGAACTAGACGATTTGGACAAATTAGATAAACATGTCAAACTGGTCAAACTGTACCATCTAAACAAACTTAATAAACTAGACAAACTGGATGAAATGAGCAAAGTGAACAAAGTAGATAAACTCGACAAACTGGACAAAGTGAGCAAAGTGAACAAAATGGACAAACTAGACAAACTGGACCAATTGGACAAACTAGACGATTTGGACAAATTAGATAAATGATGAAACTGGACAAATTCGATAAACTAGACAATGTAGACAAACTTGACAAAATAGACATACTGGACAAAGTGAACAAAGTAGACAAACTGGACAAAGTGAACAAAGTAGGCAAACAGGACAAAATGAGCAAAGAGAACAAAGTAGACAAACTGGACAAAGTGAGCAAAGTGGATAAATTTGTCAAACAGGACAAACATGACAAAGTGGACAAATTGAACAAATTGGAAAAAGTGGACAAATTTTGTCAAAGTGGAAAAACTAGTCAAGTTGGACAAAAAGGACAAACTGGACAACCTGAACAAAGTGGACCAACAGGATTGGACAAATTAGATAAACTGGACAAACTGAACAAAGTGGACAAACTGGACATCTTGCACAAACAGGACAAACTGCACAAACTGGCTAAATTTGACCAACTCGACAAAGTGGACAAGCTTGACCATCGGGGTGAACTAGACGATTTGGACAAATTAGATAAACATGTCAAACTGGTCAAACTGTACCATCTAAACAAACTTAATAAACTAGACAAACTGGACGTAATGAACAAAGTAGATAAAGTCGACAAACTGGACAAAGTGAGAAAAGTGAACAAAATGGACAAACTAGACAAACTGGACCAACTGGACAAACTAGATGATTTGGACAAATTAGATAAACTGATGAAACTGGACAAATTCGACAAACTTGACAAAATAGACATACTAGACAAAGTGAACAAAGTAGACAAACTGGACAAAGTGAACAAAGTAGGCAAACTGGACAAAATAAGCAAAGAGAACAAAGTAGACAAACTGGACAAAGTGTGCAAAGTGGATAAATTTGTCAAAAAGGACCAACATGACAAAGTGGACAAATTGAACAAATTGGAAAAAGTGGACAAATTTTGTCAAAGTGGAAAAACTAGTCAAGTTGGACAAAAAGGACAAACTGGACCAACTGAACAAAGTGGACAAACAGGACTGGACAAATTAGATAAACTGGGCAAACTGAACAAAGTGGACAAACTGGACATCTTGCACAAACAGGACAAACTGCACAAACTGGTTAAATTTGACCAACTCGACAAAGTGGACAAGCTTGACCATCGGGACGAACTAGACGATTTGGACAAATTAGATAAACATGTCAAATTGGTCAAACTGTACCATCTAAACAAACTTAATAAACTAGACAAACTGGACGAAATGAGCAAAGTGAACAAAGTAGATAAACTCAACAAACTGGACAAAGTGAGCAAAGTGAACAAAATGGACAAACTAGACAAACTGGACCAACTGGACAAACTAGATGATTTGGACAAATTAGATACACTGATGAAACTGGACAAATTCGATAAACTAGACAATGTAGACAAACTTGACAAAATAGACATACTGGACAAAGTGAAAAAAGTAGACAAACTGGACAAAGTGAACAAAGTAGGCAAACTGGACAAAATGAGCAAAGAGAACAAAGTAGACAAACTGGACAAAGTGAGCAAAGTGCATAAATTTGTCAAACAGGACAAACATGACAAAGTGGACAAATTGAACGAATTGGAAAAAGTGGACAAATTTTGTCAAAGTGGAAAAACTAGTCAAGTTGGACAAAAAGGACAAACTGGACCAACTGAACAAAGTGGACAAACAGGACTGGACAAATTAGATAAACTGGACAAACTGAACAAAGTGGACAAGCAGGACTGGACAAATTAGATAAACTGGACAAACTGAACAAAGTGGACAAACAGGACTGGACAAATTAGATAAACTGGACAAATTTCGTTGGTATAGAGATGTATTCTTATCAAAAGTTTACCAACTCAATGATTGTAACTCTGATATTTGGAAAGAAAGATTTATTTCAGGATTACCACCCTTATTTGCTGAAAAGGTGCGTAATTCCTTGAGAGAAGAAATGCATGGTACTATTAATTACAGTTTACTGACTTTCGGAGGAATTATACAAAGAATTAACAAAGTTGGCATGAATCTTTATACTGATTTAAAGATCAGTAAATAAACTGAAAAAATAAGAAAATACTCCGGATAGAAGAAACAAAATGGTAAGAAAATATAAACCCGGAAGATATAAAAGGCAGAGAAAATCCGATGAGTTCAGTCCATTCAAAAGAAAATCTAGAAAATATTTCAAAAAGAAATATATAAAGAAAATGTTCCAACTTGCTATAATTGCGGGAAAAAGGATCATTATTCAAGTAAATGCTTTAAAAAAGAAAATTGCTCTAAAAAGAAACTTAGAAAAATCAATACCAAAATTGATGATGAGAATACTGAAAAGGAACAAACTGATTCAAGTTCTTCAGAAGAAGAAGAAGAAGAATATGAATCTGATTCATTACCTGACATTGAAGAAGATAGTGGGGGTATATGGCTAGTAGTATCAAGAAAAGAAAAGAAATGTGTGTAGGTGTCATGCAAAGAAGAATTGGTCTTCATTCAAAGAAGAAAACAATGATGGGTATCCTATCAAATCTTTTGTTGGTATTTGTTGATATCATTACTATGAAGAAAAAAGAGGTGATATCTTTGAAGAAAAGTTGCTTGATTTGGTAAATATCCCATCCTTGTCTAAAGTTGATATCCAATTTAGTCAAAAGTTGGTGTCGTAGTACATCTCATCTTATTTGGTTGAAAAAATAGATAAAGTTATCCTTGTTGGTGGGGGTCTGCTGCCTGATGTCAAGATGACATCAAAATAAGATAAAGTTGTTGCCACATGTGTTGCCATATGTCAAGTTCCTATGAAAAGATGCAAAATGAAGCTCCACCTATTGTACCTTTGCCCAAAGTAGGAATCTCGTTTTGTAAAGTTATTTTGGAAGCTTGTGTCGGTAGATTTGTTTTCTTGTATACCTTATTCTCTTGGTCGGGAGAAAATAGGTCCTGGTTGTCTTTGCTCCATCTATATAAGGAGCTGGTGTTTCCTTTTGTGATCAATCGAGAAAAGAGAAATAAAAAATAAATACATACATATATATATATATAGTCCAGAGTCTAAGTGTGAGCTTGAAGTTTGAGTGTGCTAGAGTTTGAAGTCCTGTACAATCTTCTGTAAGTAATTAAGTTTTATAAGTTTGATATTATATGCTTGTTGTTATCTAATCATGTTGTTTCTTTCGTTAGAATGTCTATTCGTCTTGCTCTGCTTAGGAGATACTATGATAATGTTCGATTATTAAAATTGAAATCTTGTTAGACAATATAAGAAGAATTATTAACTCGTATTTAAATCTGTGTTGAAAAAAAAAAAACAAAAGGGATTCAAATTATCCAAAAAGGATAAAAGAGAAATTATTATCATATTGCCAGAGACAAATTATCCAAAAAGATTTTTGTTTCCAGTTTGGGTGAGTTCCAATAATTGCAGGATCGTATTTTGACAGGAATCATCTCAAATTACATCTTCTTTTTCATTAATTCTTTTGCTTTAGCAGAATTTTTGCGGAATAATTCAGCTAACCAAGATTCCTTTTCGACTTCTTTTTCTTTTCCTTTGTCTTTTGCTGAAGAATACCAAAATTTTCCACCACGAAGATATTCTGTAACTGAGCCATCGAGATTAACATGAGAGTCAGGGTCCCATCGAGGATGGAGATCTTAAAGAGGCACAACTTCATCACCAAAATTTTCTTCTGGATCATGATTACTATCCCAATCATGATCACCAACGTTTTTCTTTGGGAGATATTCTTCTAAAATTTGTTTAATCTTTTCTTCAAAATTGACGGAGTCAACAGACATGTCCATCGGCTCAGGAGATTTTTCTCTAGCAATTTCTTTGGCAATCTTTTTGGCTAATAGATCAGCCATGAGCATTTCATTCTCAAAAGCCTTTTCTTCAGGAAGAGGAATTTCTTCTTTAAAAGGAGGAGAGATTTGATTCAGAATTCTCTCATAAGTATCATTTTCAATTTTTTACCACCATTTTTGGTAGAAAGTCTGGTACAAAGATGGAAGATCGGAAAAGTTTTTTTACTTCAAACTTCCATTGGAAAATATAAGGAATATGAAATTTAGAAAAGAAACGAAGAACATTAAATGCTTCACAGGGAACTTTTTCTTCTACTTTACAGAACTTAATAAATAAATAACGAAAATTATCATGAACGATTTTCTGAGAAGCACCAAAATATGAGCACCAAGTGAAGAGAAATCATGAAGGAACACTGCGATGGATAGGCATGACATCAGGACTTTCTTCTTTGAATCTGATGAACCAGGAATGATTATACTGACGATTTTGCCACATCAAAGCAAATTTCCAGGCATCAATATAAGCCCAATAATTAAAGAACTCAGTCGAATTATATAATCGGACTGATTTTGTCATGTACAAGGGACCATCCCAATCTTTCTCAATAAGGATTTTAAGAATAGTGAACTTTAAGTAGGTGATGATACCATTTGCATTCTCATTGTGGAAGATGAGGACACTTTTCGTCTGATGTAAAATATTGAGATACCAGTCTCTGGTTTTCCTTTTATCAGGGGAATAATAATGAAGCCCCTTTCCAAAGAGAAAATAAACATTATCTTCAATGTAAACAATGGCAAACTGGGTGTAAGACGAGAAGATATTATTCATAATATTCTGAAATTCAGACGGAGCATTTTTCAATCCAAAAGGCATAACATTCCATTCATAATGCCCCATTGGAACAGTGAATGCAGTTTTATATCTATCTTTTTCTTTTATCTGAATCTGCCAAAATCCTGATTTTAAATCAAATTTTGAGAATATTTTGGCATTGTTTAATCTGTTTAGCAAATCCTGAGTATTAGGCAAAGGATAACTAATAGATTTTAAGACTTTGCTTAAAGGTTTATAATTGATTACCAATCTTGGAACTCCTCTTTCGATTTCAGCCGCCTTTTCAACATAAAATGTCGTACAACTATAAGGGGATTTGCTCTTTCTAATTAATCCTTTCTTCAGAAGATCATTGATTTCTTCTTGGCAAAGCTTCAAATGGGCAGCATCCATTTGGGATGGACGAGCTTTAGTAGGAATATTTTTTTCATTGAAATCTTTTACATATGGTAATCCTACTATGTGTTTTTTTTTATTCCAAAAGGCTAATGGTAATTCAGAATAGCATTCTTCTTCAATCTGTTTGGTGAATTCTTCTAATTTTGTTTTAAATTCTTTTTTTTCTAATTCTTTTGTCATTTGGACACATTTAATTTCATTTTTTAATCCATTTATGTAATTTTCTCTTGTGGCGATAATTTGATTTATCCTTTGGATTTTCGTTTCACAAGGATCATCTATAAAATCAAGATTTACTTCAATCCCTTTGATATTTGTAGAAATTCCTTTTGTTGTTACAGAAAAGGGTTGGATTGGAAGAATAAATGGAGATCCGATGAGTACATCATTAACAATATCTTCTGAAATAATAAAGGGTGAAGTAACACAGACTCCTTTCATGCAAACATGAACATTTGGGATTTTTCTTTTTATGGAAATAGTCGTTCCATTAGCAGCAGAAACAAACTATTTTGATTCACTTGTAAATTCAATAGGAACGATTCCAAGCCTGATAACATTTAAGTCTGCACCAGTGTCAAATATGGTATTGACAATCTTCTCGAAGTTTTTTATTTTTATTTTTACCTGAACTCTCCACTGTTGGTAAATACATTTTGTAGGAATTACACCAGTAGAGATTTTGCTAATTTCTCCTTTAATTCTTTGGACAAATTTTTCTTCATCATATTTTTCAATAGCGCCATCATTTTCTAACCAAGTTAACCTTTCATCAAGCTCATTTTGTTTTTTGGTTAACTCTATCTTTAACTCTCGAAGTTCTCTCTTTTGATCATTTAATTCTCTTTGTAAAACAGAGAGAGTTAAGGATTTATTTATAGTATGAATTTTTTTTGCTCTATTCATAAGGTCAATCATGGAATAGGTTGGTGTGTGAAATGTTTCTTTCTCTTTTATTCTTTTTGGATAATATGGTGTTTTATCACCATTTTCATTTCCTCCCCCCAAATTTGAAATCTGATTTAAAAATTGAACTTTTTTCTCTGGATCAGGTATGTTATCAATCATTTCTGAAAGTAATTTTTGAGGGGCAGTGAGGACACGAATGTGGATACCAAGATCTTCATCAGATGGTATCGACCATTCTCCTTCAGATTCTTCATCATCTGAATAACATGTACATGATTGGAATTGTTTGATGTGAACCTGAGGACTATTTTCTTCAATGTCAGTTGATGAATCAGATTCTTCTTCTTCTTCTTCTTCTTCTGAGGAACTTGAATCAGATTGTTCCATTTCAGTATTTTCATCATCAATTTTGGAATTGATTTTTCTAAGTTTCTTTTTAGAGGAATTTTCTTTTTTAAAGCATTTACTTGAATAATGACCCTTTTTCCTGCAATTATAACAAGTTGGAACATTTTCTTTTATATATTTCTTTTTGAAATATTTTCTAGATTTTCTTTTGAATGGACTGAACTCATCGGATTTTCTCTGCTTTTTATATCTTCCGGGTTTATATTTTCTTACCATTTTGTTTCTTCTATCCAGAGTAAATCTAGAAGGCGAAGGTTTTCTCTTTGATTCAGGTGTTTGATCTAAACCAAACTGAAAACAAAAATCTCCTAATTCTTTATCTCCAGAATATTTTCTCATTTTTTCAGCTTGTTTACTGATTTTTAAATCAGTACAAAGATTCATGCCAACTTTGTTAATTCTTTTTATAATTCCTCCGAAAGTCAGCAAACTGTAATTAATAGTACCATACATTTCTTCTCTTAAGGAATTACGCACCTTTTCAGCAAATGAGGGTGGTAATCCTGAAATAAATCTTTCTTTCCAAATATCAGAGTTACAATCATTGAGTTGGTAAACTTTTGATAAGAATACATCTCTATACCAACGAAATTCTCCTAAATTTCTACATCTCAAGCGATGTAATTGCTGTCTATTTTTCTCCTTAATTAGAGCAATTCCTCCAGTGAATTCATTGAGGATGCATAGAAGCAAGATACTAAGACAATCAGATTGAGTTTCCCAATTATTAGGGACTTGACTAGTACCTGCTTCAAGCTTAACATTGGGGTCAACTAAATTTCCTGTGGTTTTGTCTCTATAAAGGATTCTTCCAAATTCATCCATTTTCACAGCACTCTCTATTTCAAGTCTTTGAGCTCCAGTTAATCCATAATTCCACCATCCTCTTAATATTCCATTGAAAGAGGTGATTATCATCAAAAAGATATTTCTTAGAGTATTTCCTCTAACTTCACAGGCATTACAGTATATTAACATACTGTGAACCATTTGGACAATTTGATATTCTGTTAATCCATCCAAGTTCCACTCATATAAAGAATTTCCTGAATAGGTTAATTCTGAGGTGTAACTGTATGGAGCCACTTCGAGTTGTAGATCAACAGGGGTTGGTCTAGGATAATAATTCTTTGTCTCTGACAATTTTGTTTGGGGATTCCATTTCTTTAGACGATTTATTAATAAATCCTCTAAAGTAGAGACTCTTAGGATGCTGAATCCTTTTCCTCCCATATTGAGGCTTTCCATCCTATTGGATAATCCTTTTTACATTTCGTTTGTCATTGTAAATGGTCCTTCTTGCAAAATAATCCCTTTAAGTAATTGTCTGGGAACATATACTGCATTGGCAGAGCTTTCTTCTAATTTTTCTTCTTTAGATTCGGGTTTTGATTTGATTGTTCTTTCTATCCGATCTGTTTGTTCTCCAATAGTTAATAGACATAGATTGGTGTAATTGTTTTGTTCAATTATTTCTCCAATACCTATACCTATGTCTCTAGCATTTGGGTCTGATTTTGATTCATAAATAGATGCATTTTTTACAGGCATGGCATAATTCTTGGTTTCTGTATTAGGGACAGAAATATCAAGTTTCTTCCAAGGTAGGTGAGATTTATCAACTTCTTTTCCTTCAGTGTCTTTCCAAGTTCTTGTTGTTTTTCCTATAACTCTTATTTGTTTTGGGCTTTGAGTTTCTTTTTCTTTGATTTTCCCTTTTCTAAAATATTCCATAAACCAATCAAAGAAAGGTATATTTCTTTCTTCTTCCTCCATTTGAAAATACCATAATTCCCTCATTTTATCTTTTTCTTCTATGTTAAACTTTTTAAAGAACCAATCTTTTAAAGGATGATTTTTCAAATTTTCTTTAAGATATGGTTTGTCAATTTCAAATTTTTTGACAGGTATTTCTTCTGGCTTTTGAATGCTAAACATTCTTATGGCTCCTTGGAGAAAATCACTCTCACTAGGGTTATAGGCTTTTTGTGATGAAGTTCTTTTATACATAGGGTATTCGATTCCACTTTCTTTATTTCGAAAAACTTTTTGATCCATTTCTTCCTTTTCACTACTCCTTTGGTCATCATCTATTTCTTCTAATTTAAAATTTTTTCTTCCTTCCGTATAACCGGCAAAACTTCTCCTATCTTTTTCCATTTTTCTCCTAAAATTGACTTCAAGATTACCATTTGGTAATTTGACTATACTTTGTAAATCATCTGTTATTTCATTTACTCTTGGGGTGACATCTTCTATTTGCCAATTTCCTTGAAGAACAACTTCTTCCCAACTGATGACTTTTGGGATAAACACATTATTGTTAAAGTTTGTTTCCATGAGAACTGTAGTTTTTTCTTTATCAACCTTATCTCTATAGGCTATCATGGGAAAGACAAAGATCATGGATTTGTAGAACACACGATAAACTATAGCAAAAGGTTTACTTCTTGGACTCATTTTTAATCATTTACTTTGAAATCCAATAGTTGCACAATCAAGAATATCATCATCATGAGCATCAATTGTGATATTAGGAAAGCAGTTAAAATAAACAGGTCCATGACAGAGACTTGATTCAATCATAGCATAAAGAGAATCATCAAATTCATCATGTATCTGATCTCTCACATAAGCACACACTGAAACATTTAATCCTAATCGAAACAGTGGTTTGATTCCTACTTGAATTAATCCTGTGTGCAGGTAGTTGTATTTGGTTCTGATTTGTTCAATAATTCTTCTATCAAGAACTTTAATTGTCTATTTTCCTCCAGAGAGAGAAACAGTTTTTTCAACAGTTTTTATGTGGTAATCATTTTTTTCTTCAAATGTGCCATTGCTATATATTTCTATTACAGGCAAGGCTGGCAACTTCTAATTTGATATTGCTTGGTCAAAATTCTCATATATCATTTCTTCTGAATTTTTTGTTTTTTCTGAATTTTCTTTTTCTAAGCTATTACGGGTAAAACTAGTTAAAGCAGACTGATAGGATGAAGAAGACGAATAAGATATATTAGAAGGATACTGAAATTATTTAAACCAATTCTTAAAAATTTTGTTTTTCCCTTAGAATTTTCCATCTTTTATAACTCGTAAAAAACAAGAAGAGTTCTTTCAATGATTTACATCCCTTGACGCTTAATCACGGCCTGAAGCGGGACTTACAACACGACCACACTCTTAAGAAGATAAACGAGGCACAAAAGTGGAGAATAAGAAGGAAAATAAAAACTCTAAAGAGAATTGGATAGATCAACTTGGCTAAAAAGCTTCAGATCCTAGATAATAGATTTAATTCATTAAAATCTTTTTTTTTTCAACACAGATTTAAATACGAGATAATAATTCTTCTTATATTGTCTAACAAGATTTCAATTTTAATAATCGAACATTATCATAGTATCTCCTAAGCAGAGCAAGACGAATAGACATTCTAACAAAAGAAGCAACATGATTCGATAACAACAAGCATATAATATCAAACTTATAAAACTTAATTACTTACAGAAGATTGTACAGGACTTCAAACTCTAGCACACTCAAACTTCAAGCTCACACTCACACTCACACTTAGACTCTGGACTATATATATATATATATATATTTTATTTCTCTTTTCTCGATTGATCACAAAAGAAAACACCAGCTCCTTATATAGATGGAGCAAAGATAACCAGGACTTATTCTCTCCCGACCAAGAGAATAAGGTATACAAGAAAACAAATATACCGACACAAGCTTCCAAAATAGCTTTACAAAAGGAGATTCCTACTTTGGACAGAGGTACAATAGGTGGAGCTTCATTTTGCATCTTTTCATAGGAACTTGGCATATGGCAGCACATGTGGCAGCAACTTTATCTTCTTTTGATGTCATCTTGACATGAGGCAGCAGACTCCCACCAACAAGGATAATTTTATATATTTTTTCAACCAAACAAGATGAGATGTACTACGACACCAACTTTTGACTAAATTGGATATCAACTTTAGACAAGGATGGGATATTTACCAAATCAAGCAACTTTTCTTCAAAGATATCACCTTTCCTTTTTCTTCATAGTAATGATATCAACAAATACCAACAAAAGATTTGATAGGATACCCATCATTGTTTTCTTCTTTGAATGAAGACCAATTCTTCTCTGCATGACACCTACACACATTTCTTTTCTTTTCTTGATACTACTAGCCATATACCCCCACTAAAAAGAGATGAGTCCACTGGTTCTGATACCAATAGCAGCAGGATCATATTTTGACAGGAATCATCTCAAATTACATCTTCTTTTTCATTAATTCTTTTGCTTTAGCAGAATTTGTTTTGAATGGACTGAACTCATCGGATTTTCTCTGTTTTTTATATCTTCCGGGTTTATATTTTCTTACCATTTTGTTTCTTCTATCCGGAGTAAATCTAGAACGCGAAGGTTTTCTCTTTGATTCAGGTGTTTGATCTAAACCAAACTGAAAACAAAAATCTCCTAATTCTTTATCTCCAAAATATTTTCTCATTTTTTCAGCTTGTTTACTGATTTTTAAATCAGTACAAAGATTCATGCCAACTTTGTTAATTCTTTGTATAATTCCTCCGAACGCAGCAAACTGTAATTAATAGTACCATGCATTTCTTCTCTCAAGGAATTACGCACTTTTTCAGCAAATAAAGGTGGTAATCCTGAAATAAATCTTTCTTTCCAAATATCAGAATTACAATAATTTAGTTGGTAGACTTTTGATAAGAATACATCTCTATACCAACGAAATTCTCCTAAATTTCTACATCTCAAGCGATGTAATTGCTGTCTATTTTTCTCCTTAATTAGAGCAATTCCTCCAGTGAATTCATTGAGGATGCATAGAAGCAAGACACTAACACAATCAGATTGAGTTTCCCAATTATCAGGGACTTGACTAGTACCTGCTTCAAGCTTAACATTGGGGTTAACTAAATTTCTTGTGGTTTTGTCTCTATAAAGGATTCTTTCAAATTCATCCATTTTGACAGCACTCTCTATTTCAAGTCTTTGAGCTCCAGTTAATCCATAATTCCACCATCCTCCTTCAGATTCTTCATCATCTGAATGACATGTACATGATTGGAATTGTTTGATGAGCTGAATCTGAGGACTATCTTCTTCAATGTCAGTTGATGAATCAGATTCATATTCTTCTTCTTCTGAAGAAGAACTTGAATCAGTTTGTTCCTTTTCAGTATTCTCATCATCAATTTTGGTATTGATTTTTCTAAGTTTCTTTTTAGAGGAATTTTCTTTTTTAAAGCATTTACTTGAATAATGACCCTTTTCCCGCAATTATAGCAAGTTGGAACATTTTCTTTTATATATTTCTTTTTGAAATATTTTCTAGATTTTCTTTTGAATGGACTGGACTCATCTCTTTTTGGTGGGGGTATATGGCTAGTATGAAGAAAAGTAGTCCCATCAATGTTGGTATTAGTTGATATCATTACTATAAAGAGAAAGAGGTGATATCTTTGAAGAAAAGTTGCTTGATTTGGTAAATGTCCCATCCTTGTCTAAAGTTGATATCCAATGGTGTCGTAGTACATCTCATTTGGTTGAAAAAATAGATAAAGTTATCCTTGTTGGTGGGGGTCTGTTGCCTCATGTCATGATGACATCAAAAGAAGATAAAGATGCTGCCACATGTCAAGTTCCTATCAAAAGATGCATTCCACTTAACAAAATGAACTTTATCTATTGTACCTTGGCCCATAGTGCGAATCTCCTTTTGTAAAGTTAGTTTGGAGGCTAGTGTCGATAGCCAACTTTTTACTGTTTTTCTTGGTGTGTTGTCACTCTTATGGTCGGATGAGAGTGTGTTCTCTTCTATGCTCCATCTATATAAGGAGCTGGGGATTTCCTTTGATCATCACTCAAAAAATATATAAAAAAAAAAAATATAAGTGTGAGTGTGAGTGTCAAGTTTAAGTGTGCTAGAGTTTGAAGTCCTGTACAATCTTCTGTAAGTAATTAAGTTTTATAAGTTCGATGTTATATGCTTGTTGTTATCTAATCATGTTGTTTCTTTTGCTAGAATATGTCTATTCGTCTTGCTCTGCTTAGGAGATACTATGATGATGTTCGAATATTAAGAAAAATTGAATTCTTGTTAGACAATATAAGAAGACATTTGCAAATCTGCACCCACAGAAATAATCATTGCCATCATGAGTTTGAAAGAAGAAGGATTGTTTTACTGCGTTCTTATGCTGTCTTCCAACTAGACAAATTCTGAACTGAATCAAAACTAAAAGCTATGGCCTTCTAAGATGCCTCCTCGTTCTATTAGGAGAGAAGAATTATTGCGTGATCTAAGAAGACGTGAAAACCAGCTTAGAAGATTAGAAAATGCTATCAGACAAATTGATGAAAATATAGCTGTAGGAGGATATCTTGTTATCCGTGTTCAAACTATTAGAAGATTTATGTTAGTACGCTTGTGCAATCAGATAAGAGAATATTGTAATAGACTGAATGAAGAATTAGAATTATTATCTCGTATTTAAATCTGTGTTTAAAAAAAAAAAAAAGAGGGATTTAGATGAATTAAATCTATTATCCAGGATCTGAAGCTTTTTATCCAAGTTGATCAACTCAATTCTCTTTAAAGTTTTTATTTTCCTTCTTATTCTCCACTTCTGTGCCTCGTTTATCTTCTTAAAGTGTGGTCGCGTTGTAAGTCCCGCTTCAGGCCGTGATCAGGCATCAAGGACAGTAAATCGTTGACAGAACTCTTCCTGTTTCTTACGAGCTACAAAAGATAGAAAATTCTAAGGGAAAAACAGGACTTTTTAAGAATTGGTTTAAATCATTTCAGCATCCTTCTAATAGATCTTATTTGTCTTCTTCATCCTACCAGTCTGCTTTAACCAGTTTTACCCGTAATAGCTTAGAAAAAGAAAATTCAGAAAAAACAAAAAATTCAGAAGAAATGATATATGAAAATTTTGACCAAGCAATTTCCAACTGGAAGTTGCCAGCCTTGCCTGTAACAGAAATATATAGCAATGGCACATTTGAAGAACAAAATGATTACCACATAAAAACTGTTGAAAAAATTGTTTCTCTCTCTAGAGGAAAACAGACAATTAAAGTTCTTAATAGAAGAATTATTGATCAAATCAGAACCAAATACAACTACCTGCACATAGGATTAATTCAGGTAGGAATCAAACCACTATTTCGATTAGGATTAAATGTTTCAGTGCGTACTTATGTGCGAGATCAGAGACATGATGAATTTGATGATTCTCTTTATGCTATGATTGAATCAAGTCTTTGTCATGGACCTGTTTATTTTAACTGCTTTCCTAATATCACAATTGATGCTCATGATGATGATATTCTTGATTGTGCAACTATTGGATTTCAAAGTAAAGGATTAAAAATGAGTCCAAGAAGTAAACCTTTTGTTATAGTTTATTGTGTGTTCTACAAATCCATGATCTCTGTCTTTCCCATGATAGCCTATAGAGATAAGGTTGATAAAGAAAAAACTACAGTTCTCATGGAAACAAACTTTAACAATAATGTATTCATCCCAAAAGTCATCAGTTGGGAAGAAGTTGTTCTCCCAGGAAATTGGCAAATAGAAGATGTCACCCCAAGAGTAAATGAAATAACAGATGATTTACAAAGTATAGTCAAATTACCAAATGGTAATGTTGAGGTCAATTTTAGGAGAACAAACAATCGAATAGAAAGAACAATCAAATTAAAGCCCTTCAATAAAGATAAAGAAGAAAAATTAGAAGAAAGCTCTGCTAATGCAGTATATGTTCCCAGACAATTACCTAAAGGGATTATTCTGCAAAAAGGACCATTTACAATGACAGACGAAATGTAAAAAGAATTATCCAATAGGATGGAAAGCCTCAATATGGGAGGAAAACAATTCAGCATCCTAAGAGTCTCTGCTTCAGAGGATTTATTAATAAATCGTCTAAAGAAATGGAATCCTCAAGCAAAATTGCCAGAGACAAAGAATTATTATCCTAGACCAACCCATGCTGATCTACAACTCGAAGAAGCTCCATACAGTTACACCTCAGAATTAACCTATTCAGGAAATTCTTTATATGAGTGGAACTTAGATGGATTAACAGAATATCAAATCATCCAAATAGTTCACAGTATGTTAATATACTGTAATGCTTGTGAAGTCAGAGGAAATACTCCAAGAAATATCTTTCTCATGATAACCACCTCTTTCAATGGAATATTAAGAGGATGGTGGAATTATGGATTAACTGGAGCTCAAAGACTTGAAATAGAGAGTGCTGTCAAAATGGATGAATTTGGAAGAATCCTTTATAGAGACAAAACCACGGGAAATTTAGTTGACCCCAATGTTAAGCTTGAAGCAGGTACTAGTCAAGTCCCTGATAATTGGGAAACTCAATATGATTGTGTTAGTGTCTTGCTTCTATGCATCCTCAATGAATTCACTGGAGGAATTGCTCTAATTAAGGACAAAAATAGATAGTAATTACATCGCTTGAGATGTAGAAATTTAGGGGAATTTCGTTGCTATAGAGATGTATTCTTATCAAAAGTTTACCAACTCAATGATTTTAATTCTGATATTTGGAAAGAAAGATTTATTTCAGGATTACCACCCTTATTTGCTGAAAAGGTGCGTAATTCCTTAAGAGAAGAAATGCATGGTACTATTAGTTACAGTTTGCTAACGTTCGGAGAAATTATACAAAGAATTAACAAAGTTGGCATGAATCTTTGTACTGATTTAAAGATCAGTAAACAAGCTGAAAAAATGAGAAAATATTCTGGAGATAAAGAATTAGGAGATTTTTGTTTCCAGTTTGGGTTAGATCAAACACCTGAATTAAAGAGAAAACCCTCGCGTTCTAGATTTACTCCCAATAGAAGAAACAAAATGGAAAGAAAATATAAACCCGGAAGATATAAAAAACAGAGAAAATCCGATGAGTTCAGTCCATTCAAAAGAAAATCTAGAAAATATATCAAAAAGAAATATATGAAAGAAAATGTTCCAACTTGCTATAATTGCGGGGAAAAGGGTCATTATTCAAGTAAATGCTTTAAAAAAGAAAATTCCTCTAAAAAGAAACTTAGAAAAATCAATACCAAAATTGATGATGAAAATACTGAAAAGGAACAATCTGATTCAAGTTCCTTAGAAGAAGAAGAAGAAGAATATGAATCTGATTCATCAACTGACATTGAAGAAGATAGTCCTCAGATTTAGCTCATCAAACAATTCCAATCATGTACATGTCATTCAGATGATGAAGAATCTGAAGGAGAATGGTCGATACCATCTGATGAAGATCTTGGTATCCATATTCGTGTCCTCACTGCCCCTCAAAAATTACTTCTAGAAATGGTTGATAACATACCTGATCCAGAGAAGAAAGTTCAATTTTTAAATCAAATTTCAAAATTGGGGGGAGGAGAAGAAGGAGAAAGTTCACAACCAAAAGTTTCTTTTGAAGAAAATGAAAATGGTGATAAAACACCATATTATCCAAAAAGGATAAAAGAGAAAGAAACATTTCACACACCAACCTATTCCATGATTGACCTTATGAATAGAGTAGAAAAAATTTATACTATAAATAAACCCTTAACTCTCTCAGATTTACAAAGAGAATTAAATGATCAAAAGAGAGAACTTCGAGAATTAAAGATAGAGTTAACCAAAAAACAAAATGAGCTTGATGAAAGGTTAACTTGGTTAGAAAATGATGGAGCTATTGAAAAATATGATGAAGAAAAATTTGTCCAAAGAATTAAAGGAGAAATTAGCAAAATCTCTACTGGTGTAATTCCTACAAAATATATTTACCAACAGTGGAGAGTTCAGGTAAAAATAAAAATAAAAAACTTCGAGAAGATTGTTAATGCCATAATTGACACTGGAGCCGACTGAAATGTTATCAGACTTGGAATCGTTCCTATTGAATTTACAAGTGAATCAAAACAATTTGTTTCTGCTGCTAATGGAACGACGATTTCCAATTTGTTTCTGTTACTTCACCCTTTAGTATTTCAGAAGATATTGTTAATGATGTACTCCTCGGATCTCCATTTATTTTTCAAATCCAACCCTTTTCTGTAACAACAAAAGGAATTTCTACAAATATCAAAGGGATTGAAGTAAATCTTTATTTTATAGATGATCCTTGTGAAAAGAAAATCCAAAGGATAAATCAAGTCGTCGCCAGAAGAGAAAATTACATAAATGGATTAAAAAATGAAATTAAATGTGTCCAAATGACAAAAGAATTAGAGAAAAAAGAATTTAAAACAAAATTAGAAGAATTCACCAAACAGATTGAAGAAGAACGCTATTCTGAATTATCATCAGCCTTTTGGAATAGAAAAAAGATACATAATAGGATTACCATATGTAAAAGATTTCAATGAAAAAGATATTCCTACTAAAGCTCGTCCATCCCAAATGGATGCTGCCCATTTGAAGCTTTGCCAAGAAGAAATCAATGATCTTCTGAAGAAAGGATTAATTAGAAAGAGCAAATCCCTTTGGAGCTGTACGGCATTTTATGTTGAAAAGGCCACTGAAATCGAAAGAGGAGTTCCAAGACTGGTAATCAGTTATAAACCTTTAAACAAAGTCTTACAATTTATTAGGTATCCTTTGCCTAATACTCAGGATTTGCTAAACAGATTAAACAATGCCAAAATATTCTCAAAATTTGATTTAAAATCAAGATTTTGGCAGATTCAGATAAAAGAAGAAGATAGATATAAAACTGCATTCACTGTTCCAATGGGGCATTATGAATGGAATGTTATGCCTTTTGGATTGAAAAATGCTCCGTCTGAGTTTCAGAATATTATGAATAATATTTTCTCGTCTTATAGCCAGTTTGCCATTGTTTACATTGATGATATTCTTATCTTCTCAGAATCTGTGATACAACATTGGAAACACTTGGGTATTTTCAAAAGAGTCATAAAAGAAAATGGATTGGCTTTATCTAAAAGAAAAATGAATCTCTTTCAGCAGAAAATCAGATTCTTAGAATTTGAAATCCAAGACAGAAAAATAACTCCAACTAATAGAGTTATTCAATTTGCTGATAAATTTCAAGATGAAATTAAGGATAAAAATATGCTACAAAGATTTCTTGGATGTCTAAATTATGTTGGATTTTTCTATCAAGATTTGGCAAAAGATAAAAAAATTCTTCAAAAAAGGTTGAAGAAAAATCCTCAGGAATGGTCTATCCATCAGGATCGTATTAGACAGGTATCATCTCAAAATCTTCTCAAATCTTCAAATCTTCTTTTTCATTAATTCTTTTGCTTTAGCAGAATTTTTTCGGAATAATTCGGCTAAGCGAGATTCCTTTTCGACTTCTTTTCCTTTTCCTTTGTCTTTTGCTGAAGAATACCAAAACTTTCCACCACGAAGATATTCTGTAACTGAGCCATCGGGATGAAGATCTTCAAGGGGCACAACTTCATCATCAAGATTTTCTTCTGGATCATGATTACTATCCCAATCATGATCACCAACTTTTTTCTTTGGGAGATACTCTTCTTAAATTTGTTTGATCTTTTCTTCAAAATTGACGGAGTCAACAGACATGTCAATTGGCTCAGGAGATTTTTTTCTAGCAATTTCTTTCGCAATCTTTTTGGCCAAGAGATCAGCCATGATCATTTCATTCTCAAAAGCTTTTTCTTCAGGAAGAGGAATTTCTTCTTTAACAGGAGGAGAGATTTGATTCAGAATTCTCTCATAAGTATCATTTTCAATTTTTGACCACCATTTTTGGTAAAACGTCTGGTACAAAGACGGAAGATTGAAAAAGTTCTTTTTTACTTCAAACTTCTACTGGAAAATGTATGGAATATGGAACTTTGCAAAGAAGCGAAGAACATTAAATGCTTCATAGGGAACTTTTCTTCTACTTCACAGAACTTAATAACGAAAATTATCAAGAAGTATTTTCTGAGAAGCACCAAAATATGACCGCCAAGTGAAGAGAATCAGGATGGGAAATTGCGATGAATAGGAGTGACATCAGGACTTTCTTCTTTGAATCTGATGAACCAGGAATGATTATACTGGCGATGTTGCCACATCAAAGCAAATTTCCAGGCATCAATATAGTCCCAATAATTAAAGAACTCAGTCGAATTGTATAATTGGACTGATTTTGTCATGTATAAGGGACCATCCAATCTTCCTCAGTAAGGATTTTGAGAATAGTAAACTTTGAGTAAGTGATGATACCATTTGCATTCTTATTGTGGAAGATGAGGGCACTTTTCGTCTGATGTAAAATATTGAGATACCAATCTCTGATTTTCCTTTTATCAGGGGAATAATAATGAAGCCCCTTCCCAAAGAGATAATAAACATTATCTTTAACAGATCTTTCTTCCATAAGACAATCTGAAGTAACAATAATTCTGTTACCGGTGTAAATATATAATTCTGATTGACTTGGGTCTTTTGTTGGCGTAAAACCCTTTTGGCTTTCTTCTTGATCTGCCAATTTCTTTTGCGTTTTTTTCTTTATGAATGGGGAAGAGCTACTGTCATTTTGTCGTCCCTGAAGAAATTCTCTAGTAAGAAAGTCAGGGAGAGAGTTAAAACTTCCATTAATAAATTCAATCTTAAATTCAAAAATTGATAAAATCGCTTGGCATCTAGCAAATATTTGCATAGAGACAAGATTTTTGACATCTTTTTCTAGAATTTATTTTGCTGCTTTCGCATCCACTCTGATGAGAAATTCTTTATTCATAAATCATGTTGGAACTTCGTCATACAAATAACTATGGCAAGGACTTCCTTTTTTATAGTTGAATATTTCTTTTGTGCTTCGTTCCATAATCCAGAATTAAATCTTATTAATTCTTCTTTTGAATCTTTTTGTTGTAAAAGGATTCCACCATATCCGACATCAGAGGCATCAGTTTGAACTATTTTGAAAGCTTCTGGGTCAGATAAACATTTACAAGGAAGATTTTTAACTCTTTCTTTAATCTTTTTTACTGCATTAGTATGATGGATAAACCATTCTTGAGGATTTTTCTTCAACCTTTCTTGGAAAAGTTTTCTATCTTTTGCCAAATCTTGATAGAAAAATCAACATAATTTAGACATCCAAGAAATCATTGTAGCATATTTTTATCCTTAATTTCATTTAGAAATTTATCAGCAAATTGAATAACTCTATTGGTTGGAGTTATTTTTCTGTCTTGAATCTCAAATCCTAAGACCCTGATTTTCTGCTAAAAGAGATTTATTTTTCTTTTAGATAAAGCCAATCCATTTTCTTTTATGACTCCTTTGAAAATACCCAAGTGTTTCCAATGTTGTATCACAGATTCTGAAAAGATAAGAATATCATCAATATAAACAATGACAAACTGGGTGTATGACGAGAAGATATTATTCATAATATTCTGAAATTCAAATGGAGCATGTTTCAATCCAAAAGGCATAACATTCCATTCATATGCCCCATTGGAACAGTGAATGCAGTTTTATATCTATCTTCTTCTTTTATCTGAATCTGCCAAAATCCTGATTTTAAATCAAATTTTGAGAATATTTTGGCATTGTTTAATCTGTTTAGCAAATCCTGAGTATTAGGCAAAGGATACCTAATAGATTGTAGAAGTTTGTTTAAAGGTTTATAATTGATTACCAATCTTGGAACTCCTCTTTCGATTTCAGCGGCCTTTTCAACATAAAATGCCGTACAGCTCCAAAGGGATTTGCTTTTTCTAATTAATCCTTTCTTCAGAAGATCATTGATTTCTTCTTGGCAAAGCTTTAAATGGACAACATCCATTTGCGATGGACGAGCTTTAGTAGGAATATCTTTTTTATTAAAATCTTTTACATATGGTAATCCTACTATGTGTCTTTTTCTATTCTAAAAGGCTGATGGTAATTCAGAACAGCATTCTTCTTCAATCTGTTTGGTGAATTCTTCTAATTTTGTTTTAAATTCTTTTTTCTCTAATTCTTTTGTCATTTGGACACATTTAATTTCATTTTTTAATCCATTTATGTAATTTTCTTTTGTGGCGACAACTTGATTTATCTTTTGGATTTTCATTTTACAAGGATCATCTATAAAATCAAGATTTACTTCAATCCCTTTGATATTTGTAGAAATTCCTTTTGTTGTTACAGAAAAGGGTTGGATTTGAAGAATAAATGGAGATCCAAGGAGTACATCATTAACAATATCTTCTGAAATAATAAAGGGTGAAGTAACACAGACTCCTTTCATACAAAGATGAACATTTGGGATTTTTCTTTCTATGAAATAGTCGTTCTATTAGCAGCTGAAAAAAATTGTTTTGATTCACTTGTAAATTCAATAGGAACGATTCCAAGTCTGATAACATTTAAATCTACACCAATGTCAATTATGGCATTAACAATCTTCTCGAAGTTTTTAATTTTTATTTTTACCTGAACTCTCCACTGTTGGTAAATACATTTTGTAAGAATTACACCAGTAGAGATTTTGCTAATTTCTCCTTTAATTCTTTGGACAAATTTTTCTTCATCATATTTTTGAATAACACTATCATTTTCTAACCAAGTTAACCTTTCATCGAGCTCATTTTATTTTTTGGTTAACACTATCTTTAATTCTCGAAGTTCTCTCTTTTGATCATTTAATTCTCTTTATAAATCTGAGAGAGTTAAGGGCTTTTTTATGGTATGAATTTTTTCTGCTCTATTCATAAGGTCAATCATGGAATAGGTTGGTGTGTGAAATGTTTCTTTCTCTTTTATCCTTTTTGGATAATATGGTGTTTTATCACCATTTTCATTTTCTTCAAAGGAAATTTTTGGTTGTGAACTTTCTCCTTCTTCTCCTCCCCCCAATTTTGAAATTTGATTTAAAAATTGAATTTTTTTCTCTGGATCGGGTATGTTATCAAACATTTCTAGAAGTAATTTTTGAGGGGCAGTGAGGACACGAATATTTAGGATCGTATTTTGACAGGAATCATCTCAAATTACATCTTCTTTTTCATTAATTCTTTTGATCAAAAGAGAGAACTTCGAGAATTAAAAATAGAGTTAAACAAAAAACAAAATGAGCTTGATGAAAGGTTAACTTGTTTAAAAAATGATTGTACTATTGAAAAATATGATGAAGAAAAATTTGTCCAAAGAATTAAAGGAGAAATTAGCAAAATCTCTACTGGTGTAATTCCTACAAAATGTATTTACCAACAGTGGAGAGTTCAGGTAAAAATAAAAATAAAAAACTTCGAGAAGATTGTTAATGCCATAATTGACACTAGAGCAGACTTAAATGTTATCAGACTTTGAATCGTTCCTATTGAATTTACAAGTGAATCAAAACAGTTTGTTTCTGCTGCTAATGGAACGACTATTTCCATAGAAAGAAAAATCCCAAATGTTCATGTTTGCATGAAAGGAGTCTGTGTTACTTCACCATTTATTATTTCAGAAGATATTGTTAATGATGTACTCCTTGAATCTCCATTTATTCTTCAAATCCAACCCTTTTCTGTAACAACAAAAGGAATTTCTACAAATATCAAAGGGATTGAAGTAAATCTTTATTTTATAGATGATCCTTGTAAAACGAAAATCCAAAGGATAAATCAAATTATCGCCAGAAGAGAAAATTACATAAATGGATTAAAAAATGAAATTAAATGTGTCCAAATGACAAAAGAATTAGAGAAAAAAGAAATTAAAACAAAATTAGAAGAATTCACAAACAGATTGAAGAAGAATGCTGTTCTGAATTACCATCAGCCTTTTGGAATAGAAAAAGACACATAGTAGGATTACCATATGTAAAAGATTTCAATGAAAAAGATATTCATTCTAAAGCTCGTCCATCCCAAATGGATGCTGCCCATTTGAAGCTTTTCCAAGAAGAAATCAATGATCTTCTGAAGAAAGGATTAATTAGAAAAAACAAATCCCCTTGGAGCTGTACGGCATTTTATTTTGAAAAGGCCGCTGAAATCAAAAGAGGAGTTCCAAGATTGGTAATCAATTATAAACCTTTAAACAAAGTCTTACAATCTATTAGGTATCCTTTGCCTAATACTCAGGATTTGCTAAACAGATTAAACAATGCCAAAATATTCTCAAAATTTGATTTAAAATCAGGATTTTGGCAGATTCAGATAAAAGAAGAAGATAGATATAAAACTACATTCACTATTCCAATGGGGTATTATGAATGGAATGTTATGCCTTTTGGATTGAAAAATGCTCCGTCTGAATTTCAGAATATTATGAATGATATTTTCTCGTCTTACACCCAGTTTGTCATTGTTTACATTGATGATATTCTTATCTTTTCAGAATCTGTGATACAACATTGGAAACACTTAGTAGAGAATTTCTTCAGGGACGACAAAATGGCAAGTAGCTCTTCCCCGTTCATGAAGAATAAAGGGCAAGAGAATTTGGGAGATCAAGAAGAAAGCCAAAAGGGTTTTACTCCAACAAAAGACCCAAGTCAATCAGAATTATATCTTTACACCGGTAACAAAATTCTTGTTACGTCAGATTGTCTTATGGAAGAAAGATCTGTTGAAGATAATGTTTATTTTCTCTTTGGAAAGGGGCTTCATTATTATTCCCCTGATAAAAGGAAAACCAGAGATTGGTATCTCAATATTTTACATCAGATGAAAGGTGTCCTCATCTTTCACAATAAGAATGCAAATGGTATCATCACTTACTCAAAGTTCACTATTCTCAAAATCCTTACTGAGGAAGATTGGGATGGTCCCTTGTACATGACAAAATCAGTCCGATTATACAATTCGACTGTGTTCTTTAATTATTGGGATTATATTGATGCCTGAAAATTTGCTTTGATGTGGCAAAATCGCCAATATAATCATTCCTGGTTCATCAGATTCAAAGAAGAAAGTCCTGATGTCATGCCTATCCACCGTAGTGTTCCTTCATGGTTTCTCTTCACTTGGTGGTCATATTTTGGTGCTTCTCAGAAAATCTTTCCTAATAATTTTCGTTATTTATTTATTAAGTTCTGTGAAGTAGAAGAAAAAGTTCCCTGTGAAGTATTTAATGTTCTTCGCTTTTTTGCTAAATTTCATATTCCTTATATTTTCCAATGGAAGTTTGAAGTAAAAAAGAACTTTTTCGATCTTTCGTCTTTGTACCAGACTTTTTACCAAAAATGGTGCTCAAAAATTGAAAATGATACTTATGAGAGAATTCTGAATCAAATCTCTCCTCCTGTTAAAGAAGAAATTCCTCTTCCTGAAGAAAAACCTTTTGAGAATGAAATGATCATAGCTGATCTCTTGGCCAAAAAGATTGCGAAAGAAATTGCTAGAGAAAAATCTCCTGAGCCAATTGACATGTCTGTTGACTCCGTCAATTTTGAAGAAAAGATCAAACAAATTTTAGAAGAGTATCTCCCAAAGAAAAAAGTTGGTGATCATGATTAGGATAGTAATCATGATCCAGAAGAAAATCTTGATGATGAAGTTGTGCCCCTTGAAGATCTTCATCCTCGATGGGACCCTGACTCTCATGTTAATCCCGATGGCTCAGTTACAAAATATCTTCGTGGTGGAAAGTTTTGGTATTCTTCAGCAAAAGACAAAGGAAAAAAAAAGAAGTCGAAAAGGAATCTCGGTTAGCTGAATTATTCCGAAAAAATTCTGCTAAAGCAAAAGAATTAATGAAAAAGAAGATTTGAAGATTTGAGAAGATTTTGAGATGATGCCTGTCTAATACGATCCTGATGGATAGACCATTCCTGAGGACTAGACTCATCTCTTTTTGGTGGGGGTATATGGCTAGTATGAAGAAAAGTAGTCCCATCAATGTTGGTATTAGTTGATATCATTACTATAAAGAAAAAGAGGTGATATCTTTGAAGAAAAGTTGCTTGATTTGGTAAATGTCCCATCTTGTCTAAAGTTGATATCCAATGGTGTCGTAGTACATCTCATTTGGTTGAAAAAATAGATAAAGTTATCCTTGTTGGTGGGGGTCTGCTGCCTCATGTCATGATGACATGAAAAGAAGATAAAGATGCTACCACATGTGCTGCCATATGTCAAGTTCCTATGAAAAGATGCAAAATGAAGCTCCACCTATTGTACCTTTGCCCAAAGTAGGAATCTCCTTTTGTAAAGCTATTTTGGAAGCTTGTGTCGGTAGATTTGTTTTCCTGTATACCTTATTCTCTTGGTCGGGAGAGAATAGGTCCTGGTTGTCTTTGCTCCATCTATATAAGGAGCTAGTGTTTCCTTTTGTGATCAATCGAGAAATGAGAAATAAAAATATATATATATATATATATATAGTCCAGAGTCTAAGTGTGAGTGGGAGTGTGAGCTTGAAGTTTGAGTGTGCTAGAGTTTGAAGTCCTGTACAATCTTCTTTAAGTAATTAAGTTTTATAAGTTTGATATTATATGCTTGTTGTTATCTAATCATGTTGTTTCTTTTGTTAGAATGTCTATTCGTCTTGCTCTGATTAGGAGATACTATGATAATGTTCGATTATTAAAATTGAAATCTTGTTAGACAATATAAGAAGAATTATTATCTCGTATTTCAATCTGTGTTGAAAAAAAAAAAAAAAAAGGGATTCAAATTATCCAAAAGGGGCTTCATTATTATTCCCTGATAAAAGAAAAACCAGAGATTGGTAACTCAATATTTTGCATCAGACGAAAAGTGTCCTCATCTCTGGTTTTCCTTTTATCAGGGAAATAATAATGAAGCCCCTTTCCAAAGAGAAAATAAACATTATCTTCAACAGATCTTTCTTCCATAAGACAATCTGAAGTAACGAGAATTCTGTTACTAGTGTAAAGATATAATTCTGATTGACTTGGGTTTTTTCTTAGAGTAAAACCCTTTTGGCTTTCTTCTTGATCTGCCAATTTCTCTTGCCCTTTATTCTTCATGAAAGGGGAAAAGATACTTGCCATTTTGTCGTCCTTGAAGAAATTCTCTAGTAAGGAAGTCAGGGAGAGAGTTAGAATTTCCATTAATAAATTCAATCTTAAATTCAAATATTGATAAAATGGTTTGCCATCTAGCAAATATTCGCTTAGAGACAAGATTTTTGACATCTTTTTCCAGAATTTTTTTTGCTGCTTTAGTATCAACTCTGATCAGAAATTCTTTGTTCAATAAATCATGTTGGAACTTCGCCACACAAATAACTATGGCAAGAACTTCTTTTTTGATGGTTGAATATTTCTTTTGTGCTTCATTCCATAATCCAGGTTTTAAATCGTATTAATTCTTCTTTTGAGTCTTTTTGTTGTAAAAGGATTCCACCATATCCGACATCAGAGGCATCAGTTTGAACTATTTTGAAAGCTTCTGGGTCAGATAAACATCTACAAAGAAGATTTTTAACTCTTTCTTTAATCTTTTTTACTATATTAGTGTGATGGATAGACCATTCCTGAGGATTTTTCGTCTGATGTAAAATATTGAGATACCAATCTCTGGTTTTCCTTTTATCAGGGAAATAATAATGAAGCCCCTTTCCAAAGAGAAAATAAACATTATCTTCAACAGATCTTTCTTCCATAAGATAATCTGAAGTAACAAGAATTCTGTTACCGGTGTAAAGATATAATTCTGATTGACTTGGGTCTTTTGTTGGAGTAAAACCCTTTTGGCTTTCTTCTTGATCTGCCAATTTCTCTTGCCCTTTATTCTTCATGAACGGGGAAGATCTAATTGTCATTTTGTCGTCCCTAAAGAAATTCTCTAGTAAGAAAGTTAGGGAGAGAGTTAGAATTTCCATTAATAAATTCAATTTTAAATTCAAAAACTGATAAAATGGCTTGCTATCTAGCAAATATTTGCTTAGAGACAAGATTTTTGATATCTTTTTCCAGAATTTCTTTTGCTGCTTTAGCATCAAATCTGATTAGAAATTCTTTGTTCAATAAATCATGTTGGAATTTCGTCACACAAATAACTATGGCAAGAACTTCCTTTTTGATGGTTGAATATTTCTTTTGTGCTTCATTCCATAATCCAGAATTAAATCTTATTAATTCTTCTTTTGAGTCTTTTTGTTTTAAGAGAATTCCACCATATCCGACATCAGAGGCATCAGTTTGAACTATTTTAAAAGCTTCTGGGTCAAATAAACATCTATAAGGAAGATTTTTAACTCTTTCTTTAATCTTTTTTACTGCATTAGTGTGATGGATAGACCATTCCTGAGGATTTTTCTTTAATCTTTCTTGAAAAAGTTTTCTATCTTTTGCCAAATCTTGATAGAAAAATCCAACATAATTTAGACATACAAGAAATCTTTATAGCATATTTTTATCCTTAATTTCATATGGAAATTTATCAGCAAATTGAATAACTCTATTGGTTGGAGTTATTTTTCTGTCTTGAATCTCAAATCCTAAGAACCTAATTTTCTGCTAAAAGAGATTCATCTTTCTTTTAGATAAAGCCAATCCATTTTATTTTATGACTCTTTTGAAAATACCCAAGTGTTTCCAATGTTGTATCACAGATTCTGAAAAGATAAGAATATCATCAATGTAAACAATGGCAAACTGGGTGTTAGACGAGAAGATATTATTCATAATATTCTGAAATTCAGACGGAGCATTTTTCAATCCAAAAGGCATAACATTCCATTCATAATGCCCCATTGGAACAGTGAATGTAGTTTTATATCTATCTTCTTCTTTTATCTGAATCTGCCAAAATCCTGATTTTAAATCAAATTTTAAGAATATTTTGGCATTGTTTAATCTGTTTAGAAAATCCTGAGTATTAGGCAAAGGATACCTAATAGATTGTAGAAGTTTGTTTAAAGGTTTATAATTGATTACCAATCTTGGAACTCCTCTTTCGATTTCAGCGGCCTTTTCAACATAAAATGCCGTACAGCTCCAAGGGGATTTGCTTTTTCTAATTAATCCTTTCTTCAGAAGATCATTGATTTCTTCTTGACAAAGCTTTAAATGAGCAGCATCCATTTGGGATAGACGAGCTTTAGTAGGAATATCTTTTTCATTAAAATCTTTTACATAAGGTAATCCTACTATGTGTCTTTTTCTATTCCAAAAGGTTGATGGTAATTCAGAACAGCATTCTTCTTCAATCTGTTTGGTGAATTCTTCTAATTTTATTTTAAATTCTTTTTTTCTCTAATTCTTTTTTCATTTGGACACATTTAATTTCATTTTTTAATCCATTTATGTAATTTTCTCTTGTGGCGATGACTTGATTTATCCTTTGGATTTTCGTTTCACAAGGATCATCTATAAAATAAAGATTTACTTCAATCCCTTTGATATTTGTAGAAATTCCTTTTGTTTTCACAGAAAAGGGTTGGATTTGAGGAATAAATGGAGATTAGAGGAGTACATCATTAACAATATCTTCTGAAATAATAAAGGGTGAAGTAACACAGACTCCTTTCATGCAAACATGAACATTTGAGATTTTTCTTTCTATGGAAATCGTCGTTCCATTAGCAGCAGAAACAAATTGTTTTGATTCACTTGTAAATTCAATAAGAACGATTCCAAGTCTGACAACATTTAAATCTGCTCCAGTGTCAATTATGGCATTAACAATCTTTTCGAAGTTTTTTATTTTTATTTTTACCTGAACTCTCCACTGTTGGTAAATACATTTTGTAAGAATTACACCAGTAGAGATTTTGCTAATTTCTCCTTTAATTCTTTGGACAAATTTTTCTTCATCATATCTTTCAATAGCACCATCATTTTCTAACCAAGTTAACCTTTCATCAAGCTCATTTTGTTTTTCGTTAACTCTATCTTTAATTCTCGAAGTTCTCTCTTTTGATCATTTAATTCTCTTTGTAAATTTGAGAGAGTTAAGGGTTTATTTATAGTATGAATTTTTTCTGCTCTATTCGTAAGGTCAATCATGGAATAGGTTAGTGTGTGAAATGTTTCTTTCTCTTTTATCCTTTTTGGATAATATGGTGCTCTATCACCATTTTCATTTTCTTCAAAGGAAATTTTTGGTTGTGAACTTTCTCCTTTTTCTCCTCCCCCTAATTTTGAAATTTGATTTAAAAATTGAACTTTTTTCTCTGGATCGTGTATGTTATCAACCATTTCTAGAAGTAATTTTTGAAGGGCAGTGAGGACACGAATATGGATCCCAAGATCTTCATCAGATGGTATTGACCATTCTCCTTCAGATTCTTCATCATCTGAATGACATGTACATGATTGGAATTGTTTGATGAGCTGAATCTGAGGATTATCTTCTTCACTGTCAGTTGATGAATCAGATTCATATTCTTCTTCTTCTTCTGAAGAACTTGAATCAGTTTGTTCCTTTTCAGTATTCTCATCATCAATTTTGGTATTGATTTTTCTAAGTTTCTTTTTAGAGGATTTAAAGTATTTACTTGAATAATGACCCCTTTTCCCGCAATTATAGCAAGTTGGAACATTTTCTTTTATATATTTCTTTTTGAAATATTTTCTAGATTTTCTTTTGAATTGACTGAACTCATCGGATTTTCTCTATTTTTTATATCTTCCGGGTTTATATTTTCTTACCATTTTGTTTCTTCTATCCGGAGTAAATCTAGAACACGAGGGTTTTCTCTTTGATTCAGGTGTTTGATCTAACCCAAACTGGAAACAAAAATCTCCTAATTCTTTATCTCCAGAGTATTTTCTCATTTTTTCAGCTTGTTTACTGATCTTTAAATCAGTATAAAGATTCATGCCAACTTTGTTAATTCTCTGTATAATTCCTCCGAAAGTCAGCATACTGTAATTAATAGTAACATGCATTTCTTCTCTCAAGGAATTACGCACCTTTTCAGCAAATAAGGGTTGTAATCCTGAAATAAGTCTTTCTTTCCAAATATCAGAGTTACAATCATTGAGTTGGTAAACTTTTGATAAGAATACATCTCTATACCAACGAAATTCTCCTAAATTTCTACATCTCAAGCGATGTAATTGCTGTCTATTTTTCTCTTTAATTAGAGCAATCCATCCAGTGAATTCATTGAGGATGCATAGAAGCAAGACACTAACACAATCAGATTGAGTTTCCCAATTATCAGGGACTTGACTAGTACCTGCTTCAAGCTTAACATTGGGGTCAACTAAATTTCCTGTGGTTTTGTCTCTATAAAGGATTCTTCCAAATTCATCCATTTTGACAACATTCTCTATTTCAAGTCTTTGAGCTCCAGTTAATCCGTAATTCCACCATCCTCTTAATATTCAATTGAAAGAGGTGGTTATCAAAAAGATATTTCTTAGAGTATTTCCTCTTACTTCACAGGCATTACAGTATATTAACATACTGTGAACCATTTGGACAATTTGATATTCTGTTAATCCATCCAAGTTCCACTCATATAAAGAATTTCTTGAATAGGTTAATTCTGAGGTGTAACTGTATGGAGCCTCTTCGAGTTGTAGATCTACAGGGGTTGGTTTAGGATAATAATTCTTTGTCTCTCTGGCAATTTTGCTTGGGGATTCCATTTCTTTTGACGATTTATTAATAAATCCTCTGAAGCAAAGACTCTTTGGATGCTGAATCCTTTTCCTCCCATATTGAGGCTTTCCATCCTATTGGATAATTCTTTTTGCATTTCGTCTGTCATTGTAAATGGTCCTTCTTGCAAAATAATCCCTTTAGGTAGTTGTCTGGGAACAATAATTTATCTTCTTCTTTTATCTGAATCTGCCAAAATTCTGATTTTAAATCAAATTTTGAGAATATTTTGCCATTGTTTAATCTGTTTAGCAAATTCCGAGTATTAGGCAAAGGATACCTAATAGATTGTAGAACTTTGTTTAATGGTTTATAATTGATTACCAATCTTAGAACTCCTCTTTCGATTTCAGCGGCCTTTTCAACATAAAATGCCGTACAGCTCCAAGGGGATTTGCTCTTTCTAATTAATTCTTTCTTCAGAAGATCATTGATTTCTTATTGGCAAAGCTTTAAATGGGCAGCATCCATTTGAGATGGACAAGCTTTAGTAGGAATATCTTTTTCATTAAAATCTTTTACATAAGGTAATCCTACTATGTGTCTTTTTCTATTCCAAAAGTCTGACGGTAATTCAGAACAGCATTCTTCTTCAATCTGTTTGGTGAATTCTTCTAATTTTGTTTTAAATTTCTTTTTTCTCTAAATCTTTTGTCATTTATACATATTTAATTTCATTTTTTAATCCATTTATGTAATTTTCTCTTGTGGCGATAACTTGATTTATCCTTTGGATTTTCGTCTCACAAGGATCATCTATAAATCAAGATTTACTTCAATCTCTTTGATATTCGTAGAAATTCCTTTTGTTGTTACAGAAAAAGGTTGGATCTGAAGAATAAATGGAGATCCAAGGAGTACATCATTAACAATATCTTCTGAAATAATAAAGGGTGAAGTAACACAGACTCCTTTCATGCAAACATGAACATTTTGGATTTTTCTTTCTATGGAAATGGTCGTTCCATTAGCAGCAGACACAAACTGTTTTGATTCACTTGTAAATTCAATGGGAACGATTCCAAGTCTGATAACATTTAAGTCAGCACCAGTGTCAATTATGGCATTAACAATCTTCTCGAAGTTTTTAATTTTTATTTTTACCTGAACTCTCCATTGTTGGTAAATACATTTTGTAGGAATTACACCAGTAGAGATTTTGCTAATTTCTCCTTTAATTCTTTGGACAAATTTTTCTTCATCATATTTTTCAATAGCACCATCATTTTCTAACCAAGTTAACCTTTCATCAAGCTCATTTTGTTTTTCGTTAACTCTATCTTTAATTCTCGAACTTCTCTCTTTTGATCATTTAATTCTCTTTGTAAATTTGAGAGAGTTAAGGGTTTATTTATAGTATGAATTTTTTCTACTCTATTCATAAGGTCAATCATGGAATAGGTTGGTGTGTGAAATGTTTCTTTCTCTTTCATCCTTTTTGGATAATATGGTGTTCTATCACCATTTTCATTTTCTTCAAAGGAAATTTTTTGTTTTGAACTTTCTCCTTTTTCTCCTCCCCTCAATTTTGAAATTTGATTTAAAAATTGAACTTTTTTCTCTGGATCGTGTATGTTATCAACCATTTCTAGAAGTAATTTTTGAGGGGCAGTGAGGACACGAATATGGATACCAAGATCCTCATCAGATGGTATTGACCATTCTCCTTCAGATTCTTCATCATCTGAATGACATGTACATGATTGGAATTGTTTGATGAGCTGAATCTGAGGACTATCTTCTTCAATGTCAGTTGATGAATCAGATTCATATTCTTCTTCTTCTTCTGAAGAACTTGAATCAGTTTGTTCCTTTTCAGTATTCTCATCATCAATTTTGGTATTGATTTTTCTAAGTTTCTTTTTAGAGAAATTTTCTTTTTTAAAGCATTTACTTGAATAATGACCCTTTTTCCCGCAATTATAGCAAGTTGGAACATTTTCTTTTATATATTTCTTTTTGAAATATTTTCTAGATTTTCTTTTGAATGGACTCAACTAATCGGATTTTCTCTGTTTTTTATATCTTCCGGGTTTATATTTTCTTACCATTTTGTTTCTTCTATCCGGAGTAAATCTAGAACGCGAGGGTTTTCTCTTTGATTTAGGTGTTTGATCTAACCCAAACTGGAAACAAAAATCTCCTAATTCTTTATCTCCAGAGTATTTTCTCATTTTTTCAGCTTGTTTACTGATCTTTAAATCAGTATAAAGATTCATGCCAACTTTGTTAATTCTCTGTATAATTCCTCCGAAAGTCAGCATACTGTAATTAATAGTAACATGCATTTCTTCTCTCAAGGAATTACGCACCTTTTCAGCAAATAAGGGTTGTAATCCTGAAATAAGTCTTTCTTTCCAAATATCAGAGTTACAATCATTGAGTTGGTAAACTTTTGATAAGAATACATCTCTATACCAACGAAATTCTCCTAAATTTCTACATCTCAAGCGATGTAATTGCTGTCTATTTTTCTCTTTAATTAGAGCAATCCTCCAGTGAATTCACTGAGGATGCATAGAAGCAAGACAATAACACAATCAGATTGAGTTTCCCAATTATCAGGGACTTGACTATACCTGCTTCAAGCTTAACATTGGGGTCAACTAAATTTCCTGTGGTTTTGTCTCTATAAAGGATTCTTCCAAATTCATCCATGTGGTTTTGTCTCTATAAAGGATTCTTCCAAATTCATCCATTTTGACAGCACTCTCTATTTCAACTCTTTGAGCTCCAGTTAATCCATAATTCCACCATCTTCTTAATATTCCATTGAAATAGGTGGTTATCATCAAAAAGATATTTCTTGGAGTATTTCCACTAACTTGACAGGCATTACAGTATATTAACATACTGTGAACCATTTGGATGATTTGATATTCTATTAATCGATCTAAGTTCCACTCATATAAAGAATTTCCTGAATAGGTTAATTTTGAGGTGTAACTGTATGGAGCTTCTTCGAGTTGTAGATCAACAGCGGTTGGTCTAGGATAATAATTCTTTGTCTCTGGCAATTTTGCTTGAGGATTCCATTTCTTTAGACGATTTATTAATAAATCCTCTGAAGCAGAGACTCTTAGGATGTTAAATCCTTTTCCTCCCATATTGAGGCTTTCCATCCTATTGGATAATTCTTTTTGCATTTCGTCTGTCATCATGAATGGTCCTTCTTGCAAAATAATCCTTTTAGTTAATTGTATGTTCTTCTAATTTTTCTTCTTTGGATTTGGGTTTTGATTTGATTGTTCTTTCTATCCGATCTGCTTGTTCTCCAATAGTTAATAGACATAGATTGGTATAATTGTTTTGTTCAATTATTTCTCCAATACCTATACCTATGTCTCTAGTATTTGGGTCTGATTTTGATTCATAAATAGTTGCATTTTTTACATGCATGGCATAATTCTTGGTTTCTATATTAGGGACAGAAATATCAAGTTTCTTCCATGGTGGGTGAGATTTATCAACTTCTTTTCCTTCAGTGTTTTTCCAAGTTCTTGTTGTTTTTCCTATAACTCTTATTTGTTCTGGGCTTTGAGTTTCTTTTTCTTTGATTTTCCATTTTCTAAAATATTCCATAAACCAATCAAAGAAAGGTATATTTCTTTCTTCTTCCTCCATTTGAAAATACCATAATTCTCTTATTTTATCATTTTCTTCTGTGTTAAACTTTTTAAAGAACCAATCTTTTAAAGGATGATTTTTCAAATTTTCTCTAAGATATGGTTTGTCAATTTCAAATTTTTGGACAGGTATTTCTTCTGGCTTTTGAATGCTAACCATTCTTATGGCTCCTTGGAGGAAATCACTTTCATTTGGGTTATAGGTTTTTTGTGATGAAGTTATTTTATACATAGGGTGTTCGATTCCACTTTCTTTGTTTCTAAAAACTTTTTGATCCATTTCTTCCTTTTCACTACTCCTTTGGTCATCATCTATTTCTTCTAATTTAAAACTTTTTCTTCCTTCCGTATAACCGGCAAAACTTCTCTTAGCTTTTTCCATTTTTCTCCTAAAATTGACTTCAACATTACCATTTGCTAATTTGACTATACTTTGTAAATCATCTGTTATTTCATTTACTCTTGGGGTGACATCTTCTATTTGCCAATTTCCTGGGAGAACAACTTTTTCCCAGTTGATGACTTTTGGGATAAACATATTATTGTTAAAGTTTGTTTCCATGAGAACTATAATTTTTTCTTTATCAACCTTATCTCTATAGGCTATCATGGGAAAGACAGAGATCATGGATTTGTAGAACACACGATAAACTATAGCAAAAGGTTTACTTCTTGGACTCATCTTTAATCTTTTACTTTGAAATCCAATAGTTGCACAATCAAGAATATCATCATCATGAGCATCAATTGTGATATTAGGAAAGCAGTTAAAATAAACAGGTCCATGACAGAGACTTGATTCTATTATAGCATAAATAGAATCATCAAACTCATCATGTCTCTGATCTCGCACATAAGCACACACTGAAACATTTAATCCTAATCGAAACAGTGCTTTGATTCCTACCTGAATTAATCCTATGTGCAGGTTGTTGTAGTTGGTTCTGATTTGTTCAATAATTTTTCTATCAAGAACTTTAATTGTCTGTTTTCCTCCAGAGAGAGAAACAGTAATTTCAACAGTTTTTATGTGGTAATCATTTTGTTCTTCAAACGTACCAATGCTATATATTTCTGTTACAGGCAAGGCTGCCAACTTCCAGTTTGATATTGTTTGGTCAAAATTTTCATATATCATTTCTTCTGAATTTTTTGTTTTTTCTGAATTTTCTTTTTCTAAGCTATTACGGGTAAAACTAGTTAAAGCAGACTGGTAGGATGAAGAAGACGAATAAGATCTATTAGAAGGATGCTGAAATGATTTAAACCAATTCTAAAAAAGTTTTATTTTTCCCTTAGAATTTTCCATCTTTGTAGCTCGTTAGAAACAAGAAGAGTTCTGTCAACGATTTATAGCCCTTGACGCTTGATCACAGTCTGAAGCGGGACTTACAACGCGACCACACTCTTAAGAAGATAAACGAGGCACAGAAGTGGAGAATAAGAAGGAAAATAAAAACTCTAAATAGAATTGGATAGATCAACTTGGCTAAAAAGCTTCAGATCCTAGATAATAGATTTAATTCATCTAAATCCTTTTTTTTTTTAACACAAATTTAAATATGAGATAATAATTCTTCTTATATTGTCTTAACAAGAATTCAATTTTTCTTAATATCCGAACATCATCATAGTATCTCCTAAGCAGAGCAAGACGAATAAACATATTCTAGCAAAGGAAACAACATGATTAGATAACAATAAGCATATAATATCAAACTTATAAAACTTAATTACTTACAGAAGATTGTACAGGACTTCAAACTCTAGCACACTTCAAACTTCAGACTTACACTCACACTCACACTTATAATATTTTCTTATCTCTATCTCTTATTCTATATATACCAAAAGAAACCCCCTGCTCCTTATATAGATGGAGCATACAAGAAGCGCTTACTCTCATCCGACCATGAGAGGACTTGAACCAAAAGCAATAGAAAAAGGAATGGCTCCCCACACAAGCTTCCAAACACATTTTTCAAAGGTCGATGGGCAAGGTACATGAGGTGGAATATCTTTATGCCACATGGAAAGCATAAGATAAACATACCCCCCACAACATTATCAACTTTTGACATATGGCAATAAAGCTACACCAACTTTTACAAACATTTACAAGTGGCATTTCAAGAGGCAGCCCCTACCAACTTTATTTACAAGTGGCGTCTTAAAAGGCAGCCCCTACCAACACCATGACAACTTTTCTTCAAATCAAACCTTGATATTATGGTAGCTTTTCTTCCAAGTAATGATAACTGGCAACAACATCTTTTCTTCTCATCATTTGTTGAATGAAGACACCATTTCTTCTATGCATGACTCCTACAAGATAATATCAAGATATTAATTGTACAACCAACATTGATGGGACGACACTTTTCTTCATACTATCCATATACCCTCACCAAAAAGAGATGAGTCCACTGGCTCTGATACCAATAATTGAAGGATCGTATTTTGACAGGAATCATCTACTTTGTTCACTTTGTCCAGTATGTCTATTTTGTCAAGTTTGTCTACATTGTCTAGTTTATCGAATTTGTCCAGTTTCATCAGTTTATCTAATTTGTCCAAATCGTCTAGTTTGTCCAGTTGGTCCAATTTATCTAGTTTGTCCATTTTGTTCACTTTGCTCACTTTGTCCAGTTTGTCGAGTTTATCTACTTTGTTCACTTTGCTCATTTCGTCCAATTTGTCTAGTTTATTAAGTTTGTTTAGATGGTACAGTTTGACCAGTTTGACATGTTTATCTAATTTGTCCATATCATCTAGTTCGTCCCGATGGTCAAGCTTGTCCACTTTGTCGAGTTGGTCAAATTTAGCCAGTTTGTACAAGATGTTCAGTTTGTTCAACTTTTGCAGTTCGATTTGTTTATCCACTTTGTCTACTTTATCATGTTTGTTCACTTTGTCCAAAATGTCCAGTTTGTCTACTTTGTCCATATGGTCCAGTTTGACGAGTTTGTCTAGTTCGTCCTATTTGTCTAGTTTGTCCAATTCGTCCTATTCTTCAGTTTGTCAAGTTAGTCCACTTTTTCCAATTTGCCCACTTTCTACTGTTTGTCCACTTTGTCATGTTTGTCTACTCTTTCCAATTCATCTAGTTTGTCCACTTTGTCCAGTTCGTCCAGTTTGTCTACTTTGTCAAGTTTGTCCAGTTTGATGAATTTGTCCAATTTGCCTAGTTTATCTGATTTGTCTAGTTCGTCCAGTTTGTCCAATTCGTCGTATTCGTCCAATTTGTCAATTTAGCCTACTTTTTCCAATTTACCCACTTTCTACAGTTTATCCACTTTGTCCAGTTCGTCAAATTTGTACAATTTGTCCACTTTCTTCAGTTCATCCACTTTGTCCCGTTTGTCCACATTAACAAATTTGTCCACTTTTTCCAATTCGTTCAGTTGGTCCAATTTGTACAGTTTGTCCACTTTGACCTGTTCGTACAATTTAACTAGTTTTTCTAGTTTGTCCACTTTGTTCAGTAGGGCCAGTTTGTCATGTTCGCCCATTTTGTGTACTTTTTGTCCATCACATTGTACAATTCGTCCACTTTGTCCTCTTTTCCAATTCGTTCAGTTTGTCCACATTGTCATATTCGTCAACTTTGTCCAGTTTGTCCACTTCTTCTATTTCGTCCAGTTTGTCCACTTCTTCCAATTCGTCCAGTTTGTCCACTTTGTTCACTTTATCCAGTTTAACCAATTTGTCAAGTTTGTCTAGATGGTTCAATTTGTCCAATTTGTCCAGTTTGACCAGTTTACTAATTTGTCCAATTCGTTTAGTTTGTCCAATTGGTCAAGTTTTTCTACTTTGCCGAGTTGGTCCAATTTTGCCAATTTGTTCAGTTTGTCCACTTCGTCCAGTTTACTCAATTTGGCAAACTGGACCAACTAGACAAACTAGACAAACTGACAAAGTGAACAAAGTGGACAAACTGGACCAACTAGACAAACTAGACAAACTGACAAAGTGAACAAAGTGGACAAACTGGACGAACAGGACAAAGTGGAAAAACTACTCAATCTGAACGAACAGGACAAACTGGACCAACAGAACAAAGTTGCCAAATTGAGTAAACTACTTAAACTGGACAAACTGGACGAAGTGGACAAACTGAACAAATTGGCAAAATTGGACCAACTCGGCAAAGTAGAAAAACTTGACCAATTAGACAAACTAAACGAATTGGACAAATTAGTGAACTGGTCAAACTGGGCAAATTGGACAAATTGAACCATCTAGACAAACTTGACAAATTGGATAAACTGGACAAAGTGAACAAAGTGGACGAACTAGAAGAAGTGGACAAACTGGACGAAATAGAAGAAGTGGACAAACATGACAAAGTTGACGAATTTGACAATGTGGACAAACTGAACGAATTGGAAAAGAGGACAAAGTGTTCGAATTGTACAATGTGACGGACAAAAAGTACACAAAATGGGCGAACATGACAAACTGGCCCTACTGAACAAAGTGGACAAACTAGAAAAACTAGTTAAATTGTACGAACAGGTCAAAGTGGACAAACTAGAAAAACTAGTTAAATTGTACGAACAGGTCAAAGTGGACAAACTGTACAAATTGGACAAAGTGGACCAACTGAACGAATAGGAAAAAGTGGACAAATTTGTTAATGTGGACAAACAGGACAAAGTGGATGAACTGAACAAAGTGGACAAACTGTACAAATTTGACGAACTGGACAAAGTGGACAAACTATAGAAAGTGGGTAAATTGGAAAAAGTGGACTAAATTGACAAACTGGACGAATACGACGAATTGGACAAAGTGGACAAACTGGACAAATCAAATAAACTGGGTAAATTGGACAAATTCATCAAACTGGACAAACTAGACAAAGTAGACAAAGTGGACGAACTGGACAAAGTGGACAAACTAGATGAATTGGAAAGAGTAGACAAACATGACAAAGTGGACAAACTGTAGAAAGTGGGCAAATTGGAAAAAGTGGACTAACTTGACAAATTGAAGAATAGGACGAATTGGACAAACTAGACAAACAGGACGACCTGGACAAACTCGTCAAACTGGACCATATGGACAAAGTAGACAAACTGAACATTGTGGACAAAGTGAACAAACATGATAAAGTAGACAAAGTGGATAAGCAAATCGAACTGCAAAAGTTGAACAAAGTGAACAAACTGGACATCGTGTATAAACAGGACAAACTGCACAAACTGGCTAAATTTGACCAACTCGACAAAGTGGACAAGCTTGACCATCAGGACGAACTAGACAATTTGGACAAATTAGATAAACATGTCAAACTGGTCAAACTGTACCTTCTAAACAAACTTAATAAACTAGACAAACTGGACGAAATGAGCAAAGTGAACAAAGTAGATAAACTCGACAAACTGGACAAAGTGAGCAAAGTGAACAAAATGGACAACGTAGACAAACTGGACGAACTAGACGATTTGGACAAATTGGATAAACTGATGAAACTGGACAAATTCGATAAACTAGACAATGTAGACAAACTTGACAAAGTAGACAAACTAGACAAAGTGAACAAAGTAGGCAAACTGGACTAAATGAGCAAAGAGAACAAAGTAGACAAACTGGACAAAGTGAGCAAAGTGGATAAATTTGTCAAACAGGACAAACATGACAAAGTGGACAAATTGAACGAATTGGAAAAAGTGGACAAATTTGTCAAAGTGGAAAAACTAGTCAAGTTGGACAAAAAGGACAAACTGGACCAACTGAACAAAGTGGACAAACAGGACTGGACAAATTAGATAAACTGGACAAACTGAACAAAGTGGACAATTGGGAAAACTAGTCCAGTTGGATGAATAGGACAAACTGGACCAACTGAAAAAAGTGGACAAACTAGACTGGCCAAATTAGATAAACTGGACAAACTGGACAAAGTGAACAAAGTGGACAAACTAGACAAACTAGACAAAGTGAACAAAGTGGACAAACTAGACAGACTGGACAAAGTGAGCAAAGTGGACAAAGTTGACAAACTGAACGAACTCAAATTTGTCAAACTGGACAAACAGGACAAAGTGGACGAACAGTACAAAGTGGACAAGCTGGATAAACAGGACAAAGTGGACAACTGGGAAAACTAGTCAAGTTGGATGAACAGGACAAACTGGACCAACTGAAAAAATTGGACCAACTAGACTGGCCAAATTAGATAAACTGGACAAACTGGACAAAGTAGACAAACTAGACAGACTAGACAAAGTGAACAAAGTAGACAAACTAGACAGACTGGACAAAGTGAACAAAGTGGACAAACTAGACAGACTAGACAAATTAGAGATAAAGTGGACTAAATGGGCAAATTGTACAAATAGGATGAACTGGACAAATTAGAGATAAAGTGGACTAAGTGGAGAAACTGGAGAAATAGGACGAACTGGACAAATTAGAAAAACTGGACAAACTGGAAAAATTGGACAAATTGGATAAATTAGATAAATTGGACAAACTGGACGAACTGTACAAAATTCACAAACTAGACAAAGTCAACATAGTAAACAAACTAGACAAAGTTGACGAACAGGACAAAGTGGACAAATTGAACTAATTAGAAAAAGTGGACGGTTCATACAAAGTGGATAAATTGGAAAAACTAGTCGAGCTGGACGAACATGACAAACTGGACCAACTGAACAAAGTGGACAAACTAGTCTGGACAAATTAGATAAACTAGACGAAGTGGACAAATTGGACCAACTGGAAAAAGTTGACAAAAATAATGAACTGGACAAAGTGCACAAACTGGACAAACTGGACAAAGTGGACAAATTGAACGAACAGGACAAACTGGACCAACTGAACAAAGTTGCTAAACTGGAAATACTAGTTAAACTGGATGAACAGGACAGACTGGATAAATAGTACAAATTGGAAAAAGTGGACAAACTGGGTAAAGTAGACGAAGTTGACAAACAAAACAAACTGTACTAACTGAACAAACTGCACAAATTGGCTAAATTGGACCAACTTGACAAAGTAGACAAATTTGACCAACTGGACAAACTATACGAATTGGACAAATTAGATAAACTGGTCAAACTGGACAAACAAAACAAAGTGAGAAAAGTGAACAAAGTGCTGGACAAAGTGGACGAACTTGACAAAGTGGACAAACTCGATGAAATGGAAAAAATGGACAAACAAGAACACTTTGAAGAACTGTAGAAAATGGGCTAACTGGAAAAAGTGGATAAAGTGGACTAATTGGAAAAGCATGATGAGTTGGGCGAATTGGACAAACAGGACAAATTTGATAAATTGGTCAAACTGGACAAAATAGACAAACATGGACAAACTGGACAAAGTGAACAAAGTAGACAAATGAGAATAAATGGACGAACATGACAAAGTGGACAAATTGAACGAATTGGAAAAAGTGGACAAATTTGTCAAATTGGATAAACAGGACAAAGTGGACGAACAGTACAAAGTGGACAAGCTGGATAAACAGGACAAAGTGGACAACTGGGAAAACTAGTCAAGTTGGATGAACAGGACAAACTGGACAAACTGGACAAAGTGGACAAACTAGACAGACTAGACAAAGTGAACAAAGTGGACAAACTAGACAGACAGGACAAAGTGAGCAAAGTGGACAACGTTTCTTTTTCTTTTCCTTTGTCTTTTCCTGAAGAATACCAAAACTTTCCACCACGAAGATAATCTGTAACTGAGCCATCAGGATTAACATGAGAGTCAGGGTCCCAACGAGGATGGAGATCTTCAAGGGGCACAATTTCATCATCAAGATTTTCTTCTGGATCATGATTACTATCCCAATCATGATCACCAATTTTTTTCTTTGGAAGATATTCTTCTAAAATTTGCTTGATCTTTTCTTCAAAATTGACGGAGTCAACAAACATGTCCATAGGCTCACGAGAATTTTCTCGAGTAATTTCTTTGGCAATCTTTTTGGCCAAGAGATCAGCCATGAGCATTTCATTTTCAAAAGGCTTTTCTTTAGGAAGAGGAATTTCTTCTTTAACAGGAGGAGAGATTTGATTCAGAATTCTCTCATAAGTATCGTTTTCAATTTTTGACCACAATTTTTGGTAAAAAAGTCTGGTACAAAGACGGAAGATCGAAAAAGTTCTTTTTTACTTCAAACTTCCATTGGAAAATGTTGGAATATGGAACTTTGCAAAGAAGCGAAGAACATTAAATGCTTCACAGGGAACTTTTTCTTCTACTTCACAGAACTTAATAAATAAATAACGAAAATTATCAGGAAGGATTTTCTGAGAAGCACCAAAATATGACCCACCAAGTAAAGAGAAACCATGAAGGAAGATTGCGGTGGATAGGCATGACATCAGGACTTTCTTCTTTGAATCTGATGAATCAGGAATGATTATACTGGCGATTTTGCCACATCAAAGCAAATTTCCAGGCATCAATATAGTCCCAATAAATAAAGAACTCAGTCGAATTGTATAATCGGACTGATTTTGTCATGTACAAGGGACCATCCCAATCTTCTTCAGTAAGGATTTTGAGAATAGTGAACTTTGAGTAAGTGATGATACCATTTGCATTCTTATTATGGAAGATGAGGACACTTTTCGTCTCATGCAAAACATTGAGATACCAATCTCTGGTTTTTCTTTTATCAAGGGAATAATAATGAAGCCTCTTTCCAAAGAGAAAATAAACATTATCTTCAACAGATCTTTCTTCCATAAGAAAATCTGAAGTAACAAGAATTCTGTTACCGGTGTTAAGATATAATTCTGATTGACTTGGGTCTTTTGTTGGAGTAAAACCCTTTTGGCTTTCTTCTTGATCTGCCAATTTCTCTTTCCCTTTTTTCTTCATGAATGGGGGAATAGCTACTTGCCATTTTGTCGTCCCTGAAGAAATTCTCTAGTAAAAAAGTCAGCGAGAGAGTTAGAATTTCCATTAATAAATTCAATTTTAAATTAAAAATTTGATAAAATGGCTTGCCATCTAGCAAATATTTGCTTAGAGACAAGATTTTTGACATCTTTTTCGAGAATTATTATCTCGTATTTAAATCTGTGTTAAAAAAAAATTGATTTAGATGAATTAAATCTATTATCCAGGATCTGAAGCTTTTTAGCCAAGTTGATCTACCCAATTCTCTTTAGAGTTTTTATTTTTCTTCTTATTCTCCACTTCTGTATCTCGTTTATCTTCTTAAGAGTGTGGTCGCGTTGTAAGTCCCGCTTCAGGCTGTAATCATGCGTTAAGGACAGTAAATCGTTGACAGAACTCTTCTTGTTTCTTACGAGCTACAAAAGATGGAAAATTCTAAGGGAAAGACAAAACTTTTTAAGAATTGGTTTAAATCATTTCAGTATCCTTCTAATAGATCTAATTCGTCTTCTTCATCCTACCAGTCTGCTTTTACCAGTTTTACCCATAATAGCTTAGAAAAAGAAAATTCAGAAAAAAACAAAAAATTCAGAAGAAATGATATATGAAAATTTTGACCAAGCAATATCCAACTGGAAGTTACCAGCATTGCCTGTAACAGAAATATATAGCAATAGCACATTTGAAGAACAAAATGATTACCACATAAAAACTGTTGAAAAAATTGTTTCTCTCTCTGGAGGTAAACAGACAATTAAAGTTCTTAATAGAAAAATTATTGAACAAATCAGAACCAAATACAACTACCTGCACATAGGATTAATTCAGGTAGGAATCAAATCATTGTTTTGATTAGGATTAAATGTTTCAGTGTATGCTTATGTGAGAGATCAGAGACATGGTGAATTTGATGATTCTCTTTATGCTATGATTAAATCAAGTCTCTGCCATGGACCTGTTTATTTTAACTGCTTTCCTAATATCACAATTGATGCTCATGATGATGATATTCTTCATTGTGCAACTATTGGATTTCAAAGTAAAGGATTAAAAATGAGTCCAAGAAGTAAACTTTTTTGCTATAGTTTATCGTGTGTTCTACAAATCCATGATCTCTGTCTTTCCCATGATAGCCTATAGAGATAAGGTTGATAAAGAAAAAACTACAGTTCTCATGGAGACAAACTTTAAGAATAATGTGTTTATCCCAAAAGTCATCAGTTAGGAAGAAGTTGTTCTCCCAGGAAATTGGCAAATAGAAGATGTCACCCCAAGAGTAAATGAAATAACAGTTCCATTGAAAGAGGTGGTTATCATCAGAAAGATACTTCTTTGAGTATTTCCTCTGACTTGACAGGCATTATAGTATATTAACATACTGTGAACCATTTGGACAATTTGATATTCTGTTTAATCCATCTAAGTTCCACTTATATAAAGAATTTCCTGAGTAGGTTAATTCTGAGGTGTAACTGTATGGAGCTTCTTCGAGTTGTAGATCAACAGGGGTTGGTTTAGGATAATAATTCTTTGTCTCTGGCAATTTTACCTGAGGATTCCATTTCTTTAGACGATTTATTAATAAATCCTCTGAAACAGAGACTCTTAGGATGCTGAATCCTTTTCCTCCCATATTGAGGCTTTCCATCCTATTGGATAATTCTTTTTGCATTTCGTCTGTCAGTGTGAATGATCCTTCTTGCAGAATAATCCCTTTAGGTAATTGTCTGGGAACATATACTGCATTGGCAGAACTTTCTTCTAATTTTTCTTCTTTATGTTTATTGAAGGGCTTTAATTTGATTGTTCTTTCTATTCGATCTGTTTGTTCTCCAATGGTTAATAGACATAGATTGGTATAATTGTTTTGTTCAATTATATCTCTAATACCTATACCTATGTCTTTAGCATTTGGGTCTGGTTTTGATTCATAAATAGATGCATTTTTTACAGGCACTGCATAATTCTTGGTTTCTGTATTAGGGACAAAATATCAAGTTTCTTCCAAGGTGGGTGAGATTGATCAACTTCTTTTTCTTCAGTGTCTTTCCAGGTTCTTGTTGTCTTTCCTATAACTCTTATTTGTTCTAGGCTTTGAGTTTCTTTTTCTTTGATTTTCCCGTTTCTAAAATATTCCATAAACCAATCAAAGAAAGGTATAATTCTTTCTTCTTCCTCCATTTGAAAATACCATAATTCTCTCATCTTATCTTTTTCTTTTGTGTTAAACTTTTTAAAGAACCAATCTTTTAAAGGATGATTTTTCAAATTTTCTCTAAGATATGGTTTATCAATTTCAAATTTTTTGACAGGTATTTCTTCTGGCTTTTGAATGCTAACCATTCTTATGGCTCCTTGGAGAAAATCACTTTCACTTGGATTATAGGTTTTCGCTGATGAGGATCTTTTGTAGATAGGGTGTTCAATTCCACTTTCTTTGTTTCTAAAAACTTTTTGATCCATTTCTTCCTTTTCACTACTCCTTTGGTCATCATCTATTTCTTCTAATTTAAAACTTTTTCTTCCTTCCGTATAAACGGCAAAACTTCTCCTAGCTTTTTCCATTTTTCTCCTAAAATTGACTTCAGCATTACCTTTGATCTCTCACATAAGCACACACTGAAACATTTAATCCTAATCGAAGCAGTGGTTTGATTCCTACCTGAATTAATCCTATGTGCAGGTAGTTGTATTTGGTTCTGATTTGTTCAATAATTCTTCTATCAAGAACTTAACTGTCTGTTTTTCTCCAGAGAGAGAAACAGTCGGTAAACTTTTGATACCAAAGAAATTCTCCTAAATTTCTACATCTCAAGCGATGTAATTGCTATCTATTTTTCTCCTTAATTAGAGCAATTTCTCCAGTGAATTCATTTAGGATGCATAGAAGCAAGACACTAACACAATCAGATTGAGTTTCCCAATTATTAGGTACTTGACTAGTACCTGCTTCAAGCTTAAACATTAGGGTCAACAAATTTCCTGTGGTTTTGTCTCTATAAAGGATTCTTCCAAATTCATCCATTTTGACGGCATTTTCTATTTCAAGTCTTTGAGCTCCAGTTAATCCATAATTCCACCATCCTTTTAATATTCCATTGAAAGAGGAGGTTATCATCAGAAGGATAATTCTTGGAGTATTTCCTCTGACTTCACAAGCATTACAGTATATTAACATACTGTGAACCATTTGGATGATTTGATATTCTGTTAATCCATCTAAGTTCCATTCATATAAAAAATTTCCTGAATAGGTTAATTCTGAGGTGTAACTGTATGGAGCCTCTTCGAGTTGTAGATCAACAGGGGTAAGACGAATAGTATCTCCTAAGCAGAGCAAGACGAATAGACATATTCTAGCAAAAGATGCAACATGATTAGATAACAACAAGCATATAACATCGAACTTATAAAACTTAATTACTTACAGAAGATTGTACAGGACTTCAAACTCTAGCACACTCAAACTTCACACTCACACTCACATTTATATTTTTTTTTTATATTTTTTTGAGTGATGATCACCAAAGGAAATCCCCAACTCCTTATATAAATGGGGCATACAAGAGAACACACACTTATCCGACCATAAGGATGACAACACACCAAGAAAAACAGTAAAAGGTTGGCTACCGACACCAGCCTCCAAACTAACTTTACAAAAGGAGATTCCCACTTTGGGCCAAGGTACAATAGATGGAGTTCATTTTGTTAAGTGGAATGCATCTTTTGATAGGAACTTGACATGTGGCAGCATCTTTATCTTCTTTTGATGTCATCATGACATGAGGCAGCAGACCCTCACCAACAAGGATAACTTTATCTATTTTTTCAACCAAATGAGATGGACAACGACACCATTGGATATCAACTTTAGACAAGGATGGGACATTTACCAAATCAAGCAACTTTTCTTCTAAGCAATTTAAAGCATTTACTTGAATAATGACCCTTTTTCCCGCAATTATAACAAGTCGGAACATTTTCTTTTATGTATTTCTTTTTGAAATATTTTCTAGATTTTCTTTTGAATGGACTGAACTCATAGGATTTTCTTTGTTTTTTATATCTTCCGGGTTTATATTTTCTTACCATTTTGTTTCTTCTATCCAGACTAAATCTAGAATGCGAAGGTTTTCTCTTTGATTCAGGTGTTTGATCTAAACCAAACTGGAAACAAAAATCTCCTAATTCTTTATCTCTAAATATTTTCTCATTTTTTCAGCTTGTTTATTGATCTTTAAATCAGTGCAAAGATTCATGCCACAAACTGGACGAAGTGGACAAACTGTACAAATTGGACAAAGTGGACCAACTGAACGAATTGGAAAAAGTGGACAAATTTGTTAATGTGGACAAACAGGACAAAGTGGATGAACTGAACAAAGTCGACAAACTGTACAAATTTGACGAACTGGACAAAGTGGACAAACTATAGAAAGTGGGTAAATTGGAAAAAGTGGACTAAATTGACAAACTGGACGAATACGACGAATTGGACAAACTGGACGAACTGGACAAATCAAATAAACTGGGCAAATTAGACAAATTCATCAAACTGGTCAAACTTGACAAAGTAGACAAACTGGACAAAGTGGACAAACTAGATGAATCGGAAAGAGTAGACAAACATGACAAAGTGGACAAACTGTAGAAAGTGGGCAAATTGGAAAAAGTGGACTAACTTGACAAACTGAAGAATAGGACGAATTGGACAAACAAGACAAACAGGACGAACTGGACAAACTCGTCAAACTGGACCATATGGACAAATTAGACAAACTGGACATTGTGGACAAAGTGAACAAATATGAACGAACTGGACAAATCAGATAAACTGGGCAAATTGGACAAATTCATCAAACTGGACAAACTTGACAAAGTAGACAAACTGGACGAACTGGACAAACTAGATGAATTGGAAAGAGTAGACAAACATGACAAAGTGGACAAACTGTAGAAAGTGGGCAAATTGGAAAAAGTGGACTAACTTGACAAACTAAAGAATAGGACAAATTGGACAAACTAGACAAACAGGACGAACTGGACAAACTGGACCATATGGACAAAGTAGACAAACTGGACATTGTGGACATGATAAAGTAGACAAAGTGGATAAACAAATCGAACTGCAAAAGTTGAACAAAGTGAACAAACGGGACATCTTGTACAAACTGGACAAACTGCACAAACTGGCTAAATTTGACCAACTCGACAAAGTGGACAAGCTTGATCATCGGGACGAACTAGACGATTTGGACAAATTAGATAAACATGTCAAACTGGTCAAACTGTACCATCTAAACAAGCTTAATAAACTAGACAAACTGGATGAAATGAGCAAAGTGAGCAAAGTAGATAAACTCGACAAACTGGACAAAGTGAGCAAAGTGAACAAAATGGACAAAGTAGACAAACTGGATGAAATGAGCAAAGTGAGCAAAGTAGATAAACTCGACAAACTGGACAAAGTGAGCAAAGTGAACAAAATGGACAAAGTAGACAAACTGGACCAACTGGACGAACTAGACGATTTGGACAAATTGGATAAACTGATGAAACTAGACAAATTCGATAAACTAGACAATGTAGACAAACTTGACAAAATAGACATACTGGACAAAGTGAACAAAGTAGACAAACTGGACAAAGTGAACAAAGTAGGCAAACTGGACAAAATGAGTAAAGAGAACAAAGTAGACAAACTGGACAAAGTGAGCAAAGTGGATAAATTTCTCAAACAGGACAATCATGACAAAGTGGACAAATTAAACGAATTGGAAAAAGTGGACAAATTTGTCAAAGTGGAAAAACTAGTCAAGTTCGACAAAAAGGAAAAACTGGACCAACTGAACAAAGTGGACAAACAGGACTCGACAAATTAGATAAACTGGACAAACTTGACCAACTAGACAAACTAGACAAACTGGACAAAGTGAACAAAGTGGACAAACTAGACGAATAGGACAAAGTGGACGAACTATACAAAGTGGAAAAACTACTCAATCTGAACGAACAGGACAAACTGGACCAACAGAACAAAGTTGCCAAATTGAGTAAACTACTTAAACTGAACAAATTGGCAAAATTGGACCAACTCGGCAAAGTAGAAAAACTTGACCAATTGGACAAACTAAACGAATTGGACAAATTAGTAAACTGGTCAAACTGGTCAAATTGGACAAATTGAACAATCTAGACAAACTTGACAAATTGGATAAAGTGGACAAAGTGAACAGAGTGGACGAACTGGAAGAAGTGGACAAACTGGACGAAATAGAAGAAGTGGACAAACATGACATAGTTGACGAATATGACAATGTGGACAAACTGAACGAATTGGAAAAGAGGACAAAGTGGACGAATTGTACAATGTGATGGACAAAAAGTACACAAAATGGGCGAACATGACAAACTGGCCCTACTGAACAAAGTGGACAAACTAGAAAAACTAGTTAAATTGTACGAACAGGTCAAAGTGGACAAACTGTACAAATTGGACAAAGTGGACCAATTGAACGAATTGGAAAAAGTGGATAAATTTGTTAATGTGGACAAACAGGACAAAGTGGATGAACTGAACAAAGTCGACAAACTGTACAAATTTGACGAACTGGACAAAGTGGACAAACTGTAGAAAGTGGTTAATTGGAAAGTGGAGTAAATTGGCAAACTGGACGAATACGACGAATTGGACAAACTGGACGAACTGGACAAATCAGATAAACTGGGCAAATTGGACAAATTCATCAAACTGGACAAACTTGACAAAGTAGACAAACTGGACGAACTGGACAAAGTGGACAAACTAGATGAATTGGAAAGAGTAGACAAACATGACAAAGTGGACAAACTGTAGAAAGTGGGCAAATTGGAAAAAGTGGACTAACTTGACAAACTGAAGAATAGGATGAATTGGACAAACAAGACAAACAGGACAAACTGGACAAACTCGTCAAATTGGACCATATGGACAAAGTAGACAAACTCGACATTGTGGACAAAGTGAACAAACATGAACGAATTGGACAAATCAGATAAACGGGGCAAATTGGACAAATTCATCAAACTGGATGAACTTGACAAAGTAGACAAACTGATCGAACTGGACAAACTAGATGAATTGGAAAGAGTAGACAAACATGACAAAGTGGACAAACTGTAGAAAGTGGGCAAATTGGAAAAAGTGGACTACTTGACAAACTGAAGAATATGACGAATTGGACAAACTAGGCAAACAGGACGAACTGGACAAATTCCGAACTAAATCAAAACTAAATGCTATGGCCTTCTGAGATGCCTCCTTGTTCTATTAGGAGAGAAGAATTATTGCGTGATCTAAGAAGACGTGAAAACCAGCTTAGAAGATTAGAAAATGTATCAGACAAATTGATGAAAATATAGCTGTAGGAGGATATCTTGTTGTACGTGTTCAAGTTATTAGAAGATCTATGTTAATACGCTTGTGTAATCAGATAAGAGAATATTGTAATAGACTGAATGAAGAATTAGAATTATTATCTCGTATTTAAATTTGTGTTAAAAAAAAAAAAGGGGATTTAGATGAATTAAAATCTATTATCCAGGATCTGAGGCTTTTTAGCCAGGTTGATCTATCCAATTCTCTTTCGAGTTTTTTATTTTCCTTCTTATTCTCCACTTCTGTGCCTCGTTCATCTTCTTAAGAGTGTGGTCGCGTTGTAAGTCCCGCTTCAGGCCGTGATCAGGCGTTAAGGGCAGTAAATCGTTGACAAAACTCTTCATATTTCTTACGAGCTACAAAAGATGGAAAATTCTAAGGGAAAAACAAAACTTTTTAAGAATTGGTTTAAATCATTTCAGTATCCTTCTAATAGATGTAATTCGTCTTTTTCATCCTACTAGTCTGCTTTAACCAGTTTTACTCGTAATAGCTTAGAAAAAGAAAATTAAAAAAAAACAAAAAATTCAGAAGAAATGATATATGAAAATTTTGACCAAGCAATATCCAATTGGAAGTTGCCAGCCTTGCCTGTAACAGAAATATATAGCAATGACACATTTGAAGAGCAAAATGATTACCACATAAAAACTGTTGAAAAAACTGTTTCTCTCCCTAGAGGAAAACAGACAATTAAAGTTCTTGATAGAAGAATTATTGAACAAATCAGAACCAAATACAACTACCTGCACATAGGATTAATTCAGGTAGGAATCAAACCACTGTTTCGATTAGGATTAAACGTTTCAGTGTGTGCTTATGTGAGAGATCAAAGACATGATGAGTTTGATGATTCTCTTTATGCTATGATTAAATCAAGTCTCTGCCATGGACCTGTTTATTTTAACTACTTTCCTAATATCACAATTGATGCTCATGATGATGATATTCTTCATTGTGCAACTATTGGATTTCAAGTAAAGGATTAAAAATGAGTCAAAGAAGTAAACCTTTTGCTATAGTTTATCGTGTGTTCTACAAATCCATGATCTCTGTCTTTCCCATGATAGCCTATAGAGATAAGGTTGATAAAGAAAAAACTACAGTTCTCATGGAGACAAACTTTAACATTAATGTGTTTATCCCAAAAGTCATCAGCTGGGAAGAAGTTGTTCTCCCAGGAAATTGGCAAATAGAAGATGTCACCCCAAGAGTAAATGAAATAACAGATGATTTACAAAGTATAATCAAATTACCAAATGGTAATGTTGAAGTCAATGTTAGGAGAAAAATGGAAAAAGCTAGGAGAAGTTTTGCCGATTATACGGAAGGAAGAAAAAGTTTTAAATTAGAAGAAATAGATGACGACCAAAAGAGTAGTGAAAAGGAAGAAATGGATCAAAAAGTTTTTAGAAACAAAGAAAGTGGAATTGAACACCCTATCTACAAAAGATCCTCATCAGCGAAAACCTATAATCCAAGTGAAAGTGATTTTCTCCAAGGAGCCATAAGAATGGTTAGCATTCAAAAGCCAGAAGAAATACCTGTAAAAAAATTTGAAATTGACAAACATATCTTAGAGAAAATTTGAAAAATCATCCTTTAAAAGATTGGTTCTTTAAAAAGTTTAACAAAGAAGAAAAAGATAAGATGAGAGAATTATGGTATTTTCAAATGAAGGAAGAAGAAAGAAATATACCTTTCTTTGATTGGTTTATGGAATATTTTAGAAAAGGGAAAATCAAAGAAAAAGAAACTCAAAGCCCAGAACAAATAAAAGTTATAGGAAAAACAACAAGAACTTGGAAAGACACTGAAGGATAAGAAGTTGATAAATCTCACCCACCTTGGAAGAAACTTGATATTTCTGTCCCTAATAAAGAAACCAAGAATTATGCAGTGCCTGTAAAAAATGCATCTATTTATGAATCAAAACCAGACCCAAATGCTAAAGACATAGGTATAGGTATTGGAGATATAATTGAACAAAACAATTATACTAATCTATGTCTATTAACCATTGGAGAACAAACAGATCGAATAGAAAGAACAATCAAATTAAAGCCCTTCAATAAACATAAAGAAGAAAAATTAGAGGAAAGCTCTGCCAATGCAGTATATGTTCCCAGACAATTACCTAAAGGGATTATTCTGTAAGAAGGACCATTAACAATGACAGACGAAATGCAAAAAGAATTATCCAATAGGATGGAAAGCCTCAATATGGGAGGAAAAGGATTCAGCATCCTAAGAGTCTCTGTTTCAGAAGATTTATTAATAAATCGTCTAAAGAAATGGAATCCTCAGGTAAAATTGCCAGAGACAAAGAATTATTATCGTAGACCAACCCCTGTTGATCTACAACTCGAAGAAGCTCCTTACAGTTACACCTCAGAATTAACCTACTCAGGAAATTCTTTATATAAGTGGAACTTAGATGGATTAACAGAATATCAAATTGTCCAAATGGTTCACAGTATGTTAATATACTATAATGCCTGTCAAGTCAGAGGAAATACTCCAAGAAGTATCTTTCTGATGATAACCACCTCTTTCAATGGAACTGTTATTTCATTTACTCTTGGGGTGACATCTTCTATTTGCCAATTTCCTGGGAGAACAACTTCTTCCTAGCTGATGACTTTTGGGATAAACACATTATTCTTAAAGTTTGTCTCCATGAGAACTGTAGTTTTTTCTTTATCAACCTTATCTCTATAGGCTATCATAGGAAAGACAGAGATCATGGATTTGTAGAACACACGATAAACTATAGCAAAAGGTTTACTTCTTTGACTCATTTTTAATCCTTTACTTTGAAATCCAATAGTTGCACAATGAAGAATATCATCATCATGAGCATCAATTGTGATATTAGGAAAGTAGTTAAAATAAACAGGTCCATGGCAGAGACTTGATTTAATCATAGCATAAAGAGAATCATCAAATTCATCATGTCTCTGATCTCTCACATAAGCATACACTGAAACATTTAATCCTGATCGAAACAGTAATTTGATTCCTACCTGAATTAATCCTATGTGCAGGTAGTTGTATTTGGTTCTGATTTGTTCAGTAATTTTTCTATTAAGAACTTTAATTGTCTATTTACCTCTAGAGAGAGAAACAGTTTTTTCAACAGTTTTTATGTGGTAATCATTTTGTTCTTCAAATGTGCTATTGCTACATATTTCTGTTACAGGCAACGCTGGTAACTTCCAGTTGGATATTGCTTGGTCAAAATTTTCATATATCATTTCTTCTGAATTTTTTGTTTTTTCTGAATTTTCTTTTTCTAAGCTATTATGGGTAAAACTGGTAAAAGCAGACTGGTAGGATGAAGAAGACGAATTAGATCTATTAGAAGGATACTGAAATGATTTAAACCAATTCTTAAAAAGTTTTGTCTTTCCCTTAGAATTTTCCATCTTTTGTAGCTCGTAAGAAACAAGAAGAGTTCTGTCAACGATTTACAGCCCTTGACGCCTGATCACAGCCTGAAGCGGGACTTACAACGCGACCACACTCTTAAGAAGATAAACGAGATAAAGAAGTGGAGAATAAGAAGAAAAATAAAAACTCTAAAGAGAATTGGGTAGATCAACTTGGCTAAAAAGCTTCAGATCCTGGATAATAGATTTAATTCATCTAAATCCTTTTTTTTTTTTAACACAGATTTAAGTACGAGATAATAATTCTAATTCTTTATATGAATGGAACTTAGATAGATTAACAGAATATCAAATCATCCAAATGGTTCACAGTATGTTAATATACTGTAATGCTTGTGAAGTCAGAGGAAATACTCTAAGGAATATCTTTCTGATAATAACCACCTCTTTCAATGGAATATTAAGAGGATGGTGGAATTATGGATTAACTGGAGCTCAAAGACTTGAAATAGAAAATGCTGTCGAAATGGATGAATTTGGAAGAATCCTTTATAGAGACAAAACCACAGGAAATTTAGTTGATCCAAATATTAAGCTTGAAGTAGGTACTAGTCAAGTCCCTGATAATTGGGAAACTCAATCTGATTGTTTTAGTGTCTTGCTTCTATGCATCCTCAATGAATTTACTGGAGGAATTGCTCTAATTAAGGAGAAAAATAGACAGCAATTACATCGCTTGAGATGTAGAAATTTAGGAGAATTTCGTTGGTATAGAGATGTATTCTTATCAAAAGTTTACCAACTCAATGATTGTAATTCTGATATTTGGAAAAAAAGATTTATTTTAGGATTACCACCCTTATTTGCTGAAAATGTGCGTAATTCCTTGAGAGAAGAATGCATGGTACTATTAATTATAGTTGCTGACTTTCGGAGGAATTATACAGAGAATTAATAAAGTTGGCATGAATCCTTGTACTGATTTAAAGATCAGTAAACAAGCTGAAAAAATGAGAAAATATTCTGGAGATAAAGAATTAGGAGATTTTTGTTTCCAGTTTGGTTTAGATCAAACACCTGAATCAAAGAGAAAACCTTCGCGTACTAGATTTACTCCGGATAGAAGAAACAAAATGATAAGAAAATATAAACCTGGAAGATATAAAAAACAGAGAAAATCCGATGAGTTCAGTCCATTCAAAAGAAAATCTAGAAAATATTTCAAAAAGAAATACATAAAAGAAAATGTTCCGACTTGTTATAATTGCGGGAAAAAGGGTCATTATACAAGTAAATGCTTTAAAAAAGAAAATTCCTCTAAAAAGAAACTTAGAAAAATCAATACCAAAATTGATGATGAAAATACTGAAAAGGAACGAACTGATTCAAGTTCCTCAGAAGAAGAAGAAGAATATGAATCTGATTCATCAACTCAAATTGAAGAAGATAGTCCTCAGATTCAACTCATCAAACAATTCCAATCATGTACATGTCATTCAGATGATAAGAATCTGAAGGAGAATGGTCGATACCATCTGATGAAGATCTTGGTATCCACATTCGTGTCCTCACTGCCCCTCAAAAATTACTTCTAGAAATGGTTGATAACATACTCGATCCAGAGAAAAAAGTTCAATTTTTAAATCAAATTTCAAAATTGGGGGGAGGAGAAGAAGGAGAAAGTTCACTACCAAAAATTTCCTTTGAAGAAAATGAAAATGATAATAAAACACCATATTATCCAAAAAGAATAAAAAGAGAAAGAAACATTTCACACACCAACCTATTCGATGATTGACCTTATGAATAGGACAGAAAAAATTCATACTATAAATAAACCCTTAACTCTCTCAGATTTACAAAGAGAATTAAATGATCAAAAGAGAGAACTCCGTGAATTAAAATTAGAATTAACCAAAAAACAAAATGAGCTTGATGAAAGGTTAACTTGGTTAGAAAATGATGGTGCTATTGAAAAATATGATGAAGAAAAATTTGTCCAAAGAATTAAATGAGAAATTAGCAAAATCTCTACTGGTGTAATTCCTACGAAATGTATTTACCAACAGTGGAGAGTTCAGGTAAAGATAAAAATAAAAAACTTTGAGAAGATTGTTAATGCCATAATTGACACTGGTGCAGACTTAAATGTTATCAGACTTGGAATCGTTCCTATTGAATTTACAAGTGAATCAAAACAGTTTGTTTCTGCTGCTAATGGAACAACTATTTCCAAAGAAAGAAAAATCCCAAATGTTCATGTTTGCATGAAAGGAGTCTGTGTTACTTCACCCTTTATTATTTCAGAAGATATTGTTAATGATTTACTCCTTGGATCCCCATTTATTCTTCAAATCCAACCCTTTTTTTAACAACAAAAGGAATTTCTACAAGTATCAAAGGGATTGAAGTAAATCTTGAATTTATAGATGATCCTTGTGAAACGAAAATCCAAAGGATAAATCAAGTTATTGCCACAAGGGAAAATTACATAAATGGGCTAAAAAATGAAATTAAATGTGTCCAAATGACAAAAGAATTAGAGAAAAAAGAATTTAGAACAAAATTAGAAGAATTCACCAAACAGATTAAAGAAGAATGTTGTTCTGAATTACCATCAACCTTTTGGAATAGAAAAAGACACATAGTAGGATTACCATATGTAAAGGATTTTAATGAAAATGATATTCCTACTAAAGCTCGTCCATCCCAAATGGATGCTGCTCATTTAAAGCTTTGCTAAGAAGAAATCAATGATCTTCTGAAGAAAGGATTAATTAGAAAAAGCAAATCCCCTTAGAGCTGTACGGCATTTTATGTTGAAAAGGCTGCTGAAATCGAAAGAGGAGTTCCAAGATTGGTAATCAATTATAAACCATTGAACAAAGTTCTTCAATCTATTAGGTATCCTTTGCCTAATACTCAGGATTTGCTAAACAGATTAAACAATGCCAAAATATTCTCAAAATTTGATTTAAAATCAGGATTTTGGCAGATTCAGATAAAAGAAGAAGATAGATATAAAACTGCACTCACTGTTCCAATGGGGCATTATGAATGGAATGTTATGCCTTTCGAATTGAAAAATGCTCTGTCTAAATTTCAGAATATTATGAATAATATTTTCTTGTCTTACACCCAGTTTGCTATTGTTTACATTGATGATATTCTTATCTTTTCAGAATCTGTGTTACAACATTGGAAACACTTGGGTATTATCAAAAGAGTCATAAAAGAAAATGGATTGGCTCTATCTAAAAGAAAAATGAATCTCTTTCAGCAAAAAATCAGATTCTTAGGATTTGAGATTCAAGACAGAAAAATAACTCCAACTAATAGAGTTATTCAATTTAATTTTATTTTTTAATCCATTTATATAATTTTCTCTTGTGGCAATAACCTGATTTATCCTTTGGATTTTCGTCTCACAAGGATCATCTATAAAATCAAGATTTACTTTAATCCCTTTGATATTTGTAGAAATTCCTTTTGTTGTTACAGAAAATGGTTGGATTTGAAGAATAAATGGAGATCCGAGGAGTACATCATTAACAATATCTTCTGAAATAATAAAGGGTGAAGTAACACAGACTCCTTTCATGCAAACATGAACATTTGGGATTTTTCTTTCTATGGAAATGGTCGTTCCATTAGCAGCTGAAACAAATTGGTCCTCTCATGGTCGGATGAAAGGAGAGATCTTTTGTATGCTCCATCTATATATCACAATGATAGACGAAATGCAAAAAGAATTATCCAATAGGATGGAAAGCCTCACTATGGGAGGAAAAGGATTTAGCACCCTAAGAGTCTCTGCTTAAATGATGGTGCTATTGAAAAATATGATGAAATTGTGATATATAGATGGAGCATACAAAAGATCTCTCCTCTCATCTGACCATGAGAGGACTGATGAACCAGGAATGATTATACTGGCGATTTTGCCACATCAAAGCAAATTTTCAGGCACTCTTAATATTCCATTGAAAGAGGTGGTTATCATGAGAAAGATATTCCTTGGAGTATTTCCTCTGACTTCACAAACATTACAGTATATTAACATACTATGAACCATTTGGATGATTTGATATTCTGTTAATCCATCTAAGTTCCATTCATATAAAGAATTTCCTGAATAGGTTAATTAAACCTTTTGAGAATGAAATACTCATGGCTGATCTATAAGCCAAAAAGATTGCCAAAGAAATTGCTCGAGAAAAATCTCCTGAGCCAATGGACATGTCTGTTGACTCCTTCAATTTTGAAGAAAAGATCAAGCAAATTTTAGAAGAATATCTCCCAAAGAAAAAAGTTGGTGATCATGATTGGGATAGTAATCATGATCCAGAAGAAAATCTTGATGATGAAGTTGTGCCCTTTGAAGATCTCCATCCTCGATGGGACCCTGACTCTCATGTTAATCCTGATGGCTCAGTTACAGATTATCTTCGTGGTGGAAAGTTTTTGTATCTTCAGCAAAAGACAAAGGAAAAGAAAAAGAAGTTGAAAAGGAATCTCGGTTAGCTGAATTATTCCGTAAAAATTCTGCTAAAGCAAAAGAATTGATGGAAAAGAAGATTTGAAGATTTGAAATGATTCCTGTCTATTACGATCCTGTTGTTATTGGTATCAGAGCCAGTGGACTCATCTCTTTTTGGTGGGGGATATTCCTACTAAAGCTCGTCCATCCCAAATGGATGCTGCTCATTTAAAGCTTTGCCAAGAAGAAATCAATGATCTTCTGAAGAAATGATTAATTAGAAAAAGCAAATCCCCTTAGAGCTGTACTGCATTTTATGTTGAAAAGGCCACTGAAATCGAAAGAGGAGTTCCAAGATTGGTAATCAATTATAAACCATTGAACAAAGTTCTTCAACCTATTAGGTATCCTTTGCCTAATACTCAGGATTTACTAAACAGATTAAACAATGCCAAAATATTCTCAAAATTTGATTTAAAATCAGGATTTTGGCAGATTCAGATAAGAGAAGAAGATAGATATAAAACTACATTCACTGTTCCAATGGGGCATTATGAATGGAATGTTATGCCTTTCGGATTGAAAAATGTTCCATCTGAATTTCAGAATATTATGAATAATATTTCTCGTCTTACACCCATTTTGCTATTGTTTACATTGATTATATTCTTATCTTTTCAGAATCTGTGTTAAGACATTGGAAACACTTGGGTATTTTCAAAAGAGTCATAAAAGAAAATGGATTTGCTCTATCTAAAAGAAAAATGAATCTCTTTCAGCAAAAAATCAGATTCTTAGGATTTGAGATTCAAAACAGAAAAATAACTCCAACTAATAGAGTTATTCAATTTGCTGATAAATTTCCAGATGAAATTAAGGATAAAAATATGCTACAAAGATTTCTTAGATGTCTAAATTATGTTGGATTTTTCTATCAAGATTTGGCAAAAGATAGAAAACTTCTCCAAGAAAGGCTCAAGAAAAATCCTCAGGAATGGTCTATCCATCACACTAATGGAGTAAAAAAGATTAAATAAAGAGTTAAAAATCTTCCTTGTAGATATTTATCTGACCCAGAAGCTTTCAAAATAGTTCAAACCGATGCCTCTGATGTTGGATATGGTGGAATCCTTTTACAACAAAAAGATTCAAAAGAAGAATTAAGGATTATGGAATGAAGCTCAAAAGAAATATTCAACCATCAAAAAGGAAGTTCTTGCTATAGTTATTTGTGTGACGAAATTCCAACATGATTTATTAAACAAAGAATTTCTGATCAGAGTTGATGCTAAAGCAGCAAAAGAAATCCTGGAAAAAAATGTAAAAAATCTTGTCTCTAAGCAAATATTTGCTAGATGGCTAGCCATTTTATCAGTGTTTGAATTTAAAATTGAATTTATTAATGGAAATTCTAACTCTCTCCCTAACTTTCTTACTAGAGAATTTCTTCAGGGACGACAAAATGGCAAGTAGCTCTTCCCCGTTCATGAAGAAAAAATGGCAAGAGAAATTGGCAGATCAAGAAGAAAGCCAAAAGGGTTTTACTCCAACAAAAGACCCAAGTCAATCAGAATTATATCTTTACACTGGTAACAGAATTCTTATTACTTCAAATTGTCTTATGGAAGAAAGATCTGTTGAAGATAATGTTTATTTTCTCTTTGAAAAGCGGCTTCATGATTATTCTCCTGATAAAAGGAAAACCAGAGATTGCTATCTCAATATTTTACATCAGACGAAAAGTATCCTCATCTTCCACAATAAGAATGCAAATGGTATCATCACTTACTCAAAGTTCACTATTCTCAAAATCCTTATTGAGGAAGATTGGGATGGTCCCTTGTACATGACAAAATCAGTCCGATTATACAATTCGACTGAGTTCTTTAATTATTGGTATTATATTGATGCCTGGAAATTTGCTTTGATGTGGTAAAATAGCTAGTATAATCATTCCTGGTTCATCAGATTCAAAGAAGAAAGTCCTGATGTCATTCCTATTCATCGTAATTTCCCATCCTGGTTTCTCTTTACTTGGTGGTCATATTTTGGTGCTTCTCAGAAAATCTTTCCTGATAATTTTCATTATTTATTTATTAAGTTCTGTGAAGTAGAAGAAAAAGTTCCCTGTGAAGCATTTAATGTTCTTCGCTTCTTTGCAAAGTTCCATATTCCATACATTTTCCAGTGGAAGTTTGCAGTAAAAAAGAACTTTTTCGATCTTCCATCTTTATACCTGACTTTTTACCAAAAATGGTGGTAAAAAATTGAAAATGATACTTATGAGAGAATTCTGAATCAAATCTCCTCCTGTTAAAGAAGAAATTCCTCTTCCTGAAGAAAAACCTTTTGAGAATGAAATACTCATGGTTGATCTATTGGCCAAAAAGATTGCCAAAGAAATTGCTCGAGAAAAATCTCCTGAGCCAATGGACATGTCTGTTGACTTCGTCAATTTTGAAGAAAAGATCAAGCAAATTTTAGAAGAATATTTCCCAAAGAAAAAAGTTGGTGATCATGATTGGGATAGTAATCATGATCCAGAAGAAAATCTTGATGATGAAGTTGTGCCCCTTGAAGATCTCCATCCTCGATGGGACCCTGACTCTCATATTAATCCTGATGGCTCAGTTACAGATTATCTTCATGATGGAAAGTTTTGGTATTCTTCAGCAAAAGACAAATGAAAAGAAAAAGAAGTTGAAAAGGAATCTCGGTTAGCTGAATTATTCCGTAAAAATTCCGCTAAAGCAAAAGAATTGATGAAAAAGAAGATCGAAAAAGTTCTTTTCTACTTCAAACTTCCACTGGAAAATGTATGGAATATGGAACTTTGCAAAGAAGCGAAAAACATTAAATGCTTCACAGGGAACTTTTTCTTCTACTTCACAAAACTTAATAAATAAATAACGAAAATTATCAGGAAGGATTTTCTGGGAAGCACCAAAATATGACCACCAAGTAAAGAGAAACCAGGATGGGAAATTACGATGAATAAGAGTGACATCAGGACTTTCTTATTTGAATCTGATGAACTAGGAATGATTATACTGGCGATTTTGCCATATCAAAGCAAATTTTCAGGCATCAATATAATCCCAATAATTAAAGAACTCAGTCGAATTGTATAATCGGACTGATTTTGTCATGTACAAGGGACCATCCCAATCTTCCTCAGTAAGGATTTTGAGCATAGTGAACTTTGAGTAAGTGATGGTACCATTTGCATTCTTATTGTGGAAGATGAGGACACTTTTCGTCTAATGTAAAATATTGAGATACCAATCTCTGGTTTTCCTTTTATCAGGGGAATAATAATGAAGCCCCTTCCCAAAGAGAAAATAAACAGGATTTAGATGAATTAAAATCTATTATCCAGGATATGAAGCTTTTTAGCCAGGTTGATCTATCCAATTCTCTTTAAAGTTTTTTATTTTCCTTCTTATTCTCCACTTCTGTGCCTCGTTCATCTTCTTAAGAGTGTGGTCGCGTTGTAAGTCCCGCTTTAGGCCGTGATCAGGCGTTAAGGGCAATAAATCGTTGACAGCACTCTTCTTGTTTCTTACGAGCTACAAAAGATGGAAAATTCTAAGGGAAAGACAAAACTTTTTAAGAATTGGTTGAGATTCCCCTTTTTAAAATATTCCATGAACCAATCAAAGAAAGGTATATTCCTTTCTTCTTCCTCCATTTGAAAATACCATAATTCCCTCATTTTATCTTTTTCTTCTGTGTTAAACTTTTTAAAGAACCAATCTTTTAAAGGATGATTTTTCAAATTTTCTCTAAGATATGGTTTATCAATTTTGAAATTTTTTGACAGGTATTTCTTCTGGCTTTTGAATGCTCACCATTCTTATGGCTCCTTGGAGAAAATCACTCTCACTAGGGTTATAGGTTTTCGCTGATGAGGATCTTTTGTACATAGGGTGTTCAATTCCACTTTCTTTGTTTCTAAAAACTTTTTTATCCATTGCTTCCTTTTCACTACTCCTTTGGTCATCATCTATTTCTTCTAATTTAAAACTTTTTCTTCCTTCCGTATAACCGGCAAAACTTCTCTTAGCTTTTTCTATTTTTCTCCTAAAATTGACTTCAACATTACCATTTGGTAATTTGACTTTACTTTGTAAATCAATTGTTATTTCATTTACTCTTGGGGTGACATCTTCTATTTACCAATTTCCTGGGAGAAAAACTTCTTCCCAACTGATGACTTTTGGGATAAACACATTATTGTTAAAGTTTGTCTCCATGAGAACTGTAGTTTTTTCTTTATCAACCTTATCTCTATAGGCTATCATGGGAAAGATAGAGATCATTGTTTTGTAGAACAAACGATAAACTATAGCAAAAGGTTTACTTCTTGGACTCATCTTTAATCCTTTACTTTGAAATCCAATAGTTGCACAATCAAGAAGATCATCATCATGAGCATCAATTGTGATATTAGGAAAGCAGTTAAAATAAACAGGTCCATGACAGAGACTTGATTCGATCATAGCATAAAGAGAATCATCAAACTCATCATGTCTCTGATCTCGCACATAAGCACACACTGAAACATTTAATCCTAATCGAAGCAGTGGTTTGATTCCTACCTGAATTAATCCTATGTGCAGGTAGTTGTATTTGGTTCTGATTTGTTCAATAATTCTTTTTTCAAGAACTTTAATTGTCTGTTTTCCTCCAGAGAGAGAAACAGTTTTTTCAACAACTTTAATGTGGTAATCATTTTGTTCTTCAAATGTGCCATTACTAGATATTTCTGTTGCGGGCAAGGCTGGCAACTTCCAATTGGATATTGCTTTGTCAAAATTTTCATATATCATTTCTTCTGAATTTTTTGTTTTTTCTGAATTTTCTTTTTCTAAGTTATTACGGGTGAAACTGGTTAAAGCAGACTGGTAGGATGAAGAAGACGAATAAGATCTATTAGAAGGATGCTGAAATGATTTAAACTAATTCTTAAAAAGTTTTGTCTTTCCCTTAGAATTTTCCATCTTTTGTAGCTCGTAAGAAACAAGAAGAGTTCTATCAACGATTTACTGCCCTTAACACCTGATCACGGCCTGAAGCGGGACTTACAACACGACCACACTTTTAAGAAGATGAACGAGGCACAGAAGTGGAGAATAAGAAGGAAAATAAAAAACTCTAAAGAGAATTGGATAGATCAACCTGGCTAAAAAGCTTCAGATCCTGGATAATAGATTTTAATTCATCTAAATCCCATTTTTTTTAACACAAATTTAAATACGAGATAATAATTCTAATTCTTCATTCAGTCTATTACAATATTCTCTGATTTGATTACACAAGCGTACTAACATAGATCTTCTAATAGTTTGAACACGGATAACAAGATATCCTCCTACAACTATATTTTCATCAATTTGTCTGATAGCATTTTCTAATCTTTTAAGCTGGTTTTCACGTCTTCTTAGATCACGCAATAATTCTTCTCTCCTAATAGAACGAGGAGGCATCTTAGAAGGCCATAGCTTTTAGCTTTGATTCAGTTTGGAATTTGTCTAGTTGGAAGATAGCATAAGAACGCATTAAAACAATCCTTCTTCTTTCAAACTCATGATGGCGAGGATTATTTCTGTGGGTGCAGATTTGCAAATGTCTTCTTATATTGTCTAACAAGAATTCAATTTTTCTTAATATTCGAACATCATCATAGTATCTCCTAAGCAGAGCAAGACGAATAGACATATTCTAGCAAAAGAGACAACATGATTAGATAACAACAAGCATGTAACATTAAACTTAAAAACTTAATTACTTACAGAAGATTGTACAGGACTTCAAACTCTAGCACTCAAACTTCAAGCTTACACTCACACTCACACTTATATTATTTTCTTATGATTTTCTGAACTATATCTCTAAAGGAAACTCCCCAGCTCAAAAGATCTCTCTTCTCATCCGACCATGAGAGGACTCGAACCAAAAGCAGCAGAAAAAGGAATGGCTCCCCACACAAGCTTCCAAACACATTTTTCAAAGGTTGATGGGCAAGGTACAAAAGTTGATGGGCAAGGTACATGAGGTGAAATATCTTTATGCCACATGGAAAGCATAAGATAAACATACCCCCACAACTTTATCAACTTTTGACATATGTCCAAGAATTGCTACACCAACTTTTACAAACCCAACATCTTTATTTACAAGTGGCATTACCAAAGGTAGCCCCTACCAACTTTATCAACTTTTGATAGGAAGTTGACAAATGGCAGCACCATGACATGAGCAACACCAAAACTTAGAGGGCTACTTTTCTTAAGACAAGATGTTCACCAACACCATCATTAGAGGATGAGACATTTACACCAACTAGCATCTTATCTCTTTTGAATGAAGACACCATTTCTTCTATGCTTGACACCTTCAAGATATTATCAAGATATTAATTGTAGATATTAATTGTACAACCAACATTCATGGGACGACACTTTTCTTCATACTATCCATATACCCCCACCAAAAATAGATGAGTCCACTGGCTCTGATACCAATAACAGCAGGATCGTAATAGACCATTTTTTTCAGTTGGTCCAGTTTGTCCTGTTCATCCAACTTGACTAGTTTTCCCAGTTGTCCACTTTGTCCTGTTTATCCAGCTTGTCCACTTTGTCCTGTTTGTCCAGTTTGATAAATTTGTCCACTTTTTCCAACTTTGTTCAGTTGGTCCGGTTTGTCCTGTTCGTCTAGAATGAGTACTTTTTCCATTTTGTGCACTTTGTATAGTTCGTCTACTTTGTCCCTTTTGTCCGCTTTCACAAATTTGTCTACTTTTCCAATTCGTTCAGTTTGTCAACTTTGTCCACTTTGCTCACTTTGTCCAGTCTGTTTAGTTTGTCCACTTTGTTCACTTTGTCTAGTCTGTCTAGTTTGTCCACTTTGTTCACTTTGTCCAGTTTGTCCAGTTTATCTAATTTGGCCAGTCTAGTTTGTCCACTTTTTTCAGTTGGTCCAGTTTGTCCTGTTCATCCAACTTGACTAGTTTTCCCAGTTGTTCACTTTGTCCTGTTTATCCAGCTTGTCCATTTTGTACTGTTCGTCCACTTTGTCCTGTTTGTCCAGTTTGACAAATTTGTCCACTTTTTCCAATTCGTTCAATTTTTCCACTTTGTCATGTTCGTCCATTTATTCTAATTTGTCTACTTTGTTCACTTTGTCTAGTTTGTCCATGTTTGTCTATTTTGTCCAGTTTGACCAATTTATCAAATTTGTCCTGTTTGTCCAATTTGTCCAACTCATCATGCTTTTCCAGTTAGTCCACTTTATTCACTTTTTCCAGTTAGCCCATTTTCTACAGTTCGTCAACGTGTTCTTGTTTGTCCATTTTTTCCATTTCGTCGAGTTTGCCCACTTTGTCAAGTTCGTCCACTTTGTCCAGTACTTTGTTCACTTTTCTCACTTTGTTTTGTTTGTCCAGTTTGACCAGTTTATCTAGTTTGTCCAATTCGTATAGTTTGTCCAGTTGGTCAAGTTTGTCTACTTTGTCAAGTTGGTCCAATTTAGCCAATTTGTGCAGTTTGTCCAGTTAGTACAGTTTGTTTTGTTTGTCAACTTCGTCTACTTTACCCAGTTTGTCCACTTTTTCCAATTTGTACTATTTATCCACTCTGTCCTGTTCATCCAGTTTAACTAGTATTTCCAGTTTAGCAACTTTGTTCAGTTGGTCCAGTTTGTCCTATTCGTTCAGTTTGTCCAGTTTGTTCAGTTTGTGCACTTTGTCCACTTCATTATTTTTGTCAACTTTTTCCAGTTGGTCCAATTTGTCCACTTTGTCTAGTTTATCTAATTTGTCCAGTCTAGTTTGTCCACTTTGTTCAGTTGGTCCAGTTTGTCATGTTTGTCCAGCTCGACTAGTTTTTCCAATTTATCCACTTTGTATGAACCGTCCACTTTTTCTAATTAGTTCAATTTGTCCATTTTGTCCTGTTCGTCAACTTTGTCTAGTTTGTTTACTATGTTGACTTTGTCTAGTTTGTGAAGCTTGTACAATTCGTCCAGTTTGTCCAATTTATCTAATTATCTAATTTGTCCAATTTTTCCAGTTTGTCCAGTTTTTCTAATTTGTCCAGTTCGTCATATTTCTCCAGTTTCTCCACTTAGTCCACTTTATCTCTAATTTGTCCAGTTCATCCTATTTGTACAATTTGTCCATTTAGTCCACTTTATCTCTAATTTGTCTAGTTCATCCTATTTGTCTAGTCTGTCTAGTTTGTCCACTTTGTTCACTTTGTCCAGTTTGTCCAGTTTATCTAATTTGGCCAGTCTAGTTTGTCCACTTTTTTCAGTTGGTCCAGTTTGTCCTGTTCATCCAACTTGACTAATTTTCCCAGTTGTCCACTTTGTCCTATTTATCCAGCTTGTCCACTTTGTACTGTTCGTCCACTTTGTCCTGTTTGTCCAGTTTGACAAATTTGTCCACTTTTTCCAACTTTGTTCAGTTGGTCCGGTTTGTCCTGTTCGTCTAGAATGAGTACTTTTTCCATTTTGTGCAGTTTGTATAGTTCGTCAACTTTGTCCCTTTTGTCCGCTTTCACAAATTTGTCTACTTTTTCCAATTCGTTTAGTTTGTCAACTTTGTCCACTTTGCTCACTTTGTCCAGTCTGTCTTGTTTGTCCACTTTGTTCACTTTGTCTAGTCTGTCTAGCTTGTCCACTTTGTCCACTTTGTCCAGTTTATCTAATTTGGCCAGTCTCTAAGTTGGTCCAGTTTGTCCTATTCATCCAACTTGACTAGTTTTCCCAGTTGTCCACTTTGTCCTGTTTATCCAGCTTGTCCACTTTGTATTGTTCGTCCACTTTGTCCTGTTTGTCCAGTTTGACAAATTTGTCCACTTTTTCCAACTTTCTTCAATTGGTCTGGTTTGTCCTGTTGTCTAGAATGAGTACTTTTTCCATTTTGTGCACTTTGTATAGTTCGTCAACTTTGTCCCTTTTGTCCGCTTTCACAAATTTGTCTACTTTTTCCAATTCGTTCAGTTTGTCAACTTTGTCCATTTTGCTCACTTTGTCCAGTCTGTCTAGTTTGTCCACTTTGTTCACTTTGTCTAGTCTGTCTAGTTTGTCCACTTTGTTCACTTTGTCCAGTTTGTCCAGTTTATCTAATTTGGCCAGTCTAGTTTGTCCACTTTTTTCAGTTGGTCCAGTTTGTCCTGTTCATCCAACTTGACTAGTTTTCCCAGTTGTCTCTAAGCAAATATTTGCTAGATGGTAAGCCATTTTATCAGTTTTTGAATTTAAAATTGAATTTATTAATGGAAATTCTAACTCTCTCCCTGACTTTCTTACTAGAGAATTTCTTCAGGGACAACAAAATGGCAAGTAGCTCTTCCCCGTTCATGAAGAAAAAAGGGCAAGAGAAATTGGCAGATCAAGAAGAAAGCCAAAAGGGTTTTACTCCAACAAAAGACCCAAGTCAATCAGAATTATATCTTTACACCGGTAACAGAATTCTTGTTACTTCAGATTGTCTTATGGAAGAAAGATCTGTTGAAGATAATGTTTATTTTCTCTTTGGAAAGGGGCTTCATTATTATTCCCTTGATAAAAGAAAAACCAGAGATTGGTATCTCAATATTTTGCATCAGACGAAAAGTGTCCACTGGCTCTAATACCAATAACAGCAGGATCGTATTATTTGACAGGAATCATCTCTTTTTGGTGGGAGTATATGGCTAGTATGAAGAAGAAATGTGTGTAGGTGTTATGCAGAGAAGAATTGGTCTTCATTCAAAAAAGAAAACAATGATGGCTATCCTATCAAATCTTTTGTTGGTATTAGTTGATATCATTTCTATAAAGAAAAAGAGGTGATATCTTTGAAGAAAAATTGCTTGTTTTGGTAAATGTCCCATCCTTGTCTAAAGTTGATATCCAATGGTGTCGTAGTAACATCTCATTTGGTTGAAAAAATAGATAAAGTTATCCTTGTTAGTGGGGGTCTGCTGCCTCATGTCATGATGACATCAAAAGAAGATAAAGATGCTGCCACATGTCAAGTTCCTATCAAAAGATACATTCCACTTGGCAAAATGAACTCCATCTTTTGTACCTTGGCCCAAAGGGGGAATCTCCTTTTGCATAGTCAGTTTGGAGGATTGTGTCGGTAGCCAACCTTTTACTGTTTTTCTTGGGGTGTTGCTCTCTCATGGTCAGATGAGAGTGTTTTCTCTTGTATGCTCCATCTATATAAGGAGCTGGGGGTTTCTTTTGGTGGATATAGTTCAGAAAATTTTAAGAAAATATTATAAATGTGAGTGTGAGTGTGAGCTTGAAGTTTGAGTGTGCTAGAGTTTGAAGTCCTGTACAATCTTCTGTAAGTAATTAAGTTTTATAAGTTTGATGTTATATGCTTGTTGTTATCTAATCATGTTGCTTCTTTTGCTAGAATATGTCTATTCGTCATGCTCTGCTTAGGAGATACTATGATGATGTTCGAATATTAAGAAAAATTGAAATCTTGATAGACAATATAAGAAGAATTATTATCTCGTATTTAAATCTGTGTTAAAAAAAAAATTGATTTAGATGAATTAAATCTATTATCTAGGATCTGAAGCTTTTTAGCCAAGTTGATCTACCCAATTCTCTTTAGAGTTTTTATTTTTCTTCTTATTCTCCACTTCTGTATCTCGTTTATCTTCTTAAGAGTGTGGTCGCGTTGTAAGTCCCGCTTCAGGCTGTGATTAGGCGTCAAGGGCTGTAAATCGTTGACAGAACTCTTCTTGTTTCTTACGAGCTACAAAAGATGGAAAATTCTAAAGGAAAGACAAAACTTTTTAAGAATTGGTTTAAATCATTTCAGTATCCTTCTAAAAGATCTAATTCGTCTTATTCATCCTACCAGTCTGCTTTAATCAGTTTTACCCGTAATAGCTTAGAAAAAGAAAATTCAGAAAAAACAAAAAATTCAGAAGAAATGATATATGAAAATTTTGACCAAGCAATATCCAACTGGAAGTTGCCAGCGTTGCCTTTAACGGAAATATATAGCAATGGCACATTTGAAGAACAAAATGATTACCACATAAAAACTTTTGAAAAAATTGTTTCTCTCTCTGGAGGAAAACAAACAATTAAAGTTCTTGATAGAAGAATTATTGAACAAATCAGAACCAAATACAACTACCTGCACATAGGATTAATTCAGGTAGGAATCAAACCACTGTTTCGATTAGAATTAAATGTTTCAGTGTGTGCTTAAATGTTTCTTTATGCTATGATTGAATCAAGTCTCTGTCATGGACCTGTTTATTTTAACTGCTTTCCTAATATCACAATTGATGCTCATGATGATGATATTCTTGATTGTGCAACTATTGGATTTCAAAGTAAAGGATTAAAAATGAGTCCAAGAAGTAAACCTTTTGCTATAGTTTATCGTGTGTTCTACAAATCCATGATCTCTATCTTTCCCATGATAGCCTATAGAGATAAGGTTGATAAAGAAAAAACTACAGTTCTCATGGAGACAAACTTTAACAATAATGTGTTTATCCCAAAAGTCATCAGCTGGGAAAAAGTTGTTCTCCCAGGAAATTGGCAAATAGAAGATGTCACCCCAAGAGTAAATGAAATAACAGATGATTTACAAAGTATAGTCAAATTACCAAATGGTAATGTTGAAGTCAATTTTAGGAGAAAAATGGAAAAAGCTAAGAGAAGTTTTGCCGGTTATACGGAAGGAAGAAAAAATTTTAAATTAGAAGAAATAGATGATGACCAAAGGAGTAGTGAAAAGGAAGAAATGGATCAAAAAGGTTTTAGAAACAAAGAAAGTGGAATTGAACACCCTATCTACAAAAGATCCTCATCAGCGAAAACCTATAATCCAAGTGAAAGTGATTTTCTCCAAGGAGCCATAAGAATGGTTAGCATTCAAAAGCCAGAAGAAATACCTGTTAAAAAATTTGAAATTGACAAACCATATCTTATTGAAAATTTGAAAAATCATCCTTTAAAAGATTGGTTCTTTAAAAAGTTTAACACAGAAGAAAAAGATAAGATCAGAGAATTATGGTATTTTCAAATGGAGGAAGAAGAAAGAAATATACATTTCTTTGATTGGTTTATGGAATATTTTAGAAAAGGGAAAATCAAAGAAAAAGAAACTCAAAGCCCAGAACAAATAAGAGTTATAGGAAAAACAAGAAGAACTTGGAAAGACACTAAAGGAAAAGAAATTGTTAAATCTCACCTACCTTAGAAGAAACTTGATATTTCTGTCCCTAATACAGAAACCAAGAATTATGCAGTGCCTGTAAAAAATGCATCTATTTATGAATCAGAATCAGACTCAAATGCTAAAGACATAAGTATAGGTATTGGAGATATAATTGAACAAAACAATTATACCAATCTATGTCTATTAACCATTGGAGAACAAACAAATCGAATAGAAAGAACAATCAAATTAAAGCCCTTCAATAAAGATAAAGAAGAAAAATTAGAAGAAAGTTCTGCCAATGCAGTATATGTTCCCAGACAATTACCTAAAGGGATTATTCTGCAAGAAAGATCATTCACAATGACAGACGAAATGCAAAAAGAATTATCCAATAGGATGGAAAGCCTCAATATGGGAGGAAAAGGATTCAGCATCCTAAGAGTCTCTGCTTCAGAGAATTTATTAATAAATCGTCCAAAGAAATGGAATCCTCAGGTAAAATTGCCAGAGGCAAAGAATTATTATCCTAGACCAACCCCTGTTGATCTACAACTCGAAGAATCTCCATACAGTTACACCTCAAAATTAACCTATTCACGAAATTCTTTATATGAGTGGAACTTAGATGGATTAACAGAATATCAAATTATCCAAATGGTACACAGTATGGTAAGAACGTATTAAACCCTCTGATACCAATAACAGCAGGTTCGTATTATTTGACAGGAATCATCTTAATCAAAGCTTCTTTTTCATTAATTCTTTTGCTTTAGCAGATTTGTTTCGGAATGATTCAGCTAACCGAGATTCCTTTCGACTTCTTTTTCTTTTCCTTTGTCTTTTGCTGAAGAATACCAAAACTTTCCACCACAAAGATATTCTGTAACTGAACCATCAGGATTAACATGAGAATCAGGGTCCCAACGAGGATGGATATCTTTAAAGAGGCACAACTTCATCATCAAGATTTTCTTCTGGATCATGATTACTATCCCAATCATGATCACCAACTTTTTTCTTTGGGAGATATTCTTCTAAAATTTGCTTGATCTTTTCTTCAAAATTGACGGAGTCAACAGACATGTCCATAGGCTCAGGAGATTTTTCTCGAGTAATTTCTTTGGCAATCTTTTTGGCCAAGAGATCAGCCATGAGCATTTCATTTTCAAAAGGCTTTTCTTCAGGAAGAGCAATTTCTTCTTTAACAGGAGGAGAGATTTGATTCAGAATTCTCTCATAAGTACCATTTTCAATTTTTGGCCACCATTTTTGGTAAAAAGTCTAGTACAAAGACGGAAGATCGAAAAAGTTCTTTTTTACTTCAAACTTCCACTGGAAAATGTATGGAATATGGAACTTTGCAAAGAAGCGAAGAACATTAAATGCTTCACAGGGAACTTTTTCTTCTACTGCACAGAACTTAATAAATAAATAACGAAAATTATCAGGAAATATTTTCTGAGAAGCACCAAAATATGACCACCAAGTGAAGAGAAACCATGAAGGAACACTGTGGTGGATAGGCATGACATCAGACTTTCTTCTTTGAATCTGATGAACCAGGAATGATTATACTGACGATTTTGCCACATCAAAGCAAATTTCCAGGTATCAATATAATCCCAATAATTAAAGAACTCAGTTGAATTGTATAATCGGACTGATTTTGTCATGTACAAAGGACCATCCCAATCTTCCTCAGTAAGGATTTTGAGATTAGTGAACTTTGAGTAAGTGATGATACCATTTGCATTCTTATTGTGGAAGATGAGGATATTTTTCATCTGATGTAAAATATTGAGATACCAATCTCTGGTTTTCCTTCTATCAAGGGAATAAAAATGAAGCCCCTTGCCAAAGAGAAAATAAACATTATCTTCTACAGATCTTTCTTCCATAATACAATCTGAAGTAACAAGAATTCTGTTACCGGTGTAAAGATATAATTCTGATTGACTTGGGTCCTTTGTTGGAGTAAAACCTTTTTGGCTTTCTTCTTGATCTGCCAATTTCTCTTGCCCTTTTTTCTGCATGAACGGGGAAGAGCTACTTGCCATTTTGTTGTCCCTGAAGAAATTCTCTAGCAAGAAAGTCTGGGAGAGAGTTAGAATTTCCATTAATAAATTCAATTTTAAATTCAAAAACTGATAAAATGGCTTGCCATCTAGCAAATATTTGCTTAGAGACAAGATTTTTGACATCTTTTTCCAAAATTTCTTTTGCTGCTTTAGCATCAACTCTGATCAGAAATTCTTTGTTCAATAAATCATGTTGGAACTTCGTCACACAAATAACTATGGCAAGAACTTCCTTTTTTATGGTTGAATATTTCTTTTAAGCTTTATTCCATAATGCAGAATTAAATCTTATGAATTCTTCTTTTGAGTCTTTTTGTTGTAAAAGAATTCCACCATATCCGACATCAGAGGCGTCTGTTTGTACTATTTTGAAAGCTTCTGGGTCAGATAAACATCTATAAGGAAGATTTTTAACTCTTTCTTTAATCTTTTTTATTGCATTAGTGTGATGGATAGACCACTCCTTAGGATTTTTCTTTAATCTTTCCTGTAGAAGTTTTCTATCTTTTGCCAAATCTTGATAGAAAAATCCAACATAATTTAGACATCCAAGAAATCTTTGTAGCATATTTTTATCCTTTATTTCATCTGGAAATTTATCAGCAAATTGAATAACTCTATTAGTTGGAGTTATTTTTCTCTCTTGAATCTCAAATCCTAAGAATCCGATTTTTTGTTGAAAGAGATTCATTTTTCTTTTAGATAGAGCCAATCCATTTTCTTTTATGACTCTTTTGAAAATGCCCAAGTGTTTCCAATGTTGTATCACAGATTCTGAGAATATAAGAATATCATCAATGTAAACAATGGCAAACTGGGTGTAAGACGAGAAGATATTATTCATAATATTCTGAAATTCAGACGGAGTATTTTTCAATCCAAAAGGTATAACATTCCATTCATAATGCCCCATTGGAACAGTGAAGGCAGTTTTATATCTATCTTCTTCTTTTATCTGAATCTGCCAAAATCCTGATTTTAAATCAAATTTTGAGAATATTTTGGCATTGTTTAATCTGTTTAGCAAATCCTGAGTATTAGGCAAAGGATACCTAATAGATTGAAGAACTTTGTTTAATGGTTTATAATTGATTACCAATCTTGGAACTCCTCTTTCGATTTCAGCGGCCTTTTCAACATAAAATGCCATACAGCTCCAAGGGGATTTACTTTTTCAAATTAATCCTTACTTCAAAAGATCATTGATTTCTTCTTGGCAAAGCTTTAAATGAGCAGCATCCATTTGAGAGTTGGACGGGCTTTAGTAGGAATATCCTTTTCATTAAAATCCTTTACATATGGTAATCCTACTATGTGTCTTTTTCTATTTCAAAAGGCTGATGGTAATTCAGAACAACATTCTTCTTCAATCTGTTTGGTGAATTCTTCTAATTTTGTTTTAAATTCTTTTTTCTCTAATTCTTTTGTCATTTGGACACATTTAATTTCATTTTTTAGTCCATTTATATAATTTTCTCTGGTGGCAATAACTTGATTTACCCTTTGGATTTTCGTTTCACAAGGATCATCTATAAAATCAAGATTTACTTCAATCCCTTTGATATTTGTAGAAATTCCTTTTGTTGTTACAGAAAAGGGTTGGATTTGAAGAATAAATGGAGACCCGAGGAGTACATCATTAAAAATATCTTCTGAAATAATAAAAGGTGAAGTAACACAGACTCCTTTCATGCAAACATGAACATTTGGGATTTTTCTTTCTATGGAAATCGTCGTTCCATTAGCAGCTGAAACAAATTGTTTTGATTCACTCGTAAATTTAATAGGAACGATTCCAAGTCTGATAACATTTAAGTCTGCACCGGTATCAATTATGGCATTGACAATCTTCTCAAATTTTTTTATTTTTATTTTTACCTGAACTCTCCACTGTTGGTAAATACATTTTGTAGGAATTACACCAGTAGAGATTTTGCTAATTTCTCCTTTAATTCTTTGGACAAATTTTTCTTCATCGTATTTTTCAATAGCACCATCATATTCTCACCAAGTTAACCTTTCATCAAGCTCATTTTGTTTTTTGGTTAATTCTAATTTTAATTCACGGAGTTCTCTCTTCTGATCATTTAATTCTCTTTGTAAATCTGAGAGAGTTAAGGGTTTATTTATAGTATGAATTTTTTCTGCTCTATTCATAAGGTCAATCATGGAATAGGTTGGTGTGTGAAATGTTTCTTTCTCTTTTATTCTTTTTGTATAATATGGTGTTTTATTACCATTTTCATTTTCATTTTCATTTTCTTCAAAGGAAATTTTTGGTTGTGAACTTTCTCCTTCTTCTCCTCCCCCCAATTTTGAAATCTGATTTAAAAATTGAACTTTTTTCTCTGGATCAGGTATGTTATCAACCATTTCTAAAAGTAATTTTTGAGGGGCAGTGAGGACACGAATGTGGATACCAAGATCTTCATCACATGGTATCAACCATTCTCCTTCAGATTCTTCATCATCTGAATGACATGTACATGATTGAAATTGTTTGATGAACTGAACCTAAGGACTATTTTCTTATCAAAATACCTCAACAACATAATATCCAAAATAAAATCCAAAACATAGCAATTAATCTAAAATATTACATTCCAACGAGCTAAGCTATCAAATACATTTCCAAATTAAACTTGAATAAACTAAATAGTCTGTCTCCCCAAGCTCCTAAGCTTGACTCCCATCTCGTCCTTCTGCTCCGGTATTTCCTGCGTCATCAGCTAGGGTAGAAGTAGGGCGTTAGACCACGCGCCCAGTAGGACTCCGAGTAGGGCTAATACATGGATTAGTGATAACAAACATACAGATAATCATATAATGAAAACTAGAAAGTGAATGCCATGGGTGTCTTATGTCATGTATCCCACCCATCATCTTTACTATCATGATGCCATATCCCCCTTGACGGAAAAACCTCATCAAGATATAACCAATCACACTGTATCTCCCTTGACGGCAAGGCCTCGTCAAGGTATTCCCATGCTTATTTTTCGGTCGCCCCGACGGAGCATGAATTCCCGTTGTACCTTATGGTACACCCCCCTTGATGGATGAATCACATCAAGATATCCCCATGGCTGCTTCTCGGTCGCTCCGACGGAACATGGACTCCGGTTTCATTTCATCCTTCCCCTACCATATCCCTCCCATGTTATGCATGAGATGTAGATGCCATATACCATGTAATATATGTAACTCATAGTCATAAAACTCATCTTAAACAATCCCATGATTATCAAAATAAATCAAAGGAAACCCATCACATAATACTAAATCCAAAACCCATCTTAAAAACAACCACATGATTTCCAAAATAAATTAAAGGAAAACATCACATAATACTTAATCTAAAACCCATCTTAAAACAAATCATATAATTTTCAAAATAATTCAAAGAAATCCATCACTCAATCCATGGCTTACAAAAAGGTAGGAATCCTACCGAATACCGACTAACGTCCTTTCTCGCTTCCGTCTGATAATCCGGTCGCCGATCACGCACCGCTTGCGATATCCAATACCTTATTACATACACATAATCAGTCCATATTTTAACTATTTCTAAGCCCATTAAACATTTCCAAGTCCATATGAAAATCGATCACTATTTAGGTTTTGTGGGTCCCATTTAATCCACTACATATTTTTAATTACATGAGTTTAAAAAATCAGCCTCCTAGACTTTATTTAACCATAAATAAACTTATCACTTAGTGGCCCTAAGTCCATGGTTCCTCTCCCATGGAGTTCTTGAATTTGGCCATTAATTACTGTTTTGCCACTACCTCTTCTCCATGGTTAATCACTCATTCATCCATGCCTAATTAAGTCCATAATTGATCATAGACTTGGATCCATTCATGACCCATCAATCATGACATAAAAATTATTAAGAATAGCCATTTACTTAATCTAATCCCCATTAATTAATCCATACGCATACACCTTAATATTAGTCCTTAATTGGTTCACAAAATGGGTCCATGGATGTCTCATTAACCATAACATAACAATACTAGAAAATCAGCCATTTAAATACTCTAACCCTCATTCATTTCTCACATACATAATACCAAATTTAATCCATAAGTTTACCAACCAATGGGTCATGGGTTCATCATTCATTGGTGACATTTAAGACCATAAAAAAAAACATTTACCTTCATCCATGGATTCCCTCATTTAGAAACCCCTTTTAAAATTACCATTATTCTTTCATTCAAAACCTTCAAAATCATTAACCGCTTTGATCAACATTATGTTTATCACTTTGAGTTCATCAACATTACCCACCTTCCCCATTGAAATCACTTAACCACCTTCCATGCTTTTCTTCACTAACATCCCTTTAAAACTTACAAACACTTGACCCTTTTTAAGCCTCCAATACATTAACACCTTACTCCACATTTTCTATCCTGTTAAACCCATTTAAAAACCACCATTACACTACCATAGGATTTAAAAACATTCCATCCCTAAAATCTCTCCATGGTTTTATTTTTAAAACATTATTTCCCACACTTAAAAATCCATTTTTAAACTATCCCATTCTCAACCATTCCTCCCTATTTTTACACCCTTCAAATTTACACTAAAAATCACAAATTACCCTCCATAGCTTCCATTCTTTAAAACCCTCATAAATCACCTAATCACCTACCATTTCATCACCATAGGGTTCGGCCATGGCCGAACCCATGGTTCATGATCCATCATTTTGGTACATTTTCTTGAGTCCATTAATGACTCATTTAGTCATGCCATACTTTCCATTCCTTTCATGGTTTCTAAAACACTTAATTCATCAAAGTTTCCCCATGCCTTTTAAGGCTACCAACACCATTCACACGGCCCATGCATTTTCTCATTTAAGCCCCTTTAAAAATTTCCTACATTTAATCACTAGAAACCCTAATAATCCTAATCATTCCTTCCATGAATTTCTTCATTTAACAACCCTTTACAAATCACCATTTTAATCATTAGCACCTTAAAAAAAACATAAACCATCTTTCCATGATTTTCATTCAAGATCCCTTTAAAAAGAACTACCACATTTAATCAATGAACACTTACAAACCCTAAATCATCCTCCATTCTTTTTCCTCATTAAAACTCTTTAACTTCACTAACATTTATTCATTAACATCTTAAAATCATAAATCCCCCTTCCAGGGTTTTGATCTTAAAAACCTCATTTAAGCTTACTTAATTACTCACCATAATTCCTTCCAAAAATCACACACATTTCATGCTTAAATAAATTTCATTACATAATGTCCTTAATATATTTATTTTTCCTTCACCTAATTTACCCACTTTTCCATCCATCCATTTGATAGATTTGAGATCCAAGGCCTATGATTATTTGGCCACCATCAAATTTAACAAAAATGGATCCCAAAACTTAAACCCTAAAAATCCAAATCTCTTGTTTAGGAATTACTTACAATCCGACGCCTCCTCCGACTTTCGTCACTCCCGTCGGCTTCCTTGGCCTCCTTTCTTCTTCCTCTCCTTGTTTGATCGGCTAAGATGCTTGATCCATGGTGAAAACACCATAGCTTGGGTCGGCCAAGATAGGGTGTGCTTCAGAGAGGGAGAGGAGGAGATGGTGAGAAATAAGATGCCAAGCTTTGATATTGTAGTGGTGGCTCATGCTTACACCTTTTTCCTCTCTTTTCTTCTCTTCTTCTTCCAAGTTTTTCTTCTTCTTTTTCCTTAGAGATGAGGGACGGTGGTGTGCGAGAGATGGAGTGAGTAAAATTGAGAATGGGATAAGATGGGTTCCCATCTTATCCCAAGGTAGCTTACTTTACACTTTACACTTTAACATAAATTTCCCACCAACCAAGCCTAAGATATTTTTCATGCTTTTTGACCCAACCAACACTAGCCAACGTTTTTTCATGTTTGAAATGGATTGTTTGGTCTTCCCATTTGACCATTCTTTTAACTTAGCTTAATTAACTAATTAATTAATTGAATCATTAGGTTAAGTTAATTAATTCTCACTTTAACTTAATCCCATCTACTTAAATTTGCCTTCATACATACACCCATGGTTGACCAATTCAACCATGGTGGCCGGCCCCACCAATCTCTGGGTCCACCCGCCACCTCACTTAGTGAGGTGGAGGTGGGTCCCAATTGGCCATGCCACTTAGGTCTAATTAATACTAACTTAGGTGATTAAAAATCAATTCAATCCACTTCCCTTATTGGATCACCATTGGGCCCATGGCCCAATTAAGTTCTCTCCTATCCATTTACCTTAGAGTTTGTATTATTTTGACCCATTAAGTCCCAAATGGGTATTGGGCCCAATTTGACTACCCTTGGCCCAATTTAACCATCATTGACCATTAAGAGAAATTAAATCCAATCCATGGTCCATTGGGCCATATTTGGGCCTTTGTCCAAATTTTGATTCATTTACCATCTATTCCATCAATTTTCCCAATTTCCACCCTTAAAAATAAATAATAACCACATATTTATTGATTTAAAAATTTCGGACCATTACAGTACAAACTAGACAAACTGAACAAATTGGCAAAATCGGACCAACTCGGCAAAGTAGAAAAACTTGACCATTTGGACAAACTAAACGAATTGCAAAACTTAGTAAATTGGTCAAACTAGACAAATTAGATAAACTAAACCATCTAGACAAACTTGACAAATTATATAAACTGGACAAAGTGAGCAAAGTGAACATAGTGGACAAACTGGATGAATTGGAAAAAGTGGACAAACTGGATGAAATAGAAGAAGTGGACAAACATTACAAAATCAATGAACAGGACAAAGTGGACAAACTAAACGAATTGGAAAATAGGACAAAGTGGACGAATTGTACAAAGTGATGGAGAAAAAGTACTCAAAATGGGCAAACAGGACAAACTGGAAAAACTTGTTAAATTGTACAAACAGGACAAAGCGGACAAACTGTACAAATTTGACAAAGTGGACCAATTGAACGAATTGGAAAAAGTGGACAAATTTGTCAATGTGGACAAATAGGACAAAGTGGATGAACTGAACAAAGTGGTCAAATTGAACAAACTGGACGAAGTGAACAAAGTGGACAAATTGTACAAAGTGGACGAACTGGACAAAGTGGACAAACTGTAGAAAGTGGGTAAATTGGAAAAAGTGGACTAACTTGACAAACTGGACGAATACGACGAATTGGACAAACTAGAAAAATTCGTCAAACTGGACCAACTGGACAGACTTGACAAAGTAGACAAACTGGACATACTGGACAAAGTGAACAAACATGATAAATTGGAAACAGTGGACAAACATGACAAAGTGGACAAGCTATAGAAAGTGGACAAATTGGAAAATGTTGACTAACTTGACAAACTGGACGAATATGACGAATTGGACAAATCGGACGAACTGGACAAATTAGATAAACTGGACAAATCGGACGAACTGGACAAATTCGTCAGGATGGACCAACTGTATAAACATGACAAAGTAGACAAACTGGACATTGAGAAAGTCTACAAACATGATAAAGTAGACGAAGTGGATAAACAAGTCGAACTGCAAAAGCTGAACAAAGTGAACAAACTGGACGTCTTGTACAAACTGGACAAACTGTACAAATTGGCTAAATTTGACCAACTCGACAAAGTGGACAAACTTGACCATGTAAACGAACTAGACGATTTGGACAAATTAGATAAACTGGACAAACTGTACCATCTAAACAAAATTGACGAAATGAGCCTACAATGACAACAAGGGATAGGATCTACAATGACAGGAATCATCTCAAATCTTCTTTTTCATTAATTCTTTTGCTTAAGCAGAATTTTTACGAAATAATTTAGCTAACCGAGATTCCTTTTCAGCTTCTTTTTCTTTTCCTTTGTCTTTTGCTGAAGAATACCAAAACTTTCCACCACAAAGGTCTTCAGAAACTGATCCGTCAGGATTAATATGAGAGTCAGGGTCCCACCGAGGATGGAGATTGTCAAGGGGCACAACTTCATCATCAAGATTTTCTTCTGGATCATGATTACTATCCCAATCATGATCACCAACCTTTTCTTTGGGAGATACTCTTCTAAAATTTGTTTAATCTTTTCTTCAAAATTGACGGAGTCAACAGACATGTCCATTGGCTCAGGAGATTTTTCTCGAGCAATTTCTTTAGCAATCTTTTTGGCCAAGGGATCAGCCATGACCATTTCATTCTCAAAAGGCTTTTCTTCAGGAAGAATAATTTCTTCTTTAACAGGAGGAGAGATTTGATTCAGGATTCTCTCATAAGAATCATTTTCAATTTTTGGCACCATTTTTTGTAAAAAGTCTGGTACAAAGACGGAAGATCGAAAAAGTTCTTTTTTACTTCAAACTTCCACTGGAAAATGTATGGAATATGGAACTTTGCAAAGAAGCGAATAACATTAAATGCCTCACAGAGAACTTTTTCTTCTACTTCACAGAACTTAATAAATAACGAAAATTATCAGGAAAGATTTTTTAAGAAGCACCAAAATATGACCACCAAGTGAAGAGAAACCAAGATGGGAAATTACGATGAATAGGAGTGACATCAGGACTTTCCTCTTTGAATCTGATGAACCAGGAATGATTATATTGGCGATTTTGCCACATCAAAGCAAATTTCCAAGCATCAATATAGTCCTAATAATTAAAGAACTCAGTCGAATTGTATAATTGGACTAATTTTGTCATGTACAAGGGACCATCCCAATCTTCCTCAGTAAGCATTTTGAGAATAGTGAACTTTGAGTAAGTGATGATATCATTTGCATTCTTATTGTGGAATATGAGGACATTTTTTGTCTGATGTAAAATATTGAGATACCAATCTCTGGTTTTCCTTCTATCAAGGGAATAAAAATGAAGCCCCTTACCAAAGAGAAAATAAACATTATCTTCTACAGATCTTTCTTCCATAATACAATCTGAAGTAACAAGAATTCTGTTACCGGTGTAAAGATATAATTCTGATTGACTTGGGTCCTTTGTTGGAGTAAAACCTTTTTGGATTTCTTCTTGATCTGCCAATTTCTCTTGCCCTTTTTTCTGCATGAACGGGGAAGAGCTACTTGCCATTTTGTCGTCTCTGAAGAAATTTTCTAGTAAGAAAGTCAGGGAGAGAGTTAGAATTTCCATTAATAAATTCAATTTTAAATTCAAAAACTGATAAAATGGCTTGCCATCTAGTAAATATTTGTTTAGAGACAAGATTTTTGACATCTTTTTCTAGAATTTCTTTTGCTCCTTTAGCATCTACTCTAATGAGAAATTCTTTGTTCAATAAATCATGTTGGAATTTCGTCACACAAATAACTATGGCAAGAACTTCCTTTTTTATGGTTGAATATTTCTTTTGTGCTTCATTCCATAATGCAGAATTAAATCTTATTAATTCTTCTTTTGAGTCTTTTTGTTGTAAGAGAATTCCACCATATCCGACATCAGAAGCATCAGTTTGAACTATTTTGAAAGCTTCTGGGTCAGATAAACATCTAAAAGGAAGATTTTTAACTCTTTATTTAATCTTTTTTACTGCATTAGTGTGATGGATAGACCACTCCTTAGGATTTTTCTTTAACCTTTCTTGGAGAAGTTTTCTATCTTTTGCCAAATCTTGATAGAAAAATCCAACATAATTTAGACATCCAAGAAATCTTTGTAACATATTTTTATCCTTAATTTCATCTGAAAATTTATCAGCAAATTGAATAACTCTATTAGTTGGAGTTATTTTTCTGTCTTGGATCTGAAATCCTAAAAACCTGATTTTTTGCTGAAAGAGACTCATTTTTCTTTTAGATAGCGTCAATCCATTTTCTTTTATGACTCTTTTGAAAATACCCAAATGTTTCTAATGTTGTATCAGAGATTCTGAGAAAATAAGAATATCATCAATATAAACAATGGCAAACTGGGTGTAAGACGGGAAGATATTATTCATAATATTCTGAAATTTAGACAAAGCATTTTTCAATTCGAAAGGCATAACACATTCTATTCATAATGCCCCATTGGAACAGTGAGTGCAGTTTTATATCTATTCTCCTCTTTTATCTGAATCTGCCAAAATCCTGATTTTAAATCAAATTTTGAGAATATTTTGGCATTGTTTAATCTGTTTAGCAAATCCTGAGTATTAGGCAAAGGATACCTAATAGATTGAAGAACTTTGTTTAATGGTTTATAATTGATTACCAGTCTTGGAACTTGTTTTTCGATTTCAGCGGTCTTTTCAACATAAAATGCCGTACAGCTCCAAGGGGATTTGTTTTTTCTAATTAATCCTTTCTTCAGAAGATCATTGATTTCTTCTTGGCAAAGCTTTAAATGAGCAGCATCTATTTGGGATGGACAAGCTTTAGTAGGAATAACTTTTTCGTTAAAATCTTTTACATATGGTAATCCTACTGTGTTTTTTTCTATTCCAAAAGGCTGATGGTAATTCAGAACAACATTCTTCTTCAATCTGTTTTGTGAATTCTTCTAATTTTGTTTTAAATTCTTTTTTCTCTAATTCTTTTGTTATTTGGACAGATTTAATTTCATTTTTTAAACCTTTTACATAATCTTCTTTGTTGGAAATGATTTAATTTATTCTTTGGATTTTTGTTTTACAGGGGTCATCAATAAAGTCAAGATTTATATCTACCCCTTTAACTTTGTAGAAATTCCCTTTGTGTTAACTGAGAAAGGTTGGATTAGAAGAATAAACGGAGATCCAAGAAGTACTTCATTAACAATATCTCCTGAAATAATGAAGGGTGTAGTAACACAAACTCCTTGGAAACAAACATGAACATTGGAAATTTTTCTTTCTATTGCCATACTGGTACCATTTGCTGCTGTCACAAATTGCTTAGATTCATCTGTGACTTCAATTGGGACAACACCTAATCTGATAACATTTAGATCAGCTCCAATATCAACAATAGCATTGACTATTTTCTCAAAAAAAATTATCTTTATTTTAACTTGAATCCTCCATTGTTGATAAATACATTTTGTTGGGATAATAACAGAAGTAGAGTTTTTGCTAATTTCTCCTTTAATTCTTTGGACAAATTTTTCTTCATCATATTTTTCAATAGCACCATCATTTTCCAACTAAGTTAACCTTTCATCAAGCTCATTTTGTTTTTTCGTTAACTCTATTCTTAATTCACGGAGTTCTCTCTTCTGATCATTTAATTCTCTTTGTAAGTCTGAGAGAGTTAAGGGTTTATTTATATTATCATTTTTTCTACTCTATTCATAAGGTCACTCATAGAATAGGTTGGTGTGTAAAATGTTTCTTTCTCTTTTGTCCTTTTTGGATAATATGGTGCTTTATCACCATTTTCATCTTCTTCAAAGGAAATTTTTGGTTGTGAACTTTCTGCTTCTTCTCCTCCCCCCAATTTTGAAATTTGATTTAAAAATTGACCTTTTTTCTCCGGATCGGGTATGTTATCAACCATTTGTAGAAGTAATTTTTGAGGGGCTGTGAGGACACGGATATGGATATCAAGATCTTCATCAGATGGTATCAACCATTCTTCATCAGATAGTTCATCATCTGAATGACGACATGTACATGATTGGAATTGTTTGATAAACTGAACCTAGGGACTATTTTTTTCAATGTCAGTTGATGAATCAGATTCATATTATTCTTCTTCTTCTTCTGAGGAACTTGAATCAGATTGTTCTATTTTAGTATTTTCCTTTTCATTTTTTGTATTGATTTTTCTAAGTTTCTTTTTAGAGGAATTTTCTTTTTTGAAGCATTTATTTGAATAATGACCCTTTTTCCCGCAAGTATAACAAGTTGGAACATTTTCTTTTATGTATTTCTTTTTGAAATATTTCCTAGATTTTCTTTTAAATTGGATGAGTTCATCGGATTTTCTCTGTTTTTTATATCTTCCGGGTTTATACTTTCTTATCATTTTGTTTTTTCTGTCTGGAGTAAATCTAGATCGCGAAGGTTTTCTCTTTGATTTAGGTGATTGGTCTAAACCAAAACAAAAATCTCCTAATTCTTTATCTCTAAAATATTTTCTCATTTTTTCAACTTGTTTACTGATCTTTAAATCACTGCAAAAAGTCATGCCAACTTTGTTAATTCTTTGTATAATTCCTCCGAACGTCAGCATACTGTAATTAATAGTACCATGCATTTCTTCTCTCAAGGAATTATGCACTTTTTCAGCAAATAGGTGTGGTAATCCTGAAATAAATCTTTCTTTTCAAATATCAGAATTACAATCATTTAATTGGTAGACTTTCGATAAGAATACATCTCTATAACAACGAAATTCTCCTAAATTTCTACATCTGAAGCGATATAATTGCTATCTATTTTTCTCCTTAATTAGAGCAATTCCTCTAGTGATTTAATTAAGGATGCATAGAAGTAGGATACTAACACAATCAGATTGAGTTTCCCAATTATCAGGGATTTGACTAGTACTTGTTTCAAGCTTAATATTGGGGTATACTAAGTTTCTTGTGGTTTTGTCTCTGTAAAGGATTCTTCCGAATTCATCCATTTTGACAACATTTTCTATTTGAAGTGTTTGGGCTCCAGTTAATCCATAATTCCACCATCCTCTTACCATTGAAATAGGTTGTTATCATGAGGAAAATGTTTCTTAGAGTATTTCCTCTGACTTCACAGGCATTACAGTATATTAACATACTGTGAACCATTTGGACAATTTGATATTCTGTTAGTCCATTTAAGTTCCACTCATATAAAGAACTTCCTGAATAGGTTAATTCTGAGGTGTAAGTGTATGGAGCCTCTTCAAGTTGTAGATCAACAGGGGTTGGTCTAGGATAATAATTCTTTGTCTCTGGCAATTTTACTTGGGGATTCCATTTCTTTAGACGATTTATTAATAAATTCTCTGAAGTAGAGACTCTTGATGCTGAATCCTTTTCCTCCCATATTGAGGCTTTCCATCTTATTGGATAATTTCTTTTTCATTTCGTCTGTCATTTTGAATGGTCCTTCTTGCAAAATAATCCCTTTAGGTAATTGTCTGGGAACATATACTGCATTGGTAGAGCTTTCTTCTAATTTTTCATCTTTATCTTTATTGAATTCGGGTTTTGATTTGATTGTTCTTTCTATCCAATCTGTTTGTTCTCCAATGGTTAATAGATATAGATTGGTGTAATTGTTTTGTTCAATTATATCTCCAATACCTATACCTATGTCTTTAGCATTTGAGTTTGATTTTAATTCATAAATAGATGCATTTTTAACAGGCGTGGCATAATTCTTGGTTTTTATATTAGGGATAGAAATATCAAGTTTCTTCCAAGGTGGGTGAGATTTATGAACTTCTTTTCCTTCAGTGTCTTTCCAAGTTCTTGTTGTTCTTCCTATAACTCTTATTTGTTTTAGGCTTTGAGTTTCTTCTTCTTTGATTTTCCCTTTTTTAAAATATTCCATGAACCAGTCAAAGAAAGGTATATTTCTTTCTTCTTCCTCTATTTGGAAATACCATAATTCTCTCATTTTATCCTTTTTTTCTGTGTTAAACCTTTTAAAGAACCAATCTTTTAAAGGATGATTTTTCAAATTTTCTCTAAGATATGTTTTATCAATTTCAAATTTTTTGACAGGTATTTCTTCAAGCTTTTGAATGCTAACAATTCTTATGGCTCCTTGGAGAAAATCACTTTCACTTGGGTTGTAGGTTTTTTCTGATGAGGTTCTTTCGTACACAAGGTATTCAATTCCACTTTCTTTGTTTTTAAAAACTTTTTGATCAATTTCTTCCTTTTTCACTACTCCTTTGGTCATCATCTATTTCTTCTAATTTAAAACTTTTTCTTCCTTCCATGTAACCGGCGAAACTTCTCCTAGCTTTTTCCATTTTTCTCCTAAAATTGATTTCAACATTACCATTTGGTAATTTGACTATACTTTGTAAATCATCTGTTATTTCATTTACTCTTGGAGTGACGTCTTCTATCTACCAATTTCCAGGGAGAACAACTTCTTCTCAACTGATGTCCTTTGGGATAAACACATTATTGTTAAAGTTTGTTTCCATGAGAACTTTAGTTTTTTCTTTATCAACCTTATCTCTATAGGCTATCATGGGAAAGACAGAGATCATAGATTTGTAGAACACACGATAAACTATAGCAAAAGGTTTACTTCTTGGACTCATCTTTAATCCTTTACTTTGAAATCCAATGGTTGCACAATCAATAACATCTTCATCATGAGGATCAATTGTGATATTAGGAAAACAATTAAAATAAATAGGTCCATGACAAAGGCCTGATTCGATCATTGCATAAAGAGAATCATCAAACTCATCATGTTTCTGATCTCGCACATAAGCACTCACGGAAACATTTAATCCTAATCGAAACAGAGGTTTGATTCTTACCTGAATTAATCCTATGTGCAGGTAGTTGTATTTGGTTTTGATTTGTTCAATAATTCTTCTTTCAAGAACTTTAATTGTCTGTTTTCCTCCAGAGAGAGAAACAGTTTTTTCAACAACTTTAATGTGGTAATCATTTTGTTCTTCAAATGTGCCATTACTATATATTTCTGTTGCGGGCAAGGCTGGCAACTTCCAATTGGATATTGCTTTGTCAAAATTTTCATATATCATTTCTTTTGAATTTTTTGTTTTTTCTGATTTTTCTTTTTCTAAGCTTTTACGAGGAAAACTAGTTAAAGCAGACTGGTATGATGAAGAAGACGAATAAGATCTATTAGAAGGATGATGAAATGATTTAAATCAATTCTTAAAAAGTTTTGTTTTTCCCTTAGAATTTTCCATTTTTGTAGCTCACAAGAAACAGAAAGAGTTCTGTCAACGATTTACAGCCCTTGATGCCTGATCACGGCCAGAAGCGGGACTTACAATGCGACCACACTCTTAGGAAGAAAACGACGTACAGAAGTGGAGAATAAGAAGGAAAATAAAAAACTCTAAAGAGAATTGGATAGATCAACTAGGTTAAAAAACTTCAGATCCTGGATAATAAATTTAATTCATCTAATTAATTAAAATTTTTTTTTTAGCACAGTTTTAAGTACGAGATAATAATTCTAGCAAAGGAAATAGCATAATTAGATAATAACAAACTCATATTATCAAACTCATAAAAGCTTTACTACTTACAAACTGAGAATATAACTCTGAATACAAGCTTTTCAGCACACTCCAATCTTCAAGCTCACACTCACACTCACACTTAGACTCTGAACTTTTATTTTTAGATTTCTAACATTCTAATTGTCGATAATTTTTTCGATGCTCACAAAAGAACACACTCTCATCCGACCATGAGAGGACAGCACACAAAATAAAACAGTAAAAGGATTGTCTGCCGACACAAGCCTCCAAACCAGCTTTACAAAAGGAGATTCCCACTTTTGGGCTAAGGTACAATAAGTGGAGCATAGAAACAACTTTTAAGACATTTGGTAGCACAACATTATCTTGGCAGCATACCCCCACCAAATGAGCTTGTCCAATTTTGCCAATTTGTTCAGTTTGTCCAGTTTGTACAGTTCGTCCAGTTTGTCTAGTTTGTCCACTTCTTCCAGTTTAAGTAGTTTATCCAGTTTGGCAACTTTGTTCTGTTGGTAAAGTTTGTCCTGTTCGTCCAGTTTGTCCATTTTGTCTTGTTTGTCCACTTCATCCAGTTTAACTAGTTTGCCCAGTTTGCCAACTTTGTTTTGTTGGTCCGGTTTGTCCTATTCGCCCAGATTGAGTAGTTTTTCCAGTTTGTCCACTTTGTATAGTTCGTCCCCTTTGTCCTGTTTGTCCACATTTACAAATTTATCTACTTTTTCCAATTCGTTCAGTTCATCCACTTTATCCAATTTGTACAGTTTATCCACTTTGTCCTGTTCATACAATTTAACTAGTTTTTCCAGTTTGTCCACTTGGTCAGTAGGGCCAATTTGTCATGTTCGCCCATTTTGTGTACTTTTTGTCCATCACTTTGTACAATTCATCCACTTTGTCCTCTTTTCCAATTCGTTCAGTTTGTCCACTTTGTCCTGTTCGTCAACTTTGTTATGTTTTTCCACTTCTTCTATTTCATCCAGTTTGTCCACTTTTTCCAGTTCGTCCAGTTTGTCCACTTTGTTCACTTTGCTCACTTTGTCCAGTTTATCTAATTTGTCAAGTTTGTCTAGATGGTTCAGTTTGTCCAGTTTGACCAGTTTACTAATTTAACGAATTCGTTTAGTTTGTCCAATTGGTCAAGTTTTTCTACTTTGCCGAGTTGGTCCAAATTTTCCAAGTTGTTCAGTTTGTGCAGTTTGTACAGTTCATCCAATTTGTCCAATTTGTCCACTTCGTCCAACTTGACTAGTTTTTCCACTTTGACAAGTTTGTCCACTTTTCTAATTTGTTCAATTTGTCCAGTTTGTCATGTTTGCCCAGTGTGACAAATTTATCCACTTTGCTCACTATGTCCAGTTTGTCTACTTTGTTCTCTTTCTTTAGTTTGTCCAGTTTGTCTACTTTGTCTACTTTGTTCACTTTGTCCAGCTTGTCAAGTTTGTCTACATTGTCCAGTTTATCCAATTTGTCTAGTTTGACCAGTTTATCTAATTTGTCCAAATAGTCTAGTTTGTCAAGTTGGTCCAGTTCGTCTAGTTTGTCTAGTTTGTCCATTTGTTCACTTTTCTCGCTTTGTCCAGTTTGTCTACTTTGTTCACTTTGCTCATTTCGTCAAAGTGATGGACAAAAAGTACACAAAATGGGCGAACATGACAAACTAGCCCTACTGAACAAAGTGGATAAACTGTACAAATTTGACAAAGTGGACCAACTAAACGAATTGAAAAAAGTGGACAAATTTGTCAGTGTGGACAAACAGACAAAGTGGACAAAACGTACAAACTGGATGATCAGAACAAAGTGGACAAACTGTAGAAAGTGGGTAAATTGGAAAAAGTGGACTAAATTGACAAACTAGAGAAATTGGAGAAACTGGACAAATCAGATAAATTGGACAAATTGGACAAATTCATCAAACTGGACCAACTGGACAAACTTGACAAAGTAGACAAAGTGGACGAACTGGACAAAGTGGACAAACTGTAGAAAGCGAGCAAATTGGAAAAAAATGGATTAATTTGACAAACTGAAAGAATAGGACGAATTGGACAAACTAGACAAACAGGACGAACTGGACAAATTAGATAAACTCGACAAACTGGACAAACTCGTCAAACTGGACCAACTGGACAAACTAGACAAACTGGACATTGTGGACAAAGTGAACGAACATGATAAAGTAGACAAAGTGGATAAACAAATCAAACTGCAAAAGCTGAACAAAGTGAACAAACTGGACGTCTTGTACAAACTGGACAAACTGGCTAAATTTGACCAACTCGACAAAGTGGACAAGCTTGACCATTTGGACGAACTAGACGATTTGGACAAATTAGATAAACTGGTCAAACTATACCATCTAAACAAACTTGATAAACTAGACAAACTGGACGAAATGAGCAAAGTGAACAACGTAGATAAACTCGACAAACTGGACAAAGTGAGCAGAGTGAACAAAATGGACAAACTAGACAAACTGGACCAACTGGACAAACTAGACGATTTGGACAAATTAGATAAACTGATGAAACTGGACAAATTCGATAAACTAGACAATGTAGACAAACTTTTGGCTCTGATACCAACATTCACAGGATCTATAATGACAGGAATCATCTCCTTTTGGTGGGGGTATATGGCTAGTAAAGAAAAGTTTTGGTCATAGACATCTTCATTACTTAGAAGAAATGTTGCTAAGAGATTGTCAAGATGTCCCCTTTAGTCAAAAGTAGATAAAGATATTTTGTCATGGTGTTGTTTTCCTTGGTAGGGGTCTGCTGCCTCATGTCATGAAGACATGAAGACATCAAATGAAGATAAAGATGCTGCCACATGTTAGTTCCTATCAAAAGATGCATTCCATTTGGCAAAATGAAGCTCCACCTATTGTACCTTAGCCCAAAGTGGGAATCTCCTTTTGTAAAGCTATTTTGGAACTTGTGTCGGTAGATTTGCTTTTCTTGCTTGCCTTATTCTCTTGGTCGGAAGAGAATAGGACCTAGTTGTCTTTGCTCCATCTATATAAGGAGCTGGTGTTTCCATTTGGAATCAATCAGAAAAATAGAGAGAGAAAAGATCGATAAAAAAAAAAAAAAGAGTGCAAAGTCTAAGTGTGAGTGTGAGTGTAGCTTGAAGTTTGGAGTGTGCTAGAGTTTGAAGTTCTGTACAAACTTCTATAAGTAATTAAGTTTTTGAGTTTGATAATATAAATTTGTTATTATCTAATCATGCTGTTTCTTTTAGAATATGTCTATCCGTCTTGCTTTGCTTAAGAAGTATTATGGTAATGTTCGAAAATTAAGAAAAATAGAGCGAGCCATTGAGATCATAAGAAGACATTTGCAAACTTGTCCTCATAAGAATAATCCACAACATTATCAACATGAAATAAGAAGGATTCTCTTGCTTCGAGCCTATGTCATAATACAATTAGAAGTTTTAAGAACTGAGTCAAAACTACAAGCTATGGCCTTCTGAGATGCCTCCTCATTCTATTAGGAGAGAAAAATTATTGCGTGATTTAAGGCGACGTGAAAACCAGCTTAGAAGATTAGAAAATGCTATCAGACAAATTGATGAAAATATAGCTGTAAGAGGATATCTTGTTATCCGCGTACAAACTATTAGAAGATCTATGCTAGTACGCTTGTGTAATCAAATAAGAGAATATTGTAATAGACTGAATGAAGAATTAGAATTATTATCTCGTATTTAAAAATAAATAAATTTAGATGAATTAAATCTATTATTAAGGATCTTAAGCTTTTTAGCCAAGTTGATCTATCCAATTCTTTTAGAGTTTTTATTTTCCTTCATATTCTCCACTTCTGTGCCTCGTTTATCTTCTTAAGAGTGTGGTCGCGTTGTAAGTCCCGCATCTGGCCATGATCAGGCATTAAGGGCTGTAAATCGTTGACAGAACTCTTTCTGTTTCTTACGAGCTACAAAGATGGAAAATTCTAAGGGAAAAACAAAACTTTTTAAGAATTGGTTTAAATCATTTCAGCATCCTTCTAATAGATCTTATTTGTCTTCTTCATCCTACCAGTCTGCTTTAACTAGTTTTCCCCGTAATAGCTTAAAAAAAAGAAAATTCAGAAAAAACAAAAAATTCAAAACAAATGATATATGAAAATTTTGACCAAGCAATATCCAACTGGAAGTTGCCAGCCTTGCCCGTAACAAAAATATATAGCAATGGCATATTTGAAGAACAAAATGATTACCACATTAAAACTGTTTATCTCTCTGGAGGAAAACAAACAATTAAAGTTCTTGAAAAAAGAATTATTGAATAAATCAGAATCAAATACAACTACCTGCATATAGGATTAATTCAGGTAGGAATCAAACCACTGTTTCGATTAGGATTAATTCATGATGAGTTTGATGATTCTCTTTATGCTATGATAGAATCAAGCCTTTGTCATGGACCTGTTTATTTTAACTGTTTTCCTAATATCACAATTGATGCTCATGATGATGATGTTCTTGATTGTGCACCATCGGATTTCAAAGTAAAGGATTAAAGATGAGTCCAAGAAGTAAACCTTTTGCTATAGTTTATCGTGTGTTCTACAAATCTATGATCTCTGTCTTTCCCATGATAGCCTATAGAGATAAGGTTGATAAAGAAAAAACTACAGTTCTCATGGAAACAAACTTTAACAATAATGTGTTCATCCCAAAGTTCATCAGTTGGGAAGAAGTTGTTCTCCCTGGAAATTGGTAGATAGAAGACGTCAGTCCAAGAGTAAATGAAATAACAGATGATTTACAAAGCATAGTCAAATTACCAAATGGTAATGTTGAAATCAATTTTAGGAGAAAAATGGAAAAAGCCAAGAGAAGTTTCGCCGGTTACACGGAAGGAAGAAAAAGTTTTAAATTAGAAGAAATAGATGATGACCAAAGGAGTAGTGAAAAGGAAGAAGTTGATCAAAAAGTTTTTAGAAACAAAGAAAGCGGAATTAAACACCTTGTGTATAAAAGAACCTCATCACAAAAAACCTACAACCCAAGTGAAAGTGATTTTCTCCAAGGAGCCATAAGAATGGTTAGCATTCAAAAGCCAGAAGAAATACCTGTCAAAAAATTTGAAATTGATAAACCATATCTTAGAGAAATTTTGAAAAATCATCCTTTAAAAGATTGGTTCTTTAAAAGTTTTAACAGAGAAGAAAAGGAAAAGATGAGAGAATTATGGTATTTCCAAATGGAGGAAGAAAAAAGAAATATACATTTGTTTGACTGGTTCATGGAATATTTTAAAAAAGGGAAAATCAAAGAAGAAGAAACTCAAAGCCAAAAACAAATAAGAGTTATAGGAAAAACAACAAGAACTTGGAAAGACACTGAAGGAAAAGAAGTTCAAAAACCTCACCCACCTTGTAAGAAACTTGATATTTCTGTCCCTAATACAGAAACCAAAAATTATGCCATGCCTGTAAAAAATGCATCTATTTATGAATTAAAATCAGACCCAAGTGCTAGAGACGTAGATATAGCTATTGGAGATATAGTTGAACAAAACAATTACACCAATCTGTGTCTATTAACCATTGGAGAACAAACAGATCGGATAGAAAGAACAATCAAATCACAACCCGAATTCAAAGAAGAAAAATTAGAAGAAAATTCTGCCAATGCAGTATATGTTCCCAGACAATTACCTAAAGGGATTATTTTACAAGAAGGACCATTCACGATGATAGACGAAATGCAAAAAGAATTATCCAATAGGATGGAAAGCCTCAATATGGGAGGAAAAGGATTCAGCATCCTAAGAGTCTCTACTTCAGAGGATTTATTAATAAATCGTCTAAAGAAATGGTATCCCCAGGTAAAATTGCCAGAGACAAAGAATTATTATCCTAAACCAACCTCTATTGATCTACAACTCGAAGAGGCTCCATACACTTACACCTCAGAATTAACCTATTCAGGAAATTTTTTATATGAATGGAACTTAGATGGATTAACAGAATACCAAATTGTCCAAATGGTTCACAGTATGTTAATATACTGTAATGCCTGTGAAGTCAGAGGAAATACTCAAAGAAACATTTTTTTCATGATAACCACCTCTTTCAATGGAATATTAAGAGGATGGTGGAATTATAGATTAACTGGAGCCCAAAGACTTGAAATAGAAAATGCTGTCAAAATAGATGAGCTTGGAAGAATCCTTTACAGAGACAAAACCACAGGAAACTTAGTAGATCCAAATATTAAGCTTGAAGCAGGTACTAGTCAAATCCCTGATAATTGGAAAACTCAATCTGATTGTGTCAGTGTCCTACTTCTATGCATCCTCAAAGAATTTACTGGAGGAATTGCTCTAATTAAGGAGAAAAATAAACAGCAATTACATCGCTTGAGATGTAGAAATTTAGGAGAACTTCGTTAGTATAGAGATGTATTCTTATCGAAAGTCTACCAACTAAATGATTGTAATTCTGATATTTGGAAAGAAAGATTTATTTCAGGATTACCACCCTTATTTGCTGAAAATGTGCGTAATTCCTTGAGAGAAGAAATGCATCTATTATTAATTACAGTTTGCTGACTTTCGAAGGAATTATATAGAGAATTAACAAAGTTGGCATGAATCTTTGCAGTGATTTAAAGATCAGTAAACAAGCTGAAAAAATGAAAAAATATTCTGGAGATAAAGAACTAGGAGATTTTTGTTTCCAGTTTGGTTTAGATCAAACACCTGAATCAAAGAGAAAACCTTCGCATTCTAGATTTAACCCGGATAGAAGAAACAAAATGGTAAGGAAATATAAGCCCGGAAGATATAAAAAACAGAGAAAATCCGATGACCTCATCCCATTCAAAAGAAATTCTAGAAAATATTTCAAAAAAAAATACATAAAAGAAAATGTTCAACTTGTTATACTTGCGGGAAAAGGGGTCATTATTCAAATAAATGCTTTAAAAAAGAAAATTCCTCTAAAAAGAAACTTAGAAAAGTCAATACCAAAAATGAAGAGGAAAATACTGAAAAAGAACAATCTGATTCAAGTTCCTCAGAAGAAGAAGAAGAAGAATGTGAATCTGATTCATCGACTGACATTGAAGAAAACAGTCCACAGGTTCAACTCATCAAACAATTCCAATCATGTACATGTCATTCAAATGATGAAGAATCTGAAGGAGAATGGTCGATACTATCTGATGAAGATCTTGGTATCCATATCCGTGTCCTCACAGCCCCTGAAAAATTATTTCTAGAAATGGTTGATAACATACCCGATCTAGAGAAAAAAGTTCAATTTTTAAATCAAATTTCAAAATTGGGGGGAGGAGAAGAAGGAGAAAGTTCACAACAAAAAATTTCCTTTGAAGAAGTTGAAAATGGTGATAAAGTATCATATTATCGAAAAAGGACAAAAGAGAAAGAAACATTTCACACACCAACCTATTCCATGATTGACCTTATGAATAGAGCACAAAAAATTCATATTATAAATAAACCCTTAACTCTCTCAGATTTACAGAGAGAATTAAATGATCAGAAGAGAGAACTTCGTGAATTAAAATTAGAATTAACCAAAAAACAAAATGAGCTTGATGAAAGGTTAACTTTGTTAGAAAATGATGGTGCTATTGAAAAATATGATGAAGAAAAATTTGTCCAAAGAATTAAAGGAGAAATTAGCAAAATCTCTACTTGTTAATTCCTACGAAATGTATTTACCAACAGTGGAGAGTTCAGGTAAAAATAAAAATAAAAAACTTTGAGAAGATTGTTAATGCCATAATTGACAATGGTGCAGACTTAAATGTTATCAGACATGGAATCGTTCCTATTGAATTTACAAGTGAATCAAAACAGTTTGTTTCTGCTGCTAATGGGACGACCATTTCCATGGAATGAAAAATCCCAAATGTTCATGTTTGCATGAAAGGAGTCTGTGTTACTTCACCCTTTATTATTTCAAAAAATATTGTTAATGATGTACTCCTTGGATCTCCATTTATTCTTCAAATCCAACCCTTTTCTGTAACAACAAAAGGAATTTCTACAAATATCAAAGGGATTGAAGTAAATCTTGATTTTATAGATGATCCTTGTGAAACGAAAATCCAAAGGATAAATCAAGTCATCGCCACCAGAGAAAATTACATAAATGGACTAAAGAATGAAATCAAAATTGCCAAATAACAAAAGAATTAGAGAAAAAAGAATTTAAAACAAAATTAGAAGAATTCACCAAACAGATTGAAGAAGAATGTTGTTCTAAATTATCATAAAAAAGGAAGTTCTTGCCATAGTTATTTGTGTGACGAAATTCCAACATGATTTATTGAATAAAGAATTTCTCATCAGAGTGGATGCTAAAGCAGCAAAAGAAATTCTGGAAAAAGATGTAAAAAACATTGTCTCTAAGCAAATATTTGCTAGATGGCAAGCCATTTTATCAGTTTTTGAATTTAAGATTGAATTTATTAATGAAAATTCTAACTCTCTCACTTTTCGTCTGATGTACAATATTGAGATACTAATCTCTTGTTTTCCTTTTATCGTGGGAATAATAATGAAGCCCTTTGCCAAAGAGAAAATAAACATTATCTTCTACAGATCTTTCTTCCATAAGACAATCTGAAGTAACAAGAATTCTGTTACCGGTGTAAAGATATAATTCTGATTGACTTGTGTCTTTTGTTGGAGTAAAACCCTTTTGGCAAAATGGGAAGTAGCTCTTCCTCGTTCACGAAGAAAAAAGGTCAAGAGAAATTGGCAGATCAAGAAGAAAGCCAAAAGGGTTTTACTCCAACAAAAGACCTAAGTCAATCAAAATTATATTTTTACACCGGTAACAGAATTCTTATTACTTCAGATTGTTTTATGAAAGAAAGACATGTTGAAGATAATGTTTATTATCTCTTTGGCAAGGGGCTTCATTATTATTCCCCTGATAAAAGGAAAACCAGAGATTGGTATCTCAATATTGTACATCAGACGAAAAGTGTCCTCATCTTCCACAATAAGAATGCAAATGGTATCATCACTTACTTAAAGTTCACTATTCTCAAAATCCTTAATGAGGAAGGTTGGGATGGTCCCTTTTACATGACAAAATCAGTCCAATTATACAATTCGACTGAGTTCTTTAAATTATTGGTATTATATTGATGCCTGGAAATTTTCTTTGATGTGGCAAAATCGTCAGTATAATCATTCTTGGTTCATCAGATTCAAAGAAGAAAGTCCTGATGTCACTCCTATTCATCGTAATTTCCCATCCTGGTTTCTCTTCACCTGGTGGTCATATTTTGGTGCTTCTCAGAAAATCCTTCCTGGTAATTTTCGTTATTTGTTTATTAAGTTCTCTCAAGTTGAAGAAAAGGTGCCATGTGAAGCCATCAATATGCTCCGTTTCTTTGCTAAATTTCATATCCCTTATATTTTCCAATGGAAGTTTGAAGTAAAAAAGGATTTATATGGTTTACCATCTCTTTATCAGACTTTTTATCAAAAGTGGTGGCCTAAGATTGAAAATGATACTTATGAGAGAATTCTGAATCAAATCTTTCCTCTTGTTAAAGAAGAAATTCCTCTTCCTGAAGTAAAGCCTTTTGAGAATGAAATGGTCATGACTGATCTCTTGGCCAAAAAGATTGCCAAAGAAATTGCTCAAGAAAAATCTCCTGAGCCAATGGACATGTCTGTTGACTTCGTCAATTTTGAAGAAAAGATCAAGCAAATTTTAGAAGAGTATCTCCCAAAGAAAAAAGTTGGTGATCATGATTAGGATAGTAATCATGATCCAGAATAAAATCTTGATGATGAAGTTGTACCCCTTGAAGATCTCCATCCTCGGTGGGACCCTGACCCTCATATTAATCCTGACGGATCAGTTTCTGAATACCTTCGTGGTGGAAAGTTTTGGTATTCTTCAGCAAAAGATAAAGGAAAAGAAAAAGAAGTTGAAAAGGAATCTCTGTTAGCTGAATTATTTCGTAAAAAATCTGGTAAAGCAAAAGAATTAATGAAAAAGAAGATTTGAAGATTTGAGATGATTCTTGTCATTATAGATCCTGTGAATGTTGGTATCAGAGCCACTGGAGTCATCTCTTTTTGGAGGAGGTATAAGTGTAGTTGTTATGCTGAGAAGAAAAGTGGTTCCTAGATGATGATGTCTATCCCATCAATTCATTTGATGGTATTGGTTGTTATTATCATTGCTATGAAGAAAATACATAATAACTTTTGACTAGATGCCAACTTTTCATCAAATGTATTATGTATTTTCTTCATAGCAATGATAATAACAACCAACACCATCAAATGAATTGATGGGATAGACATCATCATCTAGGAACCACTTTTCTTCTTTGAATGAAGACCTTTTCTTCTCAGCATAACAACTACACTTATACCTCCACCAAAAAGAGATGATTCCACTGGCTCTGATACCAATAACAACAGGATCTATAATGACATGAATCATCTCAAATCTTCAAAGCTTCTTTTTTCATTAATTCTTTTGCTTTAACAGAATTTTTACGAAATAATTCGGGTAACCGAGATTCCTTTTCGACTTCTTTTTCTTTTCCTTTGTCTTTTGCTGAAGAATACCAAAACTTTCCACCACGAAGATATTCTGTAACTGAGCTATCGGGATTAACATGAGAGTCAGGGTCCCACCGAGGATGGAGATCTTCAAGGGGCACAACTTCATCATCAAGATTTTCTTCTGGATCATGATTACTATCCAATCATGATCACCAACTTTCTTCTTTGGGAGATACTCTTCTAAAATTTGTTTAATCTTTTCTTCAAAATTGACGGAGTCAACAGACATATCCATAGGCTCAGGAGACTTTTCTCGAGCAATTTCTTTGGCAATCTTTTTGGCAAAGAGATCAGCCATGACCATTTCATTCTCAAAAGGCTTTTCTTCTGGAAGAGGAATTTCTTCTTTAACAGGAGGAGAGATTTGATTCAGAATTCTCTCATAAGTATTATTTTCAATTTTTGACCACCATTTTTGGTAAAAAGTTTGATAAAGAGATGGTAAACCATATAAGTCCTTTTTTACTTCAAACTTCCATTGGAAAATATAAGGGATATGAAATTTAGCAAAGAAGCGAAGAACAATAAATGTTTCACAGGGAACTTTTTCTTCTACTTCACAAAACTTAAAAAAAAAAATAACGAAAATTATCATGAATGATTTTCTGAGAAGCACAAAAATATGACTACCAAGTGAAGAGAAACCAGGATGGGAAATTACGATGAATAGGAGTGACATCAGGACTTTCTTCTTTGAATCTGATGAACCAGGAATGATTATACTGGCGATTTTGCCACATCAAAGCAAATTTCCAGGCATCAATATAGTCCCAATAATTAAAGAACTCAGTCGAATTGTATAATTGGACTGATTTTGTCATATACAAGGGACCATCCCAATCTTCCTCATTAAGGATTTTGAGAATAGTGAACTTTAAGTAAGTGATGATACCATTTGCATTCTTATTGTGGAAGATGAAGACACTTTTCGTCTGATGCAAAATATTGAGATACCAATCTCTGGTTTTCCTTTTATCAGGGGAATAATAATGAAGCCCCTTGCCAAAGAGATAATAAACATTATCTTCAACAGGTCTTTCTTTTATAAGACAATCTGAAGTAACAAGAATTCTGTTACCGGTGTAAAGATATAATTCTGATTGACTTGGGTCTTTTGTTGGAGTAAAACCCTTTTGGCTATCTTCTTGATCTACCAATTTCTCTTACCCTTTTTTCTTCATGAACGGGGAAGAGCTACTTGCCATTTTGTCGTCCCTGAAGAAATTCTCTAGTAAGAAAGTCAGGGAGAGAATTAGAATTTCCATTAATAAATTCAATTTTAAATTCAAAGACTGATAAAATGGCTTGCCATCTAGCAAATATTTGCTTAGAGACAAGATTTATGACATCTTTTTCCAGAATTTCTTTTGCTGCTTTAGCATCTACTCTGATAAGAAATTCTTTGTTTAATAAATCATGTTGGAATTTCGTCACACAAATAACTATGGCAAGAACTTCCTTTTTGATGGTTGAATATTTCTTTTATGCTTCATTCCATAATCCTGAATTAAATCTTATTAATTCTTCTTTTATCTGAATCTGCCAAAATCCTGATTTTAAATCAAATTTTAAGAATATTTTGGCATTGTTTAATCTGTTTAGCAAATCCTGAGTATTAGGCAAAGGATACCTAATAGATTGAAGAACTTTGTTTAATGGTTTATAATTGATTACCAATCTTGGAATTCTTCTTTCGATTTCAGCGGCCTTTTCAACATAAAATGCCATACAGCTCCAAGGGGATTTACTTTTTCTAATTAATCATTTCTTCAAAAGATCATTGATTTCTTCTTGGCAAAGTTTTAAATGAGCAGTATTCATTTGGGATGGACGAGCTTTAGTAGGAATATCTTTTTCATTAAAATCTTTTACATATGGTAATCCTACTATGTGTCTCTTTCTATTCCAAAAGGCAGATGGTAATTTAGAACAGCATTCTTCTTCAATCTGTTTGGTGAATTCTTCTAATTTTGTTTTAAAATCTTTTTTCTCTAATTCTTTTGTTATTTGGGCAATTTTCATTTCATTCTTTAGTCCATTTATGTAATTTTCTCTGGTGGCGATGACTTGATTTATCCTTTGGATTTTCGTTTCACAAGGATCATCTATAAAATCAAGATTTACTTCAATCCCTTTGATATTTGTAGAAATTCCTTTTGTTGTTACAGAAAAGGGTTGAATTTAAAGAATAAATGGGGATCCAAGGAGTACATCATTAATAATATCTTCTGAAATAATAAAGGGTGAAGTAACACAGACTCCTTTCATGCAAACATGAACATTTTGGATTTTTCTTTCTATGGAAATGGTCATCCCATTAGCAGCAGAAACAAACTGTTTTGATTCACTTGTAAATTCAATAGGAACGATTCCAAGTTTGATAACATTTAAGTCTGCACCAGTGTCAATTATGGCATTAACAATCTTCTCAAAGTTTTTTATTTTTATTTTTACCTGAACTCTCCACTGTTGGTAAATACATTTCGTAGGAATTACACTAGTAGAGATTTTGCTAATTTCTCCTTTAATTCTTTGGACAAATTTTTCTTCATCATATTTTTCAATAGCACCATCATTTTCTAACCAAGTTAACCTTTCATCAAGCTCATTTTGTTTTTTGGTTAATTCTAATTTTAATTCACGGAGCTCTCTCTTCTGATCATTTAATTCTCTTTGTAAGTCTGAGAGAGTTAAGGGTTTATTTATATTATGAATTTTTTCTGCTCTATTCATAAGGTCAATTATGGAATAGGTTGGTGTGTGAAATGTTTCTTTCTATTTTGTCCTTTTTCGATAATATGATACTTTATCACCATTTTCAACTTCTTCAAAGGAAATTTTTTGTTGTGAACTTTTTCCTTCTTCTCGTCCCCCCAATTTTGAAATTTGATTTAAAAATTAAACTTTTTTCTCTGGATTGGGTATGTTATCAACCATTTCTAGAAGTAATTTTTGAGAGGCTGTGAGGACACGGACATGAATACCAAGATCTTCATCAGATGGTATCGACCATTCTCCTTCAGATTCTTCATCATCTGAATGACATGTATATGATTGGAATTGTTTAATGAGTTGAACCTGGGGACTTTTTTCTTCAATGTCAGTCGATGAATCAGATTCATATTCTTCTTCTTCTTCTGAGGAACTTGAATCAGATTGTTCTTTTTCAGTATTTTCCTCTTCATTTTTGGTATTGACTTTTCTAAGTTTCTTTTTAGAGGAATTTTCTTTTTTAAATCATTTATTTGAATAATGATCCCTTTTCCCGCAAGTATAACAAGTTGGAACATTTTTTTTTTATATTTTTTTTTTTGAAATATTTTCTAGATTTTCTTTTGTAATGGGATGAGGTCATCGGATTTTCTCTGTTTTTTATATCTTCAGGGCTTATATTTCCTTACCATTTTGTTTCTTCTATCCGGGTTAAATCTAGAATGCTAAGGTTTTCTCTTTGATTCAGGTGTTTGATCTAAACCAAACTGGAAACAAAAATCTCCTAATTCTTTATCTCTAGAATATTTTCTCATTTTTTCAACTTGTTTACTGATCTTTAAATCAGTGCAAAGATTCATGCCAACTTTGTTAATTCTCTGTATAATTCCTCCGAAAGTCAGTAAACTGTAATTAATAGTACCATGCATTTCTTCTCTCATGAAATTACACACCTTTTCAGCAAATAGGGGTGGTAATCGTGAAATAACTTTCTTTCCAAATATCAGAATTACAATCATTTAGTTGGTAGACTTTCGATAAGAATACATCTCTATATCAACGAAATTCTCCTAAATTTCTACATCTCAAGCGATGTGATTGCTGTCTATTTTTCTCCTTAATTAGAGCAATTCCTCCAGTGAATTCATTGAGAATGCATAGAAGTAGGACACTAAAATAATCACATTGAGTTTCCCAATTATCAGGGATTTGACTAGTACCTGCTCCAAGCTTAACATTGGGATCTACTAAGTTTCCTGTGGTTTTGTCTCTGTAAAGGATTCTTCCAAATTCATCCATTTTGACAGCATTTTCTATTAAAGTCTTTGGGCTCCAGATAATCCATAATTCCACCATCCTCTTAACATTCCATTGAAAGAGGTGGTTATCATGAGGAAAATGTTTCTTGGAGTATTTCCTCTGAATTCACAGGCATTACAGTATATTAACATACTGTGAACCATTTGGACAATTTGATATTCTGTTAATCCATCTAAGTTCCACTCATATAAAGAATTTCCTGAATAGGTTAATTTTGAGGTGTAACTGTATGGAGCCTCTTCGAGTTGTAGATCAACAGGGGTTGGTCTAGGATAATAATTCTCTGTCTCTGTCAATTTTACCTGGGGATTCCATTTCTTTAGACGATTTATTTATAAATTCTTTGAAGCAGAGACTCTTAGGATGCTGAATCCTTTTCCTCCCATATTGAGGCTTTCCATCCTATTGGATAATTCTTTTTGCATTTCCTCTGTCATTGTGAATGATCCTTCTTGCAAAATAATCCCTTTAGGTAATTGTTTAGGAACATATACTGCATTGGCAGAGCTTTCTTCTAATTTTTCTTCTTTATCTTTACTGAATTCGGGTTTTAATTTGATTGTTCTTTCTATTCGATCTGTTTGTTCTCCAATGGTTAATAGACATAGATTGGTGTAATTGTTTTGTTCAATTATATCTCCAATACCTATACCTATGTCTCTAGCATTTGGGTCTGATTTTGATTCATAAATAGATGCATTTTTTACAGGCATGGCATAATTCTTTGTTTCTGTATTAGGGACAGAAATATCAAGTTTCTTCCAAGGTGGGTGAGATTTATCAACTTCTTTTCCTTCAGTATCTTTCCAGGTTCTTGTTGTTTTTCCTATAACTCTTATTTGTTTTGGGCTTTGAGTTTCTTTTTCTTTGATTTTTCCTTTTCTAAAATATTCCATAAACCAATCAAAGAAATGTATATTTCTTTCTTCTTCCTCCATTTGGAAATACCATAATTCTCTCATCTTATCCTTTTCTTTTGTGTTAAACTTTTTAAAGAACCAATCTTTTAAAGGGTGATTTTTCAAATTTTCTCTAAGATATGGTTTATCAATTTCAAATTTTTTTACAGGTATTTCACCTGGCTTTTGAATGCTAACCATTCTTATGGCTCTGATACCAACACTCACAGGATCTATAATGACAAGAATCATCTCAAATCTTCAAATCTTCTTTTTCATTAATTCTTTTGCTTTACCAGAATTTTTACGAAATAATTCAGCTAACCGAAATTCCTTTTCAACTTTCTTTTCTTTTCTTTTATCTTTTGCTGAAGAATACCAAAACTTTCCACCACGAATGTATTAAGAAACTGATCCGTCAGGATTAATATGAGAGTCAGGGTCCCACTGAGGATGGAGATCTTCAAGGGGCACAACTTCATTATCAAGATTTTCTTCTGGATCATGATTACTATCCCAATCATGATCACCAACTTTTTTCTTTGGGAGATACTCTTCTAAAATTTGTTTAATCTTTTCTTCAAAATTGACGAACTCAACAGACATGTCCATAAGCTCAGGAGACTTTTCTCGAGCAATTTCTTTGGCAATCTTTTTGGCCAAGAGATCAGCCATGACCATTTCATTCTCAAAAGGCTTTTTTTTCTAGAAGATGAATTTCTTCTTTAACAGGAGGAGAGATTTGATTCAGAATTCTCTCATAAGTATCATTTTCAATTTTTGGCCACCATTTTTGGTAAAAAGTCTGGTACAAAGACGGAAGATCGAAAAAGTTCTTTTTTTACTTCAAACTTCCACTGGAAAATGTAGGTAATATGGAACTTTGCAAAGAAGCGAAGAACATTAAATGCTTCACAGGGAACTTTTTCTTCTACTTCACAGAACTTAATAAATAAATAACGAAAATTATCATGAAGGATTTTCTGAGAAGCACAAAAATATGACCACCAAGTGAAGAGAAACCAGGATGGGAAATTACGATGAATAGGAGTGACATCAGGACTTTCTTCTTTGAATCTGATGAACCAGGAATGATTGTACTGACGATTTTGCCACATCGAAGCAAATTTCCAGGTATCAATATAATACCAATAATTAAAGAACTCAGTCGAATTGTATAATTGGACTGATTTTGTCATATACAAGGGACCATCCCAATCTTCCTCAGTAAGGATTTTGAGAATAGTGAACTTTGAGTAAGTGATGATACCATTTGCATTCTTATTGTGGAAGATGAGGACACTTTTCGTCTGATGCAAAATATTGAGATACCAATCTCTGGTTTTTCTTTTATCAGGGGAATAATAATGAAGCCCCTTGCCAAAGAGAAAATAAACATTATCTTCAACAGATCTTTCTTTCATAAGACAATCTGAAGTAACAAGAATTCTGTTACCGGTGTAAAGATATTATTCTGATTGACTTGGGTCTTTTGTTGGGGTAAAACCCTTTTGGATTTCTTCTTGATCTGCCAATTTCTCTTACCCTTTTTTCTTCATGAACGGGGAAGAGCTACTTGCCATTTTGTTGTCCCTGAAGAAAGTCTCTAGTAAGAAAGTCAGGGAGAGAGTTAGTATTTCCATTAATAAATTCAATTTTAAATTCAAAGACTGATAAAATGGCTTGCCATCTAGCAAATATTTGCTTAGAGACAAGATTTTTGACATTCTTTTTCCAAAATTTCTTTTGCTGCTTTAGCATCCACTCTGATGAGAAATTATTTGTTTAATAAATCATGTTGGAATTTCGTCACACAAATAACTACGGCAAGAACTTCCTTTTTGATGGTTGAATATTTCTTTTGTGCTTCATTCCATAATCCAGAATTAAATCTTATTAATTCTTCTTTTGAGTCTTTTTGTTGTAAGAGAATTCCAACATATCCAGAGGCAATAGTTTGAACTATTTTGAAAGCTTCTGGGTCAGATAAATATCTACAAGGAAGATTTTTTACTTTTCTTTAATCTTTCTTACTGCATTAGTATGATTGATAGTCCACTCCTTAGGATTTTTCTTTAATATTTCCTGCAGAAGTTTTCTATCTTTTACCAAATCCTGATAGAAAAATCCAACATAATTAGAGATCCAAGAAATCTTTGTAGCATATTTTTATCCTTAATTTCATCTGGAAATTTATCAGCAAATTGAATAATTCTATTAGTTGGAGTTATTTTTCTGTCTTGGATCTCAAATCCTAAGAATCTTATTTTTTGCTGAAAGAGATTCATTTTTCTTTTAGATAAAGCCAATCCATTTTCTTTTATGACTCTTTTGAAAATAGCCAAATGTTTCCAATGTTGTATCACAGATTCTGAGAAGATAAAAATATCATCAGTGTAAACAATGACAAACTGGGTGTAAGACCAGAAGATATTATTCATAATATTTTGAAATTCAGACGGAGCATTTTTCAATCTCAAAGGCATAACATTCCATTCATAATGCCCCATTGGAACGGTGAATGCAGTTTTATATCTATCTTCTTCTTTTATCTGAATCTGCCAAAATCCTGATTTTAAATCAAATTTTAAGAATATTTTGGCATTGTTTAATCTGTTTAGCAAATCCTAAGTATTAGGCAAAGGATACCTAATAGATTGAAGAACTTTGTTTAATGGTTTATAATTGATTACCAATCTTGGAACTCCTCTTTCGATTTCAGCGGCCTTTTCAACATAAAATGCCATACAGCTCCAAGGGGATTTACTTTTTCAAATTAATCCTTACTTCAAAAGATCATTGATTTCTTCTTGGCAAAGCTTTAAATGAGCAGCATCCATTTGAGAGATGGACGGGCTTTAGTAGGAATATCCTTTTCATTAAAATCCTTTACATATGGTAATCCTACTATGTGTCTTTTTCTATTTCAAAAGGCTGATGGTAATTCAGAACAGCATTCTTCTTCAATCTGTTTGGTGAATTCTTCTAATTTTGTTTTAAATTCTTTTTTCTCTATTTCTTTTGTCATTTGGACACATTTAATTTCATTTTTTAGTCCATTTATATAATTTTCTCTGGTGGCGATGACTTGATTTATCCTTTGGATTTTCGTTTCACAAGGATCATCTATAAAATCAAGATTTACTTCAATCCCTTTGATATTTGTAGAAATTCCTTTTGTTGTTACAGAAAAGGGTTGAATTTAAAGAATAAATGGGGATCCAAGGAGTACATCATTAACAATATCTTCTAAAATAATAAAGGGTGAAGTAACACAGACTCCTTTCATGCAAACATGAACATTTGGGATTTTTCTTTCTATGGAAATGGTCGTCCCATTAGCAGCAGAAACAAACTGTTTTGATTCACTTGTAAATTCAATAGGAACGATTCCAAGTCTGATAACATTTAAGTCTGCACCAGTTCAATTATGGCATTAACAATCTTCTCAAAGTTTTTTATGTTTATTTTTACCTGAACTCTCCACTGTTGGTAAATACATTTCGTAGAAATTACACCAGCATTGAAATTTGAGATGATTCCTGTCATTGTAGATCCTGTTGTTATTGGTATCAGAGCCAGTGGAATCATCTCTTTTTGGTGGAGGTATAAGTGTAGTTGTTATGTTGAGAAGAAAAGGTCTTCATTCAAAAGAGAAAAGTGGTTCCTAGATGATGATGTCTATCCCATCAATTCATTTGATGGTGTTGGTTGTTATTATCATTGCTATGAAGAAAATACATAATACATTTAATGAAAAGTTGGCATCTAGTCAAAAGTTATTAGATCTTATCCGGAGAGCATATATTGCCATGGGGGGCTGCCTCATGTTATAAAGATGTTGCCACATGTGATGCCACATGTCAGAAGTTTGTAAAAGTTGGTGTTGCTTTACTGCCATTTGCCATCTTCCTATCAAAAGTAGATAAAGTTGTTTTGTACTTTTGGTGGGGGTATGCTAAACTTGTTTTTGTGCTTTCCATTTGGCAAAATGTTGCTCAACCGTATGTACCTTAGCTCAAAGTTGGAATCCCCTTTTGTAAAGTTTGTTTGGAGGTTTGTGTTGGTAGCCATCCCTTTTTTCTGTTTCTTTTGGTTTGAAGTCCTCTCATGGTCGGATGAGAGTGGGCTCTTTTGTATGCTCCATCTATATAAGGAGCTGGTGTTTCCATTTGTGAGATAGATCAAAAAAAAAATTATCGATCAAAAATTAAAAAAAAAAGAGTTCAGAGTCTTAGTGTGAGTGTGAGTGTGAGCGTGAGCTTGAAGTTTGAGTGTGCTAGAGTTTGAAGTCCTGTACAATCTTCTGTAAGTTAAGTTTTTGAGTTTGATAATATAAGTTTGTTATTATCTAATCATGCTGTTTCTTTTGCTAGAATATGCCTATTCGTCTTGCTCTGCTTAGAAGGTACTATGATGATATTCGAATATTAAGAGAAATTTAACTCTTATTAGACAATATAAGAAGACATTTACAAACCTGCACCCACAGAAATAATCCTCGCCATCATGAGTTTAAAAGAAGAAGGATTGTTTTAATGCGTTCTTATGCTGTCTTCCAATTAGATAAATTCCGAACTGAATCAAAACTACAAGCTATGGCCTTCTGAGATGCCTCCTCGTTCTATTAGGAGAGAAGAATTATTGCGTGATCTAAGACGACATGAAAACCAGCTTAGAAGATTAGAAAATGCTATCAGACAAATTGATGAAAATATAGCCGTAGGAGAATATCTTGTTATTCGTCTTCAAACTATTAGAAGATCTATGTTACGCTTGTGTAATCAAATAAGAGAATATTGTAATAGACTAAATGAAGAATTAGAGTTATTATCTCGTATTTAAATCTGTGTTAAAAAAAAAGGAAGGATTTAGATGAATTAAATCTATTATCCAGGATCTGAAGCTTTTTAGCCAAGTTGATTTATCCAATTCTCTTTAGAGTTTTTATTTTCCTTCTTATTCTCCACTTCTGTATCTCGTTTATCTTCCTAAGAGTGTGGTCGCGTTGTAAGTCCCGCATCTGGCCGTGATCAGGCATCAAGGGCTGTAAATCGTTAACAGAACTCTTCCTGTTTCTTACGAGTTACAAAGTTGGAAAATTCTAAGGGAAAAACAAAACTTTTTAAGAATTGGTTTAAATCATTTCAACATCCTTCTAATAGATCTTATTCGTCTTCTTCATCCTACTAGTCTGCTTTGACTAGTTTTCCCCGTAATAGCTTAGAAAAAAAAATTCAGAAAAAATAAAAAATTCAGAAGAAATGATATATGAAAATTTTGACCAAGCAATATCCAACTGGAAGTTGCCAGCCTTGCCTGTAACAGAAATATATATTAATGGCACATTTGAAGAACAAAATGATTACCACATAAAAACTGTTGAAAAAACTGTTTTTCTCTCTGGAGGAAAACAGACAATTAGAGTTCTTGATAGAAGAATTATTGAACAAATCAGAACCAAATACAACTACCTGCACGTAGGATTAATTCAGGTAGGAGTCAAACCACTGTTTCGATTAGGATTAAATGTTTCAGTGTGTGCTTATGTGCGAGATCAGAGACATGATGAGTTTGATGATTCTCTTTATGCTATGATCGAATCAAGTCTCTGTCATGGACCTGTTTATTTTAACTGTTTTCCTAATATCACAATTGATGCTCATGATGATGATGTTCTTGATTGTGCAACCATTGGATTTCAAAGTAAAGGATTAAAGATGATCTCTGTCTTTCCCATGATAGCCTATAGAGATAAGGTTGATAAAGAAAAAACTACAGTTCTCATGGAACAAACTTTAACAATAATGTGTTTATCCCAAAAGTCATCAGTTGGGAAGAAGTTGTTCTGCCACAAAATTGGCAAATGGAAGATGTCACCCCAAGAGTAAATGAAATAACAGATGATTTACAAAGTATAGTCAAATTACCAAATGGAAATGTTAAAATCAATTTTAGGAGAAAAATGGAAAAAGGAAGAAAAAATTTTAAATTAGAAGAAATAGATGATAACCAAAGGAGTAGTGAAAAGGAAGAAATGGATCAAAAAGTTTTTAGAAACAAAGAAAGTGGAATTGAACACCCTGTGTACAAAAGATCCTCATCAGTGAAAACCTATAACCCAAGTGAAAGTGATTTTCTCCAAGGAGTCATAAGAATGGTTAGCATTCAAAAGCCAGAAGAAATACCTGTCAAAAATTTTGAAATTGATAAACCATATCCTAGAGAAAATTTGAAAAATCATCCTTTAAAAGATTGGTTCTTTAAAAAGTTTAACACAGAAGAAACGGATAAGATGAGAGAATTATGGTATTTCCAAATGGAGGAAGAAGAAAGAAATATACCTTTCTTTGATTGGTTCATGGAATATTTTAGAAACGGAAAAATCAAAGAAAAAGAAACTCAAAATCCAAAACAAATAAGAGTTATAGGAAGAACAACAAGAACTTGGAAAGACACTGAAGGAAAAGAAGTTCATAAGTCTCACCCACCTTGGAAGAACCTTGACATTTCTGTCCCTAATAAAGAAATCAAGAATTATGCCATGCCTGTAAAAACTGCATCTATTTATGAATCAAAACCAGATCCAAATGCTAGAGACATAAGTATAGGTATTGGAGAAATAATTGAACAAAACAATTACACCAATCTATGTCTATTAACCATTGGAGAACAAACAGATCGATAGAAAAGAACAATCAAATTAAAACCCGAATTCAATAAAGATAAAGAAGAAAAATTAGAAGAAAGCTCTGCCAATGCAGTAATGTTCCTAGACAATTACCAAAAGGGATTATTTTGCAAGAAGGACCATTCACAATGACAGATGAAATGCAAAAAGAATTATCCAATAGGATGGAAAGCCTCAATATGGGAGGAAAAAGATTCAGCATCCTAAGAGTCTCTGCTTCAGAGGATTTATTAATAAATCGTCTAAAGAAATGGAATCCTTAGGTAAAATTGCCAAAGACAAAGAATTATTATCCTACACCAACCCCTATTGATCTACAACTCGTAGAAGCTCCATACACTTACACCTCAGAATTAACCTATTCAAGAAATTCTTTATATGAGTGGAACTTAGATGGATTAACAGAATATCAAATCGTCCAAATGGTTCACAGTATGTTAATATACTGTAATGCCTGTGAAGTTAGAGGAAATACTCCAAGAAATATCTTTTGATGATAACCACCTTTTTCAACGGAATATTAAGAGGATGGTGGAATTATGGATTAACTGTAGCCCAAAGACTTGAAATAGAGAGTGCTGTCAAAATGGATGAATTTGGAAGAATCCTTTATAGAGACAAAACCATAGGAAATTTAGTTGACCCCAATGTTAAACTTGAAGCATGTACTAGTCAAATCCCTGATAATTGGGAAACTCAATCTGATTGTGTTAGTGTCTTGCTTTTATGAATCCTCAATGAATTTACTGGAGGAATTGCTCTAATTAAGGAGAAAAATAGACAGCAATTACATCGCTTGAGATGTAGAAATTTAAGAGAATTTCGTTGGTATAGAAATGTATTCTTATCAAAAGTCTACCAACTAAATGATTGTAATTCTGATATTTGGAAAGAAAGATTTATTTCAAACCCTTATTTGCTGAAAAGGTGCGTAATTCCTTGAGAGAAGAAATGCATGGTACTATTAATTACAATTTGCTGACTTTCGGAGGAATTATATAGAGAATTAACAAAGTTGGCATGAATCTTTGCACTGATTTAAATATCAGTAAACAAGCTGAAAAAATGAGAAAATATTCTGGAGATAAAGAATTAGGAGATTTTTGTTTCCAGTTTGGTTTAGATCAAACACCTGAATCAAAGAGAAACCCTTCGCGTTCTAGATTTAACTCGGATAGAAGAAACAAAATGGTAAGAAAATATAAGCCCGGAAGATATAAAAAACAGAGAAAATCCGATGACCTCATCCCATTCAAAAGAAAATTTAGGAAATATTTCAAAAATAAATACATAAAAGAAAATGTTCCAACTTGTTATACTTACGGAAAAAAGGGTCATTATTCAAATAAATGCTTTAAAAATGAAAATTCCTGTAAAAAGAAACTTAGCAAAATCAATACCAAAAATGAAGAGGAAAATACTAAAAAGGAACAATCTGATTCAAGTTCCTCAGAAGAAGAAGAAGAAGAATATGAATTTGATTCAACAACTGACATTGAAGAAAATAGTCCTCAGGTTCAGCTCATCAAACAATTCCAATCATGTACATGTCATCCAGATGATGAAGAATCTGAAGAAGAATGGTCGATACCATCTGATGAAGATCTTGGTATCTATATCCGTGTCCTCACAGCCCCTCAAAAATTACTTCTAGAAATGGTTGATAACATACCCGATCTAGAGAAAAAAGTTCAATTTTTAAATCAAATTTCAAAATTGCGGGGAGGAGAAGAAGGAGAAAGTTCACAAATGTTCATGTTTGCATGAAAGGAGTCTGTGTTACTTCACCCTTTATTATTTCAGAAGATATTGTTAATGATGTACTCCTTGGATCCCCATTTATTCTTCAAATCCAACCCTTTTCTGTAAAAACAAAAGGAATTTCTACAAATATCAAAGGGATTGAAGTAAATCTTGATTTTATAGATGATCCTTGTAAAACGAAAATCCAAAGGATAAATCAAGTCATCGCCACTGGAGAAAATTACATAAATGGACTAAAGCATGAAATCAAAATTGCCCAAATAAGAAAAGAATTAGAGAAAAAAGAATTTAAAACAAAATTAGAAGAATTTACCAAACCGATTGAAGAAGAATGTTTTTCTGAATTACTATAAAAAAGGAAGTTCTTGCCATAGTTATTTGTGTGACGAAATTCCAACATGATTTATTGAATAAAGAATTTCTCATCAGAGTGGATGCTAAAGCAGCAAAAGAAATTCGGGAAAAAGATGTAAAAAATCTTGTCTCTAAGCAAATATTTGCTAAATGGCAAGCCATTTTATCGGTTTTTGAATTTAAGATTGAATTTATTAATGGAAATTCTAACTCTCTCACTTTTCGTCTAATGTACAATATTGAGATACCAATCTCTGGTTTTCCTTTTATCAGGGGAATAATAATGAAGCCCCTTGCCATTTTTCTTTTAGATAAAGCCAATCCATTTTCTTTTATGACTCTTTCGAAAATAGCCAAATGTTTCCAATGTTGTATCACAGATTCTGAGAAGATAAGAATATCATCAATGTAAACAATGGCAAACTGGGTGTAAGACGAGAAGATATTATTCATAATATTCTGAAATTCAGAAGGAGCATTTTTTAATCCAAAAGGCATAACATTCCATTCATAATGCCCCATTGGAAGAGTGAATGCAGTCTTATATATATCTTCTTCTTTTATCTGAATCTGCCAAAATCCTGATTTTAAATCAAATTTTGAGAATATTTTGGCATTGTTTAATCTGTTTAGCAAATCCTGAGTATTAGGCAAAGGATACCTAATAGATTGAAGAACTTTGTTTAATGGTTTATAATTGATTACCAATCTTAGAACTCCTCTTTCGATTTCAGCGGCCTTTTCAACATAAAATGCCGTACAGCTCCAAGGGGATTTGTTTTTTCTAATTAATCATTTCTTCAGAAGATCATTGATTTCTTCTTGGCAAAGGTTTAAATGAGCAGCATCCATTTGAGATGGACGAGCTTTAGTAGGAATATCATTTTCATTCAAATCCTTTACATATGGTAATCTTACTATGTGTCTTTTTCTATTCCAAAAGGCTAATGGTAATTCAGAACAGCATTCTTCTTCAATCTGTTTGGTGAATTCTTCTAATTTTGTTTTAAATTCTTTTTTCTCTAATTCTTTTGTCATTTGGACACACTGAATTTCATTTTTCAGTCCATTTATGTAATTTTCCCTGGTGGCAATAACTTGATTTATCCTTTGGATTTTCGTTTCAAAAGGATCATTTATAAAATCAAGATTTACTTCAATCCCTTGATATTTGTAGAAAATTCCTTTTGTTGTTACAGAAAAGGGTTGGATTTGAAGAATAAATGGGGATCCAAGAAGTACATCATTAACAATATCTTCTGAAATAATAAAGGGTGAAGTAACACAGACTCCTTTCGTGCAAACATGAACATTTGAGATTTTTCTTTTTATGGAAATCGTCGTTCCATTAGCAGCAGAAACAAACTGTTTTGATTCACTTGTAAATTCAATAGGAACGATTCCAAGTCTGATAACATTTAAGTCTGCACCAGTGTCAATTATGGCATTAACAATCTTCTCAAAGTTTTTTATTTTTATTTTTACCTGATCTCTCCACTGTTGGTAAATACATTTCGTAGGAATTACAACAGTAGAGATTTTGCTAATTTCTTCTTTAATTCTTTGGACAAATTTTTCTTCATCATAATTTTCAATAGCACCATCATTTTCTAACCAAGTTAACCTTTCATCAAGCTCATTTTGCTTTTTGGTTAATTCTAATTTTAATTCACGGAGTTCTCTCTTTTGATCATTTAATTCTCTTTGTAAATCTGAGAGAGTTAAGGGTTTATTTATAGTATGAATTTTTTCTGCTCTATTCATAAGGTCAATCATGGAATAGGTTGGTGTGTGAAATGTTTCTTTCTCTTTTATCCTTTTTGGATAATATGATACTTTATCACCATTTTCAACTTCTTCAAAGGAAATTTTTTGTTGTGAACTTCCTCCTTCTTCTCCTCCCCCCGATTTTGAAATTTGATTTAAAAATTGAACTTTTTTCTCTGGATCGGGTATGTTATCAACCATTTCTATAAGTAATTTTTGAGGGGCAGTGAGGACACGAATGTGGATACCAAGATCTTCATCAGATGGTATCGACCATTCTCCATCAGATTCTTCATCATCTGAATGACATGTACATGATTGGAATTGTTTGATGAGCTGAACTGAGGACTATTTTCTTCAATGTCAGTCGATGAATCAGATTCATATTCTTCTTCTTCTTCTAAGGAACTTGAATCAGATTGTTCTTTTTCAGTATTTTCCTCTTCATTTTTGGTATTGATTTTTCTAAGTTTCTTTTTAGAGGAATTTTCTTTTTTAAAACATTTATTTGAATAATGACCCTTTTTCCCGCAAGTGTAACAAGTTGGAACATTTTCTTTTATATATATTTTTTTTAAATATTTTCTAGATTTTCTTTTGAATGGGATGAGGTCATCGGATTTTCTCTGTTTTTTAAATTTCCGGGCTTATATTTTCTCACCATTTTGTTTCTTCTATCCGGGTTAAATCTAAAACGCGAAGGTTTTCTCTTTGATTCAGGTGTTTGATATAAACCAAACTGGAAACAAAAATCTCATAATTCTTTATCTCCAGAATATTTTCTCATTTTTTCAGCTTGTTTACTGATCTTTAAATCACTACAAAGAGTCATGCCAACTTTGTTAATTCTTTGTATAATTCCTCCGAACGTCAGTATACTGTAATTAATAGTACCATGCATTTCTTCTCTTAGCACCTTTTCAGCAAATAGGGGTGGTAATACTGAAATAAATCTTTCTTTCCAAATATCAGAATTACAATCATTTAGTTAGTAGACTTTCAATAAGAATACATATCTATACCAACGAAATTCTCCTAAATTTCTACATCTCAAGCGACATAATTGCTGTCTATTTTTCTCTTTAATTAGAGAAATCCCTCCAGTGAATTCATTGAGGATGCATAGAAGTAGGATACTAACACAATCAGATTGAGTTTCCCAATTATCAGGGATTTGGCTAGTACCTGTTTCAAGCTTAATATTTGGATCTACTAAGTTTCTTGTGGTTTTGTCTCTGTAAAGGATTCTTCCTAATTCATCTATTTTAACAGCACTTTCTATTTCAAGTCTTTAGGCTCCAGATAATCCATAATTCCACCATCCTCCTAATATTCCATTGAAAGAGGTGGTTATCATGAGGAAAATATTTCTTGGAGTATTTCCTCTAACTTCACAGGCATTACAGTATATTAACATACTGTGAACCATTTGGACAATTTGATATTCTGTTAATCCATCTAAGTTCCACTCATATAAAGAATTTCCTGAATAGGTTAATTCTGAGGTGTAACTGTATGGAGCCTCTTCGAGTTGTAGATCAACAAGGGTGATTCTTCTGTGTTAAACTTTTTAAAGAACCAATCTTTAAAAAGTTTCACACAGAAGAAAAGGATAAGACGAGAGAATTATGGTATTTACAAATGGAGGAAGAAGAAAAAAATATATCTTTCTTTGATTGGTTCATGGAATATTTTAGAAAACGAAAAATCAAAGAAAAAGAAACTCAAAACCCAAAACAAATAAGAGTTATAGGAAGAACAACAAGAACTTGGAAAGACACTGAAGGAAAAGAAGTTCATAAATCTCACCCACCCTGGAAGAAACTTGATATTTCTGTCCCTAATACAGAAACCAAGAATTATGCCATGCCTGTAAAAAATGCATCTATTTATGAATCAAAACCAGATCCAAATTCTAGAGACATAAGTATATGTATTGGAGAAATAATTGAACAAAAGAATTACACCAATCTATGTCTATTAACCATTGGAGAACAAACAGATCGAATAGAAAGAACAATCAAATGAAAACCCAAATTCAATAAAGATAAAGAAGAAAAATTAGAAGAAAGCTCTGCCAATGCAATATATGTTCCTAGACAATTACCTAAAGGGATTATTCTGTAAGAAGGACCATTCACAATGATAGACGAAATGCAAAAAGAATTATCCAATAGGATGGAAAGCCTCAATATGGGAGGAAAAGGATTCAGCATCCTAAGAGTCTCTGCTTCAGAGAATTTATTGATAAATCGTCTAAAGAAATGGAATCCCCAGGTAAAATTACCAGAGACAAAGAATTATTATCCTAGACCAACCCCTGTTGATCTACAACTCGAAGAGGTTCCATACAGTTACACCTTAGAATTAACCTATTCAGGAAATTCTTTATATGAGTGGAACTTAGATGGATTAACAGAATATCAAATTGTCCAAATGGTTCACAGTATGTTAATATACTGTAATGCCTGTGAAGTCAGATGAAATACTCCAAAAAACATTTTCCTCATGATAACCACCTCTTTCAATGAAATATTAAGAGGATGGTGGAATTATGGATTATCTGGAGCCCAAAGACTTGAAATAGAGAGTGCTGTCAAAATGGATGAATTTGGAAGAATCCTTTATAGAGATAAAACCACAGGAAATTTAGTTGACTCCAATGTTAGGCTTGAAGCAGGTACTAGTCAAATCCCTGATAATTGGGAAACTCAATCTGATTACATTAGTGTCTTGCTTTTATGCATCCTCAATGAATTTACTGGAGGAATTGCTCTAATTAAAGGGAAAATTAGACAGCAATTACATCGCTTGAGATGTAGAAATTTAGGAGAATTTCGTTGGTATAGAGATATATTCTTATCATAAGTCTACAAACTAAATGATTGTAATTCTGATATTTGGAAAGAAAGATTCATTTCAGGATTACCACCTTTATTTGCTTAAAAGGTGCGTAATTCCTCGAGAGAAGAAATGCAAGGTACTATTAATTACAGTTTGCTGACTTTCGGAGGAATTATACAGAGAATTAACAAAGTTGGCATGACTCTTTGTACTGATTTAAAGATCAGTAAACAAGCTGAAAAAATAAGAAAATATTCCGGAGATAAAGAATTAGGAGATTTTTTTTCCAGTTTGGTTTAGATCAAACACCTGAATCAAAGAGAAAACCCTCACGTTCTAGATTTACTCCGGATAGAAGAAATAAAATGATAAGAAAATAAAAGCCCGGAAGATATAAAAAATTTGATGAACTCATCCCACTCAAAAGAAAATCTAGGAAATATTTCAAAAAGAAAACATAAAAGAAAATGTTCCAACTTGTTATACTTGCGGGAAAAAGGGTCATTATTCAAATAAATGCTTTAAAAACGAAAATCAAAGCCCAGAACAAATAAGAGTTATAGGAAAGACAACAAGAACTTGGAAAGACACTGAAGGAAAAGAAGTTGATAAATCTCACCCACCTTGGAAGAAACTTGATATTTCTGTCTCTAATACAGAAACCAAGAATTATGCCATGCCTGTAAAAAATGCATCTATTTATGAATCAAAATCAGACCCAAATGCTAAAGACAGAGGTATAGGTTTTGGAGATATAATTGAACAAAACAATTATACCAATCTACGTCTATTAACCATTGGAGAACAAACAGATCAAATAGAAAGAACAATCAAATTAAAGCCCTTCAATAAAGATAAAGAAGAAAAATTAGAAGAAAGCTCTGCCAATGCAGTATATGTTCCCAGACAATTACCTAAAGGGATTATTCTGCAAGAACGACCATTTACAATGACAGACGAAATGCAAAAAGAATTATCCAATAGGATGGAAAGCCTCAATATGGGAGGAAAAGGATTTAGCATCCTAAGAGTCTCTTCTTCAGAGGATTTATTAATAAATCGTCTAAAGAAATAGAGAGTGCTGTCAAAATGGATGAATTTGGAAGAATCCTTTATAAAGACAAAACCACAGGAAATTTAGTTGACCCCAATGTTAAGCTTGAAGCAGGTACTAGTCAAGTCCCTGATAATTGCGAAACTCAATCTGATTGTGTTAGTGTCTTGCTTCTATGCATCCTCAATGAATTCACTTGAGGGATTGCACTAATTAAGGAGAAAAATAGACAGTAATTACATCGCTTGAGATGTAGAAATTTAGGAGAATTCCGTTGGTATAGAGATGTATTCTTATAAAAAATCTACCAACTAAATGATTGTAATTCTGATATTTGGAAAGAAAGATTTATTTCAGGATTACCACCCTTATTTGCTGAAAAGGTGCGTAATTCCTTGAGAGAAGAAATGCATGGTACTATTAATTATAGTTTGCTGACGTTCGGAGGAATTATACAAAGAATTGACAAAGTTGGCATGAATCTTTGTACTGATTTAAAGATCAGTAAACAAGCTGAAAAAATGAGAAAATATTCTGGAGATAAAGAATTAGGAGATTTTTGTTTCCAGTTTGGTTTAGATCAAACACCTGAATCAAAGAGAAAACCTTCGCGTTCTAGATTTACTCCGGATAGAAGAAGTAAAATGGTCAGAAAATATAAACCCGGAAGATATAAAAAACAAAGAAAATCCGATGAGTTCAGTCCATTCAAAAGAAATTCTAGAAAATATTTCAAAAAGAGATATATAAAAGAAAATATTCCAACTTGTTACACTTGCGGGAAAAAGGGTCATTATTCAAGTAAATGCTTTAAAAAAGAAAATTCCTCTAAAAAGAAACTTAGAAAAATCAATACCAAAAATGATGAGGAAAATACTGAAAAGAAACAATCTGATTCAAGTTCCTTAGAAGAAGAAGAAGAATATGAATCTGATTCATCAACTGACATTGAGGAAAATAGTCCTCAGGTTCAGCTCATCAAACAATTTCAATCATGTACAGGTCATTCAGATGATGAAGAATTTGAAAGAGAATGGTCGATACCATCTGATGAAGATTTTGGTATCCACATTCGTATCCTCACTGCTCCTCAAAAATTACTTCTAGAAATGGTTGATAACATACCAGATCCAGAGAAAAAAGTTCAATTTTTAAATTAAATTTCAAAATTGGGAAGAGGAGAAGAAGGAGAAAGTTCAAAACAAAAAATTTCCTTTGAAGAAAATGAAAATGATCATAAAACACCATATTATCCAAAAAGGATAAAAGAGAAAGAAACATTTCACACACCAACCTATTCCATGATTGACCTTATGAATAGAACAAAAAAAATTTATACTATAAATAAACCCTTAACTCTCTCAGACTTACAAAGAGAATTAAATGATCAGAAGAGAGAACTCCGTGAATTAAAATTAGAATTAATCAAAAAACAAAATGAGCTTGATGAAAGGTTAACTTGGTTAGAAAATGATGGTGCTATTGAAAAATATGATGAAGAAAAATTTGTCCAAAGAATTAAATGAGAAATTAGCAAAATCTCTACTGGTCTAATTCCTACAAAATGTATTTACCAACAGTGGAGAGTTCAGGTAAAGATAAAAATAAAAAACTTTGAGAAGATTGTTAATGCCATAATTGACACTGGTGCATACTTAAATGTTATTAGACTTGGAATCGTTCCTGTTAAATTTACAAGTGAATCAAAACAGTTTGTTTCTGCTGCTAATGGAACGACTATTTCCATAGAAAGAAAAATCCCAAATGTTCATGTTTGCATGAAAGGAGTCTGTGTTACTTCACCCTTTATTATTTCAGAAGATATTGTTAATGATGTACTCCTTGGATCCCCATTTATTCTTCAAATCCAACCCTTTTCTGTAACAACAAAAAGAATTTCTACAAGTATCAAAGGGATTGAAGTAAATCTTGACTTTATAGATGATCCTTTTGAAACGAAAATCCAAAGGATAAATCAAGTTATTGCCACCAGGGAAAATTACATAAATGGACTAAAAAATGAAATTAAATGTGTCCAAATGACAAAAGAATTAGAGAAAAAAGAATTTAAAACAAAATTAGAAGAATTCACCAAACAGATTGAAGAAGAATGTTGTTCTGAATTACCATCAGCCTTTTGGAATAGAAAAAGACACATAGTAGGATTACCATATGTAAAAGATTTCAATTAAAAAGATATTCCTACTAAAGCTCGTCCATCTCTAGAATTATTATCTCATATTTAAATCTATGTTTAAAAAAAAAAAGGATTTAGATGAATTAAATCTATTATCCAGGATCTGAAGCTTCTTAGCCAAGTTGATCTATCCAATTCTCTTTAGAGTTTTTTATTTTCCTTCTTATTCTCCACTTCTGTGCCTCGTTTATCTTCTTAAGAGTGTGGTCGCGTTGTAAGTCCCGCTTCAGACCGTGATCAGGCGTCAAGGGCTGTAAATCGTTGACATAACTCTTCTTGTTTCTTACGAGCTACAAAAGATGGAAAATTCTAAGGGAAAAACAAAACTTTTTAAGAATTGGCTTAAATCATTTCAGCATCCTTCTAATAGATCTTATTCGTCTTCTTCATCCTACCAGTCTGCTTTAACCAGTTTTACCCGTAATAGCTTAAAAAATAAAATTCAGAAAAAACAAAAAATTCAGAAGAAATGATATATGAAAATTTTGACCAAGCAATATCCAATTGAAAGTTGCCAGCCTTGCCTGTAACAGAAATATATAGCAATGGCACATTTGAAGAGCAAAATGATTACCACATAAAAACTGTTGAAAAAATTGTTTCTCTTTCTGGAGGAAAACAGACATTTAAAGTTCTTGATAGAAGAATTATTGAACAAATCAGAACCAAATACAACTACCTGCACATAGGATTAATTCAGGTAGGAATCAAACCACTGTTTCGATTAGGATTAAACGTTTCAGTGTGTGCATATGTGCGAGATCAGAGACATGATGCGTTTGATGATTCTCTTTATGCTATGATTGAATCCAGTCTCTGTCATGGACCTGTTTATTTTAATTGTTTTCATAATATCACAATTGATGCTCATGATGATGATATTCTTGATTGTGCAACCATTGGATTTCAAAGTAAAGGATTAAAGATGAGTCCAAGAAGTAAACCTTTTGCTATAGTTTATCGTGTGTTCTACAAATCCATGATCTCTGTCTTTCCCATGGTAGCCTGTAGAGATAAGGTTGATAAAGAAAAAACTACAGTTATCATGGAAACAAACTTTCACAATAATGTATTCATCCAAAAAGTCATCAGTTGGGAAGAAGTTGTTCTCCCAAGAAATTGGCAAATAGAAGATGTCACCCCAAGAGTAAATGAAATAATAGATGATTTACAAAGTATAGTCAAATTACCAAATGGTAATGTTGAAGTCAATTTTAGGAAAAAAATGGAAAAATCTAGGAGAAGTTTTGCCGGTTATACGGAAGGAAGAAAAAGTTTTAAATTAAAAGAAATAGATGATGACCAAAGGAGTAGTGAAAAGGAAAAAATGGATCAAAAAGTTTTTAGAAATAAAGAAAGTGGAATTGAACACCCTGTCTACAAAAGATCCTCATCAGAGAAAACCTATAACCCAGATTTTGGGCTATTGATTGATGATCACCAAAGGAAACCCCCAGCTCCTTATATAGATGGAGCGTACAAAAGATCCCTCCTCTCTATTAGAAAGAAAAATCCCAAATGTTCATGTTTGGATGAAAGGAGTCTGTGTTACTTCACCCTTTATTATTTCAGAAGATATTGTTAATGATGTACTCCTCGGATCTCCATTTATTCTTCAAATCCAATCATTTTCTATAACAACAAAAGGAATTTCTATAAATTTCAAAGGGTTTGAAGTAAATCTTGATTTTATAGATGATCCTTGTGAGACGAAAATCCAAAGGATAAATCAGGTTATTGCCACAAGAGAAAATTACATAAATGGATTAAAAAATGAAATTAAATGTGTCCAAATGACAAAAGAATTAGAGAAAAAAGAATTTAAAACAAAATTAGAAGAATTCACCAAACAGATTGAAGAAGAATGTTGTTCTGAATTACCATCAGCCTTTTGGAATAGAAAAAGACACATAGTAGGATTACCATATGTAAAGGATTTTAATGAAAAGGATATTCCTACTAAAGCTCGTCCATCCCAAATGGATGCTGCTCATTTAAAGCTTTGCCAAGAAGAAATCAATGATCTTCTGAAGAAAGGATTAATTAGAAAAAACAAATCCCCTTTGAGTTGTACGGCATTTTATGTTGAAAAGGCCGCTGAAATCGAAAGAGGAGTTCCAAGATTGGTAATCAATTATAAACCATTGAACAAAGTTCTTCAATCTATTAGGTATCCTTTGCCTAATACTCAGGATTTGCTAAACAGATTAAACAATGCCAAAATATTCTCAAAATTTGATTTAAAATCAGGATTTTGGCAGATTCAGATAAAAGAAGAAGATATATAAAACTGCATTCACTGTTCCAATGGGGCATTATGAATGGAATGTTATGCCTTTTGGATTGAAAAATGCTCCGTCTGAATTTCAGAATATTATGAATAATATTTTCTCGTCTTACACCCAGTTTGCCATTGTTTACATTGATGATATTCTTATCTTCTCAAAATCTGTGATAAAACATTGGAAACACTTGCGTATTTTCAAAAGAGTCATAAAAGAAAATGGATTGGCTTTATCTAAAAGAAAAATGAATCTCTTTCAGCAAAAAATCAGGTTCTTAGGATTTGAGATCCAAGACAGAAAAATAACTCCGACTAATAGAGTTATTCAATTTGCTGATAAATTTCTAAATGAAATTAAGGATAAAAATATGCTACAAAGATTTCTTGGATGTTTAAATTATGTTGGATTTTTCTATCAAGATTTGGCAAAAGATAGAAAACTTCTCCAGGAAAGATTAAAGAAAAATCTTAAGGAGTGGTCTATCCATCACACTAATGCAGTAGAAAAAGATTAAAGAAAGAGTCAAAAATCTTCCTTGTAGATGTTTATCTGACCCAAAAGCTTTCAAAATAGTTCAAACTGATGCCTCTGATGTCGGATATGGTGGAATCCTTTTACAACAAAAAGATTCAAAAGAAGAATGAATAAGATTTAATTCTGGATTATGGAATGAAGCTCAAAATAAATACTCAACCATCAAAAAGGAAGTTCTTGCCATAGTTATTTATGTGACGAAGTTCCAACATAATTTATTGAACAAAGAATTCCTGATCAGAGTTGATGCTAAAGCAGCAAAAGAAATTTTGGAAAAAGATGTAAAAAATCTTGTCTCTAAGCAAATATTTGCTAGATGGCAAGCCATTTTATCAGTGTTTGAATTTAAAATTGAATTTATTAATGGAAATTCTAACTCTCTCCCTGACTTTCTTAATAGAGAATTTCTTCATGGGCGACAAAATGACAAGTAGCTCTTCCCCGTTCATGAAGAAAAAAGGGCAAGAGAAATTGACAAATCAAGAAGAAAGCCAAAAGGGTTTTACTCCAACAAAAGACCCAAGTCAATCAAAATTATATCTTTACACTGGTAACAGAATTCTTGTTACTTCAGCTTGTCTTATGGAAGAAAGATCTGTAGAAGATAATGTTTATTATCTCTTTGGCAAGGGGCTTCATTATTATTCCCCTGATAAAAGGAAAACTAGAGATTGGTATCTCAATATTTTACATCAGACGAAAAGTGTCCTCATCTTCCACAATAAGAATGCAAATGGTATCATCACTTACTCAAAGTTTACTATTCTTAAAATCCTTACTGAGGAAGATTGGGATGGTCCCTTGTACATGACAAAATCAGTCTGATTATTCAATTCGACTGAGTTCTTTAATTATTGGGATTATATGGATGCCTGGAAATTTGCTTTGATGTGGCAAAATCGCCAGTATAATCATTCCTGGTTCATCAGATTCAATGAAGAAAGCCCTGATGTCACTCCTATTCATCGTAATTTCCCATCCTGGTTTCTCTTCACTTGGTGGTCATATTTTGGTGCTTCTCAGAAAATCCTTCCTAATAATTTTCGTTATTTGTTTATTAAGTTCTCTCAAGTTGAAGAAAAGGTTCCATGTGAAGCATTTAATGTTCTTCGCTTCTTTGCTTAATTTCATATTCCTTATATTTTCCAATGGAAGTTTGAAGTAAAAAAGAACTTTTTCGATCTTCCGTCTTTGTATCAGACTTTTTACCAAAAATGGTGGTCAAAAATTGAAAATGATACTTATGAGAGAATTTTGAATCAAATCTCTCCTCCTGTTAAAGAAGAAATTCCTCTTCCTGAAGAAAAACCTTTTGAAAATGAAATGCTCATGGCTGATCTCTTGGCCAAAATGATTGCCAAAGAAATTATTCGAGAAAAATCTCCTGAGCCAATGGACATGTCTGTTGACTCCGTCAATTTTGAAGAAAAGATTAAGCAAATTTTAGAAGAATATCTCCCAAAGAAAAAAGTTGGTGATCATGATTGGGATAGTAATCATGATCCAGAAGAAAATCTTGATGATGAATTAAAATCTATTATCCAGGATCTGAAGCTTTTTAGCCAGGTTGATCTATCCAATTCTCTTTAGAGTTTTTTATTTTCCTTCTTATTCTCCACTTTTGTGCCTCGTTCATCTTCTTAAGAGTGTGGTCGCGTTGTAAGTCCCACTTCAGGCCGTGATTAGGCGTTAAGGGCAGTAAATCGTTGACAGAACTCTTCTTGTTTCTTACGAGCTACAAAAGATGGAAAATTCTAAGGGAAAAACAAAACTTTTTAAGAATTGGTTTAAGTCATTTCAGTATCCTTCTAATAGATCTTATTCGTCTTCTTCATCCTATCAGTCTGCTTTAACCAGTTTCACCCGTAATAGCTTAGAAAAAGAAAATTCAGAAAAAACAAAAAATTCAGAAGAAATGATATATGAAAATTTTGACCAAGCAATATCCAACTGGAAGTTGTCAGCCTTGCCTGTAACAGAAATATATAGCAATGGCACGTTTGAAGAACAAAATGATTACCACATAAAAACAGTTGAAAAAACTGTTTCTCTCTGGAGGAAAACAGACAATTAAAGTTCTTGATAGAAGAATTATTGAACAAATCAGAACCAAATACAACTACCTGCACTGCAGATTTGCAAATGTCTTCTTATATTGTCTAACAAGGATTCAATTTTTCTTAATATTCGAACATCATCATAGTATCTCCTAAGCAGAGTAAGACGAATAGACATATTCTAGCAAAAGAAACAACATGATTAGATAACAACAAGCATGTAACATTAAACTTAAAAACTTAATTACTTACAGAAGATTGTACAGGATTTCAAACTCTAGCACTCAAACTTCAAGCTTACACTCACACTCACACTTATATTATTTTCTTATGATTTTCTGAACTATATCTCTAAAGGAAACTCCCCAGCTCCTTATATAGATGGAGCATACAAAAGATCTCTCCTCTCATCCGACCATGAGAGGACTTGAACCAAAAGCAACAGAAAAAGGAATGGCTCCCCACACAAGCTTCCAAACACATTTTTCAAAGGTTGATGGGCAAGGCACAAAAGTTGATGGGCAAGGTACATGAGGTGGAATATCTTTACTTTATCAACTTTTGACATATGTCCAAGAATTGCTACACCAACTTTTACAAACCCAACATCTTTATTTACAAGTGGCATCACCAAAGGCAGCCCCTACCAACTTTATCAATTTTTGATAGGAAGTTGACAAATGGCAGCACCATGACATGAGCAACACCAAAACTTAGATGGCTACTTTTCTTAAGACAAGATGTTCACCAACACCATCATTAGAGGATGAGACATTTACACCAACTAGCATCTTATCTCTTTTGAATGACGACACCATTTCTTCTATGCTTGACACCTTCAAGATATTATCAAGATATTAATTGTACAACCAACATTGATGGGACGACACTTTTCTTCATACTATCCATATACCCTCACCAAAAAGAGATGAGTCCACTGGCTCTGATACCAATACAGCAGGATCGTATTAGACAATAACAGCAGGATCGTATTAGACAGGAATCATCTCAAATCTTCAAATCTTCTTTTTCATCAATTCTTTTGCTTTAGCGGAATTTTTACGGAATAATTCAACTAACCGAGATTCCTTTTCAACTTCTTTTTCTCTTCCTTTGTCTTTTGCTGAAGAATACCAAAATTTTCCTCTTTGCCGAGTTGGTCCAATTTTGCCAATTTGTTCAGTTTGTCCACTTCGTCCAGTTTGTCCAGTTTAAGTAGTTTACTCAATTTGGCAACTTTGTTCTGTTGGTCCAGTTTGTCCTGTTCGTTCAGATTGAGTAGTTTTTCCACTTTGTCCACTTTGTATAGTTCGTCCACTTTGTCCTGTTCATCCAGTTTGTCCACTTTGTTCACTTTGTCCAGTTTGTCTAGTTTGTCTAGTTGGTCCAGTTTGTCCAGTTTATCTAATTTGTCCAGTCCTGTTTGTCCACTTTGTTCAGTTTGTCCAGTTTATCTAATTTGTCCAGTCTTGTTTGTCCATTTTGTTCAGTTGGCCCAGTTTGTCCTTTTTGTCAAACTTGACTAGTTTTTCCATTTTGACAAATTTGTCCACTTTTTCCAATTCGTTGAATTTGTCCACTTTGTCATGTTTGTCCTGTTTGACAAATTTATCCACTTTGCTCACTTTGTCCAGTTTGCCTACTTTGTTCTCTTCGCTCATTTTGTCCAATTTGCCTACTTTGTTCACTTTGTCCAGTTTGTCTACTTTGTTCACTTTGTCCAGTATGTCTATTTTGTCAAGTTTGTCTACATTGTCTAGTTTATCGAATTTGTCCAGTTTCATCAGTTTATCTAATTTGTCCAAATTGTCTAGTTCGTTCAGTTTGTCTACTAGTCCACTGGCTCTGATACCAATTACTGACAGGATCGAATTATTTGATTGGAATCATCTCTTTTTGGTGGAGGTATATGGAAAAGAAGAAAAGTGGTCCCATCAATGTTAGATGTTCATAATAATATCTTGATATTATCTTGATATTATCCTATAGGTGTCTTGCATAGAAGAAATGGTGTCTTCATTCAAATCGATGCTTGAGAAGAAATGTTGCTAGTTATCATTGCCTGGGAGAAAAGCTAGCATAATGTCAAGGTTTGATTTGAAGAAAATTTGTCCTCTAGCCATCAGAGAATATATTTTTGGTAGGGGCTGCCTTTTATGTTGCCACTTGTAAACAAAGATGGTAGGGGCTGCCTTTTGTGTTGCCATTTGAAAAAGTTGGTGTTGGTGTTGGTGTTGCTTTATTGCCATATGTCATAAGTTGATAATGTTGTGGGGGTATGTTTATCTTTTGCTTTCCATGTGGTATAAAGATATTCCATCTCATGTACCTTGCCCATCAACTTTTGTACCTAGCCCATCAACTTTTGAAAATGCCTTTTGGTGGCTTGTGTCGGTGGCCATTCCTTTGTTTGTTGCAAGTCCTCTCATGGTCGGTTGCGAGGAATCTCTTATTGTATGCTCCATCTATATAAGGAGCTGAGGGTTTTCCATTTGCATATATAGTTCAATATATAGTTGAGAAAATTATAAAAAAACATAAGTGTGAGTGTGAGTGTGAGTTTGAAGTTTGAGTGCTAGAGCTTGAAGTTTAAGTGTGATAGAGTCTGAAGTCCTGTACAAATCTTCTGTAAGTAATTAAGTTTTTAAGTTTAATGTTACATGCTTGTTGTTATCTAATCATGTTGTTTCTTTTCCATTATGTCTATCCGTCTTACTTTGCTTAAGAAATATTATGATGATGTCCGAAGACTAAGAAAAATAGAGCGAGCCATTGAAATCATAAGAAGACATTTGCAAACTTGTCCGCATAAGAATAATCCACAACAGTATCAACATGAAATAAGAAGGATTCTCTTGCTTCGAGCCTATGCTGTAATACAATTAGAAGTTTTTAGGATTGAATTAAAGCTACAAGCTATGGCCTTCTGAGATGCCACCTCGTTCTATTAGGAGAGAAGAATTATTGCGTGATCTAAGAAGACGTGAAAATCAGCTTAGAACATTAGAAAATGCTATCAGAAAAATTGATGAAAATATAGCTGTAGGATGATATCTTGTTATCCGTGTTCAAGCTATTAGACGATCTATGTTAGTACGCTTGTGTAATCAAGTAAAAGAATATTGTAATAGACTGAATGAAGAATTAGAATTATTATCTCGTATTTAAATTTGTGTTAAAAAAAAATGGGATTTAGATGAATTAAATCTATTATCCAGGATTTGAAGCTATTTAGCCAAAGTTGATCTACCCAACTCTATTAAGAGTTTTTATTTTCCTTCTTATTCTCCAATTCTGTGCCTCGTTCATCTTTTTAAAGAGTGTGTGGTCACGTTGTAAGTCCCGCTTCAGGCCGTGATCAGGCGTCAAGGGCAGTAAATCGTTGACAAAACTCTTCTTGTTTCTAACGAGCTACAAAAGATGGAAAATTCTAAGGGAAAAACAAAACTTTTTAAGAATTGGTTTAAATCATTTCAGCATCCTTTTAATAGATCTTATTCGTCTTCTTCATCCTACCAGTCTGCTTTAACCAGTTTTACCCGTAATAGTTTAGAAAAGGAAAATTCAGAAAAAACAAAAAATTCAGAAGAAATGATATGTGAAAATTTTGATCAAGCAATATCAAATTGGAAGTTGCCAGCCTTGCCTGTAATAGAAATATATAGCAATGGCACATTTGAAGAGCAAAATGATTATCACATAAAAACTGTTTCTCTCTCTGGAGGAAAACAGACAATCAAAGTTCTTGATAGAAGAATTATTGAACAAATCAGAACCAAATACAAACTACCTGCACATAGGATTAATTCAGGTAGGAATCAAACCGTTGTTTCGATTAGGATTAAATGTTGCATTCTGTGCTTATGTGCGAGATCAGAGACATGATGAATTTGATGATTCTCTTTATGCTATGATTGAATCAAGTCTCTGTCATGGACCTGTTTATTTTAACTGCTTTCCCAATATCACAATTGATGCTCATGATGATGATATCCTTGATTGTGCAACTATTGGATTTCAAAGCAAAGGATTAAAAATGAGTCCAAGAAGTAAACCTTTTGCTATAGTTTATCGTGTGTTCTACAAATCCATGATATCTGTCTTTCCCATATAGCCTATAGAGATAAGGTTGATAAAGAAAAAACTACAGTTCTCATGGAAACAAACTTTAACAATAACGTGTTCATCCCAAAAGTCATCAGCTGGGAAGAAGTTGTTCTTCCAGGAAATTGGCAAATAGAAGATGTCACCCCAAGAGTAAATGAAATGACAGATGATTTACAAAGTATAGTCAAATTACCAAATGGTAATGTTGAAGTCAATTTTAGGAGAAAAATGGAAAAAGCTAGGAGAAAGTTTTGCCGGTTATACGGAAGGAAGAAAAAGTTTTAAATTAGAAGAAATAGATGATGACCAAAGGAGTAGTGAAAAGGAAAAAATGGATCAAAAAGTTTTTAGAAACAAGGAAAGTGGAATTGAACACCCTATCTACAAAAGATCCTCATCAGCGAAAACCTATAATCCAAGTGAAAGTGATTTTCTCCAAGGAGCCATAAGAATGGTGAGCATTCAAAAGCCAGAAGAAATACCTGTTAAAAAGTTTCAAATTGATAAACCATATCTTAGAGAAAAATTGAAAAATCATCCTTTAAAAGATTGGTTCTTTAAAAAGTTTAACATAGAGGAAAAAGATAAAATGAGAGAATTATGGTATTCTGAAATGGAGGAAGAAGAAAGAAATATACCTTTCTTTGATTGGTTCATGGAATATTTCAAAAAAGGGAAAATCAAAGAAAAAGAAACTCAAAGCACAGAACAAATAAGAGTTATAGGAAAAACAACAAGAACTTGGAAAGACACTGAAGGAAAAGAAGTTGATAAATCTCATCCACCTTGGAAGAAACTTGATATTTCTGTCCCCAATACAGAAACCAAGAATTATGCTATGCCTGTAAAAAATGCATCTATTTATGAATCAAAACCAGACCCAAATGTTAAAGACATAAGTATAGGTATTGGAGATATAATTGAACAAAACAATTATACCAATCTATGTTTATTAACCATTGGAGAACAAACAGATCGAATAGAAAGAACAATCAAATTAAAATCTGAATTCAGTAAAGATAAAAAAGAAAAATTAGAAGAAAGCTCTGCCAATGCAGTTTATGTTCCCAGACAATTACCTAAAGGGATTGCTCTGCAAGAAGGACCATTCATAATGACAGACGAAATGCAAAAAGAATTATCCAATAGGATGGAAAGCCTCAATATGGGAGGAAAAGGATTCAGTATCCTAAGGGTCTCTGCGTTTGAAGATTTATTAATAAATCGCCTAAAGAAATGGAATTCTCAGGTAAAATTGCCAGAAACAAAGAATTATTATCCTAGACCAACCCCTGTTGATCTACAACTCGAAGAAGCTCCATACAGTTATACCTCAGAATTAACCTATTCAGGAAATTCTTTATATGAGTGGAATTTAGATGGATTAACAGAATATCAAATTGTCCAAATGGTTCACAGTATGTTAATATACTGTAATGCCTGTGAAGTCAGAGGAAATACTCCAAGAAATATCTTTCTGATGATAACCACCTCTTTTCAATGGAATATTAAGAGGATGGTGGTGGAATTATGGATTATCTGGAGCTCAAAGACTTGAAATAGAAAATACTGTCAAAATGGATTAATTTGGAAGAATCCTTTATAGAGACAAAACCACATGAAATTTAGTTGACCCAAATATCAAGCTTGAAGCAGGTACTAGTCAAGTCCCTGATAATTGGGAAACTCAATCTGATTGTGTTAGTGTCTTGCTTCTATGCATCCTCAATGAATTCACTGGAGGAATTGCTCTAATTAAGGAGAAAAATAGACAGCAATTACATCGCTTGAGATGTAGAAATTTAGGAGATTTCGTTGGTACAGAGATGTATTCTTGTGAAAAGTTTACCAACTCAATGATTGTAATTCTGATAAATCAAAACAGTTTGTTTCAGCTGCTAATGGAACGACCATTTCCATAGAAAGAAAAATCCCAAATGTTCATGTTTGCATGAAAGGAGTCTGTGTTACTTCACCCTTTATTATTTCAGAAGATATTGTTAATGATGTACTCCTTGGATCTCCATTTATTCTTCAAATCCAACCCTTTTCTGTAACAACAAAAGGAATTTCTACAAATATCAAAGGGATTGAAGTAAATCTTGATTTTATAGATGAACCTTGTGAGACGAAAATCCAAAGGATAAATCAAGTTATTGCCACCAGAGAAAATTACATAAATGGATTAAAAAATGAAATTAAATGTGTCCAAATTACAAAAGAATTGGAGAAAAAAGAATTTAAAACAAAATTAGAAGAATTCACCAAACAGATTGAAGAAGAATGTTGTTCTGAATTACCATCAGCCTTTTGGAATAGAAAAAGACACATAGTAGGATTACCATATGTAAAAGATTTTAATGAAAAAGATATTCCTACTAAAGCTCGTCCATCTCAAATGGATGCTGCCCATTTGAAGCTTTGCCAAGAAGAAATCAATGATCTTCTGAAGAAAGGATTAATTAGAAAAAGCAAATCCCCTTCGAGCTGTACGGCATTTTATGTTGAAAAGGCGGCTGAAATCGAAAGAGGAGTTCCAAAATTGGTAATCAATTATAAACCTTTAAACAAAGTCTTACAATCTATTAGGTATCCTTTACCTAATACTCAGGATTTGCCCAACAGATTGAACAATGCCAAATATTTTCAAAATTTGATTTAAAATCAGGATTTTGGCAGATTCAGATAAAAGAAGAAGATAGATATAAAACTGCATTCACTGTTCCAATGGGGCATTATGAATGGAATGTTATGCCTTTTGGATTGAAAAATGCTCCGTCTGAATTTCAGAATATTATGAATAATATCTTCTAGTCTTATACACAGTTTGCCATTGTTTACATTGATGATATTCTTATCTTTTCAGAATCTGTGATACAACATTGGAAGCATTTGAGTATTTTCAAAAGAGTTGTAAAAGAAAATGGATTGGCTTTATCCAAAAGAAAAATGAATCTTTTTCAGCAGAAAATCAGGTTCTTAGGATTTGAAATCCAAGACAGAAAAATAACTCCGACTAATAGAGTTATTCAATTTGCTGATACATTTCCAGATGAAATTAAGGATAAAAATATGCTACAAAGATTTCTTGGATGTCTAAATTATGTTGGATTTTTCTATCAGGATTTGACAAAAGATAGAAAACTTCTCCAAGAAAGATTAAAGAAAAATCCTAAGGAGTGGTCTATCCATCATACTAATGCAGTAAAAAAGATTAAAGAAAGAGTTAAAAATCTTCCTTGTAGATGTTTATCTGACCCAGAAGCTTTCAAAATAGTTCAAACTGATGCCTCTGATATCGGATATGGTGGAATCCTTTTACAACAAAAAGATTCACAAGAAGAATTAATAAGATTTAATTCAGGATTATGGAATGAAGCTCAAAAGAAATATTCAACCATAAAAAAGGAAGTTCTTGCCATAGTTATTTGTGTGACGAAATTCCAACATGATTTATTAAACAAAGAATTTCTGATTAGAGTTGATGCTAAGGTTGCAAAAGAAATTCTGGAAAAAGATGCCAAAAATCTGGTCTCTAAGCAAATATTTGCTAGATGGCAAACCTTTTTATCAGTGTTTGAATTTAAAATTGAATTTATTAATGGAAATTCTAACACTCTCCCTGACTTTCTTACTAGAGAATTTCTTCAGGGACGACAAAATGGCAAGTAGTTCTTCCCCGTTCATGGAGAAAAAAGGGATTGAGAATTTGGCAGATCAAGAAGAAAGCCAAAAGGGTTTTATTCCAACAAAAGACCCAAGTCAATCAGAATTATATCTTTACACCGGTAACAGAATTCTTGTTACTTCAGATTGTCTTATGGAAGAAAGATCTGTAGAAGATAATGTTTATTTTCTATCTGGGAAGGGGCTTCATTATTATTCCCCTGATAAAAGGAAAACCAGAGATTGGTATCTCAATATTTTGCATCAGACTAAAAGTGTCCTCATCTTCCACAACAAGAATGCAAATGGTATCATCACTTACACAAAGTTCACTATTCTCAAAATCCTTACTGAGGAAGATTGGGATGGTCCCTTGTACATGACAAAATCAGTCAAATTATACAATTCGACTGAGTTCTTTAATTATTGGGACTATATTGATGCCTGGAAATATGCTTTGATGTGGCAAAATCGCCAGTATAATCACTCCTGGTTCATCAGATTCAAAGAAAAAAGTCCTGATGTCACTCCTATTCATCGCAATTTTCCATCCTGGTTTCTCTTCACCTGGTGGTCATATTATGGTGCTTCTCAGAAAATCCTTCCTGATAATTTTCGTTATTTGTTTATTAAGTTCTCTCAGGTTGAAGACAAGGTTCCATGTGAAGCCATCAATATGCTTCGCTTCTTTGCTAAATTTCATATCCCTTATATTTTCCAATGGAAGTTTGAAGTAAAAAAGGACTTATATGATTTACCATCTCTTTATCAGACTTTTTATCAAAAGTGGTGGTCTAAGATTGAAAATGATACTTATGAGAGAATTCTGAATCAAATCTCTCCTCCTGTTAAAGAAGAAATTCCTCTTCCTGAAGAAAAGCCTTTTGAGAATGAAATGCTCATGGCTGATCTATTAGCCAAAAAGATTGCCAAAGAAATTGCTCGAGAAAAATCTCCTGAGCCGATGGATATGTCTGTTGACTCCGTCAATTTTGCAGAAAAGATCAAGTAAATTTTAGAAGAATATCTCCCAAAGAAAAAAGTTGGTAATCATGATTGGGATAGTAATCATGATCCAGATGAAAATCTTGATGATGAAGTTGCGCCTCTTGAAGATCTCCATCCTCGTTGGGACCCTGACTCTCATGTTAATCCCGATCAAAAAGAGATGATTCCAATCAAATAATTCGATCCTGTCAGTAATTGGTATCAGAGCCAGTGGACTCTTATCTTTTTGGTGGAGGTATATGGAAAAGAAGAAAAGTGGTCCCATCAATGTTAGATGTTCATAATAATATCTTGATATTATCTTGATATTATCCTATAGGTGTCTTGCATAGAAGAAATGGTGTCTTCATTCAAATCGATGCTTGAGAAGAAATGTTGCTAGTTATCATTGCCTGGGAGAAAAGCTAGCATAATGTCAAGGTTTGATTTGAAGAAAATTTGTCCTCTAGCCATCAGAGAATATATTTTTGGTAGGGGCTGCCTTTTATGTTGCCACTTGTAAACAAAGATGGTAGGGGCTACCTTTTGTGTTGCCATTTGAAAAAGTTGGTGTTGGTGTTGGTGTTGCTTTATTGCCATATGTCATAAGTTGATAATGTTGTGGGGGGTATGTTTATCTTTTGCTTTCCATGTGGTATAAAGATATTCCATCTCATGTACCTTGCCCATCAACTTTTGTACCTAGCCCATCAACTTTTGAAAATGCCTTTTGGTGGCTTGTGTCGGTGGCCATTCCTTTGTTTGTTGCAAGTCCTCTCATGGTCGGTTGCGAGGAATCTCTTATTGTATGCTCCATCTATATAAGGAGCTGAGGGTTTTCCATTTGCATATATAGTTCAATATATAGTTGAGAAAATTATAAAAAAACATAAGTGTGAGTGTGAGTGTTTGAAGTTTGAGTGCTAGAGCTTGAAGTTTAAGTGATAGAGTCTGAAGTCCTGTACAAATCTTCTGTAAGTAATTAAGTTTTTAAGTTTAATGTTACATGCTTGTTGTTATCTAATCATGTTGTTTCTTTTACATTATGTCTATCCGTCTTGCTTTGCTTAAGAAATATTATGATGATGTCCGAAGACTAAGAAAAATAGAGGGAGCCATTGAAATCATAAGAAGACATTTGCAAACTTGTCCGCATAAGAATAATCCACAACATTATCAACATGAAATAAGAAGGATTCTCTTGCTTCGAGCCTATGCTGTAATACAATTAGAAGTTTTTAGGATTGAATCAAAGCTACAAGCTATGGCCTTCTGAGATGCCACCTCGTTCTATTAGGAGAGAATAATTATTGCGTGATCTAAGAAGACGTGAAAATCAGCTTAGAACATTAGAAAATGCTATCAGAAAAATTGATGAAAATATAGCTGTAGGATGATATCTTGTTATCCGTGTTCAAGCTATTAGACGATCTATGTTAGTACGCTTGTGTAATCAAGTAAGAGAATATTGTAATAGACTGAATGAAGAATTAGAATTATTATCTCGTATTTAAATTTGTGTTAAAAAAAAAAAAAAAAACGGGATTTAGATGAATTAAATCTATTATCCAAGATCTGAAGCTATTTAGCCAAAGTTGATCTACCCAACTCTATTAAGAGTTTTTATTTTCCTTCTTATTCTCCACTTCTGTGTCTCGTTCATCTTTTTAAAGAGTGTGTGGTCGCGTTGTAAGTCCTGCTTCAGGCCGTGATCAGGCGTCAAGGGCAGTAAATCGTTGACAGAACTATTCTTGTTTCTAACGAGTTACAAAAGATGGAAAATTCTAAGGGAAAAACAAAACTTTTTAAGAATTGGTTTAAATCATTTCAGCATCCTTCTAATAGAACTTAATCGTCTTCTTCATCCTACCAGTCTGCTTTAACCAGTTTTACCCGTAATAGTTTAGAAAAGGAAAATTCAGAAAAAACAAAAAATTCAGAAGAAATGATATATGAAAATTTTGATCAAGCAATATCAAATTGGAAGTTGCCAGCCTTGCCTGTAACAGAAATATATAGCAATGGCACATTTGAAGAGCAAAATGATTATCACATAAAAACTGTTGAAAAAACTGTTTCTCTCTCTGGAGGAAAACAGACAATCAAAGTTCTTGATAGAAGAATTATTGAACAAATCAGAACCAAATACAAACTACCTGCACATAGGATTAATTCAGGTAGGAATCAAACCGTTGTTTCGATTAGGATTAAATGTTGCAGTCTGTGCTTATGTGCGAGATCAGAGACATGATGAAGTTGATGATTCTCTTTATGCTATGATTGAATCAAGTCTCTGTCATGGACCTGTTTATTTTAACTGCTTTCCCAATATCACAATTGATGCTCATGATGATGATATCCTTGATTGTGCAACTATTGGATTTCAAAGCAAAGGATTAAAAATGAGTCCAAGAAGTAAACCTTTTGCTATAGTTTATCGTGTGTTCTACAAATCCATGATATCTGTCTTTCCCATGATAGCCTATAGAGATAAGGTTGATAAAGAAAAAACTACAGTTCTCATGGAAACAAACTTTAACAATAACGTGTTCATCCCAAAAGTCATCAGCTGGGAAGAAGTTGTTCTTCCAGGAAATTTGCAAATAGAAGATGTCACCCCAAGAGTAAATGAAATGACAGATGATTTACAAAGTATAGTCAAATTACCAAATGGTAATGTTGAAGGCAATTTTAGAGAAAAATGGAAAAAGCTAGGAGAAGTTTTGCCGGTTATATGGAAGGAAGAAAAAAATTTTAATTAGAAGAAATAGATGATGACCAAAGGAGTAGTGAAAAGGAAGAAATGGATAAAAAAGTTTTTAGAAACAAGGAAAGTGGAATTGAACACCCTATCTACAAAAGATCCTCATCAGCGAAAACCTATAATCCAAGTGAAAGTGATTTTCTCCAAGGAGCCATAAGAATGGTGAGCATTCAAAAGCCAGAAGAAATACCTGTTAAAAAGTTTCAAATTGATAAACCATATCTTAGAGAAAATTTGAAAAATCATCCTTTAAAAGATATACCTTTCTTTGATTGGTTCATGGAATATTTCAAAAAAAGGAAAATCAAAGAAAAAGAAACTCAAAGCACAGAACAAATAAGAGTTATAGGAAAAACAACAAGAACTTGGAAAGACACTGAAGGAAAAGAAGTTGATAAATCTCATCCACCTTGGAAGAAACTTGATATTTCTGTCCCCAATACAGAAATCAAGAATTATGCTATGCCTGTAAAAAATGCATCTATTTATGAATCAAAACCAGACCCAAATGCTAAAGATATAAGTATAGGTATTGGAGATATAATTGAACAAAACAATTATACCAATCTATGTTTATTAACCATTGGAGAACAAACGGATCGAATAGAAAGAACAATCAAATTAAAATCTGAATTCAGTAAAGATAAAAAAGAAAAATTAGAAGAAAGCTCTGCCAATGCAGTTTATGATCCCAGACAATTACCTAAAGGGATTACTCTGCAAGAAGGACCATTCATAATGACAGACGAAATGCAAAAATAATTATCCAATAGGATGGAAAGCCTCAATATGGGAGGAAAATGATTCAGTATCCTAAGGGTCTCTGCGTTTGAAGATTTATTAATAAATCGCCTAAAGAAATGGAATCCTCAGGTAAAATTACCAGAAACAAAGAATTATTATACTAGACCAACCCCTGTTGATCTACAACTCGAAGAAGCTCCATACAGTTATACCTCAGAATTAACCTATTCAGGAAATTCTTTATATGAGTGGAATTTAGATGGATTAACAGAATATCAAATTGTCCAAATGGTTCACAGTATGTTAATATACTGTAATGCCTGTGAAGTCAGAGGAAATACTCCAAGAAATATCTTTCTGATGATAACCACCTCTTTCAATGGAATATTAAGAGGATGGTGGAATTATGGATTATCTAGAGCTCAAAGACTTGAAATAGAAAATGCTGTCAAAATGGATGAATTTGGAAGAATCCTTTATAGAGACAAAACCACAGGAAATTTAGTTGACCCAAATATTAAGCTTGAAGCAGGTACTAGTGAAGTCCCTGATAATTGGGAAACTCAATCTGATTGTGTTAGTGTCTTGCTTCTATGCATCCTCAATGAATTAACTGGAGGAATTGCTCTAATTAAGGAGAAAAATAGACAGCAATTACAACGCTTGAGATGTAGAAATTTAGGAGAATTTCGTTGGTACAGAGATGTATTCTTGTCAAAAGTTTACCAACTCAATGATTGTAATTCTGATATTTGGAAAGAAAGATTCATTTCAGGATTACCACCCTCTTTTGCTGAAAAGGTGCGTAATTCCTTGAGAGAAGAAATGCATGGTATTATTAATTACAGTTTGCTGACGTTCGGAGGAATTATACAAAGAATTAACAAAGTTGGCATGAATCTTTGTACTGATTTGAAGATCAGTAAACAAGCTGAAAAGATGAGAAAATATTCTGGAGATAAAGAATTAAGAGATTTTTGTTTCCAGTTTGGTTTAGATCAAATGCCTGAATCAAAGAGAAAACCTTTGCGTTCTAGATTTACTCCGGATAGAAGAAACAAAATGGTAAAAAAGTATAAATCCGGAAAATATAAAAAAGAAAGAAAATCCGATGATCTCATCCCATTCAAAAGAAAATCCAAAAAATATTTCAAAAAGAAATACATTTAAGAAAATGTTCCGACTTGTTATACTTGCGGGAAAAAGGGTCATTATTCAAGTAAATGTTTTAAAAAAGAAAATCCTTCTAAAAAGAAACTTAGAAAAATCAATACCAAAATGATGACTAAAATACTGAAAAGGAACAAACTGATTCAAGTTCCTCAGAAGAAGAAAAAGAATATGAATCTGATTCATCAACTGACAATGAAGAAGATAGTCCTCAGATTCAGCTCATCAAACAATTCCAATCATGTACATGTCATTCAAATGATGAAGAATCTGAAGGAGAATGGTCGATACCATCTGATGAAGATCTTGGTATCCACATTCGTGTCCTCACTGCCCCTCAAAAATTACTTTTAGAAATGATTGATAACATACCTGATCCAGAGAAAAAAGTTCAATTTTTAAATCAGATTTCAAAATTGGGGGGGGGGGGGGAGAAGAAGGAGAAAGTTCACAACAAAAAATTTCTTTTGAAGAAAATGAAAATGATAATAAAACACGATATTATCCAAAAAGGAAAAAGGAGAAAGAAACATTTCATACACCAACCTATTCCATGATTGACCTCATGAATAAACCAGAAAAAAATTCATACTATAAATAAACCCTTAACTCTCTCAGATTTACAAAGAGAATTAAATGATCAAAAGAGAGAACTCCGTGAATTAAGGATAGAGTTAACCAAAAAACAAAATGAGCTTGATGAAAGGTTAACTTGGTTAGAAAATGATGGTGCTATTGAAAAATATGATGAAGAAAAATTTGTCCAAAGAATTAAAGGAGAAATTAGCAAAATCTCTACTGGTATAATTCCTACAAAATGTATTTACCAACAGTGGAGAGTTCAGGTAAAAATAAAAATTAAAAACTTCGAGAAGATTGTTAATGCCATAATTGACACTGGTGCTGATTTAAATGTTATCAGACTTGGAATCGTTCTTATTGAATTTACAAGTGAATCAAAACAGTTTGTTTCAGCTGCTAATGGAATGACCATTTCCATAGAAAGAAAAATCCCAAATGTTCATGTTTGCATGAAAGGACTCTGTGTTACTTCACCCTTTATTAGTTCAGAAGATATTGTTAATGATGTACTCCAAGGGGTTTGTCCACTTTGTCATGTTTGTCTACTCTTTCCAATTTATCTAGTTTGTCGACTTTGTCCAGTTCGTCAAGTTTGTCTACTTTGTCAAGTTTGTCCAGTTTGATGAATTTGTCCAATTTGCCCAGTTTATCTGATTTGTCCAGTTCGCCCAGTTTGTCCAATTCGTCGTATTCGTCCAGTTTGTCAATTTAGTTCACTTTTTCCAATTTATCCACTTTCTACAGTTTGTCCAGTTCGTCAAATTTGTACAGTTTGTCCACTTTGTTCAGTTCATCCACTTTGTCTTGTTTGTCCACATTAACAAATTTGTCCACTCTTTCCAATTCGTTCAGTTGGTCCACTTTGTCCAATTTGTACAGTTTGTCCACTTTGACCTGTTCGTACAATTTAACTAGTTTTTCCAGTTTGTCCACTTTGTTCAGTAGGGCCAGTTTGTCATGTTCGCTCATTTTGTGTACTTTTTGTCCATCACATTGTACAATTCGTCCACTTTGTCCTCTTTACCAATTCGTTCAGTTTGTCCACATTGTCATATTCGTCAACTATGTCATGTTTGTCGAGTTCTTCTATTTCGTCCAGTTTGTCCACTTCTTCCAGTTGGTTGACTTTGTTCAATTTGTCCAGTTTATCTAATTTGTCCGGTCCTGTTTGTCCACTTTGTTCAGTTGGTCTAGTTTGTCCTTTTTGTCCAACTTGACTAGTTCTTCCACTTTGACAAATTTGTCCACTTTTTCCAATTTCGTTCAATTTGTCCACTTTGTCATGTTTGTCCTGTTTGACAAATTTATCCAGTTTGCTCACTTTGTCCAGTTTGTCTACTTTGTTCTCTTCGCTCATTTTGTCCACTTTGTTCAGTTCATCCACTTTGTCCTGTTTGTCCACATTAACAAATTTGTCCACTTTTTCCAATTCGTTCTGTTGGTCAACTTTGTCCAATTTGTACAGTTTGTCCACTTTGACCTGTTCGTACAATTTAGCTAGTTTTTCTAGTCTGTCCACTTTGTTCAGTAGGGCCAGTTTGTTATGTTCACCCATTTTGTGTACTTTTTGTCCATCACATTGTACAATTCGTCCACTTTGTCCTCTTTTCCAATTCGTTCAGTTTGTCCACATTGTCATATTCGTCAAATTTGTCATTTTTGTCCACTTCTTCTATTTCGTCCAGTTTGTCCACTTCTTCCAGTTGGTCCACTTTGTTCACTTTGTCTAGTTTATCTAATTTGTCAAGTTTGTCTAGATGGTTCAATTTGTCTAATTTGTCCAGTTTGACCAGTTTGCTAATTTGTCCAATTCGTTTAGTTTGTCCAATTGGTCAATTTTTCTACTTTGCCGAGTTGGTCCAATTTTGCCAATTTTTTCAGTTTAAGTAGTTTACTCAATTTGACAACTTTGTTCTGTTGGTCCAGTTTGTCATGTTCGTTCAGATTGAGTAGTTTTTCCACTTTGTATAGTTTGTCCACTTTGTCCTGTTCGTCCAGTTTGTCTAGTGTCCACTTTATTCACTTTGTACAGTTTGCCTAGTTTGTCTAGTTGGTCCAGTTTGTCAAGTTTATCTAATTTGTCCAGTCCTGTTTGTCTAGTTGGTCCAGTTTGTCAAGTTTATCTAATTTGTCCAGTCCTGTTTGTCCATTGTTCAGTTGGTCCAGTTTGTCCTTTTTGTCCAACTTGACTAGTTTTTCCACTTTGACAAATTTGTCCACTTTTTCCAATTCGTTGAATTTGTCCACTTTGTCATGTTTGTCCTGTTTGACAAATTTATCCACTTTGCTCACTTTGTCCAGTTTGTCCACTTTGTTCTCTTCGCTCATTTTGTCCAGTTTGTCTACTTTGTTCTCTTCTCTCATTTTGTCCAGTTTGCCTACTTTGTTCACTTTGTCCACTTTGTCTACTTTGTTCACTTTGTCCAGTATGTCTATTTTGTCAAGTTTGTCTACATTGTCTAGTTTATCGAATTTGTCCAGTTTCATCAGTTTATCCAATTTATCCAAATTGTCTAGTTCGTTCAGTTTGCCTACTGTGTCCATTTTGTTCACTTTGCTCACTTTGTCCAGTTTGTCGAGTTTATCTACTTTGTTCACTTTGCTCATTTCGTCCAGTTTGTCTAGTTTATTTAGTTTGTTTAGAAGGTACAGTTTGACCAGTTTGACATGCTTATGTAATTTGTCCAAATCGTCTAGTTCGTCCCGATGGTCAAGCTTGTCCACTTTGTCGAGTTGGTCAAATTTAGCCAGTTTGTGCAGTTTGTCCAGTTTGTACAAGATGTCCAGTTTGTTCACTTTGTTCAACTTTTGCAGTTCGATTTGTTTATCCACTTTGTCTACTTTATCATGTTTGTTCACTTTGTCCACAATGTCCAGTTTGTCTACTTTGTCCATATGGTCCAGTTTGACGAGTTTGTCTAGTTCGTCCTGTTTGTCTTGTTTTTCCAATTCGTCCTATTCTTCAGTTTGTCAAGTTAGTCCACTTTTTCCAACTTGCCCACTTTCTACAGTTTGTCCACTTTGTCATGTTTGTCTACTCTTTCCAATTCATCTAGTTTGTCGACTTTGTCCAGTTCGACAAGTTTGTGTACTTTGTCAAGTTTGTCCAGGTTGATGAATTTGTCCAATTTGCCCAGTTTATCTGATTTGTCCAGTTCGCCCAGTTTGTCCAATTCGTCGTATTCGTCCAGTTTGTCAATTTAGTCCACTTTTTCCAATTTACCCACTTTCTACAGTTTGTCCATTTTGTCCAGTTCGTCAAATTTGTACAGTTTGTCCACTTTGTTCAGTTCATCCACTTTGTCCTGTTCGTCCACATTAACAAATTTATCCACTTTTTCCAATTCGTTCAGTTGGTCCACTTTGTCCACTTTGTCCAATTTGTACAGTTTGTCCACTTTGACCTGTTCGTACAATTTAACTAGTTTTTCCAGTTTATCCACTTTGTTCAGTAGGGCCAGTTTGTCATGTTCGCCCATTTTGTGTACTTTTTGTCCATCACATTGTACAATTCATCCACTTTGTCCCCTTTACCAATTCGTTCAGTTTGTCCACATTGTCATATTCGTCAACTATGTCATGTTTGTCCACTTCTTCTATTTCGTCTAGTTTGTCCAGTTCTTCCAGTTGGTCCACTTTGTTCAGTTTGTCCAGTTTATCTAATTTGTCCACTCCTGTTTGTCCACTTTGTTTAGTTGGTCCAGTTTGTCCTTTTTGTCCAACTTGACTAGTTTTTCCACTTTGACAAATTTGTCCACTTTGTTATGTTTGTCCTGTTTCACAAATTTATCCACTTTGCTCACTTTGTCCAGTTTGTCTACTTTGTTCTCTTCGCTCATTTTGTCCAGTTTGCCCACTTTGTTCACTTTGTCCAGTTTGTCTACTTTGTTCACTTTGTCCAGTATGTCTATTTTGTCAAGTTTGTCTACATTGTCTAGTTTATCGAATTTGTCCAGTTTCATTAGTTTATCCAATTTGTCCAAATCGTCTTGTTGGTCCAGTTTGTCTACTTTGTCCATTTTGTTCACTTTGCTCACTTTGTCCAGTTTGTCGAGTTTATCTACTTTGTTCACTTTCCTCATTTCGTCCAGTTTGTCTAGTTTATTAAGTTTGTTTAGAAGGTACAGTTTGACCAGTTTGACATGTTTATGTAATTTGTCCAAATCGTCTAGTTCGTCCTGCTGGTCAAGCTTGTCCACTTTGTCGAGTTGGTCAAATTTAGCGAGTTTGTGCAGTTTGTCCAGTTTGTACAAGATGTCCAGTTTGTTCACTTTGTTCAACTTTTGCAGTTCAATTTGTTTATCCACTTTGTCTACTTTATCATGTTTGTTCACTTTATCCACAATGTCTAGTTTGTCTACTTTGTCCATATGGTCCAGTTTGACGAGTTTGTCCAGTTCGTCCTGTTTGTCTAGTTTGTCCAATTCGTCCTATTCTTCAGTTTGTCAAGTTAGTCCACTTTTTCCAATTTGCCCACTTTCTACAGTTTGTCCACTTTGTCATGTTTGTCTACTCTTTCCAATTCATCTAGTTTGTCCACTTTGTCCAGTTCGTCCAGTTTGTCTACTTTGTCAAGTTTGACCAGTTTGATGAATTTGTCCAATTTGCCCAGTTTATCTGATTTGTCCAGTTCGTTCATGTTTGTTCACTTTGTCCACAATGTCCAGTTTGTCTACTTTGTCCATATGGTCCAGTTTGACGAGTTTGTCCAGTTCGTCCTGTTTGTCTTGTTTGTCCAATTCGTCCTATTCTTCAGTTTGTCAAGTTAGTCCACTTCTTCCAATTTGCCCACTTTCTACAGTTTGTCCACTTTGTCATGTTTGTCTACCCTTTCCAATTCATCTAGTTTGTCCACTATGTCCAGTTCGTCCACTTTGTCTACTTTGTCAAGTTTGTCCAGTTTGATGAATTTGTCCAATTTGCCCAATTTATCTGATTTGTCCAGTTCGTCCAGTTTGTCCAATTCGTCGTATTCGTCCAGTTTGTCAATTTAGTCCACTTTTTCCAATTTACCCACTTTCTACAATTCGTCAAATTTGTACAGTTTGTCCACTTTGTTCAGTTCATCTACTTTGTCCTATTTGTCCACATTAACAAATTTGTCTACTTATTGCAATTCGTTCAGTTGGTCCACTTTGTCCAATTTGTACAGTTTGTCCACTTGACCTGTTCGTACAATTTAACTAGTTTTTCTAGTTTGTCCACTTTGTTCAGTAGGGCCAGTTTGTCATGTTCGCCCATTTTGTGTACTTTTTGTCCATCACATTATACAATTCGTCCACTTTGTCCTCTTTTCCAATTCGTTCAGTTTGTCCACATTGTCATATTCGTCAACTATGTCATGTTTGTCCACTTCTTCTATTTCGTCCAGTTTGTCCACTTCTTCCAGTTGGTCCAGTTTGTTCACTTTGTCCAGTTTATCCAATTTGTCAAGTTTGTCTAGATGGTTCAATTTGTCCAATTTGTCCAGTTTGACCAGTTTACTAATTTCTCCAATTCGTTTAGTTTGTCCAATTGGTCAAGTTTTTCTACTTTGCCGAATTGGTCCAATTTTGCCAATTTGTTCAGTTTGTCCACTTCGTCCAGTTTGTCCAGTTTAAGTAGTTTACTCAATTTGGCAACTTTGTTCTGTTGGTCCAGTTTGTCCTGTTCGTTCAGATTGAGTAGTTTTTCCACTTTGTCCACTTTGTATAGTTCGTCCACTTTGTCCTGTTCGTCCAGTTTGTCTAGTTTGTCCACTTTGTTCACTTTGTCCAGTTTGTCTAGTTTGTCTAGTTGGTCCAGTTTGTCCAGTTTATCTAATTTGTCCAGTCCTGTTTGTCCACTTTGTTCAGTTTGTCCAGTTTATCTAATTTGTCCAGTCTTGTTTGTCCATTTTGTTCAGTTGGTCCAGTTTGTCCTTTTTGTCAAACTTGACTAGTTTTTCCACTTTGACAAATTTGTCCACTTTTTCCAATTCGTTGAATTTGTCCACTTTGTCATGTTTGTCCTGTTCGACAAATTTATCCACTTTGCTCACTTTGTCCAGTTTGTCTACTTTGTTCTCTTCGCTCATTTTGTCCAATTTGCCTACTTTGTTCACTTTGTCTAGTTTGTCTACTTTGTTCACTTTGTCCAGTATGTCTATTTTGTCAAGTTTGTCTACATTGTCTAGTTTATCGAATTTGTCCAGTTTCATCAGTTTATCCAATTTGTCCAAACCGTCTAGTTGGTCCAGTTTGTCTACTTTGTCCATTTTGTTCACTTTGCTCACTTTGTCCAGCTTGTCCAGTTTATCTACTTTGTTCACTTTGCTCACTTTGTCCAGCTTGTCCAGTTTATCTACTTTGTTCACTTTGCTCATTTCATCCAATTTGTCTAGTTTATTAAGTTTGTTTAGAAGGTACAGTTTCACCAGTTTGACATGTTTATATAATTTGTCCAAATCGTTTAGTTCGTCCCGATGGTCAAACTTGACCACTTTGTCGAGTTGGTCAAATTTGGCCAGTTTGTGCAGTTTGTCCAGTTTGTACAAGATGTCCAGTTTGTTTACTTTGTTCAACTTTTGCAGTTCGATTTGTTTATCCACTTTGTCTACTTTATCATGTTTGTTCACTTTGTCCACAATGTCCATATGGTCCAGTTTGACGAGTTTGTCCAGTTCGTCATGTTTGTCTTGTTTTTCCAATTTGTCCTATTCTTCAGTTTGTCAAGTTAGTCCACTTTTTCCAACTTGCCCACTTTCTACAGTTTGTCCACTTTGTCATGTTTGTCTACTCTTTCCAATTCATCTAGTTTGTCGACTTTGTCCAGTTCGTCAAGTTTGTCTACTTTGTCAAGTTTGTCCAGTTTGATGAATTTGTCCAATTTGCCCAGTTTATCTGATTTGTCCAGTTCGTCCAGTTTGTCCAATTCGTCGTATTCGTCCAGTTTGTCAATTTAGTCCACTTTTTCCAATTTACCCATTTTCTACAGTTTGTCCAGTTCGTCAAATTTGTACAGTTTGTCCACTTTGTTCAGTTCATCAACTTTGTCCTGTTTGTCCACATTAACAAATTTGTCCACTTTTTCCAATTCGTTCAGTTGGTCCACTTTGTCCAATTTGTACAGTTTGTCCACTTTGACCTGTTCGTACAATTTAACTAGTTTTTCTAGTTTGTCCACTTTGTTCAGTAGGGCCAGTTTGTCATGTTCGCCCATTTTGTGTACTTTTTGTCCATCACATTATACAATTCGTCCACTCTGTCCTCTTTTCCAATTCGTTCAGTTTGTCCACATTGTCATATTCGTCAACTATGTCATGTTTGTCCACTTCTTCAATTTCGTCACACATAGTAGGATTACCATATGTAAAGGATTTTAATGAAAAGGATATTCCTACTAAAGCTCGTCCATCTCAAATGGATGCTGCTCTTTTAAAGCTTTGCCAAGAAGAAATCAATGATCTTCTGAAGAAAGGATTAATTAGAAAAAGCAAATCCCCTTGGAGCTGTACGGCATTTTATGTTGAAAAGGCCGCTCAAATCGAAAGAGCAGTTCCAAGATTGGTAATCAATTATAAATCATTAAACAAAGTTCTTCAATCTATTAGGTATCCTTTGCCTAATACTCAGGATTTGCTCAACAGATTAAACAATGAAAAAATATTCTCAAAATTTGATTTAAAATCAGGATTTTGGTAGATTCAGATAAAAAATGAAGATAGATATAAAACTGCATTCACTGTTCCAATGGGGCATTATGAATGGAATGTTATGCCTTTTGGATTGAAAAATGCTCTGTCTGAATTTTAGAATATTATGAATAATATCTTCTCGTCTTATACCCAGTTTGCCATTGTTTACATTGATGATATTCTTATATTTTCAGAATCTATGATACAACATTGGAAACACTTCGGTATTTTCAAAAGAGTTGTAAAAGAAAATGGATTGGCTTTATCCAAAAGAAAGATGAATCTCTTTCAGCAGAAAATTAGGTTCTTAGGATTTGAGATTCAAGACAGAAAAATAACTCCAACCAATAGAGTTATTCAATTTGCTAATAAATTTCCAGATGAAATTAAGGATAAAAATATGCTCCAAAGATTTCTTGGATGTCTAAATTATGTTGGATTTTTCTATCAAGATTTGGCAAAAGATAGAAAACTTCTCCAGGAAAGATTAAAGAAAAATCCTAAGGAGTGGTCTATCCATCACACTAATGCAGTAAAAAAGATTAAAGAAAGAGTTAAAAATCTTCCTTGTAGATGTTTATCTGACCCAAAAGCTTTCCAAATAGTTCAAATTGATGCCTCTGATGTCGGATATGGTGGAATCCTTTTACAACAAAAAGATTCAAAAGAAGAATTAATAAGATTTAATTCTGGATTATGGAATGAGGCTCAAAAGAAATATTCAACCATCAAAAAGGAAGTTCTTAACATAGTTATTTGTGTGACGAAGTTCCAACATGATTTATTAAACAAAGAATTTCTTATCAGAGTTGATGCTAAGGCTGCAAAAGAAATTCTGGAAAAAGATGTCAAAAATCTTGTCTCTAAGCAAATATTTGCTAGATGGCAAGCAATTTTATCAGTTTTTGAATTTAAAATTGAATTTATTAATGGAAATTCTAACTCTCTCCCTGACTTCCTTACTAGAGAATTTCTTCAGGGACGACAAAATGGCAAGTAGTTCTTCCCCATTCATGAAGAAAAAAGGGATTGAGAATTTGGCAGATCAAGAAGAAAGCCAAAAGGGTTTTACTCCAACAAAAGACCCAAGTCAATCAGAATTATATCTTTATACCGGTAACAAAATTCTTGTTACTTCAGATTGTCTTATGGAAGAAAGATCTGTTGAAGATAATGTTTATTTTCTCTTTGGAAAGGGGCTTCATTATTATTCCCCTGATAAAAGGAAAACCAGAGATTGGTATCTCAATATTTTGCATCAGACGAAAAGTGTCCTCATCTTCCACAATAAGAATGCAAATGGTATCATAACTTACTCAAAGTTCACTATTCTCAAAATCCTTACTGAGGAAGATTGGGATGGTCCCTTATACATGACAAAATCAGTCCGATTATACAATTCGACTGAGTTCTTTAATTATTGGGATTATGTTGATGCCTGGAAATTTGTTTTAATGTGACAAAATCACCAGTATAATCATTCCTGGTTCATTAGATTCAAAGAAGAAAGTCCTGATGTCATGCCTATCCACCGCAGTGTTCCTTCATGGTTTCTCTTTACTTGGTGGTCATATTTTGGTGCTTCTCAGAAAATCTTTTCTGATAATTTTCGTTATTTATTTATTAAGTTCTGTGAAGTAGAAGAAAAAGTTCCTTGTAAAGGATTTAATTTTCTTCGCTTCTTTGCAAAGTTCCATATTCCATACATTTTCCAGTGGAAGTTTGAAGTAAAAAAAACTTTTTCGATTTTCCGTCTTTGTACCAGACTTTTTACCAAAAGTGGTGGTCAAAAATTGAAAATGATACTTATGAGAGAATTCTGAATCAAATCTCTCCTCCTCTTAAAGAAGAAATTCCTCTTCCTGAAGAAAAGCTTTTTGAGAATGAAATGCTCATGGCTGATGGCCAAAAAGATTGCCAAAGAAATTGCTCGAGAAAAATCTCCTGAGCCAATGGACATGTCTGTTGACTCCGTCAATTTTGAGGAAAAGATCAAGCAAATTCTAGAAGAGTATCTCCCAAAGAAAAAAGTGGGTGATCATGATTAGGATAGTAATCATGATCCAGAAGAAAATCTTGATGATGAAGTTATGCCCCTTGAAGATCTCCATCCTCGTTGGGACCCTGACTCTCATGTTAATCCTGATGGCTCGGTTACTGATTATCTTCGTGGTGGAAAGTTTTGGTATTCTTCAGCAAAAGACAAAGGAAAAGAAAAAGAAGTCGAAAAAGAATCTCGGTTAGCTGAGTTATTCCGTAAAAATTCCGCTAAAGCAAAAGAATTGATGAAAAAAAAGATTTGAAGATCTGAGATGTCTAATACGATCCTGCTGTTATTGGTATTAGAGCCAGTAGAAATCATCTCTTTTCGATGGGGGTATATGGCTAGTAAGAAGAAAAGTGGTCCCATCAATGTTGGTTGTACATAATATCTTGATAATATCTTGTAGGTGTCAAGCATAGAAGAAATGGTGTCTTCATTCAAAAAAGATAAGATGCTAGTTGACGTAAATGTCCCATCCTCTAATGATGGTGTTGGTGAATGTCTTGTCTTGATTCTAAGAAGAAAAGTAGCCATCTAAGTTTTGGTGTTGCTCATGTCATGGTGCTGCCATTTGTCAACTTCCTATCAAAAGGTAATAAAGTTGGTAGGGGCTGCCTTTGGTGATGCCACTTGTAAATAAAGATGTTGGGTTTGTAAAAGTTGGTGTAACAATTCTTGGACATATGTCAAAAGTTGATAATGTTGTGGGGGTATGTTTATCTTATGCTTTCCATGTGGCATAAAGATATTCCACCTCATGTACCTTGCCCATCAACTTTTGTACCTTGCCCATCAACCTTTGAAAAATGTGCTTGGAGGCTTGTGTCGGTAGCCATTCCTTTTTCTGTTGCTTTTGGTTTAAGTCCTCTCATGGTCGGATGAGAGTGGGATCTTTTTGTATGCTCCATCTATATAAGGAGCAGGGGGTTTTCCTTTGGAATCAATCAATAGCCCAAAATTGTAAAAAATATAAGTGTGAGAGTGAGTGTGAGTTTGAAGTTTGTGTGCTAGAGCTTGAAGTCCTGTACAATCTTCTGTAAGTAATTAAGTTTTATAAGTTTGATATTATATGCTTGTTGTTATTTAATCACGCTGTTTCTTTTAGAATATGTCTATCCGTCTTGCTTTGCTTAAGAAGTATTATGATGAAGTATTATCTAGTTTGTCCACTTTGTTCAATTGGTCCACTTTGTCATGTTCATCCAGCTCGACTAGTTTTTCCAATTTATCCACTTTGTATGAACCGTCCACTTTTTCTAATTAGTTCAATTTGTCCACTTTGCCTTAGCATCAACTCTGATCAGAAATTCTTTGTTCAATAAATCATGTTGGAATTTCGTCACACAAATAACTATTGCAAGAACTTCCTTCTTGATGGTTGAATATTTCTTTTGAGCTTCATTCCATAATCCAGAATTAAATCTTATTAATTCTTCTTTTGAGTCTTTTTGTTGTAAAAGAATTCCACCATATCCGACATCAGAGGCGTCTGTTTGAACTATTTTGAAGCTTCTGGGTCAGATAAACATCTACAAGGAAGATTTTTAACTCTTTCTTTAATCTTTTTTACTGCATTAGTGTGATGGATAGACCATTCCTGAGGATTTTTCTTCAACCTTTCTTGGAGAAGTTTTCTATCTTTTGTCAAATCTTGATAGAAAAATCCAACATAATTTAGATATCCAAGAAATCTTTGTAGCATATTTTTATCCTTAATTTCATCTGAAAATTTATCAGCAAATTGAATAACTCTATTAGTTGGAGTTATTTTTCTGTCTTGAATCTCAAATCCTAAGAATCTGATTTTTTGTTGAAAGAGATTCATTTTTCTTTTAGATAGAGCCAATCCATTTTCTTTTATGACTCTTTTGAAAATGCCCAAGTGTTTCCAATGTTGCATCACAGATTCTGAGAAGATAAGAATATCATCAATGTAAACAATGGCAAACTGGGTGTAAGACGAGAAGATATTATTCATAATATTCTGAAATTCAGACGGAGCATTTTTCAATCCAAAAGGCATAACATTCCATTCATAATACCCCATTGGAACAGTGAATGCAGTTTTATATCTATCTTCTTCTTTTATCTGAATCGGCCAAAATCCTGATTTTAAATCAAATTTTGAGAATATTTTGGCATTATTTAATCTGTTTAGCAAATCCTGAGTATTAGGCAAAGGATACCTAATAGATTGTAAGACTTTGTTCAAAGGTTTATAATTGATTACCAATCTTGGAATTCCTCGTTCGATTTCAGCGGCTTTTTCAACATAAAATGCCATACAGCTCTAACGGGATTTGCTTTTTCTAATTAATCCTTTCATCAGAAGATCATTGATTTCTTCTTGGCAAAGCTTCAAATGAGCAACATCCATTTGAGATGGACGAGCTTTAGTAGGAATATCTTTTTCATTAAAATCCTTTACATATGGTAATCCTACTATGTGTCTTTTTCTATTCCAAAAGGCTGATGGTAATTCAGAACAGCATTCTTCTTCAATCTGCTTAGTGAATTCTTCTAATTTTGTTTTAAATTATTTTTTCTCTAATTCTTTTGTCATTTGGACACATTTAATTTCATTTTTTAGTCCATTTATGTAATTTCCTCTGGTGGCAATAACTTGATTTATCCTTTGGATTTTCGTTTCACAAGGATCATCTATAAAATCAAGATCTACTTCAATCCCTTTGATATTTGTAGAAATTCCTTTTGTAGTTACAGAAAAGGGTTGGATTTGAAAAATAAATGGAGATCCGAGGAGTAAATCATTAACAATATCTTCTGAAATAATAAAGGGTGAAGTAACACAGACTCCTTTCATGCAAACATGAACATTTGGGATTTTTCTTTCTATGGAAATCGTCGTTCCATTAGCAGCTGAAACAAATTGTTTTGATTCACTCGTAAATTCAATAGGAACGATTCCAAGTCTGATAACATTTAAGTCTGTACTAGTATCAATTATGGCATTGACAATCTTCTCAAAGTTTTTTATTTTTATTTTTACCTGAACTCTCCACTGTTGGTAAATACATTTTGTGGGAATTACACCAGTAGAGATTTTACTAATTCAATAGCACCATCATTTTCTAACCAAGTTAACCTTTTATCAAGCTCATTTTGTTTTTTGGTTAATTCTAATTTTAATTCACGGAGTTCTCTCTTCTGATCATTTAATTCTCTTTGTAAATCTGAGAGAGTTAAAGGTTTATTTATAGTATGAATTTTTTGTGCTCTATTCATAAGGTCAATCATGGAATAGGTTGGTGTGTGAAATGTTTCTTTCTCCTTTATCTTTTTGGATAATATGGTGTTTTATCACCATTTTCATTTTCTTCAAAGGAAATTTTTGGCTGTGAACTTTCTTCTTCTTCACCTCCCCCCAATTTTGAAATCTGATTTAAAAATTGAACTTTTTTCTCTGGATCAGGTATGTTATCAACCATTTCAAAAAGTAATTTTTGAGGGGCAGGGACGACACGAATGTGGATACCAAGATCTTCATCAGATGGTATCGACCATTCTCCTTCAGATTCTTCATCATTTGAATGACATGTACATGATTGAAATTGTTTGATGAGCTGAACCTGAGGACTATTTTCTTCAATGTCAGTAGATGAATCAGATTCATATTCTTCTTCTTCTGAAGAAGAAGAACTGGAATCAGATTGTTCTTTTTCAGATTTTTCATCATCATTTTTGGTATTCATTTTTCTAAGTTTCTTTTTTGAGAGATTTTCGTTTTTAAAGCATTTACTTGCATAATAACCCATTTTCCCGCAGTGTAACAAGTTGGAACATTTTCTTTTATGTATTTCTTTTTGAAATATTTTCTACATTTTCTTTTGAATGGACTAAACTCGTCGGATTTTCTCTATTTTTTATATCTTCCGGTTTATATTTTCTTACCATTTTGTTTCTTCTATCCGGAGTAAATCTAGAACGCGAAGGTTTTCTCTTTGATTCAGGTGTTTTATCTAAACCAAATTAGAAACAAAAATCACCTAATTCTTTATCTCCAGAATATTTTCTCATTTTTTCAGCTTGTTTACTGATCTTTAAATTAGTGCAAAGATTCATGCCAACTTTGTTAATTCTTTGTATAATTCCTCCGAAAGTCAGCAAACTGTAATTAATAGTACTATGCATTTCTTCTCTCTGGAAATTACGCACATTTTCAACAAATAGGGGTGGTAATCCTGAAATAAATCTTTCTTTCCAAATATCAGAATTACAATCATTTAGTTGGTAGACTTTCGATAAGAATACGTATCTATACCAACGAAATTCTCCTAAATTTCTACATCTCAAGCGATGTAATTGCTGTCTATTTTTCTCCTTAATTAGAGCAATTCCTCCAGTGAATTCATTTAGGATGCATAGAAGCAAGACAATAACACAATCAGATTGAGTTTCCCAATTATCAGGGACTTGACTAGTACCTGCTTCAAGCTTAATATTAGGGTCAACTAAATTTCCTTTGGTTTTGTCTCTATAAAGGGTTCTTCCAAATTCATCCATTTTGACAGCATTTTCTATTTCAAGTCTTTGAGCTCCAGTTAATCCATAATTCTACCATCCTCTTAATATTCCATTGAAAGAGGTGGTTATCATTAGAAAGATATTTCTTGGAATATTTCCTCTGACTTCACAAGCATTACAATATATTAACATACTGTGAACCATTTGGATGATTTGATATTCTGTTAATCCATCTAAGTTCCATTCATATAAAGAATTTCCTGAATAGGTTAATTCTGAGTTGTAGATCAACAAGGGTTGGTTTAGGATAATAATTCTTTGTGTCTGGCAATTTTACCTGAGGATTCCATTTCTTTAGACGATTTATTAATAAATCCTCTGAAGCAGAGACTTTAAGATGCTGAATCCTTTTCCTCCCATATTGAGGCTTTCGATCCTATTTGATAATTCTTTTTGTATTTCGTCTGTCATTGTGAATGGTCTTTCTTGCAGAATAATCCCTTTAGGCAATTGTCTGGGAGCATATACTGCATTGGCAGAGCTTTCTTCTAATTTTTCTTCTTTATCTTTATTGAAGGGCTTTAATTTGATTGTTCTTTCTATTAGATTGGTGTAATTGTTTTGTTCAATTATATCTCCAATAACCTATGTCTTTAGCATTTGGGTCTGGTTTTAATTCATAAATGGATGCATTTTTTAAAGGCATGGCATAATTCCTTGTTTCTGTATTAGGGACAGAAATATCAAGTTTCTTCCAAGGTGGGTGAGATTTATCAACTTCTTTTCCTTCAGTGTCTTTCCAAGTTCTTGTTGTCTTTCCTATAACTCTTTTTTGTTTTGGGCTTTGAGTTTCTTTTTCTTTGATTTTTCCTTTTCTAAAATATTCCATCAAAGAAAGGTATATTTCTTTCTTCTTCCTCCATTTGAAAATACCATAATTCCCTCATTTTATCTTTTTCTTCTGTGCTAAACTTTTAAAAAAACCAATCTTTTAAAGGATGATTTTTTAAATTTTCTCTAAGATATGGTTTATCAATTTCAAATTTTTTGACAGATATTTCTTCTGGATTTTGAATGCTAACCATTCTTATGACTCCTTGGAGGAAATCACTTTCACTTGGGTTATAGGTTTTTTGTGATGAAGTTCTTTTATACACAGGGTGTTCGATTCCACTTTCTTTGTTTCTAAAACTCTTTGATGCATTTCTTCCTTTTCACTACTCCATTGGTCATCATCTATTTCTTCTAATTTGAAACTTTTTCTTCCTTCCGTATAACCGGCAAAACCTCTCCTAGCTTTTTCCATTTTTCTCCAAAAATTGACTTCAACATTACCATTTAGTAATTTGACTATACTTTGTAAATCATATGTTATTTCATTTACTCTTGGGGTGACGTCTTCTATTTGCCAATTTCTTGGGAGAACAACTTCTTCCCAGCTGATGACTTTTGGGATAAACACATTATTGTTAAAATTTGTCTCCATGAGAACTGTAGTTTTTTCTTTATCAACCTTATCTTTATAGGCTATCATGGGAAAGACAGAGATCATGGATTTGTAGAACACATGATAAACTATAGCAAAAGGTTACTTCTTGGACTCATTTTTAATCCTTTACTTTGAAATCCAATAGTTGCACAATAAAAAATATCATCATCATGAGCATCAATTGTGATATTAGGAAAGCAGTTAAAATAACCAGGTCCATGACAGAGACTTGATTCAATCATAGCATAAAGAGAATAATCAAATTCATCATGTCTCTGATCTCTCACATAAGCACACACTGAAACATTTAATCCTAATCGAAACAGTGGTTTGATTCCTACCTGAATTAATCCTGTGTGCAGGTAGTTGTATTTGGTTCTGATTTGTTCAATAATTCTTCTATCAAGAACTTTAATTGTCTGTTTTCCTCCAGAGAGAGAAACAATTTTTTCAACAGTTTTTATATGGTAATCATTTTGTTCTTCAAATGTGCTATTGCTATATATTTCTGTTACAAGCAACGCTTGCAACTTCCAGTTGGATGTTGCTTGGTCAAAATTTTCATATATCATTTCATATATCATTTCTTCTGAATTTTTTGTTTTTTTTGAATTTTCTTTTTCTAAGCTATTACGGGTAAAACTGGTTAAAGCAGACTGGTAGGATGAAGAAGACGAATTAGATCTATTAGAAGGATACTGAAATGATTTAAACCAATTCTTAAAAAGTTTTGTCTTTCCCTTAGAATTTTCCATCTTTTGTAGCTAGTAAGAAACAAGAAGAGTTTTGTCAACGATTTACAGCCCTTGACGCCTGATCACGGCCTGAAGCGGGACTTACAACACGACCACACTCTTAAGAAGATAAACGAGATACAGAAGTGGAGAATAAAAAGAAAAATAAAAACTCTAAAGAGAATTGGGTAGATCAACTTAGCTAAAAAGCTTCAGATCCTGGATAATAGATTTAATTCACCTAAATCAATTTTTTTTTTTTAACACAGATTTAAATACGAGATAAGAGTGAAATCCCCAACTCCTTATATAGTGGGGCATACAAGAGAACACACTCTCATCCGACCATAAGAGTGACAACACACTAAGAAAAACAGTAAAATGTTGGCTACCGACACTAGCCTCCAAACTAACTTTACAAAAGGAGATTCCCACTTTGGGCCAAGGTACAATAGATGGAGTTCATTTTGTTAAGTGGAATGCATCTTTTGATAGGAACTTGACATGTGGCAGCATCTTTATCTTCTTTTGATGTCATCATATCATGAGGCAGCAGACCCCCATCAACAAGGATAACTTTATCTATTTTTTCAACCAAATGAGATGTACAACGACACCATTGAATATCAACTTTAGACAAGGATGGGACATTTACCAGATCAAGCAACTTTTCTTCTAAGCAATGAAGGCACCTTTAGACAACTTTTCTTCAAAGATATCACCTCTTTTTCTTCATAGTAATGATATCAACTAATACCAACAAAAGATTTGATAGGATAGCCATCAATGATTTCTTCTTTGAATGAAGACCAATTCTTCTCTGCATGACACCTTATAAATTGTACTACCAACATTGATGGGATTACTTTTCTTCATACTAGCCATATACCCCCACCAAAAAGAGATGAGTCCACTGGCTCTGATACTCAAAGCCCAGAACAAATAAGAGTTATAGGAAAAACAACAAGACTTGGAAAGACACTTAAGGAAAAGAAGTTGATAAATCTCACCCACCTTGGAAGAAACTTGATATTTCTGTCCCTAATATAGAAACCAAGAATTATGCAGTGCCTGTAAAAAATGCATCTATTTATGAATCAAAACCAGACCCAGATGCTAAAGACATAAGTATACAATGACTGGAATCATCTCAAATATCTTCAAATCTTCTTTTTCATCAATTCTTTTGCTTTAGCGGAATTTTTAAGGAATAATTCAGCTAACCGAGATTCCTTTTCGAATTTTCTTTTCCTTTGTCTTTTGCTAAAGAATACCAAAACTTTCCACCGCGAAGATAATCTGTAACTGAGCCATCAGGAAGAGGAATTTCTTCTCTAACAGAAGGAAAGATTTGATTCAGAATTCTCTCATAAGTATCATTTTCAATTTTTGACCACCATTTTTGGTAAAAAGTCTGGTACAAAGACGGAAGATCGAAAAAGTTCTTTTTTACTTCAAACTTCCATTGGAAAATATAAGGAATATGAAATTTAGCAAAGAAGCGAAGAACATTAAATGCTTCACAGGGAACTTTTTCTTCTACTTCACAGAACTTAATAAATAAATAATGAAAATTATCAGCAAAGATTTTCTGAGAAGCACAAAAATATGACCACCAAGTGAAGAGAAACTAGGATGGGAAATTACGATGAATAGGAGTGACATCAGGACTTTCTTCTTTTAATCTGATGAACCACGAATGATTGTACTGACGATTTTGCCACATCAAAGCAAATTTCCAGGCATCAATATAATACCAATAATTAAAGAACTCAGTCGAATTGTATAATTGGACTGATTTTGTCATATACAAGGGACCATCCCAATCTTCCTCAGTAAGGATTTTGAGAATAGTGAACTTTGAGTAAGTGATGATACCATTTGCATTCTTATTGTGGAAGATGAGGACACTTTTCGTCTCATGCAAATTATTGAGATACCAATCTCTGATTTTTCTTTTATCAGGGGAATAATAATGAAGCCCCTTTCCAAAGAGAAAATAAACAAATCTTCAACAGATTTTTCTTCCATAAGACAATCTAAAGTAACAAGAATTCTGTTACCGGTGTAAAGATATAATTCTGATTGACTTGGGTCTTTTGTTGGAGTAAAACTCTTTTGGCTTTCTTCTTGATCTGCCAATTTCTCTTGCCCTTTTTTCTTCATGAACGGGGAAGAGCTACTTGCCATTTTGTCGTCCCTGATGAAATTCTTTAGTAAGAAAGTCAGGCAGAGAGTTAGAATTTCCATTAATAAATTCAATTTTAAATTCAAAAACTGATAAAATGGCTTACCATCTAACAAATATTTGCTTAGAGACAAGATTTTTGACATCTTTTTCGAGAATTTCTTTTGCTGCCTAGCATCATCTCTGATCAGAAATTCTTTGTTCAATAAATCATGTTGGAATTTCGTCACACAAATAACTATGGCAAGAACTTCCTTTTTGATGGTTGAATATTTCTTTTGAGCTTCATTCCATAATCCAGAATTAAATGTTATTAATTCTTCTTTTGAGTCTTTTTGTTGTAAAAGAATTCCACCATATTCGACATCAGAGGCGTCTGTTTGAACTATTTTGAAAGCTTCTGGGTCAGATAAACATCTACAAGGAAGATTTTTAACTCTTTCTTTAATCTTTTTTACTGCATTAGTGTAACACCCCAATTTCTCAATGAAGTGAAAAATTACCAAAATGCCCTTGAGTTGTTAAATTAATTATTTTGTGATGTTAAGTAAGGAAATAGTGGGTCCCATTGGTCAAAATAAAATCATATGAGCACATTATGAATGGTAAGTTTGATTGGTTGGGTAATTTTCATCATTTGGGTCAAAAATGGCTAAATGGGTCAAAGGGCCCAAATGGGGCCCATCGGGTCTTGCTGGGTTATTTGACCGTTTTGTGATTTTAAATTAAATGGGGTTAAGCCTATTTGATTGGAAATCAAGTGGAGGAAAAATGGGTAGGCTTGATCCATATGTAAAAACCAATTAGAAATGACCAAAATACCATAAATGGGTCATGTTGTCAAAACGGGTCAAGGAGCTAAAAGTGGACCCAACGGGTCGAGTTGACTATTGTTGACTGTGTGAACCCTCAAGGGAGCTCAAACACGAGTCAAATCAGTTGAGTGGGACTGAGGTGAGTTGGAATTAAATCAAAAGGTGAGTTAACTCATGTGTATTAAATGAAATGCATTAAATGTGATGAGTTGGGTTGGAATAAAAATACCTTGAGTTGGGTGAGTCAAAATGGAAATTCAAGGGACTGTAAATCATTGAGTTTAATGGGAATTTGAAGAGGTTGGCCCAGCTTTAACCACCCAAACAAGTCCCACACGTTGGGGACTTGTTTGGGGTGATTTCCATGATGTATTAAATGGGAATACATGGGATTGTGATGAGATGCTTGGGGATTTGAATGGCTGCATAGGTAGCTGCCAAGGGATGCTTTGGATGGCACCCAATACCCATTGGTTTGTGCAAGAAGTTATGAGGGAGTGGAGGAGTTTTGGGGGCTGAACTACAAAAACAATAAGCACACAAGGTTGGCCATTTTTCACATTGGAAATCCAAGAATTTCCATCTCTCTCTCTCTCCCTCTCAAATTTGTTTTTCCTAGCTGGAATAGCAGAGGTGTTTGCACCAGTAGATCAAGCACAAAACAGCAAAAGAAAGGAAGAAATAAAAGGGAGAAACCAAGGACCAAAGGCAAAGAGAAAGATTGGAAGTTTGGTAAGTATTTATTTGTTATTTTGGTATAATAACATGGAGCAAATGGGGTGTGTATTGGCCATGGTTATGGCCGAATACACCAAGGTTTTAACCTTGATTAGTGGAGGATTTAAAATGGTAAAAATAACCATTGGGTTCGGCCACCACGAAGGGCCGAACCCCATGTAAAGAGATGGCTTGGTTTCATGTTTTGAAACATGAAAACCATGGATTTTGTGGACTGTTTTGGGTTTTGAATTAAGATTTAAATAAATGTTTTAGAATGGTTAAAAACCATGGATCTGAATGACATAGGGACTGAAATTTATATGGTCTAAAATCAGTGGATTAAAAGATGGAAATGGACCATTGGGTTCGGCCACTTAGCATGGCCGAACCCCATGGAAACAAATGGTTGTTTTTGATATTTTTTAGAAGTTAAAACCATATAAGTTAGGAGTAATGTTAGATGGTTGTAATAGAATTAAAATGCATGTTTAAAGAGAGTTAAAACATGGGTTTGGATATCAGAAAAGGCTGAAGTTATGTAGTCTAAATCAGTAGATTAAAATTGGAAAAGATGGACCATGGGGATTGGCCATCTTGGATGGCCGAATCCCATGATATGATGTTGGTTTTTTGGATGCTTTCTTTTAAAGTTAAAACCTGATGTTAGTATACTGTTTATACATGTTTATCTGAGGTTTAAAAACAGTAAACATAGCCATTGGGTTCGGCCACCATGGAGGGCCAACCCCATGTAAAAGAATGTTGGTTTCATGTTGGAAAAACATGTAAACCATAGACTCTTTATGGACTGTTTTGGATGGTTTCTTTGAGAGTTAAAACCTGATATTAATATACTGTTTATACATGATTATTGGAGGTTTAAATAGAGTAAGAATGACCATTGGGTTCGGCCAACATGGAGGGCCGAACCCCATGTAAAAGAGGGTTGGTTTTCATGTTGGAAAACATGGAAACCATAGACCTTTGTGGACTGTTTTTGGGAGGTCTTTATGTAATAAGGTTACTGACTTTGGGTTGGCTATGGGATGGCTAAATCATGGGCTTAATATGGCTAAGGGGTAGAGCCAATTAGTATTTAAACAAAGGACATCATTGAGCAAAGAACCATATGGGTTCGGCCATGAGTATGGCCGAACCCCATGGACTGTTTTCATGAGCCATTTTATGGATGTATGTGTGATTAAAAATGGAATCATGTTTGCTGTTTTGGTCGTCCAAAACATGACTGAACCATGTTAAGGTTACGGTTAAGGTTGTAGAATTTAATCAAGGTATTGGTGGCAATGGCAAATCTGTGAATACAAGCCAAATGAAGAGATTGATCAAAAGTACTTATAAGATGTTTTAGGTCTCATATGTGAATGGACATGTAAATAAGATTATGATTTACTTATTGTTGCATAATAAGGTACCGAAAGTTGAACGACAAACGAGTCGTGACCGGTTAAAGCCTAAGAAAGAACGAACGCTGAAGTGATTCTTCAGTAGGTTTCCTACCTACTTGTAACCACGGTTTTTACCCAGTTTTCTTATGATACTCTTGTTTTAATATATGTGTTTCAAATGATATATTATGCATTAACAAATCGCATACAGGCATTGGCATCTCATGCATAGTCATGGGATAATAAATGAAGTTCTACAGTGATGGCTACGATTGTACATGATAGGGGTTGCTCATTGCATGTACATATTGTATAGAAGAGATGAATGTTGTTGTAATTTACCTTGTCGGTGCAAGGTACCTCAAGTGATGGCTACGATGGTACATGATGGGGGTTGCTCATTACATGTACATCGCTTATAGAAGAGATGAAGGTGTGTTGTAATTTACCATGTCGGTGTAAGGCACGTCAAGTGATGGCTATGAAAGTACATGATGGGGGATGCTCATTGCATGTGCATATTTCATAGCATTGTTTTTACCTGTTTTGATGATCATGTATTATGATATGTATATGCATGTTTTATATGCTAACATGTGGTAACCCTGATTCGGGAACCTACTGGCCACGTTGATCTAACGCCCTAATTCTATCCTCAGAGGAGATTGCAGGTACAAGCAAGGGGAAAGGAAAGGTCATTGACCAGGAGGGGAGCTGAGCCTAAGTGCTTTAATGATGGATTTTGGATTACGTTATATTACTGTCATTTGAATACTATTGTTGGACATGTAATAATTAGTTATTTGCTATGGTTTGATTAGGATAATAACATGTGGATGGTTGATCTATGTTATTTAATATTTAAGACTGTTACTTGCTATCTCGTTTTTCTATTCCGCAATTATCTAGAGTATTCCGCATGTTGATGTTAGTTCCATGTGTGATTCACTATCATGGTCTATTCCATATACACATGGGTGGCCAGTTAAGGTTCAAACTTGGGTAGTCTGAACTTAACTCGCGTCGTGACACCGCCCGCTCTCTTTCGATGTTTTATTATAACTTTTAAAAAAAAAATTAGACTCTGAAATTCTCGAAAAGGGCGGGGCGTTACAATTTTGTGATGGATAGACCACTCCTTAGGATTTTTCTTTAATCTTTCCTGGAGAATTTTCTATCTTTTGCCAAATCTTGATAGAAAAATCCAACATAATTTAGACATCCAAGAAATCTTTTTAGCATATTTTTATCCTTAATTTCATCTGGAAATTTATCAGCAAATTGAATAACTCTATTAGTTGGAGTTATTTTTCTGTCTTGAATCTCAAATCCTAAGAATCTGATTTTTTGTTGAAAGAGATTCATTTTTCTTTTAGATAGAGCCAATCCATTTTCTTTTATGACTCTTTTGAAAATGCCCAAGTGTTTCCAATGTTGTATCACAGATTCTGAGAAGATAAGAATATCATCAATGTAAACAATGACAAACTGGGTGTAAAACGAGAAGATATTATTCATAATATTCTGAAATTCAGACGGTACATTTTTCAATCCAAAAGGCATAACATTCCATTCATAATGCCCCATTGGAACAGTGAATGCAGTTTTATATCTATCTTCTTCTTTTATCTGAATCTGCCAAAATCTTGATTTTAAATCAAATTTTGAGAATTTTACCAAAATCCTTTCATGCAAACATGAACATTTGGGATTTTTCTTTCTATGGAAATAGTCGTTACATTAGCAGCAGACACAAACTGTTTTGATTCACTAGTAAATTCAATATGAACAATTCCAAGTCTGATAACATTTAAGTCTGCACCGGTATCAATTATGGCATTAACAATCTTCTCGAAGTTTTTTATTTTTATTTTTACCTGAACTCTCCACTGTTGGTAAATACATTTTGTAGGAATTACACCAGTAGAGATTTTGCTAATTTCTCCTTTAATTCTTTGGACAAATTTTTATTCATCGTATTTTTCAATAGCACCATCATTTTCTAACCAAGTTAACCTTTCATCAAGCTCATTTTGTTTTTTGGTTAATTCTAATTTTAATTCACGGAGTTCTCTCTTCTGATCATTTAATTCTCTTTGTAAATCTGAGAGAGTTAAGGGTTTATTTATAGTATGAATTTTTTCTGCTCTATTCATAAGGTCAATCATGGAATAGGTTGGTATGTGAAATGTTTCTTTCTGAAATGTTTCTTTCTCTTTTATTCTTTTTGGATAATATGGTGTTTTATTACCATTTTCATTTTCATTTTCTTCAAAGGAAATTTTTTGTTGTGAACTTTCTCCTTCTTCTCCTCCCCCCAATTTTGAAATCTGATTTAAAAATTAAACTTTTTTCTCTAGATCAGGTATGTTATCAACCATTTCTAAAAGTAATTTTTTGAGGGGCAGTGAGGACACGAATGTGGATACCAAGATCTTCATCAGATGGTATCGACCATTCTCCTTCAGATTCTTCATCATCTGAATGACATGTACATGATTGGAATTGTTTGATGAGCTGAACCTGAGGACTATTTTCTTCAATGTCAGTTGATGAATCAGATTCATATTCTTCTTCTTCTTCTGAGGAACTTGAATCAGTTTGTTCCTTTTCAGTATTTTCCTCATCATTTTTTTTATTGATTCTTCTAAGTTTCTTTTTAGAGGAATTTTCTTTTTTAAAGCATTTATTTGAATAATGACCCTTTTTCCCGCAATTATAACAAGTCGGAACATTTTCTTTTATGTATTTCTTTGGAAATATTTTCTAGATTTTCTTTTGAATGGACTGAACTCATCGAATTTTCTTTGTTTTTTATATCTTCCGGGTTTATATTTTCTTACCATTTTGTTTCTTCTATCCGGAGTAAATCTAAAATGCGAAGGTTTTCTCTTTGATTCTGGTGTTTGATCTAAACCAAACTGGAAACAAAAATCTCCTAATTCTTTATCTCCAGAATATTTTCTCATTTTTCAGCTTGTTTACTGATCTTTAAATCAGTGCAAAGATTCATGCCAACTTTGTTAATTCTTTATATAATTCCTCCGAAAGTCAGCAAACTGTAATTAATAGTACCATGCATTTCTTCTCTCAGGGAATTACTCACCTTTTCAGCAAATAGGGGTGGTAATCCTGAAATAAATCTTTCTTTCCAAATATCAGAATTATAATCATTTAGTTGGTAAACTTTTGATAAGAATACATCTCTATACCAACGAAATTCTCTTAAATTTCTACATCTCAAGCGATGTAATTGCTGTGTATTTTTCTCCTTAATTAGAGCAATTCCTCCAGTGAATTCATTTAGGATGCATAGTAGCAAGACACTAACACAATTAGATTGAGTTTCCCAATTATCAGGGACTTGACTAGTACCTGCTTCAAGATTAATATTAGGGTCAACTAAATTTCCTGTGGTTTTGTCTCTATAAAGGGTTCTTCCAAATTCATCCATTTTGACAGCATTTTCTATTTCAAGTCTTTGAGCTCCAGTTAATCCATAATTCTACCATCCTCTTAATATTCCATTGAAAGAAGTGGTTATCATCAGAAAGATATTTCTTGGAGTATTTCCTCTGACTTCACAAGCATTACAATATACTAACATACTGTGAACCATTTGGATATTTTTGATAATCTGTTAATCCATTTAAGTTCCATTCATATAAAGAATTTCCTGAATAGGTTAATTCTGAGGTGTAACTGTATGGAGCCTCTTCGAGTTGTAGATCAACAGGGGTTGGTCTAGGATAATAATTCTTTGTCTCTGGCAATTTTACCTGAGGATTCCATTTCTTTAGACGATTTATTAATAAATCCTCTGAAGCAGAGACTCTTAGGATGCTGAATCCTTTTCCTCCCATATTGAGGCTTTCCATCCTATTGGATAATTCTTTTTGTATTTCGTCTGTCATTGTGAATGGTCCTTCTTGCAGAATAATCCCTTTAGGTAATTGTCTGGGAACATACACTGTATTGGCTTTCTTCTAATTTTTCTTCTTTATCTTTATTGAAGGGCTTTAATTTGATTGTTCTTTCTATTCGATCTGTTTGTTCTCCAATGGTTAATAGACATAGATTGGTGTAATTGTTTTGTTCAATTATTATATCTCCAATACCTATACCTATGTCTTTAGCATTTGGGTCTGGTTTTGATTCATAAATGGATGCATTTTTTACAGGTATGGCATAATTCCTTGTTTCTGTATTAGGGACAGAAATATCAAGTTTCTTCCAAGGTGGGTGAGATTTATCAACTTCTTTTCCTTCAGTGTCTTTCCAAGTTCTTGTTGTCTTTCCTATAACTCTTATTTGTTTTGGGCTTTGAGTTTCTTTTTCTTTGATTTTTCCTTTTCTAAAATATTCCATGAACCAATCAAAGAAAGGTATATTTCTTTCTTCTTCCTCCATTTGAAAATACCATAATTCCCTCATTTTATCTTTTTTCTTCTGTGCTAAACTTTTAAAAAAACCAATCTTTTAAAGGATGATTTTTTAAATTTTCTCTAAGATATGGTTTATCAATTTCAAATTTTTTGACAGATATTTCTTCTGGATTTTGAATGATAACCATTCTTCTGACTCCTTGGAGGAAATCACTTTCACTTGGGTTATAGGTTTTTTGTGATGAAGTTCTTTTTATACACAGGGTGTTCGATTCCACTTTCTTTATCCCTAAAAACTTTTTGATCTATTTCTTCCTTTTTACTACTTCTTTGGTCATCATCTATTTCTTCTAATTTAAAACTTTTTCTTCCTTTCGTATAACCGGCAAAACTTCTCCTAACTTTTTCCATTTTTCTCCTAAATTGACTTCAACATTACCATTTGGTAATTTGACTATACTTTGTAAATCATCTGTTATTTCATTTACTCTTGGGGTGACATCTTCTACTTGCCAATTTCCTGGGAGAACAACTTCTTCCCAGCTGATGACTTTTGAGATAAACACATTATTGTTAAAGTTTGTTTCCATGAGAACTGTAGTTTTTTCTTTATCAACCTGTAGAAAGTGGGTAAATTGGAAAAAGTGGACTAACTTGACAAACTGAAGAATAGGACGAATTAGACAAACTAGACAAACAGGACGAACTGGACAAACTCGTCAAACTGGACCATATGGACGAAGTAGACAAACTGGACATTGTGGACAAAGTGAACAAACATGATAAAGTAGACAAAGTGGATAAACAAATCGAACTGCAAAAGTTGAACAAAGTGAACAAACTGGACATCTTGTACAAACCGGACAAACTGCACAAACTAGCTAAATTTGACCAACTCGACAAAGTGGACAGGCTTGACCATCGGGACGAACTAGACGATTTGGACAAATTAGATAAACATGTCAAACTGGTCAAATTGTACCTTCTAAACAAACTTAATAAACTAGACAAACTGGACGAAATGAGCAAAGTGAACAAATTAGATAAACTCGACAAACTGGACAAAGTGAGCAAAGTGAACAAAATGGACAAAGTAGACAAACTGGACGAACTAGACGATTTGGACAAATTGGATAAACTGATGAAACTGGACAAATTCGATAAACTAGACAATGTAGACAAACTTGACCCAACGAGGATGGAGATCTTCAAGAGGCACAACTTCATCATCAAGATTTTCATCTGGATCATGGTTACTATCCCAATCATGATCACCAACTTTTTTCCGTGGGAGATATTCTTCTAAAATTTGCTTGATCTTTTCTTCAAAATTGACGGAGTCAACAGACATATCCATCGGTTCAGGAGATTTTTCTCGAGCAATTTCTTTGGCAATCTTTTTGGCTAATAGATCAGCCATGAGCGTTTCATTCTCAAAAGGCTTTTCTTCAAGAAGAGGAATTTCTTCTTTAACAGGAGGAGAGATTTGATTCAGAATTCTCTCATAAGTATCATTTTCAATTTTAGACCACCACTTGATAAAAAGTCTGATAAAGAGATGGTAAATCATATAAGTCCTTTTTTACTTCAAACTTCCATTGGAATATATAAGGGATATGAAATTTAGCAAAGAAGCGAAGCATATTGATGGCTTCACATGGAACCTTTTCTTCAACCTGAGAGAACTTAATAAACAAATAACGAAAATTATCAGGAAGGATTTTCTGAGAAGCACCATAATATGACCACCATGTGAAGAGAAACCAGGATGGAAAATTGCGATGAATAGGAGTGACATCAGGACTTTCTTCTTTAAATCTGATGAACCAGGAGTGATTATACCGGCGATTTTGCCACATCAAAGCATATTTCCAGGCATCAATGTAATCCCAATAATTATAGAACTCAGTCGAATTATATAATTTGACTGATTTTGTCATGTACAAGGGACCATCCCAATCTTCCTCAGTAAGGATTTTGAGAATAGTGAACTTTGAATAAGTGATGATACCATTTGCATTCTTATTGGAAGATGAGGACATTTTTCGTCTGATGCAAAATATTGAGATACCAATCTCTGGTTTTCTTTTTATCAGGGGAATAATAATGAAGCCCCTTTCCAAAGAGAAAATAAACATTATCTTCAACAGATCTTTCTTCCATAAGACAATCTGAAGTAACAAGAATTCTGTTACCAGTGTAAAGATATAATTCTGATTGACTTGGGTCTTTGTTGAGTAAAACCCTTTTGGCTTTTCTTCTTGATCTGCCAAATTCTCAAACCCTTTCTTCTTCATGAACGGGGAAGAACTACTTGCCATTTTGTCGTCCCTGAAGAAATTCTCTAGTAAGAAAGTCAGGGAGAGAGTTAGAATTTCCATTAATAAATTCAATTTTAAATTCAAACACTGATAAAATGGCTTGCCATCTAGCAAATATTTGCTTAGAGACAAGATTTTTGACATCTTTTTCCAGAATTTCTTTTGCAGCCTTAGCATCAACTTTGATCAGGAATTCTTTGTTTAATAAATCATGTTGGAATTTCGTCACACAAATAACTATGGCAAGAACTTCCTTTCTGATGGTTGAATATTTCTTTTGAGCTTCATTCCATAATCCTGAATTAAATCTTATTAATTCTTCTTGTGAATCTTTTTGTTGTAAAAGGATTCCACCATATCTGACATCAGAGGCATCAGTTTGAACTATTTTGAAAGCTTCTGGGTCAGATAAACATCTATAAGGAAGATTTTTAACTCTTTCTTTAATCTTTTTTACTACATTAGTATGATGGATAGACCACTCCTTAGGATTTTTCTTTAATCTTTCTTGGAGAAGTTTTCTATCTTTTGCCAAATCCTGATAGAAAAATCCAACATAATTTAGACATCCAAGAAATCTTTGTAGCATATTTTTATCCTTAATTTCATCTGGAAATTTATCAGCAAATTGAATAACTCTGTTAGTCGGAGTTATTTTTCTGTCTTGGATTTCAAATCCTAAGAACCTGATTTTCTGCTGAAAGAGATTCATCTTTCTTTTAGATAAAGCCAATCCATTTTCTTTTATGACTCTTTTGAAGATATTCAAATGTTTCCAATGTTGTAACACAGATTCTGAAAAGATAAGAATATCATCAATGTAAACAATGGCAAACTGGGTATAAGAAGAGAAGATATTATTCATAATATTCTGAAATTCAGACGGAGCATTTTTCAATCCAAAAGGCATAACATTCCATTCATAATGCCCCATTGGAACAGTGAATGCAGTTTTATATTTATCTTCTTCTTTTATCTGAATCTGCCAAAATCTTGATTTTAAATCAAATTTTGAAAATATTTTGGCATTGTTTAATCTGTTTAGCAAATCCTGAGTATTAAGCAAAGGATACCTAATAGATTGTAAGACTTTGTTTAAAGGTTTATAATTGATTACCAATCTTGGAACTCCTCTTTCAATTTCAGCGGCCTTTTCAACATAAAATGTCGTACAGCTCCAAGGGGATTTGCTTTTTCTAATTAATCCTTTCTTCAGAAGATCATTGATTTCTTCTTGGCAAAGCTTCAAATGGGCAGCATCCATTTGAGATGGACGAGCTTTAGTAGGAATATCTTTTTCATTAAAATCTTTTACATATGGTAATCCTACTATGTGTCTTTTTCTATTCCAAAAGGCTGATGGTAATTCAGAACAGCATTCTTCTTCAATCTGTTTGGTGAATTCTTCTAATTTTGTTTTAAATTCTTTTTTCTCCAATTCTTTTGTCATTTGGACACATTTAATTTCATTTTTTAATCCATTTATGTAATTTTCTCTGGTGGCAATAACTTGATTTATCCTTTGGATTTTCGTCTCACAAGGATGATCTATAAAATCAAGATTTACTTCAATCCCTTTGATATTCGTAGAAATTCCTTTTGTTGTTACAGAAAAGGGTTGGATCTGAAGAATGAATGGAGATCCAAGGAGTACATCATTAGCAATATCTTCTGAAATAATAAATGGTGAAGTAACACAGACTCCTTTCATGCAAACATGAACATTTGGGATTTTTCTTTCTATGGAAATGGTCGTGCCATTAGCAGCAGACACAAACTGTTTTGATTCGCTTGTAAATTCAATAGGAACGATTCCAAGTCTGATAACATTTAAGTCAGCACCAGTGTCAATTATGGCATTAACAATCTTCTCGAAGTTTTTAATTTTTATTTTTACTTGAACTCTCCACTGTTGGTAAATACATTTTGTAGGAATTACACCAGTGGAGATTTTGCTAATTTCTCCTTTAATTCTTTGGACAAATTTTTCTTCATCATATTTTTCAATAGCACCATCACTTTCTAACCAAGTTAACCTTTCATCAAGCTCATTTTGTTTTTTGGTTAATTCTAATTTTAATTCACGAAGTTCTCTCTTCTGATCATTTAATTCTCTCTGTAAATCTGAGAGAGAGTTAAGGGTTTATTTATAGTATGAATTTTTTCTGCTCTATTCATGAGGTCAATCATGGAATAGGTTGGTGTATGAAATGTTTCTTTCTCTTTTATCCTTTTTGGATAATATGGTGTTTTATTATCATTTTCATTTTCTTCAAAGGAAATTTTTTGTTGTGAACTTTCTCCTTCTTCTCCTCCCCCCAATTTTGAGATCTGATTTAAAAATTGAACTTTTTTCTCTGGATCAGGTATGTTATCAATCATTTCTAAAAGTAATTTTTGAGGAGCTGTGTGAGGACACGAATGTGGATACCAAGATCTTCATCAGATGGTATCGACCATTCTCCTTCAGATTCGTCATCATCTGAATGACATATACATGATTGGAATTGTTTGATGAGCTGAATCTGAGGACTATCTTCTTCAATGTCAGTTGATGAATCAGATTCATATTCTTCTTCCTCTTCTGAGGAACTTGAATCAGTTTGTTCCTTTTCAGTATTTTCATCATCATTTTTGGTATTGATTTTTCTAAGTTTCTTTTTAGAAGGATTTTCTTTTTTAAAACATTTACTTGCATAATGACCCTTCTTCCCGCAATTATAACAAGTTGGAACATTTTCTTTTATATATTTCTTTTTGAAATATTTTCTGGATTTTCTTTTGAATGGGATGAGATCATCGGATTTTCTTCCTTTTTTATATCTTCCGGGTTTATACTTTTTTACCATTTTGTTTCTTCTATCAGGAGTAAATTTAGAACGCAAAGGTTTTCTCTTTGATTTAGGCGTTTGATCTAAACCAAACTGGAAACAAAAATCTCCTAATTCTTTATCTCCAGAATATTTTCTCATTTTTTCAGCTTGTTTACTGATCTTTAAATCAGTAAAAAGATTCATGCCAACTTTGTTAATTCTCTGTATAATTCCTCCGAAAGTCAGCAAACTATAATTAATAGTACCATGCATTTCTTCTCTCAAGGAATTACGCACCTTTTCAGCAAATAAGGGTGATAATCCTGAAATGAATCTTTCTTTCCAAATATCAGAATTACAATCATTGAGTTGGTAAACTTTTGACAAGAATACATCTCTGTACCAACGAAATTCTCCTAAATTTCTACATCTTAAACGGTGTAATTGCTGCCTATTTTTCTCCTTAATTAGAGCAATTCCTCCAGTGAATTCATTGAGGATGCATAGAAGCAAGACACTAACACAATCAGATTGAGTTTCCCAATTATCAGGGATTTGACTAGTACCTGCTTCAAGCTTAACATTTGGATCAACTAAATTTCCTGTGTTTTTGTCTCTATAAAAGATTCTTCCAAATTCATCCATCTTGACAGCATTTTCTATTTCAAGTCTTTGAGCTCCAGATAATCCATAATTCCACCATCCTCTTAATATTCCATTGAAAGAGGTGGTTATCATCAGAAAGATATTTCTTGGAGTATTTCCTCTGACTTCACAGGCATTACAGTATATTAACATACTGTGAACCATTTGGACAATTTGATATTCTGTTAATCCATCTAAATTCCACTCATATAAAGAATTTCCTAAATAGGTTAATTCTGAGGTATAACTGTATAGAGCTTCTTCAAGTTGTAGATCAACAGGGGTTGGTCTAGGATAATAATTCTTTGTTTCTGGCAATTTTACCTGAGGATTCCATTTCTTTAGGCGATTTATTAATATATCTTCAGACGCAAAGACCCTTAGGATACTGAATCCTTTTCCTCCCATATTGAGGCTTTCCATCCTATTGGATAATTCTTTTTGCATCTCGTCTGTCAATATGAATGGTCCTTCTTGCAGAGTAATCCCTTTAGGTAATTGTCTGGGAACATAAACTGCATTGGCAGAGCTTTCTTCTAATTTTTCTTTTTTATCTTTACTAAATTCAGATTTTAATTTGATTGTTCTTTCTATTCGATCTGTTTGTTCTCCAATGGTTAATAGACATAGATTGGTATAATTGTTTTGTTCAATTATATCTCCAATACCTATACTTATGTCTTTAGCATTTGGGTCTAGTTTTGATTCATAAATGGATGCATTTTTTACAGGCATGCATAATTCTTGGTTTCTGTATTGGGGACAGAAATATCAAGTTTCTTCCAAGGTGGGTGAGATTTATCAACTTCTTTTCATTCAGTGTCTTTCCAAGTTCTTGTTTTTTTCCTATAACTCTTATCTGTTCTGGGCTTTGATTTTCCTTTTCTTTGATTTTCCCTTTTTTGAAATATTCCATGAACCAATCAAAGAAAGGTATATTTCTTTCTTCTTCCTCCATTTGGGAATACCATAATTCTCTCATCTTATCATCTTCTTCTGTGTTAAACTTTTTAAAGAACCAATCTTTTAAAGGATGATTTTTCAAATTTTCTCTAAGATATGGTTTATCAATTTGAAACTTTTTAACATGTATTTCTTCTGGCTTTTGAATGCTCACCATTCTTATGGCTCCTTGGAGAAAATCACTTTCACTTGGATTATAGGTTTTTGCTGATGAGGATCTTTTATAGATAGGGTGTTCAATTCCACTTTCTTTATTCCTAAAAACTTTTTGATCCATTTCTTCCTTTTCACTACTCCTTTGGTCATCATCTATTTCTTCTAATTTAAAGCTTTTTCTTCCTTCCGTATAACTGGCAAAACTCCTCCTAGCTTTTTCCATTTTTCTCCTAAAATTAACTTCAACATTACCATTTGGTAATTTGACTATACTTTGTAAATCATCTGTCATTTCATTTACTCTTGGGGTGACATCTTCTATTTGCCAATTTCCTGGGAGAACAACTTCTTCCCAGCTGATGACCTTTGGGATGAACACGTTATTGTTAAAGTTTGTTTCCATGAGAACTGTAGTTTTTTCTTTATCAACCTTATCTCTATAGGCTATCATGGGAAAGACAGATATCATGGATTTGTAGAACACACGATAAACTATAGCAAAAGGTTTACTTCTTGGACTCATTTTTAATCCTTTGCTTTGAAATCCAATAGTTGCACAATCAAGGATATCTTCATCATGAGCATCAATTGTGATATTGGGAAAGCAATTAAAATAAACAGGTCCATGACAGAGACTTGATTCAATCATAGCATAAGAGAATCATCAAATTCATCATGTCTCTGATCTCGCACATAAGCACAGACTGCAACATTTAATCCTAATCGAAACAACGGTTTGATTCCTACCTGAATTAATCCTATGTGCAGGTAGTTGTATTTGGTTCTGATTTGTTCAATAATTCTTCTATCAAGAACTTTGATTGTCTGTTTTCCTCCAGAGAGAGAAACAGTTTTTTCAACAGTTTTTATGTGATAATCATTTTGCTCTTCAAATGTGCCATTGCTATATATTTCTGTTACAGGCAAGGCTGGCAACTTCCAGTTTGATATTGCTTGGTCAAAATTTTCATATATCATTTCTTCTGAATTTTTGTTTTTTCTGAATTTTCCTTTTCTAAACTATTACGGGTAAAACTAGTTAAAGCAGACTGATAGGATGAGGAAGACGAATAAGATCTATTAGAAGGATGCTGAAATGATTTAAACCAATTCTTAAAAAGTTTTGTTTTTCCCTTAGAATTTTCCATCTTTTGTAACTCGTTAGAAACAAGAAGAGTTCTGTCAACGATTTACTGCCCTTAACGCCTGATCACGGCCTGAAGCGGGACTTACAACGCGACCACACACTCTTTTAAAAAGATGAACGAGGCACAGAAATGGAGAATAAGAAGGAAAATAAAAACTCTAAAGAGAATTTGGCTAAAAAGCTTCAGATCCTGAATAATAGATTTAATTCATCTAAATCCCGTTTTTTTTTTAATTAACACAAATTTAAATACGAGATAATAATTCTTCTCTCCTAATAGAACGAGGTGGCATCTCAGAAGGCCATAGCTTGTAGTTTTGATTCAATCCTAAAAACTTCTAATTGTATTACAGCATAGGCTCGAAGCAAGAGAATCCTTCTTATTTCGTGTTGATAATGTTGTGGATTATTCTTATGCGGACAAGTTTGCAAATGTCTTCTTATGATTTCAATGGCTCGCTCTATTTTTCTTAGTCTTCGGACATCATCATAATATTTCTTAAGCAAAGCAAGACGGATAGACATAATGTAACAGAAACAACATGATTAGATAACAACAAGCATATAACATTAAACTTTAAAAAACTTAATCACTTACAGAAGATTTGTACAAGACTTCAGACTCTAGCAGCACTCCAACTTCAAACTCACACTCACACTCACACTTATGCTTTTTTACAATGTTCTTTTTTTTTTTTTTATGATTTTCTCCTTCCTCACAAATGGAAACACCAGCTCCTTATATAGATGGAGCAAATACAACCAGGACTTATTCTCTCCCGACCAAGAGAATAAGGCAAACAAGAAAACAATTCTACCGACACAAACTTCCAAAATAACTTTACAAAAGGAGATTCTCACTTTGGGCACATGTACAAAAGGTGGAGCTTCATTTTGCAACATTTCAACGGAGCTTGACACATGGCAACACATGTGGCAAACTTTATCTTCTTTTGATGCCATGAGGATAGACCCCCACCATAACTTTAATATTTTTCAACCAAATGAAATATCCTACGATGCCATGGATATCAACTTTAGACAAGGATGGGACATTTACCAAACCAAGCAAATTGTTTTCAAAGATATCATTTCCTTTTCTTCAAAGTAATGATATCAACTTTATCAACATGTGTCTATTCCAATTCTTCTTCGTATGACACCTACACATATCAAACAAGCCAGGCAATGATGAGAAGCAACATTTCTTCTCAAGCATCGATTTGAATGAAGACACCATTTCTTCAATGCATATCAAGATATTATTATCTAACATTGATGGGACCACTTTTCTTCTTTTCCCACTTTTCTTCTTTTCTTCATACTAACCATATACCTCCACCAAAAAGAGATGATCCACTTTGTTTTGTTTGACAAAAATAATGAACTGGACAAAGTGCACAAACTGGACAAACTGGACAAAGTGGACAAACTGGACCAACTGAACAAAGTTGCTAAACTGGAAATACTAGTTAAACTGGATGAACAGGACAGAGTGGATAAATAGTACAAATTGGAAAAAGTGGACAAACTGGGTAAAGTAGACGAAGTTGACAAACAAAACAAACTGTACTAACTGGACAAACTGCACAAATTGGCTAAATTGGACCAACTTGACAAAGTAGACAAACTTGACCAACTAGACAAACTCGACGAAATGGAAAAAATGGACAAACAAGAACACTTTGACGAACTGTAGAAAATGGCCCTAACTGGAAAAAGTGGATAAAGTAGACTAACTGGAAAAACATGATGAGTTGGACGAATTGGACAAACAGGACAAATTTGATAAATTGGACAAACTGGACAAAATAGACAAACATGGACAAACTAGACAAAGTGAACAAAGTAGACAAATTAGAATAAATGGACGAACATGACAAAGTGGACAAATTGAACGAATTGGAAAAAGTAGACAAATTTGTCAAACTGGACAAATAGGACAAAGTGGACGAACAATACAAAGTGGACAAGTTGGATAAACAGGACAAAGTGGACAACTGGGAAAACTAGTCAAGTTGGATGAACAGGACAAACTGGACCAACTGAAAAAAGTGGACAAACTAGACTGGCCAAATTAGATAAACTGGACAAACTGGACAAAGTGGACAAACTAGACAGACTAGACAAAGTGAACAAAGTGGACAAACTAGACAGACTGGACAAAGTGAGCAAAGTGGACAAAGTTTCTTTTTCTTTTCCTTTGTCTTTTGCTGAAGAATACCAAAACTTTCCACCACGAAGATAATCTGTAACTGAGCCATCAGGATTAACATGAGAGTCAGGGTCCCAACGAGGATGGAGATCTTCAAGGGGCACAACTTCATCATCAAGATTTTCTTCTGGATCATGATTACTATCCCAATCATGCTCAACAAATTTTTTCTTTGGAAGATATTCTTCTAAAATTTGCTTGATCTTTTCTTCAAAATTGACAGAGTCAAGAAACGTGTCCATAGGCTCAGGAGATTTTTCTCTAGTAATTTCTTTGGCAATCTTTTTGGCCAAGAGATCAGCCATGAGCATTTCATTTTCAAAAGGCTTTTCTTTAGGAAAAGGAATTTCTTCTTTAACAGGAGGAGAGATTTGATTCAGAATTCTCTCATAAGTATCATTTTCAATTTTTGACCACCATTTTTGGTAAAAAGTCTGGTACAAAGACGGAAGATCAAAAAAGTTCTTTTTTACTTCAAACTTCCATTGGAAAATGTATGGAATATGGAACTTTGCAAAGAAGCGAAGAACATTAAATGCTTCACAGGGAACTTTTTCTTCTACTTCACAGAACTTAATAAATAAATAACGAAAATTATCGTGAAGGATTTTCTGAGAAGCACAAAAATATGACCACCAAGTGAAGAGAAACCAGGATGGGAAATTACGATGAATAAGAGTGACATCAGGACTTTCTTCTTTGAATCTGATGAACCAGGAATGATTGTACTGACGATTTTGCCACATCAAAGCAAATTTCCAGGCATCAATATAATACCAATAATTAAAGAACTCAGTCGAATTGTATAATTGGACTGATTTTGTCATATACAAGGGACCATCCCAATCTTCCTCAGTAAGGATTTTGAGAATAGTGAACTTTGAGTAAGTGATGATACCATTTGCATTCTTATTGTGGAAGATGAGGACACTTTTCGTCTCATGCAAATTATTGAGATACCAATCTCTGGTTTTTCTTTTATCAGGGGAATAATAATGAAACCCCTTTCCAAAGAGAAAATAAACATTATCTTCAACAGATCTTCCTTCCATAAGACAATCTGAAGTAACAAGAATTCTGTTACCGGTGTAAAGATATAATTCTGATTGACTTGGGTCTTTTGTTAGAGTAAAATCCTTTTGGCTTTCTTCTTGATCTGCCAATTTCTCTTGCCCTTTTTTCTTCATGAACGGGGAAGATCTACTTGCCATTTTGTCGTCCCTGAAGAAATTCTCTAGTAAGAAGGTCAGGGAGAGAGTTAGAATTTCCATTAATAAATTCAATTTTAAATTAAAAAACTGATAAAATGGCTTGCCATCTAGCAAATATTTGCTTAGAGACAAGATTTTTTACATCTTTTTTGAGAATTATTATCTCGTATTTAAATCTGTGTTAAAAAAAAATTGATTTAGATGAATTAAATCTATTATCCAGGATCTGAAGCTTTTTAGCCAAGTTGATCTACCCAATTCTATTTAGAGTTTTTATTTTTCTTTTTATTCTCCACTTCTGTATCTCGTTTATCTTAAGAGTGTGGTCGCGTTGTAAGTCCCGCTTCAGGTCGTGATCAGGCGTCAAGGGCTGTAAATCGTTGACAGAACTCTTGTTTTTTCTTACGAGCTACAAAAGATGGAAAATTCTAAAGGAAAGACAAAACTTTTTAAGAATTGGTTTAAATCATTTCAGTATCCTTCTAATAGATCTAATTCGTCTTCTTCATCCTACCAGTATGCTTTAACCAGTTTTACCCGTAATAGCTCAGAAAAAGAAAATTCAGAAAAAACAAAAAATTCAGAAGAAATGATATATGAAAATTTTGACCAAGCAATATCCAACTGGAAGTTACCAGCGTTGCCTGTAACAGAAATATATAGCAATAGCACATTTGAAGAACAAAATGATTACCACATAAAAACTGTTGAAAAAACTGTTTCTCTCTGGAGGAAAACAGACAATTAAAGTTCTTAATAGAAGAATTATTGAACAAATCAGAACCAAATACAACTACTTGCACATAGGATTAATTCAGGTAGGAATCAAACCACTGTTTCGATTAGGATTAAATGTTTCAGTGTGTGCTTATGTGAGAGATCAGAGACATGATGAATTTGATGATTCTCTTTATGCTATGATTGAATCAAGTATCTGTCATGGACCTGTTTATTTTAATTGCTTTCCTAATATCACAATTGATGCTCATGATGATGATATTCTTGATTGTGCAACTATTGGATTTCAAAGTAAAGGATTAAAAATGAGTCCAAGAAGTAAACCTTTTGCTATAGTTTATCGTGTGTTCTACAAATCCATGATCTCTCTCTTTCCCATGATAGCCTATAGAGATAATGTTGATAAAGAAAAAACTATAGTTCTCATGGAGACAAACTTTAACAATAATGTGTTTATCCCAAAAGTCATCAGCTGGGAAGAAGTTGTTCTCCCAGGAAATTGGCAAATAGAAGATGTCACCCCAATAGTAAATGAAATAACAATTCCATTGAAAGAGGTGGTTATCATCAGAAAGATACTTCTTGGAGTATTTCCTCTGACTTCACAGGCATTACAGTATATTAACATACTGTGAACCATTTGGACAATTTGATATTCTGTTAATCTATCTAAGTTCCACTCATATAAAGAATTTCCTGAATAGGTTAATTCTGAGGTGTAACTGTATGGAGCTTCTTCGAGTTGTAGATCAACAGGGTTTGGTCTAGGATAATAATTCTTTGTCTCTGGCAATTTTACCTGAGGATTCCATTTCTTTAGACGATTTATTAATAAATCCTCTGAAGCAGAGATTCTTAGGATTCTGAATCCTTTTCCTCCCATATTGAGGCTTTCCATCCTATTCGATAATTCTTTTTGGATTTCGTCTGTCATTATAATGGTCCTTCTTGCAAAATAATCCCTTTAGGTAATTGTCTGGGAACATATACTGCATTGGCAGAACTTTCTTCTAATTTTTCTTCTTTATCTTTATTGAAGGGCTTTAATTTTATTGTTCTTTCTATTCGATATGTCTGTTCTCCAATGGTTAATATACATAGATTGGTATAATTGTTTTGTTCAATTATATCTCCAATACCTATACTTATGTCTTTAACATTTGGGTCTAGTTTTGATTCATAAATAGATGCATTTTTTACAGGCACTACATAATTCTTGGTTTCTGTATTAGGGACAGAAATATCAAGTTTCTTCCAAGGTGGGTGAGATTTATCAACTTCTTTTCCTTCAGTGTCTTTCCAAGTTCTTGTTGTTTTTCCTACAACTCTTATTTGTTCTGGGCTTTGAGTTTCTTTTTCTTTGATTTTCCCTTTTCTAAAATATTCCATAAACCAATCAAAGAAAGGTATATTTCTTTCTTCTTCCACCATTTGAAAATACCATAATTCTCTCATCTTATCTTTTTCTTCTGTGTTAAACTTTTTAAAGAACAAATTTTTTAAAGGATGATTTTTCAAATTTTCTCTAAGATATGGTTCTTCAATTTCAAATTTTTTGACAGGTATTTCTTCTGGCTTTTGAATGCTAACCATTCTTATGACTCCTTGGAGAAAATCACTTTCACTTGGATTATAGGTTTTCGCTGATGAGGATCTTTTATAGATAGGGTGTTCAATTCCACTTTCTTTGTTTCTAAAAACTTTTTGATCTATTTCTTCCTTTTCACTACTCCTTTGGTCATCATCTATTTCTTCTAATTTAAAACTTTTTCTTCCTTCCGTATAACCGGCAAAACTTCTCCTAGCTTTTTCCATTTTTCTCCTAAAATTGACTTCAACATTACCTTTGATCTCTCACATAAGCACACACTGAAACATTTAATCCTAATCGAAAGAGTGGTTTGATTCCTACCTGAATTAATCCTATGTGCACGTAGTTGTATTTGATCCTAATCGAAACATAAGCACACACTGAAACTTTAATTGTCTGTTTTCCTCAAGAGAGAGAAACAGTTGGTAAACTTTTGATAAGAATACATCTCTATACTAATGAAATTCTCCTAAATTTCTACATCTCAAGCGATGTAATTGCTATCTATTTTTCTCCTTAATTAGAGCAATTCCTCCAGTGAATTCATTTAGGATGCATAGAAGCAAGACACTAACACAATCAAATTGAGTTTCCCAATTATCAGGGACTTGACTAGTACCTGCTTCAAGCTTAACATTAGGGTCAACTAAATTTCCTTTGGTTTTGTCTCTATAAAGGATTCTTCCAAATTCATCCATTTTGACAGCATTTTCTATTTCAAGTCTTTGAGCTCCAGTTAATCCATAATTCCACCATCCTCTTAATATTCCATTGAAAGAGGTGGTTATCATCAGAAAGATAATTCTTAGAGTATTTCCTCTGACTTCACAAGCATTAAAGTATATTAACATACTGTGAACCATTTGGATGATTTGATATTCTGTTAATCCATCTAAGTTCCATTCATATAAAGAATTTCCTGAATAGGTTAATTCTGAGGTGTAACTGTATGGAGTCTCTTCGAGTTGTAGATCAACAGGGGTTGGTCTAGGATAATAATTCTTTGTTTCTAACAATTTTACCTGAGGATTCCATTTCTTTAGACGAATTATTAATAAATCCTCTGAAGTAGAGACTCTTAGGATGCTAAATCCTTTTCCTCCCATATTGAGGCTTTCCATCCTATTGGATAATTCTTTTTGCATTTCGTCTGTCATCATGAATGGTCCTTCTTGCAGAATGATCCCTTTAGGTAATTGTCTGGGAACATATACTGCATTGGCAGAGCTTTCTTCTAATTTTTCTTCTTTATCTTTATTGAAGGGGTTTAATTTGATTGTTCTTTTTATTCAATCTGTTTGTTGTCCAATGGTTAATAGACATAGATTGGTGTAATTGTTTTGTTCAATTATATCTCCAATACCTATACCTATGTCTTTAGCATTTGGGTCGGGTTTTGATTCATAAATGGATGCATTTTTTACAGGCATGGCATAATTCCTTATTTCTGTATTAGGGACAGAAATATCAAGTTTCTTCCAAGGTGGGTGAGATTTATCAACTTCTTTTCCTTCAATGTCTTTCCAAGTTCTTGTTGTCTTTCCTATAACTCTTATTTGTTTTGGGCTTTGAGTTTCTTTTTCTTTGATTTTTCCTTTTCTAAAATATTCCATGAACCAATCAAAGAAAGGTATATTTCTTTCTTCTTCCTCCATTTGAAAATACCATAATTCACTCATTTTATCTTTTTCTTCTGTGCTAAACTTTTTAAAAAACCAATCTTTTAAAGGATGATTTTTTAAATTTTCTCTAAGATATGGTTTATTAATTTCAAATTTTTTGACAGATATTTCTTCTGGCTTTTGAATGCTAACCATTCTTATAACTCCTTGGAGGAAATCACTTTCACTTGGGTTATACGTTTTTTGTGATGAAGTTCTTTTATACACAGGGTGTTCGATTCCACTTTCTTTGTTTCTAAAAACTTTTTGATCCATTTCTTCCTTTTCACTACTCCTTTGGTCATCATCTATTTCTTCTAATTTGAAACTTTTTCTTCCTTCCGTATAACCAGCAAAAGTACTCCTAGCTTTTTCCATTTTTCTCCAAAAATTTACTTCAACATTACCATTTGGTAATTTGACTATACTTTGTAAATCATCTGTTATTTCATTTACTCTTGGGGTGACATCTTCTATTTACCAATTTCCTGGGAGAACAACTTCTTCCCAGCTGATGACTTTTGGGATAAACACATTATTGTTAAAGTTTGTCTCTATGAGAACTGTAGTTTTTTCTTTATCAACCTTATCTCTATAGGCTATCATGGGAAAGACATCATAGTATCTCCTAAGCAGAGCAAGACGAATGTATATATTTTAGCAAAAGAAGCAACGTGATTAGATAACAACAAGCATATAACATCAAACTTATAAAACTTAATTACTTACAGAAGATTGTACAGGACTTCAAACTCTAGCACACTCACACTCACACTCACACTTATATTTTTTTTTTTATATTTTTTTGAGTGATGATCACCAAAGGAAATACCCAGCTCCTTATATAGATGGGGCATACAAGAGAACACACTCTCATCCTACCATAAGAGTGACAACACACCAAAAAAAACAGTAAAAGGTTGGCTACCGACACTAGCCTCCAAACTAACTTTACAAAAGGAGATTCCCACTTTGGGCCAAGGTACAATAGATGGAGTTCGTTTTGTTAAGTGGAATGCATCTTTTGATAGGAACTTGACATGTGGCAGCATCTTTATCTTCTTTTGATGTCATCATGACATGAGGCAGCAGACCCCCACCAACAAGGATAACTTTATCTATTTTTTCAACCAAATGAGATATACAACGACACCATTGGATATCAACTTTAGACAAGGATGGGACATGTACGAAATCAAGTACCTTTTCTTTTAAGCAATTTAAAGCATTTACTTGAATAATGACCTTTTTCCCGCAATTATAACAAGTCGGAACATTTTCTTTTATGTATTTCTTTTTGAAATATTTTCTAGATTTTCTTTTGAATGGACTGAACTCATCGGATTTTCTTTGTTTTTTATATCTTCCGGGTTTATATTTTCTTACCATTTTGTTTCTTCTATCAGGAGTAAATCTAGAATGCGAAGGTTTTCTCTTTGATTCAGGTGTTTGATCTAAACCAAACTGGAAACAAAAATCTCCTAATTCTTTATCTCCAGAATATTTTCTCATTTTTTCAGCTTGTTTACTGATCTTTAAATCAGTGCAAAGATTCATGCCACAAACTGGACGAAGTGGACAAACTGAACAAATTGGCAAAATTGGACCAACTCAGCAAAGTAGAAAAACTTGACCAATTGGACAAACTAAACGAATTGGACAAATTAGTAAACTGGTCAAACTGGACAAATTGGACAAATTGAACCATCTAGACAAACTTGACAAATTGGATAAACTTGACAAACTGAACAAAGTGGACCAACTGGAAGAAGTGGACAAACTGGACGAAATAGAAGAAGTGGACAAACATGATATAGTTGACGAATATGACAATGTGGACAAACTGAACGAATTGGAAAAGAGGACAAAGTGGACGAATTGTACAATGTGATGGACAAAAAGTACACAAAATGGGCGAACATGACAAATTGGCCCTACTGAACAAAGTGGACAAACTAGAAAAACTAGTTAAATTGTACGAACAGGTCAAAGTAGACAAACTGTACAAATTGGACAAAGTGGACCAACTGAACGAATTGGAAAATGTGGACAAATTTGTTAATGTGGACAAACAGGACAAAGTGGATGAACTGAACGAAGTCGACAAACTGTACAAATTTGACGAACTGGACAAAGTGGACAAACTGTAGAAAGTGGGTAAATTGGAAAAAGTGGACTAAATTGACAAACTGGACGAATACGACGAATTGGACAAACTTGACGAACTGGACATATCAGATAAACTGGGCAAATTGGACAAACTTGACAAAGTAGACAAACTGGACGAACTGGACAAAGTGGACAAACTAGATGAATTGAAAAGAGTAGACAAGCATGACAAAGTGGACAAACTGTAGAAAGTGGGCAAATTGGAAAAAGTGGACTAACTTGACAAACTGAAGAATAGGACGAATTGGACAAACAAGACAAACAGGACGAACTAGACAAACTCGTTAAACTGGACCATATGGACAAAGTAGACAAACTGGACATTGTGGACAAAGTGAACAAACTGGACAAATAAGAAAAACTGGGCAAATTGGACAAATTCATCAAACTGGACAAACTTGACAAAGTAGACAAACTGGACGAACTGGACAAAGATGAATTGGAAAGAGTAGACAAACATGACAAAGTGGACAAATTGGAAAAAGTGGACTAACTTGACAAACTGAAGAATAGGACGAATTGGACAAACTAGACAAACAGGACGAACTGGACAAACTCGTCAAACTGGACCATATGGACAAAGTAGACAAACTGGACATTGTGGACAAAGTGAACAAACATGATAAAGTACACAAAGTGGATAAACAAATCGAACTGCAAAATTTGAACAAAGTGAACAAACTGGACATCTTGTACAAACTGGACAAACTGCACAAACTGGCTAAATTTGACCAACTCGACAAAGTGGACAAGCTTGACCATCGGGACGAACTAGACGATTTGGACAAATTAGATAAACATGTCAAACTGGTCAAACTGTACCATCTAAACAAACTTAATAAACTAGACAAACTGGACGAAATGAGCAAAGTGAACAAAATAGAATAACTCGACAAACTGGACAAAGTGAGCAAAGTGAACAAAATGGACAAAGTAGACAAACTGGACCAACTGGACCAACTAGACGATTTGGACAAATTGGATAAACTGATGAAACTGGACAAATTCGATAAACTAGACAATGTAGACAAACTTGACAAAATAGACATACTGGACAAAGTGAACAAAGTAGACAAACTGGACAAAGTGAACAAAGTAGGCAAACTGGACAAAATGAGCAAAGAGAACAAAGTAGACAAACTGGACAAAGTGAGCAAAGTGGATAAATTTGTCAAACAGGACAAACATGACAAAGTGGACAAATTGAACGAATTGGAAAAAGTGGACAAATTTGTCAAAGTGGAAAACTAGTCATGTTGGACAAAAAGGACAAACTGGACCAACTGAACAAAGTGGACAAACAGGACTGGACAAATTAGATAAACTGGACAAACTGAACAAAGTGGACAAACAGGACTAGACAAATTAGATAAACTGGACAAACTGGACCAACTAGACAAACTAGACAAATTGGACAAAGTGAACAAAGTGGACAAACTGGACGAATAGGACAAAGTGGACGAACTATACAAAGTGGACAAAGTGGAAAAACTACTCAATCTGAACGAACAGGACAAACTGGACCAACAGAACAAAGTTGCCAAATTGAGTAAACTACTTAAACTGGACAAACTGGACGAAGTGGACAAACTGAACAAATTGGCAAAATTGGACCAACTCAGCAAAGTAGAAAAACTTGACCAATTGGACAAACTAAACGAATTGGACAAATTAGTAAACTGGTCAAACTGGACAAATTGGACAAATTGAACCATCTAGACAAACTTGACAAATTGGATAAACTTGACAAACTGAACAAAGTGGACCAACTGGAAGAAGTGGACAAACTGGACGAAATAGAAGAAGTGGACAAACATGACATAGTTGATGAATATGACAATGTGGACAAACTGAACGAATTGGAAAAGAGGACAAAGTGAACGAATTGTACAATGTGATGGACAAAAAGTACACAAAATGGGCGAACATGACAAACTGGCCCTACTGAACAAAGTGGACAAACTAGAACAACTAGTTAAATTGTAAGAACAGGTCAAAGTGGACAAACTGTACAAATTGGACAAAGTGGACCAACTGAACGCATTGGAAAAAGTGGACAAATTTGTTAATGTGGACAAACAGGACAAAGTGGATGAACTGAACAAAGTCGACAAACTGTACAAATTTGACGAACTAGACAAAGTGGACAAACTGTAGAAAGTGGGTAAATTGGAAAAAGTGGACTAAATTGACAAACTGGACGAATACGACGAATTGGACAAACTGGACGAACTGGACAAATCAGATAAACTGTGCAAATTGGACAAATTCATCAAACTGGACAAACTTGACAAAGTAGACAAACTGGACAAACTGGACAAAGTGGACAAACTAGATGAATTGGAAAGAGTAGACAAACATAACAAAGTGGACAAACTGTAGAAAGTGGGCAAATTGGAAAAAGTGGACTAACTTGACAAACTGAAGAATAAGACGAATTGGACAAACAAGACAAACAGGACGAACTGGACAAACTCGTCAAACTGGACCATATGGACAAAGTAGACAAACTGGACTTTGTGGACAAAATGAACAAAATGAACGAACTGGATAAATCAGATAAACTGGGCAAATTGGACAAATTCATCAAACTGGACAAACTTGACAAAGTAGACAAACTGAACGAACTGGACAAACTAGATGAATTGGAAAGAGTAGACAAACATGACAAAGTGGACAAACTGTAGAAAGTGGGCAAATTGGAAAAAGTGGACTAACTTGATCTAAGAAGATGTGAAAACCAGCTTAGAAGATTAGAAAATGCTATCAGACAAATTGATGAAAATATAGATGTTGGAGGATATCTTGTTATCCGTGTTCAAGCTATTAGAAGACATATGTTAATACGCTTGTCTAATCAGATAAGAGAATATTGTAATAGACTGAATGAAGAATTAGAGTTATTATCTCGTATTTAAATTTGTATTAAAAAAAAAAAGGGATTTAGATGAATTAAAATCTATTATCCAGGATCTGAAGCTTTTTAGCCAGGTTGATCTATCCAATTCTCTTTAGAGTTTTTTATTTTCCTTCTTATTCTCTACTTCTGTGCCTCGTTCATCTTCTTAAGAGTGTGGTCGCGCTGTAAGTCCCGCTTCAGGCCGTGATCAGGCGTTAAGGGCAGTAAATCGTTGACAAACTCTTCTTGTTTCTTACGAGCTACAAAAGATGGAAAATTCTAAGGGAAAAACAAAACTTTTTAAGAATTGGTTTAAGTCATTTCAGTATCCTTCTAATAAATCTTATTCGTCTTCTTCATCCTATTAGTCTGCTTTAACCAGTTTCACCTGTAATAGCTTAGAAAAAGAAAATTCAGAAAAAACAAAAAATTCAGAAGAAATGATATATGAAAATTTTGACCAAGCAATATCCAACTGGAAGTTGCCAGCTTTACCTGTAACAGAAATATATAGCAATGGCACATTTGAAGAACAAAATGATTACAACATAAAAATAGTTGAAAAAACTGTTTCTCTCTCTGGAGGAAAACAGACAATTAAAGTTCTTGATAGAAGAATTATTGAACAAATCAGAACCAAATACAACTACCTGCACATAGGATTAATTCAGGTAGGAATCAAACCACTGTTTCGATTAGGATTAAATGTTTCAGTGTGTGCTTATGTGCGAGATCAGAGACATGATGAATTTGATGATTCTCTTTATGCTATGATCGAATCAAGTCTCTGCCATGGAGCTGTTTATTTTAACTGCTTTCCTAATATCAAAATTGATGCTCATGATGATGATATTCTTGATAGTGCAACTATTGGATTTCAAAGTAAAGGATTAAAGATGAGCCCAAGAAGTAAACCTTTTGCTATAGTTTATCGTGTGTTCTACAAATCCATGATCTCTGTCTTTCCCAAGATAGCCTATAGAGATAAGGTTGATAAAGTTTAAACTACAGTTCTCATGGAGACAAACTTTAACAATAATGTGTTTATCCCAAAAGTCATCAGCTGGGAAGAAGTTGTTCTCCCAAGAAATTGGCAAATAGAAAATGTCACCCTGAGAGTAAATGAAATAACAGATGATTTACAAAGTATAATCAAAATACCAAATGGTAATGTTGAAGTCAATTTTAGGAGAAAAATGGAAAAAGCTAGGAGAAGTTTTGCCGGTTATACGGAAGGAAGAAAAAGTTTTAAATTAGAAGAAATAGATGATGACCAAAGGAGTAGTGAAAAGGAAGAAATGGATCAAAAAGTTTTTAGAAACAAAGAAAGTGGAATTGAACAACCTATCTACAAAAGATCCTCATCAGCGAAAACCTATAATCCAAGTGTAAGTGATTTTCTCCAAGGAGCCATAAGAATGGTTAGCATTCAAAAGCAAGAAGAAATACCTGTCAAAAAATTTGAAATTGACAAACCATATCTTAGAGAAAATTTGAAAAATCATCCTTTAAAAGATTGGTTCTTTAAAAAGTTTAACAAAGAAGAAAAAGATAAGATGAGAGAATTATGGTATTTTCAAATGGAGGAAGAATAAAGAAATATACCTTTCTTTGATTGATTTATGGAATATTTTATTAAAGGGAAAATCAAAGAAAAAGAAACACAAAGCCCAGAACAAATAAGAGTTATAGGAAAAACAACAAGAACTTGGAAAGACACTGAAGGAAAAGAAGTTGATAAATCTCACCCACCTTGGAAGAAACTTGATATTTCTGTCCCTAATACAGAAACCAAGAATTATGCAGTGCCTGTAAAAAATGCATCTATTTATGAATCAAAACCAGACCCAAATGCTAAAGACATAGGTATAGGTATTGAAGATATAATTGAACAAACAGATCGAATAGAAAGACAATCAAATTAAAGCCCTTCAATAAAGATAAAGAACAAAAATTAGAGGAAAGCTCTGCCAATGCAATATATGTTCCCAGACAATTACCTAAAGGGATCATTCTGCAAGAAGGACCATTCACAATGACAGACGAAATGCAAAAAGAATTATCCAATAGGATGGAAAGCCTCAATATGGGAGCAAAATGATTTAGCATCATAAGAGTCTCTGCTTCACAGGGTTTATTAATAAATCGTCTAAACAAATGGAATCCCCAAGCAAAATTGCCAGAGATAAAGAATTATTATCCTAGACCAACCCCTGTTGATCTACAACTCGAAGAGGCTCCATACAGTTACACCTCAGAATTAACCTATTCAGGAAATTCTTATATGAATGGAACTTAGATGGATTAACAGAATATCAAATCATCCAAATGGTTCACAGTATGTTAATATACTGTAATGCTTGTGAAATCAGAGGAAATACTCTAAGGAATATCTTTCTGATGATAACCACCTCTTTCAATGGAATATTAAGAGGATAGTGGAATTATGGATTAACTAGAGCTCAAAGACTTGAAATAGTAAATGCTGTCAAAATGGATGAATTTGGAAGAATCCTTTATAGAGACAAAACCACAGGAAATTTAGTTGATCCAAATATTAAGCTCGAAGTAGGTACTAGTCAAGTCCCTGATAATTGGGAAACTCAATCTGATTGTGTTAGTGTCTTGCTTCTATGCATCCTCAATGAATTCACTGGAGGAATTGCTCTAATTAAGGAGAAAAATAGACAGCAATTACATCGCTTGAAATGTAGAAATTTAAGAGAATTTCGTTGGTATAGAGATGTATTCTTATCCAAAGTTTACCAACTCAATGATTGTAATTCTGATATTTGGAAAGAAAGATTTATTTCAGGATTACCACCCTTATTTGCTGAAAAGGTGCGTAATTCCTTGAGAGAAGAAATGCATAGTACAATTAATTATAGTTTGCTGACTTTTGGAGGAATTATACAGAGAATTAACAAAGTTGGCATGAATCTTTGTACTGATTTAAAGATCAGTAAACAAGCTGAAAAAATGAGAAAATATTCTGGAGATAAAGAATTAGGAGATTTTTGTTTCCAGTTTGGTTTAAATAAAACACCTGAATCAAAGAGAAAACCTTCGCGTTCTAGATTTACTCCAGATAGAAGAAACAAAATGGTAAGAAAATATAAACCCGGAAGATATAAAAAACAGAGAAAATCCGATGAGTTCAGTCCATTCAAAAGAAAATATAGAAAATATTTCAAAAAGAAATACATAAAAGAAAATGTTCCGGCTTGTTATAATTGCGGGAAAAATGGTCATTATTCAAGTAAATGCTTTAAAAAAGAAAATTCCTCTAAAAAGAAACTTAGAAAAATCAATACCAAAATTGATGATGAAAATACTGAAAAGGAACAAACTGATTCAAGTTCCTCAGAAGAAGAAGAAGAATATGAATCTGATTCATCAACTGAAATTGAAGAAGATAGTCCTCAGATTCAGCTCATCAAACAATTCCAATCATGTACATGTCATTCAGATGATGAAGAATCTGAAGAAGAATGGTCGATACCATTTGATGAAGATCTTGGTATCCACATTCGTATCCTCACTACCCCTCAAAAATTACTTCTACAAATGGTTGATAACATACCCGATCCAGAGAAAAAAGTTCAATTTTTAAATCAGATTTCGAAATTGGGGGAGGAGAAGAAGGAGAAAGTTCACAACCAAAAACTTCCTTTAAAGAAAATGATTGTTGAAGTCAATTTTAGGAGAAAAATGGAAAAAGCTAGGAGAAGTTTTGTCGGTTATACAGAAGGAAGAAAAAGTTTTAAATTAGAAGAAATAGATGATGACCAAAGGAGTAGTGAAAAGAAAGAAATAGATCAAATTCTCAAAAGGTTTTTCTTCAGGAAGAGGAATTTCTTCTTTAACAGGAGGAGAGATTTGATTCAGAATTCTCTCGTAAGTATCATTTTCAATTTTTGACCACCATTTTTGGTAAAAAGTCTGGTACAAAGACGGAAGATCGAAAAAGTTCTTTTTTACTTCAAACTTCCACTGGAAAATGTATGGAATATGGAACTTTGCAAAGAAGCAAAGAACATTAAATGCTTCATAGGGAACTTTTTCATCTACTTCACAGAACTTAATAAATAAATAACGAAAATTATCAGGAACGATTTTCTGAGAAGCACCAAAATATGACCACCAAGTAAAATGAAACTAGGATGAGAAATTACGATGAATAGGAGTGATGGTTTTGTCTCTATAAAGGATTCTTCCAAATTCATCCATTTTGACAGCATTTTCTATTTCAAGTCTTTGAGCTCCAGTTAATCCATAATTCCACCATCCTCTTAATATTCCATTGAAAGAGGTGGTTATCATGAGAAAGATATTCCTTGGAGTATTTCCTCTGACTTCACAAGCATTACAGTATATTAACATACTGTGAACCATTTGAATGATTTGATATTCTGTTAATCCATCTAAGTTCCATTCATATAAAGAATTTCCTGAATAGGTTAATTCTGAGGTGTAACTGTATGGAGCCTCTTCGAGTTGTAGATCAACAGGGGTTGGTTTAGGATAATAATTCTTTGTCTCTGGCAACTCAGTCGAATTGTATAATCGGACTGATTTTGTCATGTACAAGGGACCATCCCAATCTTCCTCAGTAAGGATTTTGAGAATAGTGAACTTTGAGTAAGTGATGATACCATTTGCATTCTTATTGTGGAAGATGAGGACACTTTTCGTCTGATGTAAAATATTGAGATACCAATCTCTGGTTTTCCTGATTGACCTTATGAATAGGGCAGAAAAAACTCATACTATAAATAAACCCTTAACTTTCTCAGATTTAGAAAGAGAATTAAATGATCAAAAGAGAGAACTCCTTGAATTAAGGATTGAGTTAACCAAAAAACAAAATGAGCTTGATGAAAGGTTAACTTGGTTAGAAAATGATGGTGCTATTGAAAAATATGATGAAGAAAAATTTGTCCAAAGAAACATTTGGGATTTTTCTTTCTATGGAAATGGTCGTTCCATTACCAGCTGAAACAAATTGTTTTGATTCACTCGTAAATTCAATAGGAACGATTCCAAGTCTGATAACATTTAAGTTTGCACCAGTGTCAATTATGGCATTGACAATCTTCTCAAAGTTTTTCCATTCATATAAAGAATTTCCTGAATAGGTTAATTAAACCTTTTGAGAATGAAATACTCATTGCTGATCTATTGGCCAAAAACCAAAGAAATTGCTCGAAAAAAATCATATCAGACTTGGAATCGTTCCCATTGAATTTACGTATAATCCCAATAATTAAAGAACTCAGTCGAATTGTATAATCGGACTGATTTTGTCATGTACAAAGGACCATCCCAATCTTCCTCAGTAAGGATTTTGAGAATAGTGAACTTTCAGTAAGTGATGATACCATTTGTGTAAGTGCCCCGGTTCGTCCGAGTCACCCTTATTGTCAATTACGTGACTCAGTTGGACTTGCCTTGGATGAATAAGAAGATCTAATATTGAAGTTGAAGCGGCTACATCAAATACAGTATTGGCACACAGGTAAGTGACCCGTAGGGGACCTTAGGCTAAGTCATATACCTAATTGTCAATTGGAAAATAAATTAAATAAAAGACTTTCAGCCTCGAGGCCTCATGTAATCTGCTGAGGCCTCGCAACCAGCTATGCTGAGTTGAGTGCAGCTGACCCTGTGTCGAGCTGACTCAGACTAATATGTGACTGTTTAATTAAGAGGTAAATCATGGGAAATCTATTGGCAGCCAATTATGGTAAATCTATTTATGATAAACAAATAGACCCATTGTAAGATATTGCCACCTCGTTTGAAATTTGAATTTGGATATCCTTGAGGAGCTGTCCATGACAAGTATGGAAAGGCTCCTCCATGGCTAAGGAAAATGTTGAAAAACTTCCATCTAATTCTTAATTGATGGTTAAGGTAAATATTGAAAAATCTTCCATCTAATCCTTGATTGATGGCTAAGGAAAGTGTGGCAAATCATACACAGTAAACACGAGCTGGCTGGTATCTACATGGATTATGTTTGAGATTGCACAGCACATACGTGTGCTGTCTTTCCAGATTCTATCGCTGGCGAGGCCTCATCAGAATCTGCGAGGCCTCGCAGGCGTGAAAAACAGCACTGTTTGAAACTGTTTATAAAATAACAGTAAGGGGGTTGTTTAATATACCGAATCCACTCAGAAAATACAGAGGAATAAGATTATCAGTGAGAGAGCATTCGGCCTTCCCTCTAAACATTATTTTTCATCATCCGTCTTAATGATATTCGGGTAATCAAGATGAAGAATAAGGTGTTTACATAGGACTAAAATCAGTCATACCTTGTCCTACTGCTGTGCCTACAAAATATGTTGTTGATGCCGAGTTGATGGAAAGGAGCACAGAGATTCAGTAAAGAAGAAAGAGCTAAAAGGAAAACGGTTAAGGCCCAAGGCAAGTTTTCTTCTTGTTTTATTTTTTAAACATTGTAAAGTGGATTAGAACAGTGTGTTCGAACCACTCTAAAAAATAGGTGTAGAGGATTAGACCAATTGGGTTGAACCTCTATAAAAAACTAGGTTGTACTATTTGGGTGTGAGACCCTTACATAGTATATTTGGGACGACCCTAGAGTTGGGAAGTCTAACAGTGGATGTAGGTTTGATGAAACCGAACCACTATAAAATATTTGTGTTATGTGATTGAATGCATGGATTGATTGTTTTGTTTACTTAACATATAAATTGGTAAGAAAATTTTGAAAGGGAATTAAAATTGAAAACCGACCTATTCACCCCCTCTAGGTCGTGCATACGTCTAGTAACGGAATTTCAATTTGCATTCTTATTGTGGAAGATGAGGACACTTTTCTTCTAATGTAAAATATTGAGATACCAATCTCTGGTTTTCCTTTTATCAGGGGAATAATCATGAAGCCCCTTTCCAAAGAGAAAATAAACATTATCTTCAACAGATCTTTCTTCCATAAGACAATCTGAAGTAAAAAGAATTCTATTACCGGTGTAAAGATATAATTCTGATTGACTTGGGTCTTTTGTTGGAGTAAGACCCTTTGGCTTTCTTCTTCATATGCCAATTTCTCTTGCCCTTTTTTCTTCATGAACTGGAAAGAGTTATTTGCCATTTTGTCGTCCCTGAAGAAATTCTTTAGTAAGAAAGTCAGGGAGAGAGTTAGAATTTCCATTAATAAATTCAATTTTAAATTCAAACACTGATAAAATGGCTTGCCATCTAGCAAATATTTGCTTACAGACAAGATTTTTGACATCTTTTTTCAGGATTTCTTCTGCTTTAGCATCAACTCTGATTAGAAATTCTTTGTTTAATAAATCATGTTGGAACTTCGTCACACAAATAACTATGGCAAGAACTTCCTTTTTGATTGTTGAATATTTCTTTTGAGCTTCATTCCATAATCCAGAATTAAATCTTATTAATTCTTCTTTTGAATCTTTTTGTTGTAAAAGGATTCCACCATATCCGACATCAGAGGCATCACTTTGAACTATTTTGAAAGCTTCTGGGTCAGATAAACATCTATAAGGAAGATTTTTAACTCTTTCTTTAATCTTTTTTACTGCATTAGTGTGATGGATAGACCATTCCTGAGGATTTTTCTTGAGCCTTTCTTGGAGAAGTTTTCTATCTTTTGCCAAATCTTGATAGAAAAATCAAACATAATTTAGACATCCAAGAAATCTTTGTAGCATATTTTTATCCTTAATTTCATCTGAAAATTTAATAACTCTATTAGTTGGAGTTATTTTTCTTTCTTGAATCTGAAATCCTAAGAATCTGATTTTCTGTTGAAAGAGATTCATTTTTCTTTTAGATAAATCCAATCCATTTTCTTTTATGACTCTTTTGAAAATACCCAAGTGTTTCCAATGTTGTAACACAGATTCTGAAAAGATAAGAATATCATCAATGTAAACAATAGCAAACTGGATGTAAGACGAGAAAATATTATTCATAATATTCTGAAATTTAGATGGAGCATTTTTCAATCCGAAAGGCATAACATTCCATTCATAATGCCCCATTGAACAGTGAATGCAGTTTTATATCTATCTTCTTCTTTTATTTGAATCTGCCAAAATCCTGATTTTAAATCAAATTTTGAGAATATTTTGGCATTGTTTAATCTATTTGGCAAATCGTGAGTATTAGGCAAAGGATACCTAATAGATTGAAGAACTTTGTTCAATGGTTTATAATTGATTACCAATCTTGGAACTCCTCTTTCGATTTCAGCGGCCTTTTCAACATAAAATGCCGTACAGCTCTAAGGGGATTTGCTTTTTCTAATTAATCCTTTCTTCAGAAAATCATTGATTTCTTCTTGGTAAAGCTTTAAATGAGCAGCATCCATTTGGGATGGACGAACTTTAGTAGGAATATCATTTTCATTAAAATCCTTTACATATGGTAATCCTACTATGTGTCTTTTTTTATTCCAAAAGGTTGATGGTAATTTAAAACAACATTCTTCTTCAATCTGTTTGGTGAATTCTTCTAATTTTGTTTTAAATTCTTTTTTCTCTAATTCTTTTGTTATTTGGACACATTTAATTTCATTTTTTAATCCATTTATGTAATTTTCTCTTGTGGCAATAACCTGATTTATCCTTTGGATTTTCGTCTCACAAGGATCATCTATAAAATCAAGATTTACTTCAATCCCTTTGATATTTGTAGAAATTCCTTTTGTTGTTACAGAAAAGGGTTGGATTTGAAAAATAAATGGAGATCCGAGTAGTACATCATTAACAATATCTTCTGAAATAATAAAAGGTGAAATAACACAGACTCCTTTCATGCAAACATGAACATTTGGGATTTTTCTTTCTATGGAAATGGTTGTTCCATTAGCAGCTGAAACAAATTGGTCCTCTCATGGTCGGATGAGAGGAGAGATCTTTTTGTATGCTCCATTTATATATCACAATGATAGACGAAATGTAAAAAGAATTATCCAATAGGATGGAAAGCCTCAATATGGGAGGAAAAGGATTTAGCATCCTAAGAGTCTCTGCTTAAATGATGGTGCTATTGAAAAATATGATGAAATTGTGATATATAGATGGAGCATACAAAAGATCTCTCCTCTCATCTGACCATGAGAGGACTGATGAACCAGGAATGATTATACTGGCGATTTTGCCACATCAAAGCAGATTTCCAGGCACTCTTAATATTCCATTGAAAGACGTGGTTATCATGAGAAAGATATTCCTTGGAATATTTCCTCTGACTTCACAAACATCATGGTATATATTAACATACTGTGAACCATTTGGATGATTTGATATTCTGTTAATCCATCTAAGTTCTATTCATATAAAGAATTTCCTGAATAGGTTAATTAAACCTTTTGAGAATGAAATACTCATGGCTAATCTATTGGCCAAAAAGATTGCCAAAGAAATTGCTCGAGAAAAATCTCCTGAGCCAATGGACATGTCTGTTGACTCCGTCAATTTTGAAAAAAAGATCAAGCAAATTTTAGAAGAATATCTCCCAAAGAAAAAAGTTGGTGATCATGATTGGGATAGTAATCATGATCCAGAAGAAAATCTTGATGATGAAGTTGTGCCCCTTGAAGATCTCCATCCTCGATGGGACCCTGACTCTCATGTTAATCCTGATGGCTCAGTTACAAATTATCTTCGTGGTGGAAAGTTTTAGTATTCTTCAGCAAAAGACAAAGGAAAAGAAAAAGAAGTTGAAAAGGAATCTCGGTTAGCTGAATTATTCCGTAAAAATTCCGCTAAAGCAAAAGAATTGATGAAAAAGAAGATTTGAAGATTTGAGATGATTCCTGTCTATTATGATCCTGCTGTTATTGGTATCAGAGCCAGTGGACTCATCTCTTTTTGGTGGGGGATATTCCTACTAAAGCTCGTCCATCCCAAATGGATGCTGCTCATTTAAAGCTTTGCCAAGAAGAAATCAATGATCTTCTGAAGAAAGGATTAATTAGAAAAAGCAAATCCCTTTAGAGCTGTATGGCATTTTATGTTGAAAAGGCCGCTGAAATCGAAAGAGGAGTTCCAAGATTGGTAATCAATTATAAACCATTGAACAAAGTTCTTCAACCTATTAGGTATCCTTTGCCTAATGCTCAGGATTTGCTAAACAGATTAAACAATGCCAAAATATTCTCAAAATTTGATTTAAAATCAGGATTTTGGCAGATTCAGATAAGAGAAGAAGATAGATATAAAACTGCATTCACTGTTCCAATGGGGCATTATGAATGGAATGTTATGCCTTTCGGATTGAAAAATGCTCCATCTGAATTTCAGAATATTATGAATAATATTTTCTCGTCTTATACCCAGTTTGCTATTGTTTACATTGATGATATTCTTATTTTTTCAGAATCTGTGTTACAACATTGGAAACACTTGGGTATTTTCAAAAGAGTCATAAAAGAAAATGGATTGGCTCTATCTAAAAGAAAAATGAATCTCTTTCAGCAAAAAATCAGATTCTTAGGATTTGAGATTCAAGACAGAAAAATAACTCCAACTAATAGAGTTATTCAATTTGCTGATAAATTTCCAGATGAAATTAAGGATAAAAATATGCTACAAAGATTTCTTGAATGTCTAAATTATGTTTGATTTTTCTATCAAGATTTGGCAAAAGATGGAAAACTTCTCCAAGAAAGGCTCAAGAAAAATCCTCACGAATGGTCTATCCATCACATTAATGCAGTAAAAAAGATTAAAGAAAGAGTTAAAAATCTTCCTTGTAGACGTTTATCTGACCCAGAAGCTTTCAAAATAGTTCAAAGTGATGCCTCTGATGTCGGATATGGTGGAATCCTTTTACAACTAAAAGATTCAAAAGAAGAATTAAGGATTATGGAATGAAGCTCAAAAGAAATATTCAACCATAAAAAAGGAAGTTCTTGCCATAGTTATTTGTGTGACGAAGTTCCAACATGATTTATTAAACAAAGAATTTCTGATCAGAGTTGATGCTAAAGCAGGAAAAGAAATCCTTGAAAAGATGTAAAAAATCTTGTCTCTAAGCAAATATTTGCTAGATGGCAAGCCATTTTATCAGTGTTTGAATTTAAAATTGAATTTATTAATGGAAATTCTAACTCTCTCCCTGACTTTCTTACTAGAGAATTTCTTCAGGGACGACAAAATGGCAAGTAGCTCTTCCTCGTTCATGAAGAAAAAAGGGCAAGAGAAATTGGCGGATCAAGAAGAAAGCCAAAAGGGTTTTACTCCAACAAAAGACCCAAGTCAATCACAATTATATCTTTACACCGGTAACAGAATTCTTGTTACTTCAGATTGTCTTATGGAAGAAAGATCTGTTGAAGATAATGTTTATTTTCTCTTTGGAAAGGGGCTTCATGATTATTCCCCTGATAAAAGGAAAACCAGAGATTGGTATCTCAATATTTTACATCAGAAGAAAAGTGTCCTCATCTTCCACAATAAGAATGCAAATGGTATCATCACTTACTCAAAGTTCACTATTCTCAAAATCCTTACTGAGGAAGATTGGGATGGTCCCTTGTACATGACAAAATCAGTTCGATTATACAATTCGACTGAGTTCTTTAATTATTGGGATTATATTGATGCCTAGAAATTTGCTTTGATGTGGTAAAATCGCTAGTATAATCATTCCTGGTTCATCAGATTCAAAGAAAAAGTCCTGATGTCACTCCTATTCATCGCAATTTCCCATCCTGGTTTCTCTTTACTTGGTGGTCATATTTTGGTGCTTCCTAGAAAATCCTTCCTGATAATTTTCATTATTTATTTATTAAGTTCTATGAAGTAGAAGAAAAAGTTCCCTGTGAAGCATTTAATGTTCTTCGCTTCTTTGTAAAGTTCCATATTCCATACATTTTCCAGTGGAAGTTTGAAGTAAAAAAAGAACTTTTTCGATCTTCCGTCTTTGTATTAGACTTTTTACCAAAAATGGTGGTAAAAAATTGAAAATGATACTTATGAGAGAATTCTGAATCAAATCTTTCCTCCTGTTAAAGAAGAAATTCCTCTTCCTGAAGAAAAACCTTTTGAAAATGAAATACTCATGGTTGATCTATTGGCCAAAAAGATTGCCAATGAAATTGCTCGAGAAAAATCTCCTGAACCAATGGACATGTTTGTTGACTCCGTCAATTTTGAAGAAAAGATCAAGCAAATTTTAGAAGAATATCTCCCAAAGGAAAAAGTTGGTGATCATGATTGGGATAGTAATCATGATCCAGAAGAAAATCTTGATGATGAAGTTGTGCCTCTTGAAGATCTCCATCCTCGATGGGACTCTGACTCTCTGTTAATCCTGATGGCTCAGTTATAGATTATCTTCGTGGTGGAAAGTTTTGGTATTCTTCAGCAAAAGACAAAGGAAAAGAAGAAGAAGTTGAAAAGGAATCTCGGTTAGCTGAATTATTCCGTAAAAATTCCGCTAAAAAAAAAGAATTGATGAAAAAAAAGATTTTCAATTTTTGACCACCATGTTTTGTAAAAAGTCTGGTACAAAGACGGAAGATCAAAAAAGTTCGTTTTTACTTCAAACTTCCAATGAAAATGTATGGAATATGGAACTTTGCAAAGAAGCGAAGAACATTAAATGCTTCACAGGGAACTTTTTCTTCTACTTCATAGAACTTAATAAATAAATAATGAAAATTATCAGGAAGGATTTTCTAGGAAGCACCAAAATATGACCACCAAGTAAAGAGAAACCAGGATGGGAAATTGCGATGAATAGGAGTGACATCAGGACTTTTTCTTTGAATCTGATGAACCAGGAATGATTATACTAGCGATTTTACCACATCAAAGCAAATTTCTAGGCATCAATATAATCCCAATAATTAAAGAACTCAGTCGAATTGTATAATCGAACTGATTTTGTCATGTACAAGGGACCATCCCAATCTTCCTCAGTAAGGATTTTGAGAATAGTGAACTTTGAGTAAGTGATGGTACCATTTGCATTCTTATTGTGGAAGATGAGGACACTTTCGTCTTATGTAAAATATTGAGATACCAATCTTTGGTTTTCCTTTTATCAGGGGAATAATAATGAAGCCCCTTCCCAAAGAGAAAATAAACAGGATTTAGATCAATTAAAATCTATTATCCAGGATTTGAAGCTTTTTAGCCAGGTTGATCTATTCAATTCTCTTTAGAGTTTTTTATTTTCCTTCTTATTCTCCACTTCTGTGCCTCGTTCATCTTCTTAAGAGTGTGGTCGCGTTGTAAGTCCCGCTTCAGGCTGTGATCTGGCGTTAAGGGCAGTAAATCGTTGACAGAACTCTTCTTGTTTCTTACGAGCTACAAAAGATGGAAAATTCTAAGGGAAAGACAAAACTTTTTAAGAATTGGTTGAGATTCCCTTTTTTAAAATATTCCATGAACCAATCAAAGGAAAGGTATATTTCTTTATTCTTCCTCCATTTGAAAATACCATAATTCCCTCATTTTATCTTTTTCTTCTGTGTTAAACTTTTTAAAGAACCAAACTTTTAAAGGATGATTTTTGAAATTTTCTCTAAGATACGGTTTATCAATTTGAAATTTTTTGACAGGTATTTCTTCTGGCTTTTGAATGCTCACCATTCTTATGGCTCCTTGGAGAAAATCACTCTCACTAGGGTTATAGGTTTTCGCTGATGAGGATCTTTTGTACACAGGGTGTTCAATTCCACTTTCTTTGTTTCTAAAAACTTTTTGATCAATTTCTTCCTTTTCACTACTCCTTTGGTCATCATCTATTTCTTCTAATTTAAAACTTTTTCTTCCTTCCGTATAAGCGGTAAAACTTCTCTTAGCTTTTTCCATTTTTCTCGTAAAATTGACTTCAACATTACCATTTGGTAATTTGACTACTTTGTAATCATCTGTTTCATTTACTCTTGGGTGACTTCTATTTGCCAATTTCCTGGGAGAAAAACTTCTTCCCAGCTGATGACTTTTGGGATAAACAAATTATTGTTAAAGTTTGTCTCCATGAGAACTATAGTTTTTTCTTTATCAACCTTATCTCTATAGGCTATCATGGGAAAGACAGAGATCATGGATTTGTAGAACACACGATAAACTATAGCAAAAGGTTTACTTCTTGGACTCATCTTTAATCCTTTACTTTGAAATCCAATAGTTGCACAATCAAGAATATCATCATCATGAGCATCAATTGTGATATTAGGAAAGCAGTTAAAATAAACAGGTCCATGACAGAGACTTGATTCGATCATAGCATAAAGAGAATCATCAAACTCATCATGTCTCTGATCTCGCACATAAGCACACACTGAAACATTTAATCCTAATCGAAACAGTGGTTTGATTCCTACCTAAATTAATCCTATGTGCAGGTAGTTGTATTTGGTTCTGATTTGTTCAACAATTCTTTTATCAAGAACTTTAATTTTCTGTTTTCCTCCAGAGAGAGAAACTGTTCTTTCAACAGTTTTTATGTGGTAATCATTTTGTTCTTCAAAAGTATCATTGCTATATATTTCTGTTACAGGTAACGCTGGCAACTTCCAGTTGGATATTGCTTGGTCAAAATTTTCATATATCATTTCTTTTGAATTTTTTGTTTTTTCTGAATTTTCTTTTTCTAAGCTATTACGGGTGAAACTGGTTAAAGCAGACTGGTAGGATGAAGAAGACGAATAAGATCTATTAGAAGGATGCTGAAATGATTTAAACCAATTCTTAAAAAGTTTTGTCTTTCCTTTAGAATTTTCATCTTTTGTAGCTCGTAAGAAACAAGAAGAGTTCTATCAACGATTTACTGCCCTTAACACCAGATCACGGCCTGAAGCAGGACTTACAACGCGACCACACTCTTAAGAAGATGAACGAGGCACAGAAGTGGAGAATAAGAAGGGAAATAAAAAACTCTAAAGAGAATTGGATAGATCAACCTGGCTAAAAAGCTTCAGATCCTGGTTAATAGATTTTAATTCATCTAAATCCCATTTTTTTTTAACACAAATTTAAATACGAGATAATAATTCTAATTCTTCATTCAGTCTATTACAATATTCTCTGATTTGATTATACAAGCGTACTAACATAGATCTTCTAATAGTTTGAACACGGATAACAAGATATCCTCCTACAGCTATATTTTCATCAATTTGTCTGATAGCATTTTCTAATCTTCTAAGCTGGTTTTCACGTCTTCTTAGATCACGCAATAATTCTTCTCTCCTAATAGAACGAGGAGGCATCTCAGAAGGCCATAGCTTTTAGTTTTGATTCAGTTCGGAATTTGTCTAGTTGGAAGACAGCATAAGAACGCATTAAAACAATCCTCCTTCTTTCAAACTCATGATGGCGAGGATTATTTATGTGGGTGCAGATTTGCAAATGTCTTCTTATATTGTTTAACAAGGATTCAATTTTTCTTAATATTCGAACATTATCACAGTATCTCCTAAGCAAAGCAAGACGAATAGACATATTCTAGCAAAAGAAACAACATGATTAGATAACAACAAGCATGTAACATTAAACTTAAAAACTTAATTACTTACAGAAGATTGTACAGGACTTCAAACTCTAGCACTCAAACTTCAAGCTTACACTCACACTCACACTTATATTATTTTCTTATGATTTTCTGAACTATATCTCTAAAGGAAACTCCCCAGCTCAAAAGATCTCTCCTCTCATCCGACCATGAGAGGACTTGAACCAAAAGCAACAGAAAAAGGAATGGCTGCCCACACAAGCTTCCAAACAAATTTTTCAAAGGTTGATGGGCAAGGTACATGAGGTGAAATATCTTTATGCCGCATGGGAAGCATAAGATAAACATACCCCCACAACTTTATCAACTTTTGACATATGTCCAAGAATTGCTACACCAACTTTTACAAACCCAACATCTTTATTTACAAGTGGCATTACCAAAGGCAGCCCCTACCAACTTTATCAACTTTTGATAGGAAGTTGACAAATGGCAGCACCATGACATGAGCAACACCAAAACTTAGGTGGCTACTTTTCTTAAGACAAGATGTTCACCAACACCATCATTAGAGGATGAGACATTTACACCAACTAGCATCTTATCTCTTTTGAATGAAGACACCATTTCTTCTATGCTTGACACCTTCAAGATATTATCAAGATATTAATTGTAGATATTAATTGTACAACCAACATTGATGGGACGACACTTTTCTTCATCCTATCCATATACCCCCACCAAAAATAGATGAGTCCACGGCTCTGATACCAATAACAACAGGAACGTAATAGACCACTTTTTTCAGTTGGTCCAGTTTGTCCTGTTCATCCAACTTGACTAGTTTTCCCAGTTGTCCACTTTGTCCTATTTATCCAGCTTGTCCACTTTGTATTGTTCGTCCACTTTGTCCTGTTTGTCTAGTTTGACAAATTTGTCCACTTTTTCCAATTTTGTTCAGTTGGTCCGGTTTGTCCTGTTCGTCTAGAATGAGTATTTTTTCCATTTTGTGCACTTTGTATAGTTCATCAACTTTGTCCCTTTTGTCCGCTTTCACAAATTTGTCTACTTTTCCAATTCGTTCAGTTTGTCAACTTTGTTCACTTTGCTCACTTTGTCCAGTCTGTCTAGTTTGTCCACTTTGTTCACTTTGTCTAGTCTGTCTAGTTTGTCCACTTTGTTCAGTTTGTCCAGTTTATCTAATTTGGCCAGTCTAGTTTGTCCACTTTTTCAGTTGGTCCAGTTTGTCCTGTTCATCCAACTTGGCTAGTTTTCCCAGTTGTCCACTTTGTCCTGTTTATCCAGCTTGTCCACTTTGTACTGTTCGTCCAGTTTGTCCAGTTTGACAAATTTGTCCACTTTTTCCAATTCGTTCAATTTGCCCACTTTGTCATGTTCGTCCATTTATCTAATTTGTCTACTTTGTTCACTTTGTCCAGTTTGTCCATGTTTGTCTATTTTGTCCAGTTTGTCCAATTTATCAAATTTGTCCTGTTTGTCCAATTCGTCCAACTCATCATGCTTTTCCAGTTAGTCCACTTTATCCACTTTTTCCAGTTAGCCCAATTTCTGCAATTCGTCAACGTGTTCTTGTTTGTCCATTTTTTTCATTTCGTCGAGTTTGCCCACTTTGTCAAGTTCGTCCACTTTGTCCAGCACTTTGTTCACTTTTCTCACTTTGTTTTGTTTGTCCAGTTTGACCAGTTTATCTAATTTGTCCAATTCGTATAGTTTGTCCAGTTGGTCAAGTTGTCTACTTTGTCAAGTTGGTCCAATTTAGCCAATTTGTGCAGTTTGTCCAGTTAGTACAGTTTGTTTTGTTTGTCAACTTCGTCTATTTTACCCAGTTTGTCCACTTTTTCCAATTTGTACTATTTATCCACTCTGTCCTGTTCATCCAGTTTAACTAGTATTTTCAGTTTAGCAACTTTGTTCAGTTGGTCCAGTTTGTCCTGTTCGTTCAGTTTGTCCACTTTGTCCAGTTTGTCCAGTTTGTGCACTTTGTCCAGTTCATTATTTTTGTCAACTTTTTCCAATTGGTCCAATTTGTCCACTTTGTCTAGTTTATCTAATTTGTCCAGTCTAGTTTGTCCACTTTGTTCAATTGGTCCAGTTTATCATGTTTGTCCAGCTCGACTAGTTTTTCCAATTTATCCACTTTGTATGAACCGTCCACTTTTTCTAATTAGTTCAATTTGTCCACTTTGTCCTGTTCGTCAACTTTGTCTAGTTTGTTTACTATGTTGACTTTGTCTAGTTTGTGAAGTTTGTACAATTCGTCCAATTTGTCCAATTTATCTAATTATCTAATTTGTCCAATTTTTCCAATTTGTCCAGTATTTCTAATTTGTCCAGTTCGTCCTATTTCTCCAGTTTCTCCACTTAGTCCACTTTATCTCTAATTTGTCCAGTTCATCCTATTTGTACAATTTGTCCATTTAGTCCACTTTATCTCTAGTTTGTCCACTTTGTTCACTTTGTCTAGTTTGTCCACTTTGTTCACTTTGTCCAGTTTATCTAATTTGGCCAGTCTAGTTTGTCCACTTTTTTCAGTTGGTCCAGTTTGTCCTGTTCATCCAACTTGACTAGTTTTCCCAGTTGTCCTGTTTGTCCAATTTGACAAATTTGTCCACTTTTTCCAACTTTGTTCAGTTGGTCCGGTTTGTCCTGTTCGTCTAGAATGAGTATTTTTTCCATTTTGTGCACTTTGTATAGTTCGTCAACTTTGTCCCTTTTGTCCGCTTTCACAAATTTGTCTACTTTTTCCAATTCGTTCAGTTTGTCAACTTTGTCCACTTTGCTCACTTTGTCCAGTCTGTCTAGTTTGTCCACTTTGTCTAGTCTGTCTAGTTTGTCCACTTTGTTCACTTTGTCCAGTTTGTCCAGTTTATCTAATTTGGCCAGTCAAGTTTGTCCACTTTTTTCAGTTGGTCCAGTTTGTCCTGTTCATCCAACTTGACTAGTTTTCCCAGTTGTCTCTAAGCAAATATTTGCTAGATGGCAAGCCATTTTATCAGTTTTTGAATTTAAAATTGAATTTATTAATGGAAATTCTAACTCTCTGCCTGACTTTCTTACTAGAGAATTTCTTCAGGGACGACAAAATGGCAAGAGAAATTGGCAGATCAAAAAGAAAGCCAAAAGGGTTTTACTCCAATAAAAGACCCAAGTCAATCAGAATTATATCTTTACACCGGTAACAAAATTCTTGTTACTTCAGATTGTCTTATGGAAGAAAGATCTGCTGAAGATAATGTTTATTTTCTCTTTGGAAAGGGGCTTCATTATTATTCCCCTGATAAAAGAAGAACCAGAGATTGGTATCTCAATATTTTGCATCAGACCAAAAGTGTCCACTGGCTCTGATACCAATAACAGCAGGATCGTATTATTTGACAGGAATCATCTCTTTTTGGTGGGAGTATATGGCTAGTATGAAGAAGAAATGTGTGTAGGTGTCATGCAGAGAAGAATTGGTCTTCATTCAAAAAAGAAAACAATGATGGCTATCCTATCAAATCGTTTGTTGGTATTAGTTGATATCATTACTATAAAGAAAAAGAGGTGATATCTTTGAAGAAAAATTGCTTGTTTTGGTAAATGTCCCATCCTTGTCTAAAGTTGATATCCAATGGTGTCGTAGTAACATCTCATTTGGTTGAAAAAATAGATAAAGTTATCCTTGTTGGTGGGGGTCTGCTGCCTCATGTCATGATGACATCAAAAGAAGATAAAGATGCTGCCACATGTCAAGTTCCTATCAAAAGATACATTCCACTTGGCAAAATGAACTCCATCTTTTGTACCTTGGCCCAAAGGGGGAATCTCCTTTTGCAAAGTCAGTTTGGAGGATTGTGTCGGTAGCCAACCTCTTACTGTTTTTCTTGGGGTGTTGTCTCTCTCATGGTCGGATGAGAGTGTGTTCTCTTGTATGGTCCATCTATATAAGGAGCTGGGGGTTTCCTTTGGTGGATATAGTCCAGAAAATTTTAAGAAAATATTATAAGTGTGAGTGTGAGTGTGAGCTTGAAGTTTGAGTGTGCTAGAGTTTGAAGTCTTGTACAATCTTCTGTAAGTAATTAAGTTTTATAAGTTTGATGTTATATGCTTGTTGTTATCTAATCATGTTGCTTCTTTTGCTAGAATATGTCTATTCGTCTTGCTCTGCTTAGGAGATACTATGATGATGTTCGAATATTAAGAAAAATTGAAATCTTGATAGACAATATAAGAAGAATTATTATCTCGTATTTAAATCTGTGTTAAAAAAAAAATTTGATTTAGATGAATTAAATCATTATCCGGGATCTAAAGCTTTTTAGCCAAGTTGATCTACCCAATTCTCTTTAGAGTTTTTATTTTTCTTCTTATTCTCCACTTCTGTATCTCGTTTATCTTCTTAAGAGTGTGGTCGCGTTGTAAGTCCCGCTTCAGGCTGTGATCAGGCGTCAAGGGCAGTAAAAGATGGAAATTTCTAAGGGAAAGACAAAACTTTTTAAGAATTGGTTTAAATCATTTCAGTATCCTTCTAATAGATCTAATTCATCTTATTCATCCTACCAGTCTGCTTTAACCAGTTTTACCCGTAATAGCTTAGAAAAAGAAAATTCAGAAAAAACAAAAAATTCAGAAGAAATGATATATGAAAATTTTGACCAAGCAATATCGAACTGGAAGTTGCCAGCGTTGCCTGTAACAGAAATATATAGCAATGGCACATTTGAAGAACAAAATGATTACCACATAAAAACTGTTGAAAAAATTGTTTCTCTCTGGAGGAAAGCAGACAATTAAAGTTCTTGATAAAAGAATTATTGAACAAATCAGAACCAAATACAACTATCTGCACATAGGATTAATTCAGGTAGGAATCAAACCACTGTTTCGATTAGAATTAAATGTTTCAGTGTGTGCTTATGTGAGAGATCAGAGACATGATGAATTTGATGATTCTCTTTATGCTATGATCGAATCAAGTCTCTGTCATGGACCTGTTTATTTTAACTGCTTTCCTAATATCACAATTGATGCTCATGATGATGATATTCTTGATTGTGCAACTATTGGATTTCAAAGTAAAGGATTAAAAATGAGTCCAAGAAGTAAACCTTTTGCTATAGTTTATCATGTGTTCTACAAATCCATGATCTCTGTCTTTCCCATGATAGCCTATAGAGATAAGGTTGATAAAGAAAAAACTATAGTTCTCATGGAGACAAACTTTAACAATAATGTGTTTATCTCAAAAGTCATCAGTTGGGAAGAAGTTGTTCTCCCAGGAAATTGGCAAATAGAAGATGTCACCCCAAGAGTAAATGAAATAACAGATGATTTACAAAGTATAGTCAAATTACCAAATGGTAATGTTGAAGTCAATTTTAGGAGAAAAATGGAAAAAACTGGGAGAAGTTTTGCCGGTTATACGTAAGGAAGAAAAAATTTTAAATTAGAAGAAATAGATGATGACCAAAGGAGTAGTGAAAAGGAAGAAATTGATCAAAAAGTTTTTAGAAACAAAGAAAGTGGAATTGAACACCCTATCTACAAAAGATCCTCATCAGCGAAAACCTATAATCCAAGTGAAAGTGATTTTCTCCAAGGAGCCATAAGAATGGTTAGCATTCAAAAGCCAGAAGAAATACTTGTCAAAAAATTTGAAATTGACAAACCATATCTTATTGAAAATTTGAAAAATCATCCTTTAAAAGATTGGTTCTTTAAAAAGTTTTACACAGAAGAAAAAGATAAGATGAGAGAACTATGGTATTTTCAAATGGAGGAAGAAGAAAGAAATATACCTTTCTTTGATTGGTTTATGGAATATTTTAGAAAAGGGAAAATCAAAGAAAAAGAAACTCAAACCCCAGAACAAATAAGAGTTATAGGAAAAACAAGAAGAACTTGGAATGACACTAAAGGAAAAGAAGTTGATAAATCTCACCCACTTTGGAAGAAACTTGATATTTCTGTCCCTAATACAGAAACCAAGAATTATGCAGTGCCTGGAAAAAATGCATCTATTTATGAATCAAAACTAGACCCAAATGCTAAAGACATAAGTATAGGTATTGGAGATATAATTGAACAAAACAATTATACCAATCTATGTCTATTAACCATTGGAGAACAAACAGATCGAATAGAAAGAACAATCAAATTAAAGCCCTTCAATAAAGATAAAGAAGAAAAATTAAAAGAAAGTTCTACCAATGCAGTATATGTTCCCAGACAATTACCTAAAGGGATTATTCTGCAAGAAGGACCATTCACAATGACAGAAAAAATGCAAAAGGAATTATCCAATAGGATGGAAAGCCTCAATATGGGAGGAAAAGGATTCAGCATCCTAAGAATCTCTGCTTCAGAGGATTTATTAATAAATCGTCTAAAGAAATGGAATCCTCAGGTAAAATTGCCAGAGACAAAGAATTATTATTCTAGACCAACCTCTGTTGATCTACAACTCGAAGAAGCTCCATACAGTTACACCTCAGAATTAACCTATTCAGGAAATTCTTTATATGAGTGGAACTTAGATGGATTAACAGAATATCAAATTGTCCAAATGGTTCACAGTATAGTAAGAACGTATAAAACCCTCTGATACCAATAACAGCAGGATCGTATTATTTGACAGGAATCATCTCAATTAAAGCTTCTTTTTCATTAATTCTTTTGCTTTAGCAGAATTTTTTCGGAATGATTTAGCTAACCGAGATTCCTTTTCGACTTCTTTTTCTTTTCCTTTGTCTTTTGCTGAAGAATACCAAAACTTTCCACCACAAAGATATTCTGTAACTGAACCATCAGGATTAACATGAGAGTCAGGGTCCCAATGAGGATGGATATCTTTAAGAGGCACAACTTCATCATCAAGATTTTCTTCTGGATCATGATTACTATCCCAATCATGATCACCAACTTTTTTCTTTGGGAGATATTCTTCTAAAATTTGCTTGATCTTTTCTTCAAAATTGACGGAGTCAACAGACATGTCCATAGGCTCAGGAGATTTTTCTCGAGTAATTTCTTTGGCAATCTTTTTGGCCAAGAGATCAGCCATGAGCATTTCATTTTCAAAAGGCTTTTCTTCAGGAAGAGGAATTTCTTCTTTAACAGGAGGAGAGATTTGATTCAGAATTCTCTAATAAGTATCATTTTCAATTTTTGACCACCATTTTTTGGTAAAAAGTCTGGTATAAAGACGGAAGATCGAAAAAGTTCTTTTTTACTTCAAACTTCCATTGGAAAATGTATGGAATATGGAACTTTGCAAAGAAGCGAAGAACATTAAATGCTTCACAGGGAACTTTTTCTTCTACTTCACAGAACTTAATAAATAATAACGAAAATTATCAGGAAAGATTTTCTGAGAAGCACCAAAATATGACCACCAAGTGAAGAGAAACCATGAAGGAACACTGCGGTAGATAGGCATGACATCAGGACTTTCTTCTTTGAATCTGATGAACCAGGAATGATTATACTGACGATTTTGCCACATCAAAGCAAATTTCCAAGCATCAATATAATCCCAATAATTAAAGAACTCAGTCGAATTGTATAATCGGACTGATTTTGTCATGTACAAGGGACCATCCCAATCTTCCTCAGTAAGGATTTTGAGAATAGTGAACTTTGAGTAAGTGATGATACCATTTGCATTTTTATTGTGGAAGATGAGGACACTTTTCGTCTGATGTAAAATATTGAGATACCAATCTCTGGTTTTTCTTTTATCAGGGGAATAATCATGAAGCCCCTTTCCAAAGAGAAAATAAACATTATCTTCAATAGATCTTTCTTCCATAAGACAATCTGAAGTAACAAGAATTCTGTTACCGTGTAAAGATATAATTCTGATTGACTTGGGTCTTTTGTTGGAGTAAAACCCTTTTGGCTTTCTTCTTGATCTACCAATTTCTCTTGCCCTTTTTTCTTCATGAACGGGGAAGAGCTACTTGCCATTTTGTTGTCCCTAAAGAAATTCACTAGTAAGAAAGTCAGGGAGAGAGTTAGAATTTCCATTAATAAATTCAATTTTAAATTCAAAAACTGATTAAATGGCTTGCCATCTAGCAAATATTTGCTTAGAGACAAGATTTTTGACATCTTTTTCCAAAATTTCTTTTGCTGCTTTAGCATCAACTCTGATCAGAAATTCTTTGTTCAATAAATCATGTTGGAACTTCGTCACACAAATAATTATGGCAAGAACTTCCTTTTTGATGGTTGAATATTTCTTTTGAGCTTCATTCCATAATCCAGAATTAAATCTTATTAATTCTTCTTTTGAGTCTTTTTGTTGTAAAAGAATTCCACCATATCCGAGACATTAGAGGCGTCTGTTTGACTATTTTGAAAGCTTCTGGGTCAAATAAACATCTATAAGGAAGATTTTTAACTCTTTCTTTAATCTTTTTTACTGCATTAGTGTGATAGATAGACCACTCCTTAGGATTTTTCTTTAATCTTTCTTGTAAAAGTTTTCTATCTTTTGCCAAATGTTGATAGAAAAATCCAACATAATTTAGACATCCAAGAAATCTTTGTAGCATATTTTTATCCTTAATTTCATCTGCAAATTGAATAACTCTATTAGTTGGAGTTATTTTTCTGTCTTGAATCTTAAATCCTAAGAATCTAATTTTTTGTTGAAAGAGATTCATTTTTCTTTTAGATAGAGCCAATCCATTTTCTTTTATGACTCTTTTGAAAATGCCCAAGTGTTTCCAATGTTGTATCACAGATTCTGAGAAGATAAGAATATCATCAATGCAAACAATGGCAAACTGGGTGTAAGACGAGAAGATATAATTCATAATATTCTGAAATTCAGACGGAGCATAACATTCCATTCATAATGCCCCATTGGAACAGTGAATGCAGTTTTATATCTATCTTCTTCTTTTATCTGAATCTGCCAAAATCCTAATTTTAAATCAAATTTTGAGAATATTTTGGCATTGTTTAATCTGTTTAGCAAATCCTGAGTATTAGGCAAAGGATACCTAATAGATTGTAAGACTTTGTTTAAAGGTTTATAATTGATTACCAATCTTGGAACTCCTCTTTCGATTTCAGCGGCTTTTTCAACATAAAATGTTGTACAGCTCCAAGGGGATTTGCTTTTTCTAATTAATCCTTTCTTCAAAAGATCATTGATTTCTTCTTGGCAAAGCTTTAAATGAGCAACATCCATTTGAGATGGACGGGCCTTAGTAGGAATATCCTTTTCATTAAAATCCTTTACATATGGTAATCCTACTATGTGTCTTTTTCTATTCCAAAAGGCTGATGGTAATTCAGAACAGCATTCTTCTTCAATCTGTTTGGTGAATTCTTCTAATTTTGTTTTAAATTCTTTTTTCTCTAATTCTTCTGTCATTTGGACACATTTAATTTCATTTTTTAATCCATTTATATACTTTTCTCTGGTGGCAATAACTTGATTTATCCTTTGGATTTTCGTTTCACAAGGATCATCTATAAAATCAAGATTTACTTCAATCCCTTTGATATTTGTAGAAATTCCTTTTGTTGTTACAGAAAAGGGTTGGATTTGAAGAATAAATGGAGATCCAAGTAGTACATCATTAACAATATCTTCTGAAATAATAAAGGGTGAAGTAACACAGACTCCTTTCACGCAAACATGAATATTTGGGATTTGTCTTTCTATGGAAATAGTCGTTCCATTAGCAGCAGACACAAACTATTTTGATTCACTAGTAAATTCAATAGGAACAATTCCAAGTCTGATAACATTGAAATCTGCACCGGTATCAATTATGGCATTAACAATCTTCTCGAAGTTTTTTATTTTTATTTTTACCTGAACTCTCCACTGTTGGTAAATACATTTTGTAGGAATTACACCAGTAGAGATTTTGCTAATTTCTCCTTTAATTCTTTGGACAAATTTTTCTTCATCGTATTTTTCAATAGCACCATCATTTTCTAACCAAGTTAACCTTTCATCAAGCTCATTTTGTTTTTTGGTTAATTCTAATTTTAATTCACGGAGTTCTCTCTTCTGATCATTTAATTCTCTTTGTAAATCTGAGAGAGTTAAGGGTTTATTTATAGTATGAATTTTTTCTGCTCTATTCATAAGGTCAATCATGGAATAGGTTGGTGTGTGAAATGTTTCTTTCTGAAATGTTTCTTTCTCTTTTATTCTTTTTGGATAATATGGTGTTTTATTACCATTTTCATTTTCATTTTCATTTTCTTCAAAGGAAATTTTTGGTTGTGAACTTTCTCCTTCTTCTCCTCCCCCCAATTTTGAAATTTGATTTAAAAATTGAACTTTTTTCTCTAGATCAGGTATGTTATCAAACATTTCTAAAAGTAATTTTTGAGGGGCAGTGAGGACACGAATGTGGATACCAAGATCTTCATCAGCTGGTATCGACCATTCTCCTTCAGATTCTTCATCATCTGAATAACATGTACATGATTGAAATTGTTTGATGAGCTGAACCTGAGGTCTATTTTCTTCAATGTCAGTTGATGAATCAGATTCATATTCTTCTTCTTCTTGTGAGGAACTTGAATGAGTTTGTTCCTTTTCAGTTTTTTCCTCATCATTTTTGGTATTGATTTTTCTAAGTTTCTTTTTAGAGGAATTTTCTTTTTTAAAGCATTTACTTGAATAATGGCCATTTTTCCCGCAATTATAACAAGTCGGAACATTTTCTTTTATGTATTTCTTTTTGAAATATTTTCTAGATTTTCTTTTGAATGGACTGAACTCATCGGATTTTCTTTGTTTTTTATATCTTCCAGGTTTATATTTTCTTACCATTTTGTTTCTTCTATCCAGAGTAAATCTAGAACGCGAAGGTTTTCTCTTTGATTCAGGTGTTTGATCTGAACCAAACTGGAAACAAAAATCTCCTAATTCTTTATCTCCAGAATATTTTCTTATTTTTTCAGCTTGTTTACTGATCTTTAAATCAGTGCAAAGATTCATGCCAACTTTGTTAATTCTTTGTATAATTCCTCCGAAAGTCAGGAAACTGTAATTAATAGTACCATGCATTTCTTCTCTCAGGGAATTACGCACCTTTTCAGCAAATAGGGGTGGTAATCCTGAAATAAATCTTTCTTTCCAAATATCAGAATTACAATCATTTAGTTGGTAGACTTTCGATAAGAATACGTCTCTATACCAATGAAATTCTCCTAAATTACTACATCTCAAGCGATGTAATTGCTGTCTATTTTTCTCCTTAATTAGAGCAATTCCTCCGGTGAATTCATTGAGGATGCATAGAAGCAAGACACTAACACAATCAGATTGAGTTTCCCAATTATCAGGGACTTGAATAGTACCTGCTTTAAGCTTAACATTAGGGTCAACTAAATTTCCTGTGGTTTTGTCTCTATAAAAGATTCTTCCAAATTCATCCATTTTGACAGCATTTTCTATTTCAAGTCTTTTAGCTCCAGTTAATCCATAATTCCACCATCCTCTTAATATTCCATTGAAAGAGGTGGCTATCATCAGAAAGATATTTCTTGGAGTATTTCCTCTGACTTCACAGGCATTACAGTATATTAACATACTATGAACCATTTGGACAATTTGATATTCTGTTAATCCATCTAAGTTCCACTCATATAAAGAATTTCCTGAATAGGTTAATTCTGAGGTGTAACTGTATAGAGCTTCTTCGAGTTGTAGATCAAAAGGGGTTGGTCTAGGATAATAATTCTTTGTCTCTGGCAATTTTACCTGAGGATTCCATTTCTTTAGACGATTTATTAATAAATCCTCTGAAGGAGAGACTCTTAGGATGCTGAATCATTTTCCTCCCATATTGAGGCTTTCCATCCTATTGGATAATTCTTTTTGCATTTCGTATGTCATCATGAATGGTCCTTCTTGCAAAATAATCCCTTTAGGTAATTGTTTGGGAACATATACTGCATTGGCAGAGCTTTCTTCTAATTTTTCTTATTTATCTTTATTGAAGGGCTTTAATTTGATTGTTCTTTCTATTCGATCTGTTTGTTCTCCAATGGTTAATAGACATAGATTGGTGTAATTGTTTTGTTCAATCATATCTCCAATACCTATACCTATGTCTTTAGCATTTGGGTCTGGTTTTGATTCATAAATGGATGCATTTTTTACATGCATGGCATAATTCCTTGTTTCTGTATTAGGGACAGAAATATCAAGTTTCTTCCAAGGTGGGTGAGATTTATCAACTTCTTTTCCTTCAGTGTCTTTCCAAGTTCTTGTTGTCTTTCTTATAACTCTTATTTGTTTTGGGCTTTGAGTTTCTTTTTCTTTGATTTTTCCTTTTCTAAAATATTCCATGAACCAATCAAATAAAGGTATATTTCTTTCTTCTTCCTCCATTTGAAAATACTATAATTCCCTCATTTTATCTTTTTCTTCTGTGCTAAACTTTTTAAAGAACCAATCTTTAAAGGATGATTTTTTTAATTTTTTCTAAGATATGGTTTATCAATTTCAAATTTTTTGACAGATATTTCTTCTGGCTTTTGAATGCTAACCATTCTTATGACTCCTTGGAGGAAATCACTTTCACTTGGGTTATAGGTTTTTTTTTATGAAGTTCTTTTATACACAGGGTGTTCGATTTCACTTTCTTTGTTTCTAAAAACTTTTTGATCCATTTCTTCCTTTTCACTACTCCTTTGGTCATCATCTATTTCTTCTAATTTGAAACATTTTTTTCCTTCCGTATCATCTCTGCTGTTATTGGTATCAGAGCCAGTGTGCTCATCTCTTTTTGGTGGGGGTATATGGCTAGTATGAAGAAGAAATGTGTGTAGGTGTCATGCAGAGAAGAATTGGTCTTCATTCAAAAAAGAACACAATGATGGCTATCCTATCAAATCTTTCTTATAACTCTTATTTGTTGGTATTAGTTGATATCATTACTATAAAGAAAAAGAGCTGATATCTTCGAAGAAAAATTGCTTGTTTTGGTAAATGTGCCACCAGAGAAAATTATATAAATGGACTAAAAAATGAAATTAAATGTGTCCAAATGACAGAAGAATTAGAGAAAAAGGAATTTAAAACAAAATTAGAACAATTCACCAAACAGATTGAAGAAGAATGCTGTTCTGAATTACCATTAGCCTTTTGGAATAGAAAAAGACACATAGTAGGATTACCATATGTAAAGGATTTTAATGAAAAGGATATTCCTACTAAGGCCCGTCCATCTCAAATGGATGTTGCTCATTTAAAGCTTTGCCAAGAAGAAATCAATGATCTTTTGAAGAAAGGATTAATTAGAAAAAGCAAATCCCCTTGGAGCTGTACAACATTTTATGTTGAAAAGGCCGCTGAAATCGAAAGAGGAGTTCCAAGATTGGTAATCAATTATAAACCTTTAAACAAAGTCTTACAATCTATTAGGTATTGGAGATATGATTGAACAAAACAATTACACCAATCTATGTCTATTAACCATTGGATAACAAACAGATCGAATAGAAAGAACAATCAAATTAAAGCCCTTCAATAAAGATAAAGAAGAAAAATTAGAAGAAAGCTCTGCCAATGCAGTATATGTTCCCAGACAATTACCTAAAGGGATTATTTTGCAAGAAGGACCATTCATGATGACATACGAAATGCAAAAAGAATTATCCAATAGGATGGAAAGCCTCAATATGGGAGGAAAAGGATTGAGCATCCTAAGAGTCTCTCCTTCAGAGGATTTATTAATAAATCGTCTAACGAAATGGAATCCTCAAGTAAAATTGCCAGAAACAAAGAATTATTATCCTAGACCAACCCCTGTTGATCTACAACTCGAAGAGGCTCCATATAGTTACACCTCAGAATTAACCTATTCAGGAAATTCTTTATATGAATGGAACTTAGATGGATTAACAGAATATCAAATCATCCAAATGGTTCACAGTATGTTAATATACTGTAATGCTTGTGAAGTCAGAGGAAATACTCTAAGAAATATCTTTCTGATGATAACCACCTCTTTCAATGGAATATTAAGAGGATGGTGGAATTATGGATTAACTGGAGCTCAAAGACTTGAAATAGAAAATGCTGTCAAAATGGATGAATTTGGAAGAATCCTTTATAGAGAAAAAGCCACAGGAAATTTAGTTGACCCTAATGCTAAGCTTGAAGCAGGTACTAGTCAAGTCCCTGATAATTGGGAAACTCAATCTGATTGTGTTAGTGTCTTGCTTCTATGCATCCTCAATGAATTCACTTGAGGAATTGCTCTAATTAAGGAGAAAAATAGACCGCAATTACATCGTCCAGTTTGTCCAGTTTATCTAATTTGTCCAGTCCTGTTTGTCCACTTTGTTCAGTTTGTCCAGTTTATCTAATTTGTCCAGTCGTGTTTGTCCACTTTGTTCAGTTGGTCCAGTTTGTCCTTTTTGTCCAACTTGACTACTTTTTCCATTTTGACAAATTTGTCCACTTTTTCCAATTCGTTCAATTTGTCCACTTTGTCATGTTTGTCCTATTTGACAAATTTATCCACTTTGTTTCACTTTGCTCATTTCGTCCAGTTTGTCTAGTTTATTAAGTTTGTTTAGAAGGTACAATTTGACCAGTTTGACATGTTTATCTAATTTGTCCAAATCGTCTAGTTCGTCCCGATGGTCAAGCTTGTCCACTTTGTCGAGTTGGTCAAATTTAGACAGTTTGTGCAGTTTGTCCAGTTTGTACAAGATGTCCAGTTTGTTCACTTTGTACAACTTTTGCAGTTCTATTTGTTTATCCACTTTGTCTACTTTATCATGTTTGTTCACTTTGTCCACAATGTCTAGTTTGCCTACTTTGTCCATATGGTCCAGTTTGACGAGTTTGTCCAGTTCATCCTGTTTGTCTAGTTTGTCCAATTCGTCCTATTCTTCAGTTTGTCAAGTTAGTCCACTTTTTCCAATTTGCCCACTTTCTACAATTTGTCCACTTTGTCATGTTTGTCTACTCTTTCCAATTCATCTAGTTTGTCCAGTTCGTCCAGTTCGTCTACTTTGTCAAGTTTGTCCAGTTTGATGAATTTGTCCAATTTGCCCAGTTTATCTGATTTGTCCAGTTCGTCCAGTTTGTCCAATTCATCGTATTCGTCCAGTTTGTCAATTTAGTCAACTTTTTCCAATTTACCCACTTTCTACAGTTTGTCCACTTTGTCCAGTTCGTCAAATTTGTATAGTTTGTCCACTTTGTTCAGTTCATCCACTTTGTCCTGTTTGTCCACATTAACAAATTTGTCCACTTTTTCCAATTCGTTCAGTTGGTCCACTTTGTCCAATTTGTACAGTTTGTCCACTTTGACCTGTTCGTACAATTTAACTAGTTTTTCTAGTTTGTCCACTTTGTTCAGTAGGGCCAGTTTGTCATGTTCGCCCATTTTGTGTGCTTTTTGTCCATCACATTGTACAATTCGTCCACTTTGTCCTCTTTTCCGATTCGTTCAGTTTGTCCACATTGTCATATTCGTCAACTTTGTCATGTTTGTCCACTTCTTCTATTTCGTCCAGTTTGTCCACTTCTTCCAGTTCGTCCACTTTGTTCACTTTGTCCAATTTATCCAATTTGTCAAGTTTGTCTAGATGGTTCAATTTGTCCAATTTGTCCAGTTTGACCAGTTTACTAATTTGTCCAATTCGTTTAGTTTGTCCAATTGGTCAAGTTTTTCTACTTTGCCGAGTTGGTCCAATTTTGCCAATTTGTTCAGTTTGTCCACTTCGTTCAGTTTGTCCAGTTTAAGTAGTTTACTCAATTTGGCAACTTTGTTCTCTTGGTCCAGTTTGTCCTGTTCGTTCAGATTGAGTAGTTTTTCCACTTTGTCCACTTTGTATAGCTCGTCCACTTTGTCCTGTTCGTCCAGTTTGTCTAGTTTGTCCACTTTGTTCACTTTGTCCAGTTTGTCTAGTTTGTTTAGTTGGTCCAGTTTGTCCAGTTTAGCTAATTTGTCCAGTCCTGAAAGTGGACTAACTTGACAAACTGAAGAATAGGACGAATTGGACAAACAAGACAAACAGGATGAACTGGACAAACTCGTCAAACTGGACCATATGGACAAAGTAGACAAACTGGACATTGTGGACAAAGTGAACAAACATGATAAAGTAGACAAAGTGGATAAACAAATCGAACTGCAAAAGTTGAACAAAGTGAACAAACTGGACATCTTGTACAAACTGGACAAACTGCACAAACCGTCTAAATTTGACCAACTCGACAAAGTGGACAAGCTTGACCATCGGGACGAACTAGACGATTTGGACAAATTAGATAAACATGTCAAACTGGTCAAATTGTACCTTCTAAACAAACTTAATAAACTAGACAAACTGGACGAAATGAGCAAAGTGAACAAAGTAGATAAACTCGACAAACTGGACAAAGCGAGCAAAGTGAACAAAATGGACAAAGTAGACAAACTGAACGAACTAGACAATTGGACAAATTGGATAAACTGATGAAACTGGACAAATTCGATAAACTAGACAATGTAGACAAACTTGACAAAATAGACATACTGGACAAAGTGAACAAAGTAGACAAACTGGACAAAGTGAACAAAGTAGGCAAACTGGCCAAAATGAGCGAAGAGAACAAAGTAGACAAACTGGACAAAAAGTGGATAAATTTGTCAAACAGGACAAACATGACAAAGTGGACAAATTGAACGAATTGGAAAAAGTGGACAAATTTGTCAAAGTGGAAAAACTAGTCAAGTTGGACAAAAAGGACAAACTGGACCAACTGAACAAAGTGGACAAACAGGACTGGACAAATTAGATAAACTGGACAAACTGAACAAAGTGGACAAACAGGGCTGGACAAATTAGATAAACTGGATAAACTGGACCAACTAGACAAACTAGACAAACTGGACGAAGTGAACAAAGTGGACAAACTAGACAAACTGGACAAACTGGACGAACAGGACAAAGTGGACGAACTATACAAAGTGGACAAAGTGGAAAAACTACTCAATCTGAACGAACAGGACAAACTGGACCAACAGAACAAAGTTGCCAAATTGAGTAAACTACTTAAACTGGACAAACTGGACGAAGTGGACAATCTGAACAAATTGGCAAAATTGGACCAACTCGGGAAAGAGGAAAATTTTGGTATTCTTCAGCAAAAGACAAAGGAAAAGAAAAAGAAGTTGAAAAGGAATCTCGGTTAGCTGAATTATTCCGTAAAAATTCCGCTAAAGCAAAAGAATTGATGGAAAAAAAGATTTGAAGATTTGAGATGATTCCTGTCTAATACGATCCTGCTGTTATTGTCTAATACGATCCTGCTGTTATTGGTATCAGAACCAGTGGACTCATCTCTTTTTGGTAGGGGTATATGGATAGTATGAAGAAAAGTGTCGTCCCATCAATGTTGGTTGTTTAATTAATATCTTGATAATATCTTGAAGGTGTCAAGGATAGAAGAAATGGTGTCTTCATTGAAAAGAGATAAGATGCTAGTTGGTGTAAATGTCTCATCCTCTAATGATGGTGTTGGTGAACATCTTGTCTTAAGAAAAGTAGCCATCTAAGTTTTGGTGTTGCTCATGTCATGGTGCTGCCATTTGTCAACTTCCTATCAAAAGTTGATAAAGTTGGTAGAGGCTACCTTTGGTGATGCCACTTGTAAATAAAGATGTTGGGTTTGTAAAAGTTGGTGTAGCAATTCTTGGACATATGTCAAAAGTTGATAAAGTAGTGGGGGTATGTTTATCTTATGCTTTCCATGTGTCATAAAGATATTCCACCTCATGTACCTTGCCCATCAACCTTTGAAAAGTGTGTTTGGAAGCTTGTGTGGGGAGCCATTCCTTTTTCTGTTGCTTTTGGTTCAAGTCCTCTCATGGTCGGATGAGAGGAGAGATCTTTTGTATGCTCTATCTATATAAGGAGCTGGGGAGTTTCCTTTAGAGATATAGTTCAGAAAATCATAAGAAAGTAATATAAGTGTGAGTGTGAGTGTAAGCTTGAAGTTTGAGTGCTAGAGTTTGAAGTCCTGTACAATCTTTGTAAGTAATTAAGTTTTTAAGTTTAATGTTACATGCTTGTTGTTATCTAATCATGTTGTTTCTTTTGCTAGAATGACTTTTCGTCTTGCTCTGCTTAGGAGATACTATGATGATGTTCGAATATTAAGAAAAATTGAATCTTTGTTAGACAATATAAGAAGACATTTGCAAATCTGCAGTGCAGGTAGTTGTATTTGGTTCTGATTTGTTTAATAATTCTTCTATCAAGAACTTTAATTGTCTGTTTTCCTCCAGAGAGAAACAGTTTTTTCAAATGTTTTTATGTGGTAATCATTTTGTTCTTCAAACGTACCATTGCTATCTATTTCTGTTACAGGCAAGGCTGGCAACTTCCAGTTGGATATTGCTTGGTCAAAATTTTCATATATCATTTCTTCTGAATTTTTTATTTTTTCTAAATTTTCTTTTTCTAAGCTATTACGGGTGAAACTGGTTAAAGCAGACTGATAGGATGAAGAAGACAAATAAGATCTATTAGAAGGATACTGAAATGACTTAAACCAATTCTTAAAAAGTTTTGTTTTTCCCCTAGAATTTTCCATCGTTTGTAGCTCGTAAGAAACAAGAAGAGTTCTGTCAACGATTTACTGCCCTTAACGCCTGATCACAGCCTGAAGTGGGAGTTACAACACGACCACACTCTTAAGAAGATGAACGAGGCACAAAAGTGGAGAATAAGAAGGAAAATAAAAAACTCTAAAGAGGGTAGATCAACCTTGCTAAAAAGCTTCAGATCCTGGATAATAGATTTTAATTCATCATCAAGATTTTCTTCTGGATCATGATTACTATCCCAATCATGATCACCAACTTTTTTCTTTGAGAGAGATTCTTCTAAAATTTGCCTGATCTTTTCTTCAAAATTGACGGAGTCAACAGACATGTCCATTGGCTCAGGAGATTTTTCTCGAGTAATTTCTTTGGCAATCTTTTTGGCCAAGAGATCAGCCATGAGCATTTTATTTTCAAAAGGTTTTTCTTCAGGAAGAGGAATTTCTTCTTTAACAGGAGGAGAGATTTGATTCAGAATTGTCTCATAAGTATCATTTTCAATTTTTGACCACCATTTTTGGTAAAAAGTCTGATACAAAGACGGAAGATCGAAAAAGTTCTTTTTTACTTCAAACTTCCATTGGAAAATATAAGGAATATGATGAAATTTAGCAAAGAAACGAAGAACATTAAATGCTTCACATGGAATCTTTTCTTCAACTTGAGAGAACTTAATAAACAAATAACGAAAATTATCAGGAAGGATTTTCTGAGAAGCACCAAAATATGACCACCAAGTGAAGAGAAACCAGGATGGGAAATTACGATGAATAGGAGTGACATCAGGGCTTTCTTCTTTGAATCTGATGAACGAGGAATGATTATACTGGCGATTTTGCCACATCAAAGTAAATTTCCATGCATCAATATAATCCCAATAATTAAAGAACTCAGTCGAATTGAATAATCGGACTGATTTTGTCATGTACAAGGGACCATCACAATCTTCTTCAGTAAGGATTTTAAGAATAGTAAACTTTGAGTAAGTGATGATACCATTTGCATTCTTATTGTGGAAGACGAGGACACTTTTCGTCTGATGTAAAATATTGAGATACCAATCTCTAGTTTTCCTTTTATCAAGGGAATAATAATGAAGCCCCTTGCCAAAGAGATAATAAACATTATCTTCTACAAATCTTTCTTCCATAAGACAATCTGAAGTAATAAGAATTCTGTTACCAGTGTAAAGATATAATTCTGATTGACCCGGATAGAAGAAACAAAATAGTAAGAAAATATAAGCCCAGAAGATATAAAAAATAGAGAAAATCCGATGACCTCATCCCATTCAAAAGAAAATCTAGAAAATATTTCAAAAAGAAATATATAAAAGAAAATGTTCCAACTTGTTACACTTGCGAGAAAAAGGGTCATTATTCAAATAAATGCTTTAAAAAAGAAAATTCCTCTAAAAAGAAACTTAGAAAAATCAATACCAAAAATGAAGAGGAAAATACTGAAAAAGAACAATCTGATTCAAGTTCCTCAGAAGAAGAAGAAAAATATGAATCTGATTCATCAACTGACTTTGAAGAAAATAGTCCTCAGGTTCAGCTCATCAAACAATTCCAATCATGTACATGTCATTCAGATGATGAAGAATCTGATGGAGAATGGTCGATACCATCTGATGAAGATCTTGGTATCCACATTCGTGTCCTCACTGCCCCTCAAAAATTACTTATAGAAATGGTTGATAACATACCCAATCCAGAGAAAAAAGTTCAATTTTTAAATGAAATTTCAAAATTGAGGGGAGGAGAAGAAGGAGAAAGTTCACAACCAAAAATTTCCTTTGAAGAAGTTGAAAATGGTGATAAAGTATCATATTATCCAAAAAGGATAAAAGAGAAAGAAACATTTCACACACCAACCTATTCCATGATTGACCTTATGAATAGAGCAGAAAAAATTCATAATATAAATAAACCCTTAACTCTCTCAGATTTACAAAGAGAATTAAATGATCAAAAGAGAGAATTTCGTGAATTAATAATAGAGTTAACCAAAAAACAAAATGAGCTTGATGAAAGGTTAACTTGGTTAGAAAATGATAGTGTTATTGAAAAATATGATGAAGAAAAATTTGTCCAAAGAATTAAAGGAGAAATTAACAAAATCTCTACTAGTGTTATTCCTACAAAATGTATTTACCAACAGTGGAGAGTTCAGGTAAAGATAAAAATTAAAAACTTTGAGATGATTGTTAATGCCATAATTGACACTGGTGCAGACTTAAATGTTATCAGACTTGGAATCGTTCATATTGAATTTACAAGTGAATCAAAACAGTTTGTTTCTGCTGCTAATGGAACGACCATTTCCATAGAGAGAAAAATCCCAAATGTTTATGTTTGCATGAAAGGAGTCTGTGTTACTTCACCCTTTATTATTTCAGAAGATATTGTTAATGATATACTCCTTGGATCTCCATTTATTCTTCAAATCCAACCCTTTTCTGTAAAATAAAAGGAATTTCTACAAATATCAAAGAGATTGAAGTAAATCTTGATTTTATAGATGATCTTTGTGAAACGAAAATCCAAAAGATAAATCCAGTCATCGTCACCAGAGAAAATTACATAAATGGACTAAAGAATGAAATCAAAATTGCCCAAATAACAAAAGAATTAGAGAAAAAAGAATTTAAAACAAAATTAGTAGAATTCACCAAACAGATTGAAGAAGAATGTTGTTCTGAATTACCATAAAAAAGGAAGTTCTTGCCATAGTTATTTGTGTGACGAAATTCCAACATGATTTATTGAATAAAGAATTTCTCATCAGAGTGGATGCTAAAGCAGCAAAAGAAATTCTGGAAAAAGATGTAAAAAATCTTGTCTCTAAGCAAATATTTGCTAGATGGCAAGCCATTTTATCAGTTTTTGAATTTAAGATTGAATTTATTAATGGAAATTCTAACTCTCTCACTTTTCGTCTGATGTACAATATTGAGATACCAATCTCTGGTTTTCTTTTTATAAGGGGAGTAATAATGAAGCCCTTTGCCAAAGAGAAAATAAACATTATCTTATACAGATCTTTCTTCCATAAGACAATCTGAAGTAAAAAGAATTCTGTTACCGGTGTAAAGATATAATTCTGATTGACTTGGGTCTTTTGTTGGAGTAAAACCCTTTTGGCTTTCTTCTTGATTTGCCAATTTCTCTTGCCCTTTATTTTTTGATTTGTAACCTTTTATTTTTCGATTTATAATTTTTTTTGATCTATCTCACAAATGGAAACACCAGCTCCTTATATAGATGGAGCATACAAAAGAACTCACTCCCATCCGACCATGAGAGGACCTCAAACCAAATGAAACAGAAAAAAGGTTGGTTACCGACACAAGCCTCCAAACAAACTTTACAAAAGGAGATTCCATCTTTGGGCTAAGGTACATTAGGTGGAGCATCTTTTTACCAAATGGAATGCACAAGAAAAAACTTTATCTACTTTTGATAGGAAGATGACATATGGCAGCACCATCAAATGAGCAACACCAAGACTTCATTTTGACTAGATTGGATGCCTACTTTTCTTCTTCGAATGTAGACAAGATATTCACCAACACCATCATTAGAGGATTGGACATTTACCACCAACTAGCATCTTTTCTTCTTTGAATGAAGACCTTTTCTTCTCAGCATAACAACTACACTTATACCTCCACCAAAAAGAGATGATTCCACTGGCTCTGATACCAACAACAGCAGGATCTATAATGACAAGAATCATCTCTAATTTCAAAGCTTCTTTTTCATTAATTCTTTTGCTTTAGCAGAATTTTTATGAAATAATTTAGCTAACCGAGATTCCTTTTCGAATTCTTTTTATTTTCCTTTGTCTTTTGCTGAAGAATACCAAAACTTTCCACCACGAAGATAATCTGTAACTGAGCCATCGGGATTAACATGAGAGTCAGGGTCCCATCAAGGATGGAGGTCTTCAAGGGGCACAACTTCATCATCAAGATTTTCTTCTGGATCATGATTAGTATCCCAATCATGATCACCAACTTTTTTCTTTGGGAGATACTCCTCTAAAATTTGTTTAATTTTCTCTTCAAAATTGACGGAGTAAACAGACATGTCCATTGGCTCAGGAGATTTTTCTCGAGCAATTTCTTTGGCAATCTTTTTGGCCAAGAGATCAGCCATGACCATTTCATTCTCAAAAGGCTTTTCTTCAGGAAGAGGAATTTCTTATTTAACAGGATGAGAGATTTGATTCAGAATTCTCTCATAAGTATCATTTTCAATCTTAGGCCACCACTTTTGGTAAAAAGTTCGATAAAGAGATGGTAAACCATATAAGTCCTTTTTTACTTCAAACTTCCATTGGAAAATATAAGGGATATGAAATTTAGCAAAGAAGCGAAGCATATTGATAGCTTTACATGGAACCTTTTCTTCAACTTGAGAGAACTTAATAAACAAATAACGAAAATTATCAGGAAGGATTTTCTGAGAAGCACCAAAATATGACCACCAAGTGAAGAAAAACCAGGATGGGAAATTACAATGAATGGGAGTGACGTCAGGACTTTCTTCTTTGAGTCTGATAGACCAGGAATGATTATACTGGCGATTTTGCCATATCAAAGCAAATTTTCAGGCATCAATATAGTCCCAATAATTAAAGAACTCATTCGAATTGTATAATTAGACTGATTTTGTCATGTACAAGGGAGCATCCCAATCTTCCTCAGTAAGGATTTTGAGAATAGTGAACTTTGAGTAAGTGATGATACCATTTGCATTCTTATTGTGAAAGATGAGGACACTTTTCGTCTGATGCAAAATATTGAGATACCAATCTCTGGTTTTCCTTTTATCAGGGGAATAATAATGAAGCCCCTTCCCAAAGAGAAAATAAACATTATCTTCTACAGATCTTTCATCCATAAGACAATTTGAAGTAACAAGAATTCTGTTACTAGTGTAAAGATATAATTCTGATTGACTTGGGTCTTTTGTTAGAGTAAAACCCTTTTGGCTTTCTTCTTGATCTGCCAATTTCTCTTGCCCTTTATTCTTCAAGAACGGGGAAGAGCTACTTGCCATTTTGTTGTCCCTGAAGAAATTCTCTAGTAAGAAAGTAAGGGAGAGAGTTATAATTTCCATTAATAAATTTAATTTTGAATTCAAAAACTGATAAAATGGCTTGCCATCTAGCAAATATTTGCTTAGAGACAAGATTTTTGACATCTTTTTCTAGAATTTCTTTTGCTGCTTTAGCATCAACTCTGATAAGAAATTCTTTATTCAATAAATCATGTTGGAATTTCGTACACAAATAACTATGGCAAGAACTTCCTTTTTGATGGTTGAATATTTCTTTTGTGCTTCATTCCATAATCCAGATTAAATCTTATTAATTCTTCTTTTGAGTCTTTTTGTTGTAAAAGGATTCCACTATATCCAACATCAGAGGCATCAGTTTGAACTATTTTGAAAGCTTCTGGGTCAGATAAACATCTAGAAGGAAGATTTTTGACTCTTTCTTTAATCTTTTTTACTGCATTAGTGTGATGGATAGACCACTCCTTAGGATGTTTCTTTAATCTTTCCTGGAGAAATTTTCTATCTTTTGCCAAATCTTGATAGAAAAATCCAACATAATTTAGACATCCAAGAAATCTTTATAGCATATTTTTATCCTTAATTTCATCTGGAAATTTATCAGCAAATTGAATAACTCTATTAGTTAGAATTATTTTTCTGTCTTGGATCTCAAATCCTAAGAATCTGATTTTTTACTGAAAGTGATTCATTTTTTTTTCAGATAAAGCCAATCCATTTTCTTTTATGACTCTTTTGAAAATAGCCAAATGTTTCCAATGTTGTGTCACAGATTCTGAGAAGATAAGAATATCATCAATGTAAACAATGACAAACTCGGTGTAAGACGAGAAGATATTATTCATAATATTTTGAAATTCGGACGGAGCATTTTTCAATCCGAAAGGCATAACATTCCATTCATAATGTCCCATTGGAACGGTGAATGCAGTTTTATATCTATCTTCTTCTTTTATCTGAATCTGCCAAAATCCTGATTTTAAATCAAATTTTGAGAATATTTTGGCATTGTTTAATCTGTTTAGCAAATCCTGAGTATTAGGCAAAGGATACCTAATAGATTGAAGAACTTTGTTTAATGGTTTATAATTGATTACCAATCTTAGAACTCCTCTTTCGACTTCAGCGGCATTTTCAACATAAAATGTTGTACAGCTCTAAGAGGATTTGTTTTTTCTAATTAATCCTTTCTTCAAAAGATCATTGATTTCTTCTTGGCAAAGCTTTAAATGAGCAACATCCATTTGGGATGGACGAGCTTTAGTAGGAATATCTTTTTCGTTAAAATCTTTTACATATGGTAATCCTACTATGTGTCTTTTTCTTTTCCAAAAGGCTGATGGTAATTCAGAACAGCATTCTTCTTCAATCTGTTTGGTGAATTCCTCTAATTTTGTTTTAAATTCTTTTTTCTCTAATTCTTTTGTTATTTGGGCAATTTTGATTTCAAGTCTTTGGGCTCCAAATAATCCATAATTCCACCATCCTCTTAATATTCCATTGAAAGAGGTGGTTATCATGAGAAAGATATTTCTTGGAGTATTTCCTCTGACTTCACAGGCATTACAGTATATTAACATACTGTGAACCATTTGGAAAATTTGGTATTCTGTTAATCCATCTAAGTTCCATTCATATAAAGAATTTCCTAAATAGGTTAATTATGAGGTGTAAGTGTATAGAGCCTCTTCTAGTTGTAGATCAACAGGGGTTGGTGTAGGATAATAATTCTATGTTTCTGGCAATTTTGCTTAGAGATTCCATTTCATTAGACGATTTATTAGTAAATTCTCTGAAGCAGAGACTCTTAGGATGCTAAATCCTTTTCCTCCCATATTGAGGCTTTCCATCCTATTGGATAACACTTTTTGCATTTCATCTGTCATCATGAATGGTCCTTCTTCCATATTGAGGCTTTCCATCCTATTGGTGAACTCTTTTTGCATTTCGTTTGTCATCATGAATGGTCTTTCTTGCAAAATAATCCCTTTAGGTAATTGTCTGGGAACATATACTGCATTGGCAGAATTTCTTTTAATTTTTCTTCTTTATCTTTATTAAGTTCGATTTTTTATTTGATTGTTCTTTCTATTCGATCTGTTTGTTCTCCAATGGTTAATAGACATAGATTGGTGCAATTATTTTGTTCAATTATTTCTCCAATACCTATACTTATGTCTCTAGCATTTGGGTCTGGTTTTGATTTATAAGTAGATGCATTTTTTACAGGCATAGCATAATTCTTGGTTTCTGTAGTAGGGACAGAAATATCAAGTTTCTTCCAAGGTGGGTGAGATTTTTGAACTTCTTTTCCTTCAGTGTCTTTCCAAGTTCTTGTTGTTCTTCCTATAACTCTTATTTGTTTTGAGCTTTGAGTTTCTTCTTCTTTGATTTTCCCTTTTCTAAAATATTCTATGAACCAATCAAAGAAAGGTATATTTCTTTCTTCTTCCTCCATTTTGAAATACCATAATTCTCTCATCTTTTCTTTTTCTTCTGTGTTAAAGCTTTTAAAGAACCAATATTTTAAAGGATGATTTTTCAAATTTTCTCTAAGATATGGTTTATCAATTTCAAATTTTTTGACAGGTATTTCTTCTGGCTTTTGAATGCTAACCATTCTTATGACTCCTTCGAGAAAATCACTTTCACTTGGGTTGTAAGTTTTTCGTGATGAAGTTCTTTTATACACAGGGTGTTCGATTCCACTTTCTTTGTTTTTAAAAACTTTTTGATCCATTTCTTCCTTTTCACTACTCCTTTGGTCATCATCTATTTCATCTAATATAAAACTTTTTCTTCCTTCCGTGTAACCGGCGAAACTTCTCCTAGCTTTTTCCATTTTTCTCCTAAAGTTGATTTCAACATTACCATTTGGTAATTTGATTATACTTTGTAAATCATCTGTTATCTCATTTACTCTGGAGTGACGTCTTCTATCTGCCAATTTCCAGGGAGAACAACTTCTTCCCAACTGATGACCTTTGGGATGAACACATTATTGTTAAACTTTGTTTCCATGAGAACTGTAGTTTTTTCTTTATCAACCTTATCTCTATAGGCTATCATGGGAAAGACAAAGATCATAGATTTGTAGAACACACGATAGACTATAGCAAAAGGTTTACTTCTTGGACTCATCTTTAATCCTTTACTTTGAAATCCAATGGATGCACAATCAAGAACATCATCATCATGAGCATCAATTGTGATATTAGGAAAACAGTTAAAATAAACAGGTACATGACAGAGACTTGATTCGATCATAGCATAAAGAGAATCATCAAACTCATCATGTCTCTGATCTCGCACATAAGCACACACTGAAACATTTAATCCTAATCGAAACAGTGGTTTGATTCCTACCTGAATTAATCCTATGTGCAGGTAGTTGTATTTGGTTCTGATTTGTTCAATAATTCTTCTATCAAGAACTCTAATTGTCTATTTTCCTCCAGAGAGATAAACAATTTTTTCAACAGTTTTTATGTGTTAATCATTTTGTTCTTCAAATGTGCCATTACTATAGATTTCTGTTACAGGCAAGGCTGGCAACTTCCAGTTGGATATTGCTTGGTCAAAATTTTCATATATCATTTCTTCTGAATTTTTTGTTTTTTCTGAATTTTCTTTTTCAAAGCTATTACGGGTAAAACTCGTTAAAGCAGACTGGTAGGATGAAAAATATGAATTAGATCTATTAGAAGGATACTGAAATAATTTAAACCAATTCTTAAAAAGTTTTGTTTTTCCCTTAGAATTTTCCATTTTTGAGCTCATAAGAAACAAGAAGGGTTCAGTCAACGATTTACAGCCCTTGATGCCTGATTACGGCCTGGAGCGGGACTTACAACGAGACCATACTCTTAAGAAGATAAACGAGGTACAGAAGTGGAGAATAAGTAGGAAAATAAAAACTCTAAAGAGAATTGGATAGATCAACTTGGCTAAAAAGCTTCAGATCCTGGATAATAGATTTAATTCATCTAAATCCTTTGTTTTTTTTTCTTTTTTTTTAACACAAATTTAAATACGAGATAATAATTCTAATTCTTCATTTAGTCTATTACAATATTCTCTTATTTGATTACACAAGCGTACTAACATAGATCTTCTAATAGTTTGAACACGGATAACAAGATATCCTCCTACATCCTTATTTTCATCAATTTGTCTGATAGCATTTTTTAATCTTCTAAGTTGGTTTTCACGTCTCCTTAGATCACGCAGTTTGCCATTGTTGATCTATTATCCAGGATATGAAGCTTTTTAGCCAAGTTGATCTATCCAATTCTCTTTAGAATTTTTATTTTCCTTCTTATTCTCCACTTCTGTATCTCGTTTATCTTCCTAAGAGTGTGGTCACGTTTAAAGTCCCGCATCTGGCAGTGATCAGGCATCAAGGGCTGTAAATCGTTGACAGAACTCTTCCTGTTTCTTACGAGCAACAAAGATAGAAAATTCTAAGGGAAAAAAAACTTTTAAAGAATTGGTTTAAATCATTTCAGCATCCTTCTAATAGATCTTATTCGTCTTCTTCATCCTACCAGTCTGCTTTGACTAGTTTTCCCCGTAATAGCTTAGAAAAAGAAAATTCAGAAAAAACAAAAAATTCAGAAAAAATGATATATGAAAATTTTGACCAAGCAATATCCAACTGGAAGTTGCCAGCCTTGCCTGTAACAGAAATATATAATAATGGAACATTTGAAGAACAAAATGATTACCACATAAAAACTGTTGAAAAAATTGTTTCTCTCTATGGAGGAAAACAGACAATTAGAGTTCATGATATAAGAATTATTGAACAAATCAGAACCAAATACAACTACCTCCACATAGGATTAATTCAGGTAGGAATCAAACCACTATTTCGATTAGGATTAAATGTTTCAGTGTGTGCTTATGTGCGAGATCAGAGACATGATGAATTTGATGATTCTCTTTATGTTATGATTGAATCCAGTCTCTGTCATGGACCTGTTTATTTTAATTATTTTCCTAATATTACAATTGATGCTCATGATGATGATGTTCTTGATTGTGCAACCATAGGATTTCAAGGTAAAGGATTAAAGATGAGTCCAAGAAGTAAACCTTTTGCTATAGTTTATCGTGTGTTGTACAAATCCATTATTTTTGTCTTTCCCATGATAGCCTATAGAGATAAGGTTGATAAAGAAAAAACTACAGTTCTCATGGAAACAAACTTTAACAATAATGTGTTTATCCCAAAAGTCATCTGTTGGAAAGAAGTTGTTCTCCCAGGAAATTGACAAATAGAAGATGTCACCCCAAGAATAAATGAAATAACAAATAATTTACAAAGTATAGTCAAATTACCAAATGGTAATGTTGAAATCAACTTTAGGAGAAAAATGGAAAAAGCTAGGAGAAGTTTTGCCAGTTACACGGAAGGAAGAAAAAATTTTAAATTAGAAGAAATAGATGATGACCAAAGGAGTAGTGAAAAGGAAGAAATGGATCAAAAAGTTTTTAGAAACAAAGAAAGTGGAATTGAACACCCTGTGTATAAAAGAACCTCATCACAAAAAACTGACAACCCAAGTGAAAGTGATTTTCTCGAAGGAGTCATAAGAATGGTTAGCATTCAAAAGCCAGAAGAAATACCTGTCAAAAAATTTGAAATTGATAAATCATATCTTAGAGAAAATTTGAAAAATCATCCTTTAAAATATTGGTTCTTTAAAAGCTTTAACACAGAAGACAAGGAAAAGATGAGAGAATTATGGTATTTCAAAATGGAGGAAGAAGAAAGAAATATACCTTTCTTTGATTGGTTCATAGAATATTTTAAAAAAGGGAAAATCAAAGAAGAAGAAACTTAAAGCTCAAAACAAATAAGAGTTATAGGAAGAACAACAAGAACTTGGAAAGACACTGAAGGAAAAGAAGTTCAAAAATCTCACCCACCTTGGAAGAAACTTGATATTTCTGTCTCTAATACAGAAACCAAGAATTATGCTATGCATGTAAAAAATGCATCTACTTATGAATCAAAACCAGACCCAAATGCTAGAGACATAAGTATAGGTATTGGAGAAATAATTGAACAAAATAATTACACCAATCTATGTCTATTAACCATTGGAGAGCAAACAGATCGAATAGAAAGAACAATCAAATCAAAAACCGAACTTAATAAAGATAAAGAAGAAAAATTAAAAGAAAGTTCTACCAATGCAGTATATGTTACCTAAAGGGATTATTTTGCAAGAAGGACCATTCATGATGACAGACGAAATGCAAAAAGAATTATCCAATAGGATGGAAAGCCTCAATATGGGAGGAAAAGGATTTAGCATCCTAAGAGTCTCTGCTTCAGAGAATTTACTAATAAATCGTCTAAAGAAATGGAATGCCCAAGGAAAATTGCCAGAGACAAAGAATTATTATCCTAGACCAACCCCTGTTGATCTACAACTAGAAGATACACTTACACCTCAGAATTAACCTATTCAGGAAATTCTTTATATGAATGGAACTTAGATGGATTAACAGAATACCAAATTGTCCAAATGGTTCACAATATGTTAATATACTGTAATGCCTGTGAAGTCAGAGGAAATACTCTACGAAATATCTTTCTCATGATAACCACCTCTTTCAATGGAATATTAAGAGGATGGTGGAATTATGGATTACATGGAGCCCAAAGACTTGAAATCAAAATTGCCCAAATAACAAAAGAATTAGAGAAAAAAGAATTTAAAACAAAATTAGAAGAATTCACAAAACATATTGAAGAAGAATGTTGTTCTGAATTACCATCAGCCTTTTGGAATAGAAAAAGACACATAATAGGATTACCATATGTAAAAGATTTTAATGAAAAAGATATTCCTACTAAAGCTCGTCCATCCCAAATGGATGCTGCTCATTTAAAACTTTGCCAAGAAGAAATCAATGATCTTTTGAAGAAAGGATTAATTAGGAAAAGCAAATCCCCTTGGAGCTGTACGGCATTTTATGTTGAAAAGGCCGCTGAAATCGAAAGAGGAGTTCTAAGATTGGTAATCAATTATAAACCATTAAACAAAATTCTTCAATCTATTAGGTATCCTTTGCCTAATACTCAGGATTTGCTAAACAGATTAAACAATGGCAAAATATTCTCAAAATTTGATTTAAAATAAGGATTTTGGCAGATTCAGATAAAAGAAGAAGATAGATATAAAACTGCATTCACCGTTCCAATGGGGCATTATGAATGGAATGTTATGCCTTTCGGATTGAAAAATGCTCCGTCTGAATTTCAAAATATTATGAATAATATCTTCTCGTCTTACACCCAGTTTTCCATTGTTTACACTGATGATATTCTTATCTTCTCAGAATCTGTGATACAACATTGGAAACTTTTGGCTATTTTCAAAAGAGTCATAAAAGAAAATGGATTGGCTTTATCTAAAAGAAAAATGAATCTCTTTCAGCAAAAAATCAGATTCTTAGGATTTGAGATCCAAGACAGAAAAATAACTCCAACTAATAGAGTTATTCAATTTGCTAATAAATTTTCAGATGAAATTAAGGATAAAAATATGCTACAAAGATTTCTTGGATGTCTAAATTATGTTGGATTTTTCTATCAGGATTTGGAAAAGATAGAAAACTTCTGCACGAAAGATTAAAGAAGAATCCTAAGGAGTGGACTATCAATCACACTAATGCAGTAAGAAAGATTAAAGAAAGAGTAAAAAATCTCCCTTGTAGATGTTTTATCTGACCAGAAGCTTTCAAAATAGTTCAAACTAATGCCTCTGATGTCAGATATGTTGGAATTCTCTTACAACAAAAAGACACAAAAGAAATATTCAACCATGAAAAATGAAGTTCTTGCCATAGTTATTTGTGTGACGAAATTCCAACATGATTTATTGAACAAAGAATTTTTTTTCAGAGTTGATGCTAAAGCAGCAAAAGAAATTCTAGAAAAAGATGTCAAAAATCTTGTCTCTAAGCAAATATTTGCTAGATGGCAAGCCATTTTATCGGTTTTTGAATTCAAAATTGAATTTATTAATGGAAATTCTAACTCTCTCCCTGACATTCTTACTAGAGAATTTCTTCAGGGACGACAAAATGGTAAGTTGCTCTTCCCCGTTCTTGAAGAAAATTGGGCAAGAGAAATTGACAGATCAAGAAGAAAGCCAAAAGGGTTTTACTCCAACAAAAGACCCAAGCCGATCAGAATTATATCTTTACACTAGTAACAGAATTCTTGTTACTTCAGATTGTCTTATATAAGAAAGATCTGTAGAAGATAATGTTTATTTTCTCTTTGGGAAGGGGCTTCATTATTATTCCCCTGATAAAAGGAAAACAAGAGATTGGTATCTCAATATTTTACATCAGACGAAAAGTGTCCTCATCTTTCATAATAAGAATGCAAATGGTATCATCACTTACTCAAAGTTCACTATTCTCAAAATCCTTACTAATGAAGATTAGGATGGTCCCTGTGAAGTTAGAGGAAATACTCCAAGAAACATTTTCCTCATGATAACCACTTCTTTCAATGGAAAATTAAGAGGATGGTGGAATTATGGATTATCTTGAGCCCAAAGACTTGAAATAGAAAATCCTTTCAAAATGGATGAATTAGAAAGAATCCATTATAGAAACAAAACCACAGGAAACTTAGTAGATCCAAATATTAAGCTTGAAGCAGGTACTAGCCAAATCCCTGATAATTGGGAAACTGAATCTGATTGTGTTAGTGTCCTACTTCTATGCATCCTCAATGAATTCACTGGATGGATTGCTCTAATTACGGAGAAAAATAGACAACAATTACATTGCTTGAGATGTAGAAATTTAGGAGAATTTCATTGGTATAGAGATGTATTCTTATCGAAAGTCTACCAACTAAATGATTATAATTCTGATATTTGGAAAGAAAGATTTATTTCAGGATTACCACCCCTATTTGCTGAAAAGGTGCATAAGAGAAGAAATGCTTGGTACTATTAATTACAGTATACTGACGTTCGGAGGAGTTATACAAAGAATTAACAAAGTTGGCATGAATCTTTGCACTGATTTAAAGATCAGTAAACAAGCTGAAAAAATGAGAAAATATTCTGGAGATAAAGAATTAGGAGATTTTTGTTTCCAGCTTGGTTTAGATCAAACACCTGAATCAAAGAGAAAACCTTCGCGTTCTAGATTTAATCCGGATAGAAGAAACAAAATGGTAAGAAAATATAAGCCCGGAAGATATAAAAAACAGAGAAAATCCGATGACCTCATCCCATTCAAAAGAAAATTTAGGAAATATTTCAAAAAGAAATACATAAAAGAAAATGTTCCAACTTGTTATACTTGCAGGAAAAAGGGTCATTATTCAAATAAATGCTTTAAAAATGAAAATTCCTGTAAAAAGAAACTTAGCAAAATCAATACCAAAAATGAAGAGGAAAATACTGAAAAAGAACAATCTAATTCAAGTTCCTCAGAAGAAGAAGAAGAATATGAATCTGATTCATCAACTGACATTGAAGAAAATAGTCCTCAGGTTCAGCTCATCAAACAATTCCAATCATGTACATGTCATCCAGATGATGAAGAATCTGAAGAAGAATGGTCGATACCATCTGATGAAGATCTTGGTATCCATATCTGTGTCCTCACAGTCCCTCAAAAATTATTTCTAGAAATGGTTGATAACATACCCGATCCTGAGAAAAAAGTTCAATTTTTAAATTAAATTTCAAAATTGGGGAGAGGAGAAGAAGGAGAAAGTTCACAACAAAAAATTTCCTTTGAAGAAGTTGAAAATGGTGATAAAGTATCATATTATCCAAAAAGGACAAAAGATAAAGAAACATTTCACACACCAACCTATTCCATGATTGACCTTATGAATAGAGCAGAAAAAATTCATAATATAAATAAACCCTTAACTCTCTCAGACTTAAAAAGAGAATTAAATGATCAGAAGAGAGAGCTCCGTGAATTAAAATTATAATTAACCAAAAAAGAAATGAGCTTCATGAAAGGTTAACTTGATTAGAAAATTATGGTGCTATTGAAAAATATGATGAAAAAAAATTTGTCCAAAGAATTAATGGACAAATTAGCAAAATCTCTACCGGTGTAATTCCTACGAAATGTATTTACCAACAGTGGAGAGTTCAGGTAAAAATAAAAATAAAAAACTTTGAGAAGATTGTTAATGCCATAATTGACATTGGTGCAGACTTAAATGTTATTAGACTTGGAATCGTTCCTATTGAATTTACAAGTGAATCAAAACAGTCTGTTTCTGCTGCTAATGGGACGACCATTTCCATAGAAAGAAAAATCCCAAATGTTCATGTTTAGAGTTAGAATTTCCATTAATAAAAGGAAAACCAGATATTGGTATCTCAATATTGTATATCAGGCGAAAAGTGAGAGAATTAGAATTTCCATTAATAAATTCAATCTTAAATTCAAAAACTGATAAAATGGATTGCCATCTAGCAAATATTTGCTTAGAGACAAGATTTTTTACATCTTTTTCCAGAATTTCTTTTGCTGCTTTAGCATCCACTCTGATGAGAAATTCTTTATTCAATAAATCATGTTGGAATTTCGTCACACAAATAACTATGGCAAGAACTTCCTTTTTTATGGTAATTCAGAACAACATTCTTCTTCAATCTGTTTGGTAAATTCTTCTAATTTTGTTTTAAATTCTTTTTTCTCTAATTCTTTTGTTATTTGGGCAATTTTGATTTCATTCTTTAGTCCGTTTATGTAATTTTCTCTGGTGGCGATGACTTGATTTATCCTTTGGATTTTCGTTTCACAAGGATCATCTATAAAATCAAGATTTACTTCAATCCCTTTGATATTTGTAGAAATTCCTTTTGTTTTTACAGAAAAGGGTTGGATTTGAATAATAAATGGAGATCCAAGGAGTACATCATTAACAATATCTTCTGAAATAATAAAGGGTGAAGTAACACAGACTCCTTTCATGCAAACATGAACATTTGGGATTTTTCTTTCTATGGAAATGGTCGTCCCATTAGCAGCAGAAACAAACTGTTTTGATTCACTTGTAAATTCAATAGGAAGGATTCCAAGTCTGATAACATTTAAGTATGCACCAGTGTCAATTATGGCATTAACAATCTTCTCAAAGTTTTTTATTTTTATTTTTACCTGAACTCTCCACTGTTGGTAAATACATTTCGTAGGAATTACACGAGCTTTGAAATTTGAGATGATTCATGTCATTGTAGATCCTGCTGTTATTGGTATAGAGCCAGTGGAATCATCTCTTTTTGGTGGAGGTATAAGTGTAGTTGTTATGCTGAGAAGAAAAGGTCTTCATTCAAAGAAGAAAAGTGGTTCCTAGATGATGATGTCTATCCCATCAATTCATTTGATGGTGTTGGTTGTTATTATCATTGCTATGAAGAAAATACATAATACATTTGATGAAAAGTTGGCATCTAGTCAAAAGTTATTAGATCTTGTCCGGAGAGCATACATAGCCATGGGGGGCTGCCTCATGTTATGAAGATGCTGCCACATGTGATGCCACATGTCAGTAGTTTGTAAAAGTTGGTGTTGCTTTGTTGCCATGTGCCATCTTCCTGTCAAAAGTAGATAAAGTTGTTTTGTACTTTTGGTGGGGGTATGCTAAGCTTGTTTTTGTGCTTTCCATTTGGCAAAATGTTGCTCAACCTTATGTACCTTAGCTCAAAGTTGGAATCCCCTTTTGTAAAGTTTGTTTGGAGGTTTGTGTTGGTAGCCATCCCTTTTTTCTGTTTCTTTTGGTTTGAAGTCCTCTCATGGTCGGATGAGAGTGGGCTCTTTTGTATGCTCCATCTATATAAGGAGCTGGTGTTTCCATTTGTGAGATAGATCAAAAAAAAATTATCGATCAAAAATTAAAAAAAAAAGAGTTCAGAATCTAAGTGTGAGTGTGAGTGTGAGCTTGAAGTTTGAGTGTACTAGAGTTTGAAGTCCTTTACAATCTTCTGTAAGTTAAGTTTTTGAGTTTGATAATATAAGTTTGTTATTATCTAATCATGTTGTTTCTTTTGCTAGAATATGTCTATTCGTCTTGCTCTGCTTAGAAGGTACTATGATGATGTTCGAATATTAAGAGAAATTGAATTCTTATTAGACAATATAAGAAGACATTTGCAAACCTGCACCCACAGAAATAATCCTCGCCATCATGAGTTTGAAAGAAGAAGGATTGTTTTAATGCGTTCTTATGCTGTCTTCCAACTAGATAAATTCCGAACTGAATCAAAACTACAAGCTATGGCCTTCTGAGATGCCTCTTCGTTCTATTAGGAGAGAAGAATTATTGCGTGATCTAAGACAACATGAAAACCAGTTTAGAAGATTAGAAAATGCTATCAGACAAATTGATGAAAATATAGCCGTAGGAGGATATCTTGTTATCCGTCTTCAAACTATCAGAAGATCTATGTTACGCTTGTGTATTCAAATAAGAGAATATTGTAATAGACTAAATTATCTCGTATTTAAATCTGTGTTAAAAAAAAAGGAAGGATTTAGATGAATTAAATCTATTATCCAGGATCTGAAGCTTTTTAGCCAAGTTGATCTATCCAATTCTCTTTAGAGTTTTTATTTTCCTTCTTAATCTCCACTTCTGTATCTCGTTTATCTTCCTAACAGTGTGGTCGCGTTGTAAGTCCCGCATCTGGCCGTGATCAGGCATCAAGGGCTGTAAATCGTTGACAGAACTCTTCATGTTTCTTACGAGTTACAAAGATGAAAAATTCTAAGGGAAAAACAAAACTTTTTAAGAATTGGTTTAAATCATTTCAGCATCCTTCTAATAGATCTTATTCGTCTTCTTCATCCTACCAGTCTGCTTTGACTAGTTTTCCCCGTAATAGCTTAGAAAAAAAAATTCAAAAAAAATAAAAAATTCAGAAGAAATGATATATGAAAATTTTGACCAAGCAATATCCAACTGGAAGTTGCCAGCCTTGCCTGTAACAGAAATATATAGTAATGGCACATTTGAAGAACAAAATGATTACCACATAAAAACTGTTGAAAAAACTGTTTCTCTCTCTGGAGGAAAACAGACAATTAGAGTTCTTGATAGAAGAATTATTGAACAAATCAGAACCAAATACAACTACCTGCACATAGGATTAATTCAGGTAGGAATCAAACCACTGTTTCGATTAGGATTAAATGTTTCAGTGTGTGCTTATGTGCGAGATCAGAGACATGATGATTTTGATGATTCTCTTTATGCTATGATCGAATCAAGTCTCTGTCATGGACCGGTTTATTTTAACTGCTTTCCTAATATCACAATTGATGCTCATGATGATGATGTTCTTGATTGTGCAACCATTGGATTTCAAAATAAAGGATTAAAGATGATCTCTGTCTTTCCCATGATAGCCTATAGAGATAAGGTTGATAAAGAAAAAACTACAGTTCTCATGGAAACAAACTTTAACAATAATATGTTTATCCCAAAAGTCATCAGTTGGGAAGAAGTTGTTCTGCCACGAAATTGGAAAATGGAAGATGTCACCCCAAGAGTAAATGAAATAACAGATGATTTACAAAGTATAGTCAAATTACCAAATGGACATGTTGAAATCAATTTTAGGAGAAAAATGGAAAAAGCTAGGAGAAGTTTCGCTGGTTGCACGGAAGGAAGAAAAAATTTTAAATTAGAAGAAATAGATGATAACCAAAGGAGTAGTGAAAAGGAAGAAATGGATCAAAAAGTTTTTAGAAACAAAGAAAGTGGAATTGAACACCCTGTGTATAAAAAAACCTCATCACAAAAAACTGACAACCCAAGTGAAAGTGATTTTCTCGAAGGAGTCATAAGAATGGTTAGCATTCAAAAGCCAGAAGAAATACCTGTCAAAAAATTTGAAATTGATAAACCATATCTTAGAGAAAATTTGAAAAATCACCCTTTAAAAGATTGGTTCTTTAAAAAGTTTAACACAAAAGAAAAGGATAAGATGAGAGAATTATGGTATTTCCAAATGGAGGAAGAAGAAAGAAATATACCTTTCTTTGATTGGTTCATGGAATATTTTAGAAAAGAAAAATCAAAGAAAAAGAAACTCAAAGCCCAAAACAAATAAGAGTTATAGGAAAAATTACAAGAACCTGGAAAAATATTGAAGGAAAAGAAATTGATAAATCTCACCCACCTTGGAAGAAACTTGATATTTCTGTCCCTAATACAGAAACAAAGAATTATGCCATGCCTGTAAAAAATGCATCTATTTATGAATCAAAATCAGACCCAAATGCTAGAGACATAGGTATAGGTATTGGAGATATAATTGAACAAAACAATTACACCAATCTATGTCTATTAACCATTGGAGAACAAACAGATCGAATAGAAAGAACAATTAAATTAAAACCCGAATTCAATAAAGATAAAGAAGAAAAATTAGAAGAAAGCTCTGCCAATGCAGTATATGTTCCCAGACAATTACCTAAAGGGATTATTTTGCAAGAAGGATCATTCACAATAACAGACGAAATGCAAAAAGAATTATCCAATAAGATGGAAAGCCTCAATATGGGAGGAAAAGGATTCAGCATCCTAAGAGTCTCTACTTCAGAGGATTTATTAATAAATCGTCTAAAGAAATGGAATCCCCAGGTAAAATTGACAGAGACAAAGAATTATTATCCTAGATAAACCCCTGTTGATCTACAACTCGAAGAGGTTCCATACAGTTACATCTCAAAATTAACCTATTCAGGAAATTCTTTATATGAGTGGAACTTTGATGGATTAACAGAATATCAAATTGTCCAAATGGTTCACAGTATGTTAATATACTGAAGGAAAAGAAGTTCATAAGTCTCACCCACCTTGGAAGAACCTTGACATTTCTGTCCCTAATAAAGAAATCAAGAATTATGCCATGCCTATAAAAAATGCATCTATTTATGAATCAAAATCAGATCCAAATGCTAGAGACATAAGTATAGGTATTGGAGAAATAATTGAACAAAACAATTACACCAATCTATGTCTATTAACCATTGGAGAACAAACAGATCGAATAGAAAGAACAATCAAATTAAAACCCGAATTCAATAAAGATAAAGAAGAAAAATTAGAAGAAAGTTCTACCAATGTAGTAATGTTCCCAGACAATTACCTAAAGGGATTATTTTGCAAGAAGGACCATTCACAATCACAGACGAAATGCAAAAAGAATTATCCAATAGGATGGAAAGCCTCAATATGGGAGGAAAAGGATTCAGCATCCTAAGAGTCTCTGCTTCAGAGGATTTATTAATAAATCATTTAAAGAAATGAAATCCTTAGGTAAAATTGCCAGAGACAAATAATTATTATCCTAGACCAACCCTTATTAATCTACAACTCGAAGAAGCTTCATACACTTACACCTCAGAATTAACCTATTCAGGAAATTCTTTATATGAGTGGAACTTAGATGGATTAACAGAATATCAAATCGTCCAAATGGTTCACAGTATGTTAATATACTGTAATGCATGTGAAGTTAGAGGAAATACTCCAAGAAATATCTTTCGAATGATAACCACCTCTTTCAACGGAATATTAAGAGGATGGTGGAATTATGGATTAACTGTAGCGCAAAGACTTGAAATAGAGAGTGCTGTCAAAATGGATGAATTTAGAAGAATCCTTTATAGAGACAAAACCACAGGAAATTTAGTTGACCCCAATGTTAAGCTTGAAGCAGGTACTAGTCAAATCCCTGATAATTGGGAAACTCAATCTGATTGTGTTAGTGTCTTGCATCTATGAATCCTCAATGAATTTACTGGAGGAATTGCTCTCTTTAAGGAGAAAAATAGACAACAATTACATCGCTTGAGATGTAAAAATTTAGGAGAATTTCGTTGGTAAAAAAATGTATTCTTATCAAAAGTCTACCAACTAAATGACTGTAATTCTGATATTTGGAAAGAAAGATTTATTTCAGGATTACCACCCTTATTTGCTGAAAAGGTGCGTAATTCCTTGAGAGAAGAAATGCATGGTACTATTAATTACAGTTTACTGACTTTCGGAGGAATTATATAGAGAATTAACAAAGTTGGCATGAATCTTTGCACTGATTTAAAGATCAGTAAACAAGCTGAAAAAATGAGAAAATATTCTGGAGATAAAGAATTAGGAGATTTTTGTTTCCAGTTTGGTTTAGATCAAACACCTGAATCAAAGAGAAAACCTTCGCGTTTTAGATTTAACCCGGATAGAAGAAACAAAATGGTAAGAAAATATAAGCCCGGAAGATATAAAAAATAGAGAAAATCCGATGACCTCATCCCATTCAAAAGAAAATTTAGGAAATATTTCAAAAAGAAATACATAAAAGAAAATGTTCCAACTTGTTATACTTGCGGGAAAAAGGGTCATTATTCAAATAAATGCTTTAAAAATGAAAATTCCTGTAAAAAGAAACTTAGCAAAATCAATACCAAAAATGAAGAGGAAAATACTGAAAAAGAACAATCTAATTCAAGTTCCTCAGAAGAAGAAGATGAATATGAATCTGATTCATCAACTGACATTGAAGAAAATAGTCCTCAGGTTCAGCTCATCAAACAATTCCAATCATGTACATGTCATCCAGATGATGAAGAATCTGAAGAAGAATGGTCGATACCATTTGATGAAGATCTTGGTATCCATATCTGTGTCCTCACAGTCCCTCAAAAATTATTTCTAGAAATGGTTGATAACATACCCGATCCTGAGAAAAAAGTTCAATTTTTAAATCAAATTTCAAAATTGGGGAGAGGAGAAGAAGGAGAAAGTTCACAATGAAAATTTTCCTTTGAAGAAGTTGAAAATGGTGATAAAGTATCATATTATCCAAAAAGGACAAAAGATAAAGAAACATTTCACACACCAACCTATTCCATGATTGACCTTATGAATAGAGCAGAAAAAATTCATAATATAAATAAACCCTTAACTCTCTCAGACTTACAAAGAGAATTAAATGATCAGAAGAGAGAGTTCCATGAATTAAAATTAGAATTAACTAAAAAATAAAATGAGCTTGATGAAAGGTTAACTTGGTTAGAAAATGATGGTGCTATTGAAAACTATGATGAAGAAAAATTTGTCCAAAGAATTAAAGAAGAAATTAGTAAAATCTCTACTGGTGTAACTCCTACGAAATGTATTTACCAACAGTGGAGAGTTCAGGTAAAAATAAAAATAAAAAACTTTGAGAAGATTGTTAATGCCATAATTGACACTGGTGCATACTTAAATGTTATCAGACTTGGAATCGTTCCTATTGAATTTACAAGTGAATTAAAACAGTTTGTTTCTGCTGCTAATGGGACGACCATTTCCATAGAAAGAAAAATCCCAAATGTTCATGTTTGCATGAAAGGAGTCTGTGTTACTTCACCCTTTATTATTTCAGAAGATATTGTTAATGATGTACTCCTTGGATCTCCATTTATTATTCAATTCCAACCCTTTTCTATAAAAACAAAAGGAATTTCTACAAATATCAAAGGGATTGAAGTAAATCTTGATTTTATAGATGATCCTTGTGAAACGAAAATCCAAAGGATAAATCAAGTCATTGCCACCAGAGAAAATTACATAAATGGACTAAAGAATGAAATCAAAATTGCCCAAATAATAAAAGAATTAGAGAAAAAAGAATTTAAAACAAAATTAGAAGAATTTACCAAACAGATTGAAGAAGAATGTTGTTCTGAATTACTATCAAAAAGGAAGTTCTTGCCATAGTTATTTGTGTGACGAAATTCCAACATGATTTATTGAATAAAGAATTTCTCATCAGAGTGGATGCTAAAGCAACAAAAGAAATTCTGGAAAAAGATGTAAAAAATCTTGTCTCTAAGCAAATATTTGCTAGATGGCAAGCCATTTTATCAGTTTTTGAATTTAAGATTGAATTTATTAATGGAAATTCTAACTCTCTCACTTTTCATCTGATGTACAATATTGAGATACCAATCTCTGGTTTTCCTTTTATCAGGGGAATAATAATGAAGCCCTTTGCCAAAAGAGATTGGTATCTCAATATTGTACATCAGACGAAAAGCGAGAGAGTTAGAATTTCCATTAATAAATTCAATCTTAAATTCAAAAACTGATAAAATGGCTTGCCATCTAGCAAATATTTGCTTAGAGACAAGATTTTTTACATTTTTTTTCCAGAATTTCTTTTGCTGCTTTAGCATCCACTCTGATGAGAAATTCTTTATTCAATAAATCATGTTGGAATTTCGTCGCACAAATAAATATGGCAAGAACTTCCTTTTTTATAGTAATTCAGAACAACATTTTTCTTCAATCTGTTTGGTAAATTCTTCTAATTTTGTTTTAAATTCTTTTATCTCTAATTCTTTTGTTATTTGGGCAATTTTGATTTCATTCTTTAGTCCATTTATGTAATTTTCTCTGTTTTACTTCACCCTTTATTATTTCAGAAGATATTGTTAATGATGTACTCCTTCGATCTCCATTTATTCTTCAAATCCAACCCTTTTCTTTAACAACAAAAGGAATTTCTACAAATATCAAAGGGATTGAAGTAAATCTTGATTTTATAGATGATCCTTTTGAAACAAAAATCCAAAGGATAAATCAAGTCATCGCCACTAGAGAAAATTACATAAATGGACTAAAGAATGAAATCAAAATTGCCCAAATAACAAAAGAATTAGAGAAAAAAAGATTTTAAAACAAAATTAGAAGAATTCACCAAACAGATTGAAGAAGAATGTTGTTCTAAATTGCCATCTGCCTTTTGGAATAGAAAGAGACACATAGTAGGATTACCATATGTAAAAGATTTTAATGAAAAAGATATTCCTACTAAAGCTCGTCTATCCCAAATGGATGTTGCTCATTTAAAGCTTTGCCAAGAAGAAATCAATGATCTTCTGAAGAAAGGATTAATTAGAAAAAGCAAATCCCCTTGGAGCTGTATGGCATTTTATGTTGAAAAGGCCGCTGAAATCGAAAGAGGAGTTCCAAGATTGGTAATCAATTATAAACCATTAAACAAAGTTCTTCAATCTATTAGGTATCCTTTGCCTAATACTAAGGATTTTCTAAACAGATTAAACAATGCCAAAATATTCTCAAAATTTGATTTAAAATCAGGATTTTGACAGATTCAGATAAAAGAATAAGATAGAAATAAAACTGCATTCACAGTTCCAATGGGGCATTATGAATGGAATGTTATGCCTTTCGGATTGAAAAATGCTCCGTCTGAATTTCAAAATATTATGAATAATATCTTCTCGTCTTACACCCAGTTTGCCATTGTTTACACTGATGATATTCTTATCTTCTCAGAATCTGTGATACAACATTGGAAACTTTTGGCTATTTTCAAAAGAGTCATAAAAGAAAATGGATTGGCTTTATCTAAAAGAAAAATGAATCTCTTTCAGCAAAAAATCAGATTCTTAGGATTTGAGATCCAAGACAGAAAAATAACTCCAACTAATAGAGTTATTCAATTTGCTGATAAATTTCCAGATGAAATTAAGGATAAAAATATGCTACAAAGATTTCTTGGATGTCTAAATTATGTTGGATTTTTCTATCAGGATTTGGCAAAAGATAGAAAACTTCTGCACGAAAGATTAAAGAAGAATCCTAAGGAGTGGACTATCAATCACACTAATGCAGTAAGAAAGATTAAAGAAAGAGTAAAAAATCTTCCTTGTAGATGTTTATCTGACCCAAAAGCTTTCAAAATAGTTCAAACTGATGCCTCTGATGTCAGATATGTTGGAATTCTCTTACAACAAAAAGACTCAAGAGAAGAATTAATAAGATTTAATTCTGGATTATGGAATGAAGCACAAAAGAAATATTCAACCATCAAAAAGGAAGTTCTTGCCATAGTTATTTGTGTGACGAAATTCCAACATGGCAAGCCATTTTATCAGTCTTTGAATTTAAAATTGAATTTATTAATGGAAATACTAACTCTCTCCCTGACTTTCTTACTAGAGAATTTCTTCAGGGACGACAAAATGGCAAGTAGCTCTTCCCTGTTCATGCAGAAAAAAGGGCAAGAGAAATTGACAGATCAAGAAGAAAGCCAAAAGGGTTTTACTCCAACAAAAAAATCAAGTCAATCAGAATTATATCTTTACACCGGTAACGGAATTCTTGTTACTTCAGATTGTCTTTAGAAAAAAGGACTTGTTGAAGATAATGTTTATTATCTCTTTGGCAAGGGGCTTCATTATTATTCCCCTGATAAAAGGAAAACCAGAGATTGGTATCTCAATATTTTGCATCAGATGAAAAGTATCTTCATCTTCCAAAATAAGAATGCAAATGGTATCATCACTTACTCAAAGTTCACTATTCTCAAAATCCTTAATGAGGAAGATTGGGATGGTCCCTTGTACATGACAAAATCAGTCCAATTATACAATTCGACTGAGTTCTTTAATTATTGGTATTATATTGATGCCTGAAAATTTGCTTTGATGTGGCAAAATGTCAGTACAATCATTCCTTGTTCATCAGATTCAAAGAAGAAAGTCCTGATGTCACTCCTATTCTTCGTAATTTCCCATCCTGGTTTCTCTTCACTTGGTGGTCATATTTTTGTACTTCTCAGAAAATCCTTCATGATAATTTTCGTTATTTATTTATTAAGTTCTGTGAAGTAGAAGAAAAAATTCCCTGTGAAGCATTTAATGTTCTTCGCTTCTTTGCAAAGTTCCATATTCTATACATTTTCCAGTGGAAGTTTGAAGTATAAAAGAACTTTTTCGATCTTCCGCTTTTGTACCAGACTTTTTACCAAAAATGGTGTCAAAAATTGAAAATGATACTTATGAGAGAATTCTGAATCAAATCTCTCTTCCTGTTAAAGAAGAAATTCCTCTTCCAGAAAAAAGCCTTTTGAGAATGAAATGATCATGGCTGATCTCTTGGCAAAAGATTGCCAAAGAAATTGCTCGAGAAAAGTCTCCTGAGCTTATGGACATGTCTGTTGACTTCGTCAATTTTGAAGAAAAGATTAAACAAATTTTAGAAGAGTATCTCCCAAAGAAAAAAGTTGGTGATCATGATTGGGATAGTAATCATGATCCAGAAGAAAATCTTGATAATGAAGTTGTGCCCCTTGAAGATCTCCATCCTCGGTGGGACCCTGACTCTCATATTAATCCTGACGAATCAGTTTCTGAATACCTTCGTGGTGGAAAGTTTTGGTATTCTTCAGCAAAAGATAAAGGAAAAGAAAAGGAAGTTGAAAAGGAATCTCAGTTAGCTGAATTATTTCGTAAAAATTCTGCTAAAGCAAAAGAATTAATGAAAAAGAAGATTTGAAGATTTGAGATGATTCTTATCATTATAGATCCTGTGAGTGTTCGTATCAGAGCCATAAGAATGGTTAGCATTCAAAAGCCAGATGAAATACCTGCCAAAAAATTTGAAATTGATAAACCATATCTTAGAGAAAATTTGAAAAATCACCCTTTAAAAGATTGGTTCTTTAAAAAGTTTAACACAAAAGAAAAGGATAAGATGAGAGAATTATGGTATTTCCAAATGGAGGAAGAAGAAAGAAATATACCTTTCTTTGATTGGTTCATGGAATATTTTAGAAAAGAAAAATCAAAGAAAAAGAAACTCAAAGCCCAAAACAAATAAGAGTTATAGGAAAAATTACAAGAACCTGGAAAAATATTGAAGGAAAAGAAATTGATAAATCTCACCCACCTTGGAAGAAACTTGATATTTCTGTCCCTAATACAGAAACAAAGAATTATGCCATGCCTGTAAAAAATGCATCTATTTATGAATCAAAATCAGACCCAAATGCTAGAGACATAGGTATAGGTATTGGAGATATAATTGAACAAAACAATTACACCAATCTATGTCTATTAACCATTGGAGAACAAACAGATCGAATAGAAAGAACAATTAAATTAAAACCCGAATTCAATAAAGATAAAGAAGAAAAATTAGAAGAAAGCTCTGCCAATGCAGTATATGTTCCCAGACAATTACCTAAAGGGATTATTTTGCAAGAAGGATCATTCACAATAACAGACGAAATGCAAAAAGAATTATCCAATAAGATGGAAAGCCTCAATATGGGAGGAAAAGGATTCAGCATCCTAAGAGTCTCTACTTCAGAGGATTTATTAATAAATCGTCTAAAGAAATGGAATCCCCAGGTAAAATTGACAGAGACAAAGAATTATTATCCTAGATAAACCCCTGTTGATCTACAACTCGAAGAGGTTCCATACAGTTACATCTCAAAATTAACCTATTCAGGAAATTCTTTATATGAGTGGAACTTTGATGGATTAACAGAATATCAAATTGTCCAAATGGTTCACAGTATGTTAATATACTGTAATGCCTGTGAAGTCAGAGGAAATACTCCAAGAAACATTTTCCTCATGATAACCACCTCTTTCAATGGAATATTAAGAAGATGGTGGAATTATGGATTATCTGGAGCCCAAAGACTTTAATAGAAAATGCTGTCAAAATGGATGAATTTGGAAGAATCCTTTACAGAGACAAAACCACAGGAAACTTAGTAGATCCCAATGTTAAGCTTGAAGCAGGTACTAGTCAAATCCCTGATAATTGGGAAACTCAATCTGATTGTGTTAGTGTCCTACTTCTATGCATTCTCAATGAATTCACTGGAGGAATTGCTCTAATTAAGGAGAAAAATAGTTAGCAATTACATCGCTTGAGATGTAGAAATTTAGGAGAATTTCGTTGGTATAGAGATGTATTCTTATCGAAAGTCTACCAACTAAATGATTGTAATTCTGATATTTGGAAAGAAAGAGTTATTTCAGGATTACCACCCCTATTTGCTGAAAAGGTGTGTAATTCCTTGAGAGAAGAAATGCATGGTACTATTAATTACAGTTTGTTGACTTTCGGAGGAATTATACAGAGAATTAACAAAGTTGGCATGAATCTTTGCACTGATTTAAAGATCAGTAAACAAGCTAAAAAAATGAGAAAATATTATGGAGATAAAGAATTAGGAGATTTTTGTTTCCAGTTTGGTTTAGATCAAACACCTGAATAAAAGAGAAAACCTTCGCATTCAAGATTTAACGGGGATAGAAGAAACAAAATGGTAAGGAAATATAAGCCCGGAAGATATAAAAAACAGAGAAAATCCGATGACCTCATCCCATTCAAAAGAAAATCTAGAAAATATTTCAAAAAAAATATATATAAAAGAAAATGTTCCAACTTCTTATACTTGCGGGAAAAGGGATCATTATTCAAATAAATGCTTTAAAAAAGAAAATTCCTCTAAAAAGAAACTTAGAAAAGTCAATACCAAAAATGAAGAGGAAAATACTGAAAAAAAACAATCTGATTCAAGTTCCTCAGAAGAAGAAGAAAAATATGAATCTGATTCATCGACTGACATTAAAGAAAACAGTCCCAAGGTTCAACTCATCAAACAATTCCAATCATGTACATGTCATTCAAATGATGAAGAATCTGAAGGAGAATGGTCGATACCATCTGATGAAGATCTTAGTATCCATATCCGTGTCCTCACAGCCCCTCAAAAATTACTTCTAGAAATGGTTGATAACATACCCGATCCAGAGAAAAAAGTTTAATTTTTAAATCAAATTTCAAAATTGGGGGGAGGAGAAGAAGGAGAAAGTTCACAACAAAAAAATTCCTTTGAAGAAGTTGAAAATGGTGATAAAGTATCATATTATCCAAAAAGGACAAAAGAGAAAGAAACATTTCACACACCAACCTATTCCATGATTGACCTTATGAATAGAGCAGAAAAAATTCATAATATAAATAAACCCTTAACTCTCTCAGACTTACAAGAGAATTAAATGATCAGAAGAGAGAGCTCCGTGAATTAAAATTATAATTAACCAGAAAACAAAATGAGCTTGATGAAAGGTTAACTTGGTTAGAAAATGATGGTGCTATTGAAAAATATGATGAAGAAAAATTTGTCCAAAGAATTAAAGGAGAAATTAGCAAAATCTCTACTGGTGTAATTCCTACGAAATGTATTTACCAACAGTGGAGAGTTCAAGTAAGAATAAAAATAAAAAACTTTGAGAAGATTGTTAATGTCATAATTGACACTGGTGCAGACTTGAATGTTATCAGACTTGGAATCGTTCCTATTGAATTTACAAGTGAATCAAAACAGTTTGTTTCTGCTGCTAATGGGACGACCATTTCCATAGAAAGAAAAATCCCAAATGTTCATGTTTGCATGAAAGGAGTCTGTGTTACTTCACCCTTTATTATTTTAGAAGATATTGTTAATGATGTACTCCTTGGACCCCATTTATTCTTCAAATCCAACCCTTTTCTGTAACAACAAAAGGAATTTCTACAAATATCAAAGGGATTGAAGTAAATCTTGATTTTATAGATGATCCTTGTGAAACGAAAATCCAAAGGATAAATCAAGTCATTGCCACCAGAGAAAATTACATAAATGGACTAAAGGATGAAATCAAAATTTCCCAAATAACAAAAGGATTAGAGAAAAAAGATTTTAAAACAAAATTAAAAGAATTCATCAAACAGATTGAAGAAGAATGCTGTTCTAAATTACCATCTACTTTTTGGAATAGAAAGAGACACATAGTAGGATTACCATATGTAAAAGATTTTAATGAAAAAGATATTCCTACTAAAGCTCGTCCATCCCAAATGGATGTTGCTCATTTAAAGCTTTGCCAAGAAGAAATCAATGATCTTCTGAAGAAAGGATTAATTAGAAAAAGTAAATCCCTTCGAGCTATACGACATTTTATGTTGAAAAGGCTGCTGAAATCGAAAGAGGAGTTCCAAGATTGGTAATCAATTATAAACCATTAAACAAAGTTCTTCAATCTATTTGGTATCCTTTGCCTAATACTAAGGATTTGCTAAACAGATTAAACAATGCCAAAATAATCTCAAAATTTGATTTAAAATCAGGATTTTAGCAGATTCAAATAAAAGAAGAATTAATAAGATTTAATTCAGGATTATGGAATGAAGCATAAAAGAAATATTCAACCATAAAAAAGGAAGTTCTTGCCATAGTTATTTGTGTGAAGAAATTCCAACATGATTTATTAAACAAAGAAATTCTCATCAGAGTAGATGCTAAAGCAGCAAAAGAAATTCTTGAAAAAGATGTTATAAATCTTGTCTCTAAGCAAATATTTGCTAGATGGCAAGCCATTTTATCAGTTTTTAATTTTAAAATTGAATTTATTAATGGAAATTGTAACTCTCTCCTTGACTTTCTTACTAGAGAATTTCTTCAGGGACGACAAAATGGCAAGTAGCTCTTCCCTGTTCATGCAGAAAAAAGGGCAAGAGAAATTGACAGATCAAGAAGAAAGCCAAAAGGGTTTTACTCCAACAAAAAAATCAAGTCAATCAGAATTATATCTTTACACCGGTAACGGAATTCTTGTTACTTCAGATTGTCTTTAGAAAAAAGGACTTGTTGAAGATAATGTTTATTATCTCTTTGGCAAGGGGCTTCATTATTATTCCCCTGATAAAAGGAAAACCAGAGATTGGTATCTCAATATTTTGCATCAGATGAAAAGTATCTTCATCTTCCAAAATAAGAATGCAAATGGTATCATCACTTACTCAAAGTTCACTATTCTCAAAATCCTTAATGAGGAAGATTGGGATGGTCCCTTGTACATGACAAAATCAGTCCAATTATACAATTCGACTGAGTTCTTTAATTATTGGTATTATATTGATGCCTGAAAATTTGCTTTGATGTGGCAAAATGTCAGTACAATCATTCCTTGTTCATCAGATTCAAAGAAGAAAGTCCTGATGTCACTCCTATTCTTCGTAATTTCCCATCCTGGTTTCTCTTCACTTGGTGGTCATATTTTTGTGCTTCTCAGAAAATCCTTCATGATAATTTTCGTTATTTATTTATTAAGTTCTGTGAAGTAAAAGAAAAAATTCCCTGTGAAACATTTATTGTTCTTCGCTTCTTTGCTAAATTTCATATCCCTTATATTTTCCAATGGAAGTTTGAAGTAAAAAAGGACTTATATGGTTTACCATCTCTTTATCAGACTTTTTACCAAAAATGGTGGTCAAAAATTGAAAATAATACTTATAAGAGAATTCTGAATCAAATCTCTCTTCCTGTTAAAGAAGAAATTCCTCTTCCAGAAAAAAAACCTTTTGAGAATGAAATGGTCATGGCTGATCTCTTGGCCAAAAAGATTGCCAAAGAAATTGCTCGAGAAAAGTCTCCTGAGCCTATGGACATGTCTGTTGACTCCGTCAATTTTGAAGAAAAGATTAAACAAATTTTAGAAGAGTATCTCCCAAAGAAGAAAGTTGGTGATCATGATTGGGATAGTAATCATGATTCAGAAGAAAATCTTGATGATGAAGTTGTGCCCCTTGAAGATCTCCATCCTCGGTGGGACCCTGACTCTCATGTTAATCCCGATAGCTCAGTTACAGAATATCTTCATGGTGGAAAGTTTTGGTATTCTTCAGCAAAAGACAAAGGAAAAGAAAAAGAAGTCGAAAAAGAATCTAGGTTACCCGAATTATTTCGTAAAAATTCTTTTAAAGCAAAAGAATTAATGAAAAATAAGCTTTGAAGATTTGAGATGATTCATGTCATTATAGATCCTGCTGTTATTGGTATCAGAGCTAGTGGAATCATCTCTTTTTGGTGGAGGTATAAGTGTAGTTGTTATGCTGAGAAGAAAATGTCTTCATTCAAAGAAGAAAAGTGGTTCCTAGATGATGATGTCTATCCCATCAATTCATTTGATGGTATTGGTTGTTATTATCATTGCTATGAAGAAAATACATAATAACTTTTGATTAGATGCCAACTTTTCATCAAATGTATTATGTATTTTCTTCATAGCAATGATAATAACAACCGACACCATCAAATGAATTGATGGGATAGACATCATCATCTAGGAACCACTTTTCTTCTTTGAATGAAGACCTTTTCTTCTCAGCATAACAACTACATTTATACCTCCGCCAAAAAGAGATGATTCCAGTGGCTCTAATACTAACATTCACAGGATCTATAATGACAAGAATCATCTCAAATCTTCAAATCTTCTTTTTCATTAATTCTTTCGCTTTAGCAGAATTTTTACGAAATAATTCAGCTAACCGAGATTCCTTTTCAACTTCTTTTTCTTTTCCTTTATCTTTTGCTGAAGAATACCAAAACTTTCCACCATGAAGGTATTAAGAAACTGATCCGTCAGGATTAATATGAGAGTCAGGGTCCCACCGAGGATGGAGATCTTCAAGGGGCACAACTTCATTATCAAGATTTTATTCTGGATCATGATTACTATCCCAATCATGATCACCAACTTTTTTCTTTGGGAGATACTCTTCTAAAATTTGCTTGATCTTTTCTTCAAAATTGACGAAGTCAACAGACATGTCCATTGGCTCAGGAGATTTTTCTTGAGCAATTTCTTTGGCAATCTTTTTGGCCAAGAGATCAGCCATGACCATTTCATTCTCAAAAGGCTTTACTTCAGGAAGAGGAATTTCTTCTTTAACAAGAGGAGAGATTTGATTCAGAATTCTCTCATAAGTATCATTTTCAATCTTAGGCCACCACTTTTGGTAAAAAGTCTGATAAAGAGGTAAACCATATAACTCTTTTTTTTACTTCAAACTTCCATTGGAAAATATAAGGGATATGAAATTTAGCAAAGAAACGGAGCATATTGAGGGCTTCACATGGCACCTTTTCTTCAACTTGAGAGAACTTAATAAACAAATAACGAAAATTACCAGGAAGGATTTTCTGAAAAGCACCAAAATATGACCACCAGGTGAAGAGAAACCAGGATGGGAAATTACGATGAATAGGAGTGACATCAGGACTTTCTTCTTTGAATCTGATGAACCAGGAATGATTATACTGGCGATTTTGCCACATCAAAGCAAATTTCCAGGCATCAATATAATACCAATAATAAAAGAACTCAGTCGAATTGTATAATCGGACTGATTTTGTCATGTACAAAGACCATCCCAATCTTCCTCAATAAGAATTTTGAGAATAGTGAACTTTGAGTAAGTGATGCTACTATTTGCATTCTTATTGTGGAAGATGAGGACATTTTTCGTCTGATGTACAATATTGAGATACCAATCTCTGGTTTCCTTTTATCAGGGGAATAATAATGAAGCCCCTTGCCAAAGAGATAATAAACATTATCTTCAACAGGTCTTTCTTTCATAAGACAATCTGAAGTAATAAGAATTCTGTTACCGGTGTAAAAATATAATTCTGATTGGCTTAGGTCTTTTGTTGGAGTAAAACCCTTTTGGCTTTCTTCTTGATCTGCCAATTTCTCTTGCTCTTTTTTCTTCGTGAACGGGGAAGAGTTACTTCCCATTTTGCCAAAAGGGTTTTACTCCAACAAAAGACACAAGTCAATCAGAATTATATCTTTACACCGGTAACAGAATTCTTGTTACTTCAGATTGTCTTATGGAAGAAAGATCTGTAGAAGATAATGTTTATTTTCTCTTTGGCAAAGGGCTTCATTATTATTCCCACGATAAAAGGAAAACCAGAGATTCGTATCTCAATATTGTACATCAGACGAAAAGTGAGAGAGTTAGAATTTCCATTAATAAATTCAATCTTAAATTCAAAAACTGATAAAATGGCTTGCCATCTAGCAAATATTTACTTAGAGACAATGTTTTTTACATCTTTTTCCAGAATTTCTTTTGCTGCTTTAGCATCCACTCTGATGAGAAATTCTTTATTCAATAAATCATGTTGGAATTTCGTCACACAAATAATTGTGGCAAGAACTTCCTTTTTTATAGTAATTCAGAACAACATTCTTCTTCAATCTGTTTGGTGAATTCTTCTAATTTTGTTTTAAATTCTTTTTTCTCTAATTCTTTTATTATTTGGGCAACTTTGATTTCATTCTTTAGTCCATTTATGTAATTTTCTCTGGTGGCGATGACTTGATTCCTTTGGATTTTCGTTTCACAAGGATCATCTATAAAATTAAGATTTACTTCAATCCCTTTGATATTTGTACAAATTCTTTTTGTTGTTACAGAAAAGGGTTGGATTTGAAGAATAAATGGAGATCCAAGGAGTACATCATTAACAATATCTTCTGAAATAATAAAGGGTGAAGTAACACAGACTCCTTTCATACAAACATGAACATTTGGGATTTTTCTTTCTATGGAAATGGTCGTCCCATTAGCAGCAGAAACAAACTGTTTTGATTCACTTGTAAATTCAATAGGAACGATTCCAAGTCAGATAACATTTAAGTCTGCACCAATGTCAATTATGGCATTAACAATCTTCTCAAAGTTTTTTATTTTTATTTTTACCTGAACTCTCCACTGTTGGTAAATACATTTCGTAGGAATTAACAAGTAGAGATTTTGCTAATTTCTCCTTTAATTCTTTGGACAAATTTTTCTTCATCATATTTTTCAATAGCACCATCATTTTCTAACCAAGTTAACCTTTCATCAAGTTCATTTCATTTTTTGGTTAATTCTAATTTTAATTCACGGAGCTCTCTCGTTTGATCATTTAATTCTCTTTGTAATTCTGAGAGAGTTAAGGGTTTATTTATAATATGATTTTTTTGTGCTCTATTCATAAGGTCAATCATGGAATAGGTTGGTGTGTGAAATGTTTCTTTCTCTTTTGTCTTTTTTCAATAATCTGATACTTTATCACCATTTTCAACTTCTTCAAAGGAAATTTTTTGTTGTGAACTTTCTCCTTCTTCTCCTCCCCCCAATTTTGAAATTTGATTTAAAAATTGAACTTTTTTCTCTGGATCGGGTATGTTATCAACCATTTCTAGAAATAATTTTTGAGGGGCTGTGAGGACACGGATATGGATACCAAGATCTTCATCAGATGGTATCGACTATTCTCCTTCAGATTCTTCATCATTTGAATGACATGTACATGATTGGAATTGTTTGATGAGTTGAACCTGGGGACTGTTTTCTTCAATGTCAGTCGATGAATCAGATTCATATTCTTCTTCTTCTTCTTCTAAGGAACTTGAATCAGATTGTTTTTTTTCAGTATTTTCCTCTTCATTTTTGGTATTGACTTTTCTAAGTTTCTTTTTAGAGGAATTTTCTTTTTAAAGCATTTATTTGAATAATGACCCCTTTTCCCGCAAGTATAACAAGTTGGAACATTTTCTTTTATGTATTTTTTTTTGAAATATTTTCTAGATTTTCTTTTGAATGGGATGAGGTCATCGGATTTTCTCTAATTTTTATATCTTCCGGGCTTATATTTCCTTACCATTTTTTTTCTTCTATCCGGGTTAAATCTAGAATGCGAAGGTTTTCTCTTTGATTCAGGTGTTTGATCTAAACCAAACTGGAAACAAAAATCTCCTAGTTCTTTATCTCCAGAATATTTTCTCATTTTTTCAGCTTGTTTACTGATCTTTAAATCAGTGCAAAGATTCATGCCAACTTTGTTAATTTTCTGTATAATTCCTCCGAAAGTCAGCAAACAGTAATTAATAGTACGATGCATTTCTTCTCTCAAGGAATTACGCACCTTTTCAGCAAATAAGGGTGGTAATCCTGAAATAATATGATACTTTATCACCATTTTCAACTTCTTCAAAGGAAATTTTTAGTTGTGAAATGTGAAATTTTGATATTTGATTTAAAAATTGAACTTTTTTCTCTGGATCGGATATGTTATCAACCATTTCTAGAAGTAATTTTTGAGGGGCAGTGAGGACACGAATGTGGATACCAAGATCTTCATCAGATGGTATCGACCATTCTCCTTCAGATTCTTCATCATTTGAATGACATGTACATGATTGGAATTGTTTGATGAGTTGAACCTGGGGACTGTTTTCTTCAATGTCAGTCGATGAATCAGATTCATATTCTTCTTCTTCTTCTTCTGAGGAACTGGAATCAGATTGTTCTTTTTCAGTATTTTCCTCTTCATTTTTGGTATTGACTTTTCTAAGATTCTTTTTAAAGGAATTTTCTTTTTTAAAGCATTTATTTGAATAATGACCCCTTTTTCCACAAGTTTAACAAGTTGGAACATTTTCTTTTATGTATTTCTTTTTGAAATATTTCCTAAATTTTCTTTTGAATGGGATGAGGTCATCGGATTTTCTCTGTTTTTTATATCTTTCGGGTTTATATTTCCTTACCATGTTTTTCTTCTATCCGGTTAAATCTAGAATGCGAAGGTTTTCTCTTTGATTCAGGTGTTTGATCTAAACCAAACTGGAAACAAAAATCTCCTAGTTCCTTATCTCCAGAATATTTTCTCATTTTTTCAGCTTGTTTACTGATCTTTAAATCAGTGCAAAGATTCATGCCAACTTTGTTAATTCTCTGTATAATTCCTCCGAAAGTCAGCAAACGATAATTAATAGTACGATGCATTTCTTCTCTAAAGGAATTACGCACCTTTTCAGCAAATAAGGGTGGTAATCCTGAAATAAACCTTTCTTTCCAAATATCAGAATTACAATCATTTAGTTGGTAGACTTTCGATAAGAATACATCTCTATACCAACGAAATTCTCCTAAATTTCTACATCTCAAGCGATGTAATTGCTGTTTATTTTTCTCCTTAATTAGAGCAATTCCTCCAGTAAATTCATTGAGGATGCATAGAAATAGGACACTAACACAATCAGATTGAGTTTTCCAATCATCAGGGATTTGACTAGTACCTGCTTCAAGCTTAATATTTGGATCTACTAAGTTTCCTGTGGTTTTGTCTCTGTAAAGGATTCTTCCAAGTTTATCCATTTTGACAGCATTTTCTATTTCAAGTCTTTGGGCTCCAGTTAATCCATAATTCCACCATCCTCTTAATATTCCATTGAAAGAGGTGGTTATCATGAGAAAAATGTTTCTTTGAGTATTTCCTCTGACTTCACAGGCATTACAGTATATTAACATACTGTGAACCATTTGGACAATTTGGTATTCTGTTAATCCATCTAAGTTCCATTCACATAAAGAATTTCCTGAATAGGTTAATTCTGAGGTGTAAGTGTATGGAGCCTCTTCGAGTTGTAGATCAACAGGGGTTGGTTTAGGATAATAATTCTTTGTCTCTGGCAATTTTACCTGGGGATTCCATTTCTTTAGACGATTTATTAATAAATCCTCTGAAGTAGAGACTCTTAGGATGCTGAATCATTTTCCTCCCATATTGAGGCTTTCCATCCTATTGGATAATTCTTTTTGCATTTCGTCTATCATCGTGAATGGTCCTTCTTGTAAAATAATCCCTTTAGGTAATTGTCTGGGAACATATACTGCATTGGCAGAATTTTCTTCTAATTTTTCTTCTTTGAATTCGGGTTTTGATTTGATTGTTCTTTCTATCCGATCTGTTTGTTCTCCAATGGTTAATAGACACAGATTGGTGTAATTGTTTTGTTCAACTATATCTCCAATAGCTATACCTATGTCTCTAGCACTTGGGTCTGATTTTAATTCATAAATAGATGCATTTTTTAGAGGCATGGCATAATTCTTGGTTTCTGTATTAGGGACAGAAATATCAAGTTTCTTACAAGGTGGGTGAGATTTTTGAAATTTTTTTCCGTCAGTGTCTTTCCAAGTTCTTGTTGTTTTTCCTATAACTCTTATTTGTTTTGGGCTTTGAGTTTCTTCTTCTTTGATTTTCCCTTTTTTAAAATATTCCACGAACCAGTCAAAGAAATGTATATTTCTTTTTTCTTCCTCCATTTGGAAATACCATAATTCTCTCATCTTTTCCATTTCTTCTCTGTTAAAGCTTTTAAAGAACCAATCTTTTAAAGGATGATTTTTCAAAATTTCTCTAATATATGGTTTATCAATTTCAAATTTTTTGACAGGTATTTCTTCTGCCTTTTGAATGCTAACCATTCTTATGGCTCCTTGGAGAAAATCACTTTCACTTGGGTTGTAGGTTTTTTGTGATGAGGTTCTTTTCTACACATGGTGTTCAATTCCACTTTCTTTGTTTCTAAAAACTTTTTGATCAATTTCTTCCTTTTCACTACTCCTTTGGTCATCATCTATTTTTTCTAATTTAAAACTTTTTCTTCCTTCCTGTAACCGGCGAAACTTCTCCTAGCTTTTTCCATTTTTCTCCTAAAATTGATTTCAACATTACCATTTTGTAATTTGACTATGCTTTGTAAATCATCTGTTATTTCATTTACTCTTGGAGTGACGTCTTCTATCTACCAATTTCCAGGGAGAACAACTTCTTCCCAACTAATGACCTTTGGGATGAACACATTATTGTTAAAGTTTGTTTCCATGAGAACTATAGTTTTTTCTTTATCAACCTTATCTCTATAGGCTATCATGGGAAAGACAGAGATCATAGATTTGTAGAACACACGATAAACTATAACAAAATGTTTACTTCTTGGACTCATCTTTAATCCTTTACTTTGAAATCCGATGGTGCACAATCAAGAAACATCATCATCATGAGCATCAATTGTGATATTAGGAAAACAGTTAAAATAAACAGGTCCATGACAAAGGCTTGATTCTATCATAGCATAAAAAGAATCATCAAACTCATCATGTCTTTGATCTTGCACATAAGCACACACTGAAATATTTAATCCTAATCGAAACAGTGGTTTGATTCCTACCTGAATTAATCCCATATACAGGTAGTTGTATTTGATTCTGATTTGTTCAATAATTCTTCTATCAAGAACTTTAATTATCTGTTTTCCTCCAAAGAGAGAAACCATTTTTTCAACAGTTTTTAATGTGGTAATCATTTTGTTCTTCAAATATGCCATTGCTATATATTTTTGTTACGGGCAAGGCTGGCAACTTCCAGTTGGATATTGCTTGGTCAAAATTTTCATATATCATTTCTTCTGAATTTTTTGTTTTTTCTGAATTTTCTTTTTTTTAAGCTATTACGGGGAAAACTAGTTAAAGCAGACTGGTAGGATGAAGAAGACGAATAAGATCTATTAGAAGGATGCTGAAATGATTTAAACCAATTCTTAAAAAGTTTTGTTTTTCCCTTAGAATTTTCCATCTTTGTAGCTCGTAAGAAACAGAAAGAGTTCTGTCAACGATTTACAGCCCTTAATGCCTGATCACGGCCAGATGCGGGACTTACAACGCGACCACACTCTTAAGAAGATAAACGAGGCACAGAAGTGGAGAATAAGAAGGAAAATAAAAACTCTAAAGAGAATTGGATAGATCAACTTGGCTAAAAAGCTTAAGATCCTTAATAATAGATTTAATTCATCTAATTTTTTTTTTTTAAATACGAGATAATAATTCTAATTCTTCATTCAGTCTATTACAATATTCTCTTATTTGATTACACAAGCGTACTAGCATAGATCTTCTAATAGTTTGTACGCGGATAACAAGATATCCTCTTGCAACTATATTTTCATCAATTTGTCTGATAGCATTTTCTAATCTTCTAAGCTGGTTTTCACGTCGTCTTAAATCACGCAATAATTTTTCTCTCCTAATAGAACGAGGAGTCATCTCAGAAGGCCATAGCTTGTAGTTTTGATTCAGTTCTGAAAACTTCTAATTGTATTACGACATAGGCTCGAAGCAAGAGAATCCTTCTTATTTCATGTTGATAATGTTGTGGATTATTCTTATGAGGACAAGTTTGCAAATGTCTTCGTATGATCTCAATGGCTCGCTCTATTTTTCTTAATAGTCGAACATTATCATAATACTTAAGCAAAGCAAGACGGATAGACATATTCTAAAAGAAACAGCATGATTAGATAATAACAAACTTATATTATCAAACTCAAAAACTTAATTACTTATAGAAGATTGTACAGAACTTCAAACTCTAACACACTCCAAACTTCAAGCTACACTCACACTCACACTTAGACTTTGCACTCTTTTTTTTTTTATCGATCTTTTTTCTCTCTATTTTTCTGATTGATTCCAAATGGAAACACCAGCTCCTTATATAGATGGAGCAAAGACAACCAGGTCCTATTCTCTTCCAACCAAGAGAATAAGGCAAACAAGAAAAGCAAATCTACCGACACAAGCTTCCAAAATAGCTTTACAAAAGGAGATTCCCACTTTGGGCTAAGGTACAATAGGTGGAGCTTCATTTTGCCAAATGGAATGCATCTTTTGATAGGAACTCACATGTGGCAGCATCTTTATCTTCATTTGATGTCTTCATGTCTTCATGACACGAGGCAGCAGACCCCTACCAAGGAAAACAACACCATGACAAAATATCTTTATCTACTTTTGACTAAAGGGGACATCTTGACAATCTTTTAGCAACATTTCTTCTAAGTAATGAAGATGTCTATGACCAAAACTTTTCGTTACTAGCCATATACCCCCACCAAAAGGAGATGATTCCTGTCATTATAGATCCTGTGAATGTTGGTATCAGAGCCAAAAGTTTGTCTACATTGTCTAGTTTATCGAATTTGTCCAGTTTCATCAGTTTATCTAATTTGTCCAAATCATCTAGTTTGTCCAGTTGGTCCAGTTTGTCTAGTTTGTCCATTTTGTTCACTTTGCTCACTTTGTCCAGTTTGTCGAGTTTATCTACTTTGTTCACTTTGCTCATTTCGTCCAGTTTGTCTAGTTTATCAAGTTTGTTTAGATGATATAGTTTGACCAGTTTATCTAATTTGTCCAAATCGTCTAGTTTGTCCAAATGGTCAAGCTTGTCACTTTGTCGAGTTGGTCAAATTTAGCCAGTTTGTCCAGTTTGTACAAGACGTCCAGTTTGTTCACTTTGTTCAGCTTTTACAGTTCGATTTGTTTATCCACTTTGTCTACTTTATCATGTTCGTTCACTTTGTCCACAATGTCCAGTTTGTCTAGTTTGTCCAGTTGGTCCAGTTTGACGAGTTTGTCCAGTTTGACGAGTTTGTCCAGTTTGTCGAGTTTATCTAATTTGTCCAGTTCATCCTGTTTGTCTAGTTTGTCCAATTTGTCCTATACTTTCAGTTTGTCAAATTAATCCATTTTTTTCCAATTTGCTCGCTTTCTACAGTTTGTCCACTTTGTCATGTTTGTCCACTTCATCCAGTTTGTCTAGTTTAAGTAGTTTACTCAATTTGGCAGCTTTGTTCTGCTGGTCCAGTTGGTCCTGTTCGTTCAGATTGAATTGTTTTTCCACTTTGCCCACTTTGTGTAGTTCGTCCACTTTGTCCTGTTCGTCCAGTTTGTCTAATTTGTCAACTTTGTTCACTTTGTCCAGTTTGTCTAGTTGATCTAGTTTGTCCAGTTTATCTAATTTATCCAGTCATGTTTGTCCACTTTGTTCAGTTTGTTCAGTTTATCTAATTTGTCCAGTCCTGTTTGTCCACTTTGTTCAGTTGGTCCAGTTTGTCCTTTTTGTCCAACTTGACTAGTTTTTCCACTTTGACAAATTTGTCCACTTTTTCCAATTCGTTCAATTTATCCACTTTGTCATGTTTGTCCTGTTTGACAAATTTATCCACTTTGCTCACTTTGTCCAGTTTGTCTACTTTGTTCTCTTTGCTCATTTTGTCCTGTTTGCCTACTTTGTTCACTTTGTCCAGTTTGTCTACTTTGTTCACTTTGTCGAGTTTATCTAATTTGTCCGGTTCGTCCTGTTTGTCTAGTTTGTCCAATTTGTCCTATACTTTCAGTTTGTCAAATTAATCCATTTTTTTCCAATTTGCTCGCTTTCTACAGTTTGTCCACTTTGTCATGTTTGTCTACTATTTCCAATTCATCTAGTTTGTCCACTTTGTCCAGTTCTTCCAGTTTGTCTACTTTGTCAAGTTTGTCCAGTTGGTCCAGTTTGATGAATTTGTCCAGTTTGTCCAATTTATCTGATTTGTCCAGTTTCTCCAGTTTCTCTAGTTTGTCAATTTAGTCCACTTTTTCCAATTTACCCACTTTCTACAGTTTGTCCACTTTGTGCTGATCATCCAGTTTGTACGTTTTGTCCACTTTGTCTGTTTGTCCACATTGACAAATTTGTCCACTTTTTTCAATTCGTTTAGTTGGTCCACTTTGTCAAATTTGTACAGTTTATCCACTTTGTTCAGTAGGGCTAGTTTGTCATGTTCGCCCATTTTGTGTACTTTTTGTCCATCACTTTGACGAAATGAGCAAAGTGAACAAAGTAGACAAACTGGACAAAGCGAGAAAAGTGAACAAATGGACAAACTAGACAAACTAGACGAACTGGACCAACTTGACAAACTAGACGATTTGGACAAATTAGATAAACTGGTCAAACTAGACAAATTGGATAAACTGGACAACGTAGACAAACTTGACAAGCTGGACAAAGTGAACAAACTAGACAAACTAGACAAACTGAACAAAGTAGACAAACTGGACAAACTAAACAAAAAGATCAAAGTAGACAAACTGGATAAAGTGAGCAAAGTGGATAAATTTGTCACACTGGGCAAACATGACAAACTGGACAAATTGAACAAATTAGAAAAGTGGACAAACTTGTCAAAGTGGAAAAACTAGTCAAGTTGGACGGATAGGACAAACTGGACCAACTGAACAAAGTGGACAAACAGGATAGAACAAATTAGATAAACTGGACAAATTGTACAAATTGGACAAACTGGATTAGCTGGACAAACTAGACAAACTGGACAAAGTGGACAAACTAGACAAACTGGACAAACTGCACGAATAGGACAAAGTGTACAAACTAAACGAATTATAAAAAGTGGACAAATTTGTCAAAGTGGACAAACAGGACAAAGTGGATGAACTATACAAAGTGGACAAACTGGAAAAACTACTCAATCTGGGCAAACAAGACAAACTGGACCAACAGAAGAAAGTTGGCAAACTGGACAAACTAGTTAAACTGGATGAAGTGGACAAACAAGACAAACTGGACAAACTGGACCAACAAAACAAAGTTGCCAAACAGGATAACCTACTTAAACTGGACGAAGTGGACAAATTGGATAAATTGGACGAACTGTACAAACTGCACAAACTGAACAACTTGGAAAAATTGGACCAACTCGGTAAAGTAGAAAAACTTGACCAATTGGACAAACTAAACGAATTTGTCAAATTAGTAAACTGGTCAAACTGGACAAACTGAACCATCTAGACAAACTTGACAAATTAGATAAACTGGACAAAGTGAGCAAAGTGAACAAAGTGGACAAACTGGACGAACTGGAAAAAGTGGACAAACTGGATGAAATAGAAGAAGTGGAAAAACACGACAAAGTTGACGAACAGGACAAAGTGGACAAACTGAACGAATTGGAAAAGAGGACAAAGTGGACGAATTGTACAAAGTGATGGACAAAAAGTACACAAAATGGGCGAACATGACAAATTGGCCCTACTGACCAAGTGGACAAACTGGAAAAACTAGTTAAATTGTACGAACAGGACAAAGTGGATAAACTGTACAAATTGGATAAAGTGGACGAACTGAACGAATTGGAAAAAGTGGACAAATTTGTAAATGTGGACAAACAAGACAAAGTGGACGAACTATACAAAGTGGACAAACTGGAAAAACTACTCGATCTGGGCGAATAGGACAAACCGGACCAACAAAACAAAATTGGCAAACTGGACAAACTAGTTAAACTGGACGAAGTGGACAAACAAGACAAAATGGACAAACTGGACGAACAGGACAAACTTTACCAACAGAACAAAGTTGCCAAACTGGATAAACTACTTAAACTGGAAGAAGTGGACAAACTAGACAAACTGGACGAACTGTACAAACTGGACAAACTGAACAAATTGGCAAAATTGGACCAGCTCATTTGGTGGGGGTATGCTGCCAAGATAATGTTGTGCTACCAAATGTCTTAAAAGTTGTTTCTATGCTCCACTTATTGTACCTTAGCCCAAAAGTGGGAATCTCCTTTTGTAAAGCTGGTTTGGAGGCTTGTGTCGGTAGACAATCTTTTTACTGTTTTATTTTGTGTGTTGTCCTCTCATGGTCGGATGAGAGTGTGTTCTTTTGTGAGCATCGAAAAAATTATCGACAATTAGAATGTTAGAAATCTAAAAATAAAAGTTCAGAGTCTAAGTGTGAGTGTGAGTGTGAGCTTGAAGATTGGACTGTGCTGAAAAGCTTATATTCAGAGTTATATTCTCAGTTTGTAAGTAGTAAAGCTCTTATGAGTTTGATAATATGAGTTTGTTATTATCTAATTATGCTATTTCTTTTGCTAGAATTATTATCTCGTACTTAAATCTGTGCTAATTTTTTTTTTTAATTAATTAGATGAATTAAATTTATTATCCAGGATCTGAAGTTTTTTAACCCAGTTGATCTATCCAATTCTCTTTAGAGTTTTTTATTTTCCTTCTTATTCTCCACTTCTGTACGTCGTTTATCTTCCTAAGAGTGGTCGCATTGTAAGTCCAGCTTCTGGCCGTGATCAGGCATCAAGGGCTGTAAATCGTTGACAGAACTCTTTCTGTTTCTTGCGAGCTACAAAAATGGAAAATTCTAAGGGAAAAACAAAACTTTTTAAGAATTGGTTTAAATCATTTCATCATCCTTCTAATAGATCTTATTCGTCTTCTTCATCATACCAGTCTGCTTTAACTAGTTTTCCCCGTAAAAGCTTAGAAAAAGAAAAAACAAAAAAAACAAAAAATTCAAAGAAATGATATATGAAAATTTTGACAAAGCAATATCCAATTGGAAGTTGCCAGCCTTGCCTGCAACAGAAATATATAGTAATGGCACATTTGAAGAACAAAATGATTACCACATTAAATTTGTTGAAAAAACTGTCTCTCTCTCTGGAGGAAAACAGACAATTAAAGTTCTTGAAAGAAGAATTATTGAACAAATCAGAACCAAATACAACTACCTGCACATGGGATTAATTCAGGTAAGAATCAAACCTCTGTTTCGATTAGGATTAAATGTTTCCGTGTGTGCTTATGTGCGAGATCAGAACCATGATGAGTTTGATGATTCTCTTTATGCAATGATCGAATCAAGCCTTTGTCATGGACCTGTTTATTTTAATTGTTTTCCTAATATCACAATTGATCCTCATGATGAAGATGTTATTGACTGTGCAACCATTGGATTTCAAAGTAAAGGATTAAAGATGAGTCCAAGAAGTAAACCTTTTGCTACAGTTTATCGTGTGTTCTACAAATCTATGATCTCTGTCTTTCCCATGATAGCCTATAGAGATAAGGTTGATAAAGAAAAAACTACAGTTCTCATGGAAACAAACTTTAACAATAATATGTTTATCCCAAAGGACATCAGTTGGGAAGAAGTTGTTCTCCCTGGAAATTGGTAGATAGAAGACGTCACTCCAAGAGTAAATGAAATAACAGATGATTTACAAAGTATAGTCAAATTACCAAATGGTAATGTTGAAATCAATTTTAGGATAAAAATGGAAAAAGCTAGGAGAAGTTTCGCCGATTACATGGAAGGAAGAAAAAGTTTTAAATTAGAAGAAATAGATGATGACCCAAGGAGTAGTGAAAAGGAAGAAATGGATCAAAAAGTTTTTAGAAACAAAGAAAGTGGAATTGAATACCTTGCTTACAAAAGAACCTCATCAGAAAAAACCTACAACCCAAGTTAAAGTGGATTTCTCCAAGCAGCCATAAGAATGGTTAGCATTCAAAAGCTAGAAGAAATACCTGTCAAAAAATTTGAAATTGATAAACCATATCTTAGAGAAAATTTGAAAAATCATCCTTTAAAAGATTGGTTCTTTAAAAGAATTAACACTGAAGAAAAGGATAAAATGAGAGAATTATGGTATTTCCAAATGGAGGAAGAAGAAAGAAATATACATTTCTTTGACTGGTTCATGGAATATTTTAAAAAAGGGAAAATCAAAGGAGAAGAAACTCAAAGCCTAAAACAATAAGAGTTATAGGAAGAACAACAAGAACCTGGAAAGACACTGAAGGAAAAGAAGTTCATAAATCTCACCCACCTTGGAAGAAACTTGATATTTCTATCCCTAATACAGAAACCAAGAATTATACCATGCCTGTTAAAAATGCATCTATTTATGAATCAAAATCAGACCCAAATGCTAAAGACATAGGTATAGGTATTGGAGATATAATTGAACAAAACAATTACACCAATCTATGTCTATTAACCATTGGAGAACAAACAAATTGGATAGAAAGAACAATCAAATCAAAACCCGAATTCAATAAAGATAAAGAAGAAAAATTAGAAGAAAGCTCTGCCAATGCAGTATATGTTCCCAGACAATTACCTAAAGGGATTATTTTGCAAGAAGGACCATTCAAAATGACAGACGAAATGAAAAAGAAATTATCCAATAGGATGGAAAGTCTCAATATAGGAGGAAAATGATTCAGCATCAAGAGTCTCTGCTTTAGAGAATTTATTAATAAATCGTCTAAAGAAATGGAATCCCCAAGTAAAATTGCCAGAGACAAAGAATTATTATCCCAGACCAACCTCTATTGATCTACAACTTGAAGAGGCTCTATACACTTACACCGCAGAATTAACCTATTCAGGAAGTTCTTTATATGAGTGGAACTTAGATGGATTAACAGAATATCAAATTGTCCAAATGGTTCACAGTATGTTAATATACTGTAATGCCTGTGAAGTCAGAGGAAATACTCTAAGAAACATTTTCCTCATGATAACAACCTATTTCAATGGAATATTAAGAGGATGGTGGAATTATGGATTAACTGGAGCCCAAAGACTTCAAATAGAAAATGCTGTCAAAATGGATGAATTCGGAAGAATCCTTTACAGAGACAAAACCATAAGAAACTTAGTATACCCCAATATTAAGCTTGACGCAGGTACTAGTCAATCCCTGATAATTGGGAATTGCTCTAATTAAGGAGAAAAATCGATAGCAATTATATCGCTTGAGATGTAGAAATTTAGGAGAATTTCGTTGTTATAGAGATGTATTCTTATCAAAAGTCTACCAACTAAATGATTGTAACTCTGATATTTGAAAAGAAAGATTTATTTCAAGATTACCACCCCTATTTGCTGAAAAGGTGCATAATTCCTTGAGAGAAGAAATGCATGGTACTATTAATTACAGTATGCTAACGTTCGGAGGAATTATACAAAGAATTAACAAAGTTGGCATGACTTTTTGCAGTGATTTAAAGATCAGTAAACAAGTTGAAAAAATGAGAAAATATTTTAGAGATAAAGAATTAGGAGATTTTTGTTTTGGTTTAGACCAATCACCTAAATCAAGGAGAAAACCTTCGCGATCTAGATTTACTCAAGACAGAAAAAACAAAATGATAAGAAAGTATAAACCCAGAAGATATAAAAAACAGAGAAAATCCGATGAACTCATCCCATTTAAAAGAAAATCTAGGAAATATTTCAAAAAGAAATACATAAAAGAAAATGTTCCAACTTGTTATACTTGCGGGAAAAAGGTCATTATTCAAGTAAATGGTTTAAAAAAGAAAATTCCTCTAAAAAGAAACTTAGAAAAATCAATACAAAAAATGAAAAGGAAAATACTAAAACAAAACAATCTGATTCAAGTTCCTCCTCCTCAGAAGAAGAAGAATATGAATCTGATTCATCAACTGACATTGAAGAAAATAGTCCTCAGGTTCAGCTTATCAAACAATTCCAATCATGTACATGTCGTCATTCAGATGATGAAGTATCTGATGAAGAATGGTTGATACCATCTGATGAAGATCTTGATATCCATATCCATGTCCTCACAGCCCCTCAAAAATTACTTCTAGAAATGGTTGATAACATACCCGATCCGGAGAAAAAAGTTCAATTTTTAAATCAAATTTCAAAATTGGGGGGAGGAGAACAAGGAGAAAGTTCACAACCAAAAATTTCCTTTGAAGAAGATGAAAATGGTGATAAAGCACCATATTATCCAAAAAGGACAAAAGAGAAAGAAACATTTTACACACCAACCTATTCTATGATTGACCTTATGAATAGAGTAGAAAAAATTCATACTATAAATAAACCCTTAACTCTCTCAGACTTACAAAGAGAATTAAATGATCAGAAGAGAAAACTCCGTGAATTAAGAATAGAGTTAACCAAAGAACAAAATGAGTTTGATGAAAGGTTAACTTAGTTGGAAAATGATGGTGCTATTGAAAAATATGATGAAGAAAAATTTGTCCAAAGAATTAAAGGAGAAATTAGTAAAATCTCTACTTCTGTTATCCCAACAAAATGTATTTATCAACAATAGAGGATTCAAGTTAAAATAAAGATAATTTTTTTTGAGAAAATAGTCAATGCTATTGTTGATATTGGAGTTGATCTAAATGTTATCAGATTAGGTGTTGTCCCAATTGAAGTCACAGATGAATCTAAGCAATTTGTGACAGCAGCAAATGGTACCAGTATGGCAATAGAAAGAAAAATTTCCAATGTTCATGTTTGTTTCCAAGGAGTTTGTGTTACTACACCCTTCATTATTTCAGGAGATATTGTTAAGGAAGTACTTCTTTGATCTCCGTTTATCCTTCTAATCCAACCTTTCTCAGTTAACATAAAGGGAATTTCTACAAAGTTAAAGGGGTAGATATAAATCTTGACTTTATTGATGACCCCTGTGAAACAAAAATCCAAAGAATAAATCAAATCATTTTCAACAAAGAAGATTATGTAAAAGGTTTAAAAAATGAAATTAAATCTGTCCAAATAACAAAAGAATTAGAGAAAAAAGAATTTAAAACAAAATTAGAAGAATTCACAAAACAGATTGAAGAAGAATGTTGTTCTGAATTACCATCAGCCTTTTGGAATAGAAAAGACACAACAGGATTACCATATGTAAAAGATTTTAATGAAAAAGTTATTCCTACTAAAGCTTGTCCATCCCAAATGGATGCTGCTCATTTAAAGCTTTGCCAAGAAGAAATCAATGATCTTCTGAAGAAATGATTAATTAGAAAAAGTAAATCCCCTTAAAGCTGTACGGCATTTTATGTTGAAAAGGCTGCTGAAATCGAAAGACGAGTTCCAAGTCTGGTAATCAATTATAAACCATTAAACAAAGTTCTTCAATCTATAAGGTATCTTTTGCCTAATACTCAGGATTTGCTAAACAGATTAAACAATGCCAAAATATTCTCAAAATTTGATTTAAAATCAGGATTTTGGCAGATTCAGATAAAAGAAGAATTTAGATATAAAACTGCACTCACTGTTCCAATGGGGCATTATGAATGGAATGTTATGCCTTTCGGATTGAAAAATGTTCTGTCTGAATTTCAGAATATTATGAATAATATCTTCTCGTCTTACACCCAGTTTGCCATTGTTTACATTGATGATATTCTTATTTTCTCAGAATCTCTGATACAACATTGGAAATATTTGGGTATTTTCAAAAGATTCATAAAAGAAAATGGATTGGCTTTATCTAAAAGAAAAATGAGTCTCTTTCAGCAAAAAATCAGGTTTTTAGGATTTGAGATCCAAGACAGAAAAATAACTCCAACTAATAGAGCTATTCAATTTGCTGATAAATTTCCAGATGAAATTAAGGATAAAAATATGTTACAAAGATTTCTTGGATGTCTAAATTATGTTGGATTTTTCAATCAAGATTTGGCAAAAGATAGAAAACTTCTCCAAGAAAGGTTAAAGAAAAATCCTAAGGAGTGGTCTATCCATCACACTAATGCAGTAAAAAAGATTAAAGAAAGAGTTAAAAATCTTCCTTGTAGATGTTTATCTGACCCAGAAGCTTTCAAAATAGTTCAAACTGATGCTTCTGATGTCGGATATGGTGGAATCCTCTTACAACAAAAAGACTCAAAAGAAGAATTAATAAGATTTAATTCTGCATTATGGAATGAAGCACAAAAGAAATATTCAACCATAAAAAAGGAAGTTCTTCCCATAGTTATTTGTGTGACGAAATTCCAACATGATTTATTGAACAAAGAATTTATCATTAGAGTAGATGCTAAAGGAGCAAAAGAAATTCTAGAAAAAGATGTAAAAAATCTTGTCTCTAAGCAAATATTTGCTAGATGGCAAGCCATTTTATCAGTTTTTGAATTTAAAATTGAATTTATTAATGGAAATTCTAACTCTCTCCCTGACTTTCTTACTAGAGAATTTCTTCAGGGACGACAAAATGGCAAGTAGTTCTTCCCCGTTCATGCAGAAAAAAGGGCAAGAGAAATTGGCAGATCAAGAAGAAAGCCAAAAAGGTTTTACTCTAACAAAGGACCCAAGTCAATCAGAATTATATCTTTACACCGGTAACAAAATTCTTGTTACTTCAGATTGTATTATGGAAGAAAGATCTGTAGAAGATAATGTTTATTTTCTCTTTGGCAAGGGGCTTCATTTTTATTCCCTTGATAGAAGGAAAACCAGAGATTGGTATCTCAATATTTTACATCAGACGAAAAATGTTCTCATCTTCCACAATAAGAATGCAAATGGTATCATCACTTACTCAAAGTTCACTATTCTCAAAATCCTTACTGAGGAAGATTGGGATGGTCCCTTGTACATGACAAAATCAGTCCAATTATACAATTCGACTGAGTTTTTTAATTATTAGGACTATATTGATGCCTGAAAATTTTCTTTGATGTGGCAAAATCGCCAGTATAATCATTCCTGGTTCATCAGATTCAAAGAGGAAAGTCTTGATGTCACTCCTATTCATCGTAATTTCCCATCCTGGTTTCTCTTCACTTGGTGGTCATATTTTGGTGCTTCTTAGAAAATCTTTCCTGATAATTTTCGTTATTTATTAAGTTCTGTGAAGTAGAAGAAAAAGTTCTCTGTGAGGCATTTAATGTTCTTCGCTTCTTTGCAAAGTTCCATATTCCATACATTTTCCAGTGGAAGTTTGAAGTAAAAAAGAACTTTTTCGATCTTCCGTCTTTGTACCAGACTTTTTACAAAAAATGGTGCCCAAAAATTGAAAATGATTCTTATGAGAGAATCCTGAATCAAATCTTTCCTCCTGTTAAAGAAGAAATTATTCTTCCTGAAGAAAAGCCTTTTGAGAATGAAATGGTCATGGCTGATCCCTTGGCCAAAAAGATTGCTAAAGAAATTGCTCGAGAAAAATCCCCTAAGCCAATGGACATGTCTGTTGACTTCGTCAATTTTGAAGAAAAGATTAAACAAATTTTAGAAGAGTATCTCCTAAAGAACAGGTTGGTGATCATGATTGGGATAGTAATCATGATCCAGAAGAAAATCTTGATGATGAGGTTGTGCCCCTTGACAATCTCCATCCTCGGTGGGACCCTGACTCTCATATTAATCCTGACGGATCAGTTTCTGAATACCTTTGTGGTGAAAAGTTTTGGTATTCTTCAGCAAAAGACAAAGGAAAAGAAAAAGAAGCTGAAAGGGAATCTCGGTTAGCTAAATTATTTCGTAAAAATTCTGCTTAAGCAAAAGAATTAATGAAAAAGAAGATTTGAGATGATTCTTGTCATTGTAGATCTTATCCCTTGTTGTCATTGTAGGCTCATTTCATCAATTTTGTTTAGGTGGTATAGTTTGTCCAGTTTGACCCGTTTTTCTAATTTGTCCAAATCGTCTAGTTCGTTTACATGGTCAAGCTTGTCCACTTTGTCGAGTTGGTCAAATTTAGCCAATTTGTGCAGTTTGTCCAGTTTGTATAAGACGTCCAGTTTATTCACTTTGTTCAGCTTTTGCAGTTCGACTTGTTTATCCACTTCGTCTACTTTACCATGTTTGTTCACTTTCTCAATGTCCAGTTTGTCTACTTTGTCATGTTTATACAGTTGGTCCAGCTTGACGAATTTGTCCAGTTTATCTAATTTGTCCAGTTTGTCCGATTTGTCCAATTCGTCATATTCGTCCAGTTTGTCAAGTTAGTCAACATTTTCCAATTTGTCCACTTTCTATAGCTTGTCCACTTTGTCATGTTTGTCCACTGTTTCCAATTTATCATGTTTGTTCACTTTGTCCACTATGTCCAGTTTGTCTACTTTGTCAAGTCTGTCCAGTTGGTCCAGTTTGATGAATTTTTCTAGTTTGTCCAGTTTGTCCTGTTTCTCCAGTTTGTCCAATTCGTCGTATTCGTCCAGTTTGTCAAGTTAGTACACTTTTTCCAATTTACCCACTTTCTACAGTTTGTCCAGTTCGTCCACTTTGTACAATTTGTCCATTTTGTTCACTTCGTCCAGTTTGTTCAATTTGTCCACTTTGTTCAGTTCATCCACTTTGTCCTGTTTGTCCACATTGACAAATTTGTCCACTTTTTCCAATTCGTTCAATTGGTCCACTTTGTCAAATTTGTACAGTTTGTCCACTTTGTCCTGTTCGTACAATTTAACAAGTTTTTCCAGTTTGTCCTGTTCGCCCATTTTGAGTACTTTTTCTCCATCACTTTGTACAATTCGTCCACTTTGTCCTATTTTCCAATTCGTTCAGTTTGTCCACTTTGTCCTGTTCGTCGATTTTGTAATGTTTGTCCACTTCTTCTATTTCATCCAATTTGTCCACTTTTTCCAGTTCATCCAGTTTGTCCACTATGTTCACTTTGCTCACTTTGTCCAGTTTATATAATTTGTCAAGTTTGTCTAGATGGTTTAGTTTATCTAATTTGTCCAGTTTGACCAGTTTACTAATTTTTGCAATTCGTTTAGTTTGTCCAAATGGTCAAGTTTTTCTACTTTACCGAGTTGGTCCGATTTTGCCAATTTGTTCAGTTTGTCTAGTTTGTACTGTAATGGTCCGAAATTTTTAAATCAATAAATATGTGGTTATTATTTATTTTTAAGGGTGAAAATTGGGAAAATTGATGGAATAGATGGTAAATGAATCAAAATTTGGACAAAGACCCAAATATGGCCCAATGGACCATGGATTGGATTTAATTTATCTTAATGGTCAATGATGGTCAAATTGGGCCAAGGGTAGTCAAATTGGGCCCAATACCCATTTGGGACTTAATGGGTCAAAATAATGCAAACTCTAAGGTAAATGGATAGGAGAGAACTTAATTGGGCCATGGGCCCAATGGTGATCCAATAAGGGAAGTGGATTGAATTGATTTTTAATCACCTAAGTTAGTATTAATTAGACCTAAGTGACATGGCCAATTGGGACCCACCTCCACCTCACTAAGTGAGGTGGCGGGTGGACCTAGAGATTAGTGGGGCCGGCCACCATGGTTGAATTGGTCAACCATGGGTGTATGTATGAAGGCAAATTTAAGTAGATGTGATTAAGTTAAAGTGGGAATTAATTAACTTAACCTAATGATTCAATTAATTAATTAGTTAATTAAGCTAAGTTAAAAGAATGGTCAAATGGTCAAATGGGAAGACCAAACAATCCATTTCAAACATGAAAAAACATTGGCTAGTGTTGGTTGGGTCAAAAAGCATGAAAAATATCTTAGGCTTGGTTGGTGGGAAATTTATGTTAAAGTGTAAAGTAAGCTACCTTGGGATAAGATGGGAACCCATCTTATCCCATTCTCAATTTTACTCACTCCATCTCTCCCACACCACCATCCCTCATCTCTAAGGAAAAAGAAGAAGAAAAACTTGTTAGAAGAAGAGAAGAAAAGAGAGGAAAAAGGTGTAAGCATGAGCCACCACTACAATATCAAAGCTTGGTATCTTATTTCTCACCATCTCCTCCTCTCCCTCTCTCAAGCACACCCCATCTTGGTCAACCCAAGCTATGGTGTTTTCACCATGGATCAAGCATCTTAGCCGATCAAACAAGGAGAGGAAGAAGAAAGGAGGCCAAGGAAGCCGACGGGAGTGACGAAAGTCGGAGGAGGCGTCGGATTGTAAATAATTCCTAAACAAGAGATTTGGATTTTTAGGATTTAAGTTTTGGGATCCATTCTTGTTAAATTTGATGGTGGCCAAATAATCATAGGCCTTGGATCTCAATTCCATCAAATGGAAGGATGGAAAAGTGGATAAATTAGGTTAAGGAAAAATAAATACATTAAGGACATTATGTAATGAAATTTATTTAAGCATGAAATGTGTGTGATTTTTGGAAGGAATTATGGTGAGTAATTAAGTAAGCTTAAATGAGGTTTTTAAGATCAAAACCCTGGAAAGGGGATTTATGATTTTAAGATGTTAATGAATAAATGTTAGTGAAGTTAAAGAGTTTTAATGAGGAAAAAGAATGGAGGATGATTTAGGGTTTGTAAGTGTTCATTGATTAAATGTGGTAGTTCTTTTTAAAGGGATCTTGAATGAAAATCATGGAAAGATGGTTTATGTTTTTTTTTTAAGGTGCTAATGATTAAATATGGTGATTTGTAAAGGGTTGTTAAATGAAGAAATGATTAGGATTATTAGGGTTTCTAGTGATTAAATGTAGGAAATTTTTAAAGGGGCTTAAATGAGGAAATGCATGGGAGGTGTGAATGGTGTTGGTAGCCTTAAAAGGCATGGGGAAACTTTGATGAATTAAGTGTTTTAGAAACCATGAAAGGAATGGAAAGTATGGCATGACTAAATGAGTCATTAATGGACTCAAGAAAATGTACCAAAATGATGGATCATGAACCAATGGCCGAACCCTATGGTGATGAAATGGTAAGTGATTAGGTGATTTATGAGGGTTTTAAAGAATGGAAGCTATGGAGGGTAATTTGTGATTTTTAGGGTTATGTGGTTGTAAATTTGAAGGGTGTAAAAATAGAGAGGAATGGTTGAGAATGGGATAGTTTAAAAATGGATTTTTAAGTGTGTGGGAAATAATGTTTTAAAAATAAAACCATGGAGAGATTTTAGGGATGGAATGTTTTTAAATCCTATGGTAGTGTAATGGTGGTTTTTAAATGGGTTTAACAGGATAGAAAATGTGGAGTAAGGTGTTAATGTATTGGAGGCTTAAAAAGGGTCAAGTGTTTGTAAGTTTTAAAGGCATGTTAGTGAAGAAAAGCATGGAAGGTGGTTAAGTGATTTCAATGGGGAAGGTTGGTAATGTTGATGAACTCAAAGTGATGAACATAATGTTGATCAAAGGGGCTAATGATTTTGAAGGTTTTGAATGAAAGAATAATGGTAATTTTAAAAGGGGTTTTTAAATGAGGGAATCCATGGATGAAGGTAAATGTTTTCCTTTGAAGAAAATGAAAATGAATGGAGATAAAACACCATATTATCCAGAAATGACAAAAGAGTAAGAAACATTTCACACACCAACCTATTCCATGATTGACCTTATGAATAGAGAAGAAAAAATTCATACTATAAATAAACCCTTAACTCTCTCAGACTTACAAAGAGAATTAAATGATCAGAAGAGAGAACTCCGTGAATTAAGAATAGAGTTAACAAAAAAACAAAATGAGCTTGATGAAAGGTTAACCTGGTTGGAAAATGATGATTCTATTGAAAAATATGATGAAGAAAAATTTGTCCAAAGAATTAAAGGAGAAATTAGCAAAGTCTCTACCACTATAATCCCTACAAAATGTATATACCAATAGTGGAGAGTTCAAGTGAAAATAAAAATAAAAAACTTTGAGAAGATTGTCAATGTCATAATTGATACAGGTGCAGACTTAAATGTTATCAGATTAGGAATCGTTCCCATTGAATTTACAAGTGAATCGAAATAGTTTGTTTCTGCTGCTAGTAGAATGACCATTTCCATAGAAAGAAAAATCCCAAATGTTCATGTCTGCATGAAAGGAGTCTGTGTTACTTCACCATTTTTCATTTCAGAAGATATTGTTAATGATGTACATCTTGGATCCTTATTTATTCTCCAAATCCAACCCTTTTCTGTAACCACTAAAGGAATTTTTACAAATATCAAAGGGATTGATGTAAATCTTGATTTTATAGATGATCCTTATGAAACAAAAATCCAAAGGATAAATCAAGTTATTACCACTACAGAAAATTACATAAATGGACTAAAAAATGAAATCAAGATTGCCCAAATTACAAAAATTTTGGAGAAAAAAGAGTTTAAAGAAAAAATAAAAAATCTCCCAAAACAATTTGAAGATGAATGTTGTTCTGAACTACCCTCTGCATTTTGGGATCGAAAAAGGCATGTGGTAGGACTCCCATATATTAAAGGATTTGATGAAAATGATATTCCTACAAAAGCTCATCCATCGCAAATGGACGCAAAACATTTAAAACTTTGCCAAGAAGAAATTAATGATTTACTAAAAAAGAATTTGATAAGAAAGAGTAAATCGCCTTGGAGCTGCACAGCATTTTATGTAGAAAAAGATGCTGAAATCGAAAGAGGAGTTCCGAGATTAGTAATTAATTATAAGCCTTTGAACAAAGTCTTGCAATCTAGCAGATACCCCTTACCAAATACACAAGACTTACTTAACAGGCTAAACAATGCCAAAATATTTCAAAATTTGACTAAAATCAGGATTTTGGCAAATCCAAATTAAAGAAGAAGATAGATATAAAACCGCATTTGCAGTTCCTATGGGACATTACGAATGAAATGTCATGCCTTTTAGATTAAAAAATGCCCCGTCTGAATTTCAAAATATCATGAATATATTTTTTCATCATATACCCAGTTTACTATTGTCTATATTGATGATATTCACATCTTCTAAGAATCAGTTAGATAAACATTGGAAACATCTAAACATATTTAAAAGAATCATAAAGGAAAATGGTTTAGTTTTATCCAAAAGAAAGATGAGTCTATTCCAACAAAAAATCAGATTCTTAGGATTTGAAATTCAAGATAGAATGATTACTCCAACTAATAGAGTAATTCAGTTTGCTGATAAATTTCCAGATGAAATTAAGGATAAAAATATGCTACAAAGATTTCTTGGTTGTTTAAATTATGTGGCCTTTTTCTATCAAGACTTGGCAAAAGAAAGAAAACTTCTCCAAGAAAGATTAAAGAAAAACCCTAAAGAATGGACTTTAAATCATACCAATGCTGTAAAAAAGATTAAAGAAAGTTAAAAATCTTCCTTGCAGATGTTTATCTAATTCAGAAGCTTTCAAAATAGTACAAACAGATGCTTCAGATATCGGTTATGGAGGAATCCTCTTACAACAAAAGGATTCAAAAGAAGAATTAATAAGATTCAATTCTGCCCTTTGGAATGAAGCTAAAAAAAAATATTCAACCATCAAAAAGGAAGTTCTTGCCATTGTTCTTTGTGTGACAAAATTCCAACATGATTTATTGAACAAAGAATTTCTCATCAGATTGGATGCCAAAGCAGCAAAAGAAATCTTAGAGAAAGATGTTAAAAATCTTGTCTCTAAACAAATATTTGCCAGATGGCAAGCTATCTTATCCGTATTTCAATTCAAAGTTGAATTTATAAATGGAAATTCTAACTCTCTCCCTGATTTTCTTACTAGAGAATTCCTTTAGCGAAGACAAAATGGCAAGTAGCTCCTCCATTCATTCAGAAGAAATGGAAAAGAGAATTTAGCAGATCAAGAAGAAAGCCAAAAGGGTTTTACTCCAACAAAAGACCCAAGTCAATCAGAATTATATCTTTACACCGGTAACAGAATTCTTGTTACTTCAGATTATCTTATGGAAGAAAGGTCTATTGAAGATAATGTTTATTTTCTCTTTGGAAGAGACTTCATTATTATTCCCCGGATAAGAGAAAAACCCGTGAATGGTATCTCAATATTCTACATCAGACGAAAAGCATCCTCATCTTCCACAACAAGAATGCAAATGGAATCATCACTTACTCAAAGTTTACTATTCTTAAAATCCTTACTGAGGGAAATTGGGATGGTCCCCTTTACATGACTCGACCAGTCCAGCTCTATAATTCAACTGAGTTTTTCAATTATTAGGACTATATTGACGTCTGGAAATATGCTTTGATGTGGCAAAATCGCCAGTATAGTCATTCATGTTTATCAGATTCAAAGAAGAAAGTCCTGATATCACTCTATTCACCGCAATTTTCCATCTTGGTTTCTCTTCACTTGGTGGTCTCATTTTGGTGCTTCCCGGAAAATTCTTCCTGATAATTTTCTTTGTCTATTTATTAAATTCGGCCAAGTTAAAGAAAAGGTTTCTTGTGATATGATTAATGTTCTTCGTTTCTTTGCTAAGTTCCACATACCATACATTCTCCAATGGAAATTTGAGGTGAAAAAAGATTTATATGGCCATCCATGCCTTTTCCAAACCATATACAAAAAATGGTGGCCTAAAATCGAGAATGATACTTACGAGAGAATTTTGAATCAAATCTCTCCTCCTGAAAAATTAAATGATCATCTTCCAGAAGAAAACCTCATGAGAATGAAATGGTCATGGCTGATCTTTTAGCCAAGAAAATTGCTAAGGAAATTGCCCGTGAAAAATCTCCCAAGCCGATGGATGTCTCTGTTGAATCCGTCAATTTTGAAGAAAAAATCAAGCAAATCTTGGAAGAATATCTTCCTAAGAAGAAAAATGCCCATGATTGGGACTCTAATCATGATCTAGATGAAAATCTTGGTGATGAAGTTGTGCCCCTTGAAAATCTCCATCTTCGTTGGGATCCTAACTCTCATGTTAATCCTGATGGCTCAGTTACAGATTTTCTTCGTGGTGGAAAGTTCTGGTATTCTTCTGCAAAAGACAAAGGGAAAGAAAAAGAGAAAGAATCTAGGTTGGTTGAATTATTCCGCAAAAACTCTGAAAAGGCAAAAGAGATGATGAAAAAGAAGATATGACAAATGACAAAGTGAGATGCTGTTGATTGTGAGATCCTGTTGATTATTGGTATTAGAGCCATTTTGTGTCATCTCTTTTGGCTGGGGTATATTGCTACATGTTTTGCTGAGAATAAAAGTAGCTAAAGTTGTCCACTTTTTTCAATTCTTTCAGTTTGCCCACTTTGTCCTGTTTGTCCAGTTTGTCACTTTGTTTAGCTTTTGCAGTTGGACTTGTTTATCCACTTCGTCTGCTTTTATCATATTTGTTCACTTTGTCCACAATGTCCAGTTTGTCTACTTTGTCAAGTTTGTCCAATTGGTCAAGCTTGAAGAATTTGTCCAATTTGTCCAGTTTATCTAATTTGTCCAGTTCATCCTGTTTGTCCAATTCATCCTATTCGTCCAATTTGTCAAGTTACTCCACTTTTTCCAATTTGTCCACTTTCTATAGTTTGTCCACTTTGTCATGTTTGTCCACTCTTTCCAATTCGTCCAATTTGTCCACTTTGTCCGGTTCGTCTAGTTTGTCTACTTTGTCAAGTTTGTCCAGTTGGTCCAATTTGACGAATTTGTCTAGTTTATCTAATTTGTCTAGTTCGTCCTGTTTCTCCAGTTTTTCCAATTCGTCGTATTCGTCCAGTTTGTCAATTTAGTCCACTTTTTCCAATTTGCCCACTTTCTACAATTCGTCCAGTTCGTCCAGTTTGTATAGTTTGTGCACTTTGTTCAGTTCATCCACTTTGTCTTGTTTGTCCACATTGACAAATTTGTCCAGTTTTTCCAATTCGTTCAGTTGGTCCACTTTCTCCAATTTGTACAGTTTGTCCACTTTGTCATGTAAGTACAGTTTATCCACTTTGTCCTGTTCGTAAAATTTAACTAGTTTTTCACTTTGTCCACTTTGTTCAGTCGGGCCAGTTTGTCCTGTTCGTCCATTTTTTAGTACCTTTTCTCCATCACTTTCTACAATTCGTCTTGTTTGTCTACTTTTTCCAATTCGTTCAGTTTGTCCACTTTGTCCTGTTCGTCAACTTTGTCATGTTTGTCCACTTCTTCTATTTCATCCAGTTTGTCCACTTTTTCCAGTTTGTCCACTTTGTTCATTTTGTCCAATTTATCTAATTTGTCAAGTTCATCTAGATGGTTCAGTTTGTCCAGTTTGACCAGTTTACTAATTTGTCCAATTTGTTTAGTTTGTCCAATTGGTCAAGTTTTTGCACTTTGCCGAGTTGGTCCAATTTTGCCAATTTGTTCAGTTTATCCAGTTTGTACAGTTCGTGCAGTTTGTCCAATTTGTCCACTTCGTCCAGTTTAAGTAGTTTGTACACCTTTTCCATTTCGTTCAGTTTGTCCAATTTGTCCCGTTCGTCCAGTTTGTTTAGTTTGTCAAGTTTGTCCAGTTGGTCCAGTTTGACGAATTTGTCTAGTTTGTCTACTTTATCTAATTTGTCCAGTTCGTCCTGTTTGTCCACCTTGTCCAATTCGGCCACTTTATTAAGTTAGTCCACTTTTTCCAGTTTGCCCACTTTCTATAGTTTGTCCACTTTGTCATGTTTGTCCACTCTTTCCAATTCGTTCAGTTTGTCCACTTTGTCCTGTTCACTCGGTTTGTATAGTTTGGCCACTTTGTTCACTTTGCTCACTTGATCCAATTTGTTGAGTTTGTCAAGTTTGTCTATATGGTTCAGTTTGACCTGTTTACCTAATTTGTCTTATTCATCTAGTTTGTGCAGTTGGTAAGTTTGTCTAATTTGTCGAGTTGGTCCAACTGAGCCACTTTGTGCAGTTTGCCCAGTTTGTCTTGTTTGTCCACTTCGTCTACTTTACCCAGTTTGTCCACTTTTTCCACTATGTCCAGTATGACCACTTTATGCGATTCGTACAGTTTGTCCACTTTGTATTGTTTGTCCAGTTTAACTAGTTTTTCCAATTTTTCCACTTTGTTCAGTTGGTCCAATTTGTCTCGTTCGTCCAATTTGAGTAGTTTTTCCAGTTTGTCCACTTTGTACAGTTTGTCCACTTTGTCCAATTTGACAAATTTGTCCACTTTTCCAATTTGTTATGTTTGTCCACTTTCTCCTGTTCGTTTTGTTTGTCCAGTTTGTCCACTTTCTTCAGTTTGTCAAGTTTGCTTATCCAATTTTTCAAATTTGTTTAGTTCATCCTGTTTGTCCAATTTGTCCAATTCGTCCTATTCGTCTAGTTCGTCTAGTTTGTCAAGTTTTGTCCAGTTGGTCCAGTTTGACGAATTTGTCCATTTTGTCTAGTTTATCTAATTTGTCCAGTTCGCCCTTTTTGTCCACTTTTCTTGTTTGCCCACTTTTTACAGTTTGTCCACTTTGTCATGTTTGTCCACTCTTTCCAATTCGTTCAATTTGTCCACTTTGTCCAGTTTACCCGGTTTGTACAGTTTGTCCACTTTGTTCCACTTGGTCCAGTTTGTCGCGTTTGTCAAGTTTGTCTATATGGTTCAGTTTGTCCAGTTTGACCTGTTTACCTAATTTGTCCTATTCGTCTAGTTTGTGCAGTTGGTAAGTTTGTCTAATTTGTTGAGTTGGTCCAACTGAGCCAATTTGTGTAGTTTGCCCAGTTTGTCTTGTTTGTCCACTTCGTCTACTTTACCCAGTTTGTCCACTTTTTCCACTATATCCAGTTTGACCACTTTGTGCGATTCATACAGTTTGTCCACTTTGTATTGTTTGTCCAGTTGGTCCATTTTGTCTAAGATTTTGTCCAATTTATCCATTTTGTCCAGTTTATCTAATTTGTCGAGTCCAGTTTGTGCACTTTGTTCAGTTGGTCCTATTCGTCCAGTTTGACTAGTTTTTCCACTTTGTCAACTTTGTCCTATTCATCCAGTTTGTCCACTTTGTTCACTTTGTCCCGTTTGCCTAGTTTGTCAAGTTTGTCCATTTGGTCCACTTTGTCCAATTTGGCCTGTTTGTCCAGTTTATTTTATTTGTCCACTTCGTCCTGTTCGTCCAGTTTGTCCAATTCATCCAGTTAGTCCACTTTATCCAGTTTGCCCGCTTTGTACTATTCGTCAACTTGTCATGTTAGTCCAATTTTTCAAATTCGTCCAATTTGCCCAATTTGTACAATTAGTCAGCATTGTCATGTTTGTCCAATCTTTCCAATTTGTCCAGTTTGTCCACTTTCTCCATTTCATCCAGTTTGCTCACTTTGCTCACTTTGTCCAGTTTCTCTAGTTTATCTAATTTGTCCAAATCTTCCAGTTCGTCTAGATGGTCAAGTTTTTCCACTTTGTCGAGTTGGTCAACTAATTGAGTTATTCAATTTGCTGATAAATTTCTAGATGAAATTAAGGATAAAAATATGTTACAAAGATTTCTTGGATGTCTAAATTATGTTGGATTTTTCTATCAAGATTTGGCAAAAGATAGAAAATTTCTCCAAGAAAGGTTAAAGAAAAATCCTAAGGAGTGGTCTATCCATCACACTAATGCAGTAAAAACGATTAAAGAAAGAATTAAAAATCTTCCTTGTAGATGTTTATTTGACCCAGAAGCTTTCAAAATAGTTCAAACTGATGCTTCTGATGTCGGATATGGTGGAATCCTCTTACAACAAAAAGACTCAAAAGAAGAATTAATAAGATTTAATTATGCATTATGGAATGAAGTATAAAAGAAATATTCAACCATCAAAAAGGAAGTTCTTGCCATAGTTATTTGTGTGACGAAATTCCAACATGATTTATTGAACAAAGAATTTCTCATCAGAGTGGATGCTAAAGCAGCAAAAGAAATTCTGGAAAAAGATGTCAAAAATCTTGTCTCTAAGCAAATATTTACTAGATGGCAAGCCATTTTATCAGTTTTTGAGTTTAAGATTGAATTTATTAATGGAAATTGTAACTCTCTCCTTGACTTTCTTATTAGAGAATTTCTTCAGGGACGACAAAATGGCAAGTAGCTCTTCCCTGTTCATGCAGAAAAAAGGGCAAGAGAAATTGACAGATCAAGAAGAAAGTCAAAAGGGTTTTACTCCAACAAAAGACCCAAGTCAATCAGAATTATATCTTTACACCGGTAACAGAATTCTTGTTACTTCAGATTGCCTTATGGAAGAAAGATCTGTAGAAGATAATGTTTATTTTTTGTTTGGCAAGGGGTTTCATTTATTATTCCCCTGCTAAAAGGAAAACCAGAGATTGGTAACTCAATATTTACATCAAACGAAAAGTGTCCTCATCTTCCACAATAAGATTGCAAATGGTATCATCACTTACTCAAAGTTCACTATTCTCAAAATCCTTACTGAGGAAGATTGGGATGGTCCCTTGTACATGACAAAATCATGTCTGGAAATTTGCTTTGATATGGTAAATCGCTAGTATAGTCATTCCTGGTTCATTAGATTCAAAGAGGAAAGTCCTGATGTCACTCCCATTCATCGTAATTTCCCATCCTGATTTCTCTTCACTTGGTGGTCATATTTTGGTGCTTCTCAGAAAATCTTTCTTGATAATTTTCGTTTTTTTATTTATTATGTTCTGTGAAGTAGAAGAAAAAGTTCCTTGTGAAGCATTTAATGTTCTTCGCTTCTTTGCAAAGTTCCATATTCCATACATTTTCCAGTGGAAGTTTGAAGTAAAAAAGAACTTTTTCGATCTTCCGTCTTTGTACCAGACCTTTTACCAAATGGTGGCCAAAAATTGAAAATGATTCTTATGAGAGAATCCTGAATCAAATCTCTCCTCCTGTTAAAGAAGAAATTCCTTTTCCTGAAGAAAGCATTTTGAGAATGAAATGGTCATGGCTGATCTCTTGGCTAAACAGATTGCCAAAGAAATTGATCAAGAAAAATTTCCTGAGCCAATGGACATGTCTGTTGACTCCATCAATTTTGAAGAAAAGATTAAACAAATTTTTAGAAGAGTATCTCCCAAAGAAAAAGGTTGGTGATCATGATTGGGATAGTAATCATGATCCACACGAAAATCTTGATGATGAAAAGGAAGCTTTAGTGCATCTCAGAAGGCCTATTTTGTCCAGTTTATCTAATTTGTCCAATTCGTCTAGTTTGTCCAGCTGGTCACATTTATCTACTTTGTCGATTTAGTCGAATTTGGCCAATTTGTGCAGTTTTTTACAGTTCGTCCAATTTGTCCAGTTTGTTCAGTTTATGCAGTTTGTCTTGTTCGTCAACTTCTTTTACTTACCCAATTTGTCCACTATGTCCAGTTTGTCCACTTTATCCTATTCGTACAGTTTATCCACTTTGTCCTGTTGTCCAGTTTAACTACTAATTCCAGTTTAGCAAGCTTTTTTAGTTGGTCCAGTTTGTCCTATTCTTCCAGATTGAGTAGTTTTTCCATTTTGTCCACTTTCTATAGTTCGTCATCTTTGTCCTGTTTTTCCACTTTGACAAATTTGTCCACTTTTTTTCAATTCGTTCAGTGTGTCCACTTCATCCTTTACGTCCAGTTTGTCTAGTTTGTCCAGTTTGTCCAGTTGGTCCAGTTTGTCCACTTTGTACAAATTTGTCCACTTTTCCGATTCGTTCAGTTGGTCTACTTTGTCCAATCAATTCGTGCAGATTGTCCACTTTCCTTCTTCGTACAGTTTAACTAGTTTTTCCAGTTTGTCCACTTTGTTCAGTCGGGCCAGTTTGTCTTGTTTGTCCAGTTTGAGTAGTTTTCCAATTTGTTCAGCTGCTCCAGTTTGTCCTATTCGTCCAACTTAACTAGTATTTCCAGTTTAGCAACTTTCTTCAGTTGGTCCAGTTTGTCCTATTCGTCCAGAATGAGTAGTTTTTCCATTTTGTCCACTTTTTATAGTTCGTCAACTTTGTCCCGTTAGTCCACATTGACAAATTTGTCCACTATTTCCAATTCGTTCAGTTGGTTCACTTTGTCCAATTCGTACAGTTTGTCCACTTTGTCTTCTTCGTACAGTTTAATTAGTTTTTTCATTTTGTCCACTTTGTCCAATTGGGCCAGTTTGTCTTGTTCGTCCAGTTTGAGTGGTTTTCCACTTTGTTCAGTTGGTCCAGTTTGTCCTGTTCGTCCAACATAACTAGTATTTCTGGTTTAGCAACTTTGTTCAGTTGGTCCAGTTTGTCCTGTTCTTCCAGAATGGGTACTTTTTTCATTTTGTCTACTTTGTATAGTTCGTCAACTTTGTCCCATTTGTCCACTTTTTCCAATTCGTTCAGTTTGTACACTTTGTCTTGTTCGTCCAGTTTGTCCACTTTTTCCAATTCGTTCAGTTTATACACTTTGTCTTGTTCGTCCAATTTGTCTATTTTGTCCACTTTGTTCATTTTGTCCAGTTGGTCCAGTTTGTATAATTTGTCCAGTTTGTCCAGTTATCTAATTTGTCCACTCTAGCTTGTCCACTTTGTTCAGTTGGTCCAGTTTGTCTTGTTCGTCCAACTTGACTAGTTTTTCTAGTTTGTCCACTTTGTCCTGTTTGTCGAGTTTGACAAATTTGTCTACTTTTTCCAATTCATTCAATTTGTCCAGTTTGACCTTTTCGTCCACTTTTCTAATTTCTCTACTTTGTTCAGTTTGTCCATGTTTGTCTATTTTGTCCAGTTTGTCCAGTGTGTCCAGTTTATCTAATTTGTCCAGTTTGTCCAATTCGTCCTACTCGTCCAGTTTGTCCTTTTAGTCCACTTTATCCACTTTTTTCGAGTTTGCATATTTTATATAGTTCGTCAACTTTGTCATGTTTGACCAGTTTTTCCAATTCGTCGAGTTTGTCCACTTTGTCGAGTTCATCCAGTTTGTCCATTTCGTCGAGTTTGTCCACTTTGTTAACTTTGCTCGCTTTGTCCAGTTCTCTCTACTTTGTCAAATTTTTCTAGATGGTTCTGTTTGTTCAATTTGTCCAGTTTGACAAGTTTATCTAATTTGTCCAATTCGTCTAGTTTGTCCAGATGGTCAAGTTTATCTACTTTGTCGAGTTACTCGAATTTAGCTAATTTGTGCACTTTGTACAGTTCGTCCAATTTGTTCAGTTTGTTCATATGCAGTTTGTCTTGTTTGTCAACTTCTTTTACTTTACCCTGTTTGTCCACTATGTCCGGTTTGTCCACTTTGTCCAATTCGTGCAGTTTGGCCACTTTTGTCCAATTCGTACAGTTTGCCCACTTTGTCCTGTTCATCCAGTTTAACAATTTTTTCCAGTTTAGTAACTTTGTTCAGTTGGTCCAGTTTGTCCTGTTCGTCCAGATTGTGTAGTTTTTCCATTTTGTCCACCTTGTATAGTTTGTCATCTTTGTCCTGTTTTTCCACTTTGACAAATTTGTCCACTTTTTCCAATTGGTTCAATTTGTCCACTTTGTCCTGTTTTTCCACTTTGACAAATTTGTCCACTTTTTCCAATTGGTTCAATTTGTCCACTTTGTCCTGTACGTCCAGTTTGCCTAGTTTGTCCCGTTTGTCTTGTTTGTCCAGTTGGTCCAGTTTGTCCACTTTGTCCATTTTGTCCACATTGACAAATTTGTCAACTTTTTCCAATTCGTTCAGGTGGTCCACTTTGTCCAATTCGTACAGTTTGTCCACGTTGCCTTCTTCGTACAATTTAACTAGTTTTTCCAGTTTGTCCACTTTGTTCAATCGGACCAGTTTGTCCTGTTCGTCCAGTTTGAGTAGTTTTCCACTTTTTTCAGTTGGTCCAGTTTGTCCTGTTCGTCCAACTTAACTACTAATTCCAGTTTAGCAACTTTGTTCAGTTGATCCAGTTTGTCCTGTTCGTCCAGAATGAGTACTTTTTTCCATTTTGTCCACTTTGTATAGTTCGTCAACTTTGTCATGTTTGTCCAATCCATTTTGAAAAAGTACAAAGTGGATAAAGCCAATCCATTTTCTTTTATGACTCTTTTGAAAATAGCCAAATGTTTCCAATGTTGTATCATAGATTCTGAGAAGATAAAAATATCATCAATGTAAACAATGGCAAACTGGGTGTAAGACGAGAAGATATTATTCATAATATTCTGAAATTCCGACAGAGCATTTTTCAATCCGAAAGGCATAACATTCCATTCATAATGCCCCATTGGAACAGTGAATGCAGTTTTATATCTATCTTCTTCTTTTATCTATATCTGCCACAATCCTGATTTTAAATCAAATTTTGAATATTTTGGCATTGTTTAATCTGTTTAGCAAATCCTGAGTACTAGGCAAAGGATACCTAATAGATTGAAGAACTTTGTTTAATAGTTTATAATTGATTACCAATCTTGGAACTCCTCTTTCGATTTCAGCGGCTTTTTCTACATAGAATGTCGTACAGCTCCAAGGGGATTTGCTTTTTCTAATTAATCCTTTCTTCAGAAGATCATTGATTTCTTCTTGGCAAAGCTTTAAATGAGCAGCATCCATTTGAGATGGACGAGCTTTAGTAGGAATATCTTTTTCATTAAAATCTTTTACATATGGTAATCCTACTATGTGTCTTTTCTATTCCAAAAGGCTGGTAATTCAGAGCAGCATCCATTTGAGATGGACGAGCTTTAGTAGGAATCATCTCAAATTTTAAAGCTTTTTCATTAATTCTTTTGCTTTAGCAGAATGTTTTCGAAATAATTCAGCTAACCGAGATTCCTTTTCGACTTCTTTTTCTTTTCCTTTGTCTTTTGCTGAAGAATACCAAAACTTTCCACTACGAAAGTATTCAGAAAATCCGTCAGGATTAATATGAGAGTCAGGGTCCCAACGAAGATGAAGATCTTCAAGGGCACCACTTCATCATCAAGATTTTTTCTGGATCATGATTACTATCCCAAACATGATCACCAACTTTTTTCTTTGGAAGATACTCTTTTAAAATTTCTTTTATTTTTTCAAAATTGACGGAGTCAATAGACATGTCCATTGGCTTAGGAGATTTTTCTCGAGCGATTTCTTTGGCAATTTTTGGCCAAGAGATTCGCCATGACCATTTCATTCTCAAAAGGCTTTTTCTTCAGGAATAGGAATTTCTTCTTGTAATGCCCCGCCTTTCCGAGAATTTCAGAGTCTAATTTTTTTTTAAAGTAATAATAAAACATCGAAAGAGAGCGGGCGGCGTCACGACGCGAGTTAAGTTCAAACTACCCAAGTCTGAACCTTAACTGGCCACCCATGTACATGGAATAGACCATGATAGTGAATCACACATGGAACTAACATCAACATGCGGAATAATCTAGATTAATTGCAGAATAGAAAGACGAGATAGCAAGTAACAGTCTTAAACATTAAATAACATAGATCAACCCCACAGGTTATTATCTTAATCAAACCATAGCAAATAACGAATTATTACATGTCCAACAAAAGTATTCAAATGACAGTAATATAACGTAATCCAACTCCATCATTAAAGCACTTAGGCTCAGCTCCCCTCCCAGTCAATGACTTTCCTTTCCCTTTGCTTGTACCTGCAATCTCCTCTGAGGATAGAATTAGGGCGTTAGATCAACGCGCCCAGTAGGTTCCCGAATCAGGGCTACCACATGTTAGCATATAAAACATGCATATACATATCATAATACATGATCAATAAACAGGTAAAAACAATGCTATGAAATATGCACATGCAATGAGCATCCCCATCATGTACTTTCATAGCCGTCACTTGACGTGCCTTGCACCAACAAGGTAAATTACAACACACTTTCATCTCTTCTATAAAATATGTACATGTATGAGCAACCCATCATGTACAATAGCCATCACTTGACGTGCCTTGCACCGACAAGGTAAATTACAACACACTTTCATCTCTTCTATAAAATATGTACATGCAATGAGCAACCCTCATCATGTACATTCGTACCCATCCTGTAGAACTTCATTCATTATCCCATGCATATGCATGAGATGCCAATGCCTGTATGCCATTTGTTAATGCATTTGAAACATATATATTAAAACAAGAGTATCATAAGAAAACTGGGTAAAAATCGTGGTTACAAGTAGGTAGGAAACCTACTGAAGAATTCAGCGTCCGTTCTTTCTTAGGCTTTATCCGGTCACGACTCGTTCGTCGTTCAACTCTCGTCACCTTGTGATACAATAATCAGTAAATCATATTGTCACTTAAATGTCCGTCCACATATAAGACCCAATCTTGATTTGGTCCTTCTTTCAAGTCCTTCCATTATTGCCCATATTTACAATTTTTGCCATTGGTTCCAATCTACTTAGTCATCCAATCTTTAATCACCAAAACTTACTCCATGGGGTTCGGCCATACTTTTGGCCGAACCCAATGGTTCTTTTATCCATTACCATATGGTTTCTCCATTAGCATATTTTAACCTTTTAAATCAACATAGAACCATTACCAACTACTACTCATAAGTTTAGCCTATTTAACCCATTCACCATGAATTTAGCATAAAGTCCATCAACATGCTTGGTTATTTACTGATATTAAGTACATAGATACATACATGATTCTTGAGTCAAATCATCAAACCCAATCAGTAAGCATAACCATATATAAACCAAATAAAAATCATAAAGTAACCCATGGGGTTCGGCCACTCACATGCCGAACCTCGTTCTTTGAATCCAATTCTTCTAATGATCTTTCATCATTTACCATGTATCTTAGGCATAAAAACAGCAAACATAATTCTATTTAAAATCCTATAGAAACCCCATGGTATTGCATGGTTTCTAACTCTTTAATTTCACAACAATCATCTATCTCTTTCATGGGGTTCGGCCAACTTGGTTGCCCAAACCCTATGTCCATAAATTGATCCTTCAATCATGCATTAGGTGTTATTTAAATCATGCAATATCAGTACCCTATTTGCTGCCTTTATACCTCTTAGAAACCCTCTTTAAAACATGTATTTTAAATCTAATAACACATGTAAAAACAGTCCCAACGTGCATGGTTTTAAATTTCAAAAACCATACACACTAATCAACTTTTTCCATGGGGTTAGGCCACCCAAAGTGGCTGAATCCAATGGTCCATTTCCACTCCTTTAATCCACTGATTTAGACCATATAAACTTCAGTCCTTGTTGACCTTCAAGTCCATGTTTTAACCTTTTTAAAACATACACTTTATGTCCAATAAAACATCTAAAAACAGTCCTATATTTGTATGGTTTTAAATTCCAAAAACCATCCAAATCAACCAATTGTTTCCATGGGGTACGGCCATCCAAAGTGGCCGAACTCTATGTTCTCAATTTCCATCCTTTAAACCTTATCATCACACTTTAAAACCTTACTTATTTCGGCCACAAAATGACCCAAAAATCAGTCCATAAAACCCATGGTTTTCATGTTTCCAAAACATGAAAACCATGCAATCTTTTACATGGGGTTCGGCCCTCCATGGTGGCCGAACCCAATGGTTATTTTCACAATTTTAAATCCTCTATAATCAAGGTTAAACATTGGTGTATTTGGCCATGACCATGGCCCAATACATACCCTACTTGTTTTATGTTTTTAAACCAAAATATCATAAAGATACTTACCAAATTTTCCAAACTTCCTCCTTGTCTTTTGATCCTTGTTTTCTCCCTTTTATTTCTTCTTTTCTTTTGCTGTTTTGTGCTTGAATATTTGATGCCAAAACCTCTGCTGTTCTAGCCAAGAAGAACAACGAATTGGACAGAGGAGAGAGGGAGAGAGAGATAAGGAAAATCTTAGGCTTTGCAATGATAAATTGGCCAAGTGATGGTGTTCATTGGTTTTGTATTTCAGCCATCAACACCCCTCCACTTCCTCATCAACTCATGCACAAAACGATGGGCATTGGGTGCCCTCCAAGGCACCCCTTGGCAGCTACCCATGCAGCCATACAGCTTCCCAAGCAACTCACCTCAATCCCAAGTGTTCTCATTTACCATTCAACATGGAACTCACCAAAACAAGTCCCCAACGTGTGGGACTTGTTTTGGTTGGTTTGAGACCAGCCAACCTCTTCAAATTCCCACTTAGCTCAGTGAGTTTATAGCCCCTTCAATTTCCATTTTGACTCACCCAACTCAAGATATTTTTATTCCAACCCAACTCATCACAATTAATGCATTTCATTTAATACACATGTGTTGACTCACTACTTGATTTAATTCCAACTCACTTCAGTCCCACTCAACTGATTTGACTCGTGTTTTAGCTCCCTTGAGGGTCCACATGGTCAACAATAGTCAACTCGACCCGTTGGGTCCACTTTTAGCTCCTTGACCCGTTTTTGACTCCATGACCCAAATATGGAATTTTGGTCATTTGTAAATGGTTTTCACATATGGATCAGGCCTACCCATTTTTCCTCCATTTGATTTCCAATCAAATAAACTTAACTCCATTTAATTTAAGTTCACAAAATGGTCAAATCATCCATTTTGACCCGATGGGTCCCATTTGGGCCTTTGACCCATTTAGCCATTTTTGACCCAAATGATGAAAATTACCCAACCAATCAAACTTAACATTCATAATGTGCTCATATGATTTTATTTTGAGCAATGGGCCCCACTATTTCCTTATTTAACATCACAAAATAATTAATTTAACAACTCAGGGGCATTTTGGTAATTTTCCACTTCATTGAGAAAATGGGGTGTTACACTTCTTTAACAGGAGGAGAGATTTGATTCAGAATTCTCTCATAAGTATTATTTTCAATCTTAGGCCAAGATTTTTGATAAAAAGTCTAATAAAGAGATGGTAAACCATATAAGTCCTTTTTTACTTCAAACTTTCATTGGAAAATATAAGGGATATGAAATTTAGCAAAGAAGCGAAGCATATTGATGGCTTCACATGGAACCTTTTCTTCAACTTGAGAGAACTTAATAAACAAATATAAAAAATTATCAGGAAGGATTTTCTGAGAAGCATCAAAATATGACCACCAAGTGAAGAGAAACCAGGATGGGAAATTATGATGAATAGGAGTGATATCAGGACTTTCTTCTTTGAATCTGATGAACCAGGAATGATTATACTGGCGATTTTGCCACATCAAAACAAATTTCCAGGCATCAATATAATCCCAATAATTAAAGAACTCAGTCGAATTGTATAATTTGACTGATTTTGTCATGTACAAGGGACCATCCCAATCTTCCTCAGTAAGGATTTTGAGAATAGTGAACTTTGAGTAAGTGATGATACCATTTGCATTCTTATTGTGGAAGATGAGGACACTTTTCGTCTAATGTAAAATATTGAGATACCAATCTCTGGTTTTCCTTTTATCAGGGGAATAATAATGAAGCCCCTTGCCAAAGAGAAAATAAACATTATCTTCAACAGATCTTTCTTCCATAAGACAATCTGAAGTAATAAGAATTCTGTTACCGGTGTAAAGATATAATTCTGATTGACTTGAGTCTTTTGTTGGAGCCCTTTTGGCTTTCTTCTTGATCTGCCAATTTCTCTTGCCCTCTATTCTTCATGAACGGGGAAGAGCTACTTGCCATTTTGTCGTCCCTGAAGAAATTCTCTAGTAAGAAAGTCAGGGAGAGAGTTAGAATTTCCATTAATAAATTGAATCTTAAATTCAAAAACTGATAAAATGGCTTGCCATCTAACAAATATTTGCTTAGAGACAAGATTTTTGACATCTTTTTCCGGAATTTCTTTTGCTGTCTTAGCATCAACTCTGATCAGAAATTCTTTGTTTAATAAATCATGTTGGAATTTCGTCACACAAATAACTATGGCAAGAACTTCCTTTTTTATGGTTGAATATTTCTTTTGTGCTTCATTCCATAATGCAGAATTAAATCTTATTAATTCTTCTTTTGAGTCTTTTTGTTGTAAGAGGATTCCACCATATTCGACATCAAAGGCATCAGTTTGAACTATTTTAAAAGCTTCTGGGTCAGATAGACATCTACAAGGAAAATTTTTAACTCTTTCTTTAATCTTCTTTACATCATCTGTGTGATGGGTCAGAGCCAGTGGAATCATCTCTTTTTGGTGGAGGTATAAGTGTAGTAGTTGTAGTTGTTATGCTGAGAAGAAAAGGTCTTCATTCAAAGAAGAAAAGTTGCTGCTAGATGATGATGACTATCCCATCAACTCATGGTGTTAGTTGTTATCATTGCTATGAAGAAAATACCTATATCTTGTCCAGATTTGAAGAAAAGTTGGCATCTAGTCAAAAGTTATAGATCTTGTCCAGAGAGCATATTTTGTCATGAAGTTGTTCTTGGTAGGGGCTGCCTCATGAGATGCCACATGTCAAAAGTAGATAAAGTTGTTTTGTACCTTTGGTGGGGGTATGTTAAACTTGTTTCTTATGCATTCCATGTGGCAAAAAGATGTTCTACCTAATGTACCCTTGCCCAAAGAAGATATCTCCTTTTGAAAAGTGTATTTAGAGGCTAGTGTTGGTAGCCATCCCTTTTTTTTGTTGCGAGTCCTCTCATGGTCGGATGAGAGTGGGCTCTTTTGTATGCTCCATCTATATAAGGATCTGGTGTTTCCATTTGTAAGCAATCAATCGAAAAAAATAGAGAAAAAAGATCGATAAAAAAAAGAGTTTAGAGTCTAAGTGTGAGTGTGAGTGTGAGCTTGAAGTTTGAGTGTGCTAAAGTTTTGAAGTCCTGTACAATCTTCTTTAAGTAATTAAGTTTTTATAAGTTTGATATTATATGTTTATTGTTATCTAATCATGCTGTTTCTTTTAGAATATGTCTATCCGTCTTACTTTGCTTAAGAAGTATTAGGATGATGTTCGAATTATCAGACATATTGATGAAAATATAGTTGTAGGAGGATATCTTGTTATCCGTGTTCAAACTATTAGAAGATTTATGCTAATACGCTTGTGTAATCAAATAAGAGAATATTGTAATAGACTGAATGAAAAATTAGATTATTATCTCATATTTAAATCTGTGTTAAAAAAAAAAGGATTTAGATGAATTAAATCTATTATCCAGGAACTGAAGCTTTTTAGCCAAGTTGATCTACCCAATTCTCTTTAGAGTTTTTATTTTCCTTCTTATTCTCCACTTCTGTACCTCGTTTATCTTCTTAAGAGTGTGGTCGCATTGTAAGTCCCGCTTCAGGCCGTGATCAGGCATCAAGGGCTATAAATCGTGGACAGAACTCTTCTTGTTTCCTACAAGCTATAAAGATGGAAAATTCTAAGGGAAAAACAAAACTTTTTAAAAAATGGTTTAAATCATTTCAGTATCCTTCTAATAGATCTAATTCGTCTTCTTCATCCTACCAGTCTGCTTTAACCAGTTTTACCCGTAATAGCTTAGAAAAAGAAAATTCAGAAAATACAAAAAATTCAGAAGAAATGATATATGAAAATTTTGACCAAGCAATATCCAACTGGAAGTTGCCAGCCTTGCCTGTAACAGAAATATATAATAATGGCACATTTGAAGAACAAAATGATTACTACATTAAAACTGTTGCAAAAACTGTTTCTCTCTGGAGAAAAATAGATAATTAAAGTTTTTGATAGAAGAATTATTAAACAAATCAGAACAAAATACAACTACCTTCACATAGGATTAATTGAGGTAGGAATCAAACCACTGTTTCGATTAGGATTAAATGTTTCAATGTGTGCTTATGTGCGAGATCAGAGACATGATGAATTTGATGATTCTCTTTATGCTATGATCGAATCAAGTCTCTGTCATGGACCTGTTTATTTTAACTGTTTTCCTAATATCACAATTGATGCTCATGATGATAATATTCTCGATTGTGCAACCATTGGATTTCAAAGTAAATGATTAAAGATGAGTCCAAGAAGTAAACCTTTTGCTATAGTTTATCATGTGTTGTACAAATCCATGATCTCTGTCTTTCCCATGATAGCCTATAGAGATAAGGTTGATAAAGAAAAAACTACAGTTCTCATGGAAACAAACTTTAACAATAATGTGTTCATCCCAAAGGTTATCAGTTGGGAAGAAGTTGTTCTCCCACGAAATTGGCAAATAGAAGATGTCACCCCAAGAGTAAATGAAATAACAGATGATTTACAAAGTATAGTCAAATTACCAAATGGTAATGTTGAAATCAATTTTAGAAGAAAAATGGAAAAGGCTAGGAGAAGTTTTACCGGTTATACGGAAAGAAGAAAAAGTTTTAAATTAGAAGAAATAGATGATGACCAAAGGAGTAGTGAAAAGGAAGAAATGGATCAAAAGTTTTTAGAAACAAAGAAAGTGGAATTGAACACCCTGTGTATAAAAGAACTTCATCACAAAAAACCTATAACCCTAGTGAGAGTGATTTTCTCCAAGGAGCCATAAGAATGGTTAGCATTCAAAAGCCAGAAGAAATACCTGTCAAAAACTTTGAAATTGATAAACCATATCTTAGAGAAAATTTGAAAAATCATCATTTAAAAGATTGATTCTTTAAAAGGTTTAACACAGAAGAAAAAGATAAAATGAGAGAATTATGGTATTTCCAAATGGAGGAAGAAGAAAGAAATATACCTTTCTTTGATTGGTTCATGGAATATTTTAAAAAATGGAAAATCAAAGAAAAAGAAACTCAAAGCCCAAAACAAATAAGAGTTATAGGAAAAACAACAAGAACTTGGAAAGACACTGATGGAAAAGAAGTTGATAAATCTCATCCACCTTGGAAGAAACTTGATATTTCTGTCCTTAATACAGAAACCAAGAATTATGCTATGCATGTAAAAAATACATCTATTTATGAATCAAAATCAGACCCAAATGCTAGAAACATAGGTATGGGTATTGGAGATATAATTGAACAAAACAATTACACCAATCTATGTCTATTAACTATTGGAGAACAAACAGATCGAATAGAAAGAACAATCAAATCAAAACCCGGATTAAATAAAGATAAAGAAGAAAAATTAGAAGAAAGCTCTGCCAATGCAGTATATGTTCCCAGACAATTACCTAAAGGGATTATTCTGCAAGAAGGACCATTCACAATGACAGACAAAATGCAAAAAGAATTATCCAATAGGATGGAAAGCCTCAATATGGGAGGAAAAGGATTCAGCATCCTAGGAGTCTCTGCTTCAGAGGATTTATTAATAAATCGTCTAAAGAAATGGAATCCTCAGGTAAAATTGCCAGAAACAAAGAATTATTATCCTAAACCAACCCCTGTTGATCTACAACTAGAAAAGGCTCCATACACTAAAACCTCCGAATTAACCTATTCAGGAAATTTGTTATATGAGTGGAACTTAGATGGATTAACAGAATATCAAATCGTCCAAATGGTTCACAGTATGTTAATATACTGTAATGCCTGTGAAGTTAGAGGAAATACTCCAAGAAATATTTTCCTCATGATAACCACCTCTTTCAATAGAATATTAAGAGGACGGTGGAATTATGGATTAACTGGAGCCCAAAGACTTGAAATAGAGAGTGCTGTCAAAATGGATAAATTTGGAAGAATCCTTTATAGAGACAAAACCACATGAACCTTAGTTGACCCCAATGTTAAGCTTGAAGCAGGTACTAGTCAAATCCCTGATAATTGGGAAATTCAATCTGATTGTGTTAGTGTCTTGCTTCTATGCATCCTCAATGAATTCACTGGAGGAATTGCTCTAATTAAGGAGAAAAATAGACAGCAATTACATCGCTTGAGATATAGAAATTTAGGAGAATTTCGTTGGTATAGAGATGTATTCTTATCAAAAGTCTACCAACTAACTGATTGTAATTCTGATATTTGGAAAGAAAGATTCATTTCAGGATTACCACCCTTATTTGCTGCAAATGTGCGTAATTCCTTGAGAGAAGAAATGCATGGTACTATTAATTACAGTTTGCTGACGTTCAGAGGAATTATACAAAGAATTAACAAAGTTGGCATTAATCTTTGTACTGATTTAAAGATCAGTAAACAAGCTGAAAAATGAGAAAATATTCTGGAAATAAAGAATTAGGAGATTTTTGTTTCCAGTTTGGTTTAGATCAAACACCTGAATCAAAAAGAAAACCTTCGTGTTCTTGATTTACTACAAATAGAAGAAACAAAATGGTGAGAAAGTATAAACCCGGAAGATATAAAAAACAGAGAAACTCTGATGAACTCATCCCATTCAAAAGAAAATCTAGAAAATATTTCAAAAAGAAATATATAAAAGAAAATGTTCCAACTTGTTATAATTGCGGGAAGAAGGGTCATTATTCAAGTAAATGCTTTAAAAAATGAAATCCCTCTAAAAGAAACTTAGAAAAATCAATACAAAAAATGATGAAGAAAATATTGAAAAAGAACAATCTGATTCAAGTTCCTCAGAAGAAGAAGAAGAAGAATATGAATTTGATTCATCAACTGACATTGAAGAAAATAGTCCTCAGGTTCAGCTCATCAAACAATTCCAATCATGTACATGTCATTCAGATGATGAAGAATCTGAAGGAGAATGGTCGATACCATCTGATGAAGATCTTGGTATCCACATTCGTGTCCTCACTGCCCCTCAAAAATTACTTCTAGAAATGATTGATAACATACCCAATCCAGAGAAAAAAGTTCAATTTTTAAATCAAATTTCAAAATTGGGGGGAGGAGAAGAAGGAGAAAGTTCACAACCAAAAATTTCCTTTGAAGAAGTTGAAAATGGTGATAAAGTACCATATTATCCAGAAAGGACAAAAGAGAAAGAAACATTTCACACACCAACCTATTCCATGATTGACGTTATGAATAAAGCAGAAAAAATTCATACTATAAATAAACCCTTAACTCTCACAGACTTACAAAGAGAATTAAATGATCAGAAGAGAGAGCTCCGTGAATTAAGAATAGAGTTAACCAAAAAACAAAATGAGCTTGATAAAAGGTTAACTTGGTTAGAAAATAATGGTGCTATTGAAAAATATGATGAAAAAAAATTTGTCCAAAGAATTAAAGGAGAAATTAGCAAAATCTCTACTGGTGTAATTCCTACAAAATGTATTTACCAACAGTCGAGAGTTCAGGTAAAGATAAAAATTAAAAACTTTGAGAAGATTGTTAATGTCATAATTGACACTGGTGCAGACTTAAATGTTATCAGACTTGGAATCGTTCCTATTGAATTTAAAAGTGATCAAAACAATTTGTTTCTGCTGCTAATGGAACGACTATTTCCATAGAAAGAAAAATCCCAAATGTTCATGTTTGCATGAAAGGAGTTTTTGTCACTTCGCCATTTATTACTTCAGAAGATATTGTTAATGATAAACTCCTTGGATCCCCATTTATTCTTCAAACCCAACCCTTTTCTGTAACAAAAAAAGGAATTTCTACAAATATCAAAGGGATTGAAGTAAATCTTGAATTTATAGATGATCCTTGTGAAACGAAAATCCAAAGGATAAATCAAGTCATCGCTACCAGAGAAAATTACATAAATGGACTAAAGAATGAAATCAAAATTGCCCAAATAACAAAAGAATTAGAGAAAAAAGAATTTAAAACAAAATTAGAAGAATTCACCAAACAGATTGAAGAAGAATGTTGTTCTGAATTACCATCAACCTTTTGGAATAGAAAGAGACACATAGTAGGATTAACATATGTAAAAGATTTTAATGAAAAAGATATTCCTACTAAAGCTCGTCCATCCCAAATGGATGCTGCTCATTTAAAGCTTTGCCAAGAAGAAATCAATGATCTTCTGAAGAAATGATTAATTAGAAAAAGTAAATCCCCTTAAAGCTGTACGGCATTTTATGTTGAAAAGGCCGCTGAAATCGAAAGAGGAGTTCCAAGATTGGTAATCAATTATAAACTATTAAACAAAGTTCTTCAATCTATTAGGTATCCTTTGCCTAATACTCAGGATTTGCTAAACAGATTAAACAATGCCAAAATATTCTCAAAATTTGATTTAAAATCAGGATTTTGGCAGATTCAGATAAAAGAAGATAGATATAAAACTGCATTCACTGTTCCAATGGGGCATTATGAATAGAATGTTATACCTTTCGGATTGAAAAATGCTCCGGCTGAATTTCAGAATATTATGAATAATATTTTCTCGTCTTACACCCAGTTTGCCATTGTTTACATTGATAATATTCTTATCTTCTCAGAATCTGTGATACAACATTGGAAACACTGGGGCATTTTCAAAAGTCATAAAAGAAAATGAATTGGCTTTATCTAAAGGAAAAATGAATCTCTTTCAGCAAAAAATCAGGTTCTTAGGATTTGAGATCCAAGATAGAAAAATAACTCCAACTAATAGAGTTATTCAATTTGCTGATAAATTTCCAGATGAAATTAAGGATAAAAATATACTACAAAGATTTCTTGGATGTCTAAATTATGTTGGATTTTTCTATCAAGATTTGGCAAAAGATAGAATACTTCTCTAGGAATGATTAAAGAAAAATCCTAAGGAGTGGTATATCCATCACACTAATGCAGTAAAGAAGATTAAAGAAAGAGTTAAAAATCTTCCTTATAGATATCTATCTGACCCAGAAGCTTTTAAAATAGTTCAAATTGATGCCTCTGATGTCGAATATGGTGGAATCCTCTTACAACAAAAAGACTCAAAAGAAGAATTAATAAGATTTAATTCTGGATTATGGAATGAAGCACAAAAGAAATATTCAACCAAAAAAAAAAGTTCTTGCCATAGTTATTTGTGTAACGAAATTCCAACATGATTTATTAAACAAAGAATTTCTGATCAGAGTTGATGCTAAGACAGCAAAAGAAACTCCGGAAAAAGATGTCAAAAATATTGTCTCTAAGCAAATATTTGCTAGATGGCAAGCCATTTTATCAGTTTTTTAATTTAAGATTCAATTTATTAATGGAAATTCTAACTCTCTCCTTGACTTTCTTACTAGAGAATTTCTTCAAGGACGACAAAATGGCAAGTAGCTCTTCCCCGTTCATGAAGAATAGAGGGCAAGAGAAACTGGCAGATCAAGAAGAAAGCCAAAAGGGTTTTACTCCAACAAAAGACTCAAGTCAATCAGTATTATATCTTTACACCGGTAACAGAATTCTTATTACTTCAGATTGTCTTATGGAAGAAAGATCTGTTGAAGATAATGTTTATTATCTCTTTGGCAAGGGGCTTCATTATTATTCCCCTGATAAAAGGAAAACCAGAGATTGGTATCTCAATATTTTACATCAGACGAAAAGTGTCCTCATCTTCCACAATAAGAATGCAAATGGTATCATCACTTATTCAAAGTTCACTATTCTCAAAATCCTTATTGAGGAAGATTGGGATGGTCCCTTGTACATGACAAAATCAGTCCAATTATACAATTCGACTGAGTTCTTTAATTATTGGGATTATATTGATGCCTGGAAATTTGCTTTGAGGTGGCAAAATCGCCAGTATAATCATTCCTGGTTCATCAGATTCAAAGAAGAAAGTCCTGATGTCACTCCTATTCATCGTAATTTTCCATCCTGGTTTCTCTTCACTTGGTGGTCATATTTTGGAGCTTCTCAGAAAATCCTTCCTGATAATTTTCGTTATTTGTTTATTAAGTTCTCTCAAGTTGAAGAAAAGGTTCATTGTGAAGTCATCAATATGCTTCGCTTCTTTGCTAAATTTCATATCCCTTATATTTTCCAATGGAAGTTTGAAGTAAAAAAGGACTTATATGGTTTACCATCTCTTTATCAGACTTTTTATCAAAAGTGGTGGCCTAAGATTGAAAATGATACTTATGAGAGAATACTGAATTAAATCTGTCCTCCTGTTAAAGAAGAAATTCTTCTTCCTGAAGAAAAACCTTTTGAGAATGATCATGGCGGATCTCTTGGCCAAAAAGATTGCCAAAAAAATCGCTCGAGAAAAATCTCCTGAGCCAATGGACATGTCTGTTGACTCCGTCAATTTTGAAGAAAAGATTAAACAAATTCTAGAAGAGTATCACCCAAAGGAAAAAGTTGGTGATCACGATTGGGATAGTAATCATGATCCAGAAGAAAATCTTGATGATGAAGTTGTGCCTCTTGATGATCTCCATCCTCGATGGGACCCCGACTCTCATGTTAATCCTGATGGTTCAGTTACAGATTATCTTCGTGGTAGAAAGTTTTGGTATTCTTCAGCAAAAGACAAAGGAAAAGAAAAAGAAGTCGAAAAGGAATCTCGGTTAGCTGAATTATTTCGAAAAAATTCTGCTAAAGCAAAAGAATTAATAAAAAAAAAGCATTAAAATTTGAGATGATTCCTGTCAAATTCGATCAATAACTTTTCTTCTCAGCATGACACCTACAAGATATTATGTACAACCAACACCATCAAATGAAGATATGGGACCACATTTCTTTTCTTTTCTTTCTACTAGCCATATTCCCCTACCAAAAAGAGATGATTCCACTGGCTCTGATACCAATAACAGCAGGATCGTATTTGACAGGAATCATCTCAAATTTTAAAGCTTCTTTTTCATTAATTCTTTTGCTTTAGCAGAATTTTTTCGAAAGAATTCAGCTAACTGAGATTCCTTTTCGACTTCTTTTTCTTTTCCTTTGTCTTTTACTGAAGAATACCAAAACTTTCACCACGAAGATAATCTATAACTGAGCCATCAGGATTAACATGAGAGTCAGGGTCCCATCGAGGATGGATCATCAAGAGGCACAACTTCATCATCAAGATTTTCTTCTGGATCATGATTACTATCCCAATCATGATCACCAACTTTTTTCTTTGGGAGATACTCTTCTAAAATTTGTTTAATCTTTTCTTCAAAATTGACGGAGTCACAGACATGTCCATTGGCTCAGGAGATTTTTCTCAAGCGATTTCTTTGGCAATCTTTTTGGCCAAGAGATCCGCAATGACCATTTCATTCTCAAAACGCCTTTCTTCAGGAAGAGAAATTTCTTCTTTAACAGGAGAAGAGATTTGATTCAGAATTCTCTCATAAGTATCATTTTCAATCTTAAGCCACCACTTTTGATAAAAAGTTTGATAAAGAGATGGTAAACCATATAAGTCCTTTTTTACTTCAAACTTCCATTGGGAAATATAAGGGATATGAATTTTAGCAAAGAAGCGAAGCATATTGATGGCTTCACAAGGAACCTATTCTTCAACTTGAGAGAACTTAATAAACAAATAACGAAAATTATCAGGAAGGATTTTCTGAAAGCTCCAAAATATTACCACCAAGTGAAGAGAAACCAGGATGGGAAATTACGATGAATAAGAGTGACACAGGACTTCTTCTTTGAATCTGATGAACCAGGAATGATTATACTGGCGATTTTGCCACATCAAAGCAAATTTCCATGCATCAATATAATCCCAATAATTAAAGAACTCAGTCGAATTGTATAATTGGACTGATTTTGTCATGTACAAGGGACCATCCCAATCTTCCTCAGTAAGGATTTTGAGAATAGTGAACTTTGAATAAGTGATGATACCATTTGCATTCTTATTGTGGAAGATGAGGACACTTTCATCTGATGTAAAATATTGAGATACCAATCTCTGGTTTTCCTTTTATCAGGAGAATAATAATGAAGCCCCTTGCCAAAGAGAAAATAAACATTATCTTCAACAGATCTTTCTTCCATAAGACAATCTGAAGTAACAAGAATTCTGTTACCGGTGTAAAGATATAATTCTGATTGACTTGGGTCTTTTTTTTTAGTAAAACCCTTTTGGCTTTCTTCTTGATCTGCCAATTTCTCTTGCATTTTTTTCTCCATGAAACGGGGAAGAGCTCCTTGCCATTTTGTCGTCCCTGAAGAAATTCTAGTAAGAAAGTCAAGGAGAGTTAGAATTTCCATTAATAAATTCAATCTTAAATTCAAAAACTGATAAAATGGCTTGCCATCTAGCATAATATTCTGAAATTTAGATGGAGCATTTTTCAATCCGAAAGGCATAACATTCCATTCATAATGCCCCATTGGAACAGTGAATGCAGTTTTATATCTATCTTCTTCTTTTATCTGAATCTGCCAAAATCCTGATTTTAAATCAAATTTTGAAAATATTTTGGCATTGTTTAATCTGTTTAGCAAATCCTGAATATTAGGCAAAGGATACCTAATAGATTAAAGAACTTTGTTTAATGGTTTATAATTGATTACCAATCTTGGAACTCTTTTTTCGATTTCAGCGGCCTTTTCAACAAAAAATGCCGTACAGCTATAAGGGGATTTGCTTTTTCTAATTAATCCTTTCTTCAGAAGAACATTAATTTCTTCTTGGCAAAGCTTTAAATGAGCAGCATCCATTTGGGATGGACGAGCTTTAGTAGGAATATCTTTTTCATTAAAATCTTTTACATATGGTAATCCTAATATGTGTCTCTTTCTATTCCAAAAGGTTGATGGTAATTCAGAACAACATTCTTCTTCAATCTGTTTGGTGAATTCTTCTAATTTTGTTTTAAATTCTTTTTTCTCTAATTCTTTTGTTATTTGGGCTTTTGATTTCATTCTTTAGTCCATTTATGTAATTTTCTCTGTAGCGATGACTTGATTTATCCTTTGGATTTTCGTTTCACAAGGATCATCTATAAATTCAAGATTTACTTCAATCCCTTGATATTTGTAGAAATTCCTTTTTTTGTTACAGAAAAGGGGGTTTTGAAGAATAAATGGGGATCCAAGGAGTTTATCATTAACAATATCTTCTGAAGTAATAATGGCGAAGTGACAAAAACTCCTTTCATGCAAACATGAACATTTGGGATTTTCTTTCTATGGAAATAGTCATTCCATTAGCAGCCGAAACAAATTGTTTTGATTCACTTGTAAATTTAATAGGAACGATTCCAAGTCTGATAACATTTAAGTCTGCACCAGTGTCAATTATGGCATTAACAATCTTCTCAAAGTTTCTAATTTTTATCTTTACCTGAACTCTCCACTGTTGGTAAATGCATTTTGTATGAATTATACCAGTAGAGATTTGCTAATTTCTCCTTTAATTCTTTGGACAAATTTTTTTCATCATATTTTTCAATAGCACCATCATTTTCTAACCAAGTTAACCTTTCATCAAACTCATTTTGTTTTTTGGTTAACTCTATTCTTAATTCACGGAGCTCTCTCTTCTGATCATTTAATTCTCTTTGTAAGTCTGAGAGTTAAGGGTTTATTTATATTGTGAATTTTTTGCTCTATTCATAAGGTCAATCATGGAAAGGTTGGTGTGTGAAATGTTTCTTGGTTTCTCCCCCCAATTTTGAAATTTGATTTAAAAATTGAACTTTTTTCTCTGGATCGGATATGTTATCAACCATTTCTAAAGTAATTTTTGAGGGGCAGTGAGGACACGAATGCAGATACCAAGATCTTCATCAGATGGTATCGACCATTCTCCATCAGTTTCTTCATCATCTGAATGACATGTACATGATTGGAATTGTTTGATGAGCTGAACCTGAGGACTATTTTCTTCAATGTCAGTTGATGAATCAGATTCATATTCTTCTTCTTCTTCTGAAGAACTCGAATCAGATTGTTCTTTTTCAGTATTTTCGTCATCAATTTTGGTATTGATTTTTCTAAGTTTCTTTTTAGAGGGATTTTCTTTTTTAAAGCATTTACTTGAATAATGACCCTTCTTCCCGCAATTATAACAAGTCGGAACATTTTTTTTTATGTATTTCTTTTTGAAATATTTCCTAGATTTTCTTTTGAATGGGATGAGGTCATCGGATTTTCGCTGTTTTTTATATCTTCCGGGTTTATATTTTCTTACCATTTTGTTTCTTCTATCTGGAGTAAATCAAGAACGCGAAGGTTTTCTTTTTGATTCAGGTGTTTGATCTAAACCAAACTGAAACAAAAATTCCTAATTCTTTATCTCCAGAATATTTTCTCATTTTTTCAGCTTGTTTACTGATCTTTAAATCAGTACAAAGAGTCATGCCAACTTTGTTAACTCTTTCTATAATTCATCCGAACGTCAACAAACTGTAATTAATAGTACCATGCATTTCTTCTCTCAAGGAATTACGCACCTTTTCAGCAAATAGGGGTGGTAAGCCTGAAATAAATCTTCTTTCCAATATCAGAATTACAATCATTTAGTTGGTAGACTTTTGATAAGAATACATCTCTATACCAACGAAATTCTCCTAAATTTCTATATCTCAAGCGATGTAATTGCTGTCTATTTTCTCCTTAATTAGAACAAATCCTCCAGTGAATTCATTGAGGATGCATAGAAGTAAGACATTAACACAGTCAGATTGGGTTTCCCAATTATCAGGGATTTGACTAGTACCTGCTTCAAGCTTAACATTGGGTCAACTAAGTTTCTTGTGGTTTTGTGTCTATAAAGGATTCTTCCAAATTCATCAATTTTGATAGCAATCTCTATTTCAAGTCTTGGGCTCCAGTTAATCTATAATTCCACTATCCTCTTAATATTCCATTGAAAGAGGTGGTTATCATGAGGAAAATATTTCTTAGAGTATTTCCTCTAACTTCAAAGGCATTACAGTATATTAACATACTGTGAACCATTTGGACGATTTGATATTCTGTTAGTCCATCTAAGTTCCACTCATATAAAGAATTTCCTGAATAGGTTAATTCTGAGGTGTAAATGTATGGAGCCTTTTCTAGTTGTAGATCAACAGGGGTTGGTTGAGGATAATAATTCTTTGTTTCTGCTAATTTTACCTGAGCATTCAATTCTTTAGACAATTTATTAATAAATCCTCTGAAGCAGAGACTCTTAGGATGCTGAATCCTTTTCCTCCCATATTGAGGCTTTCCATCTTATTAGATAATTCTTTTTGCATTTCGTCTGTCATTGTGAATGGTCATTCTTATAGAATAATCCCTTTAGTAATTGTCTGGGAACATATACTGCATTCGCAGAGCTTTCTTCTAATTTTTCTTCTTTATCTTTATTGAATCCGGGTTTTGATTTGATTGGTCTTTCTATTTGATCTGTTTGTTCTCCAATGGTTAATAGACATAGATTGGTGTAATTGTTTTGTTCAATTATATCTCCAATACCTATACCTATGTCTCTAGCATTTGGGTCTGCTTTTGATTCATAAATAGATGCATTTTTTATAGGCATAGCATAATTCTTGGTTTCTGTATTAGGGACAGAACTATCAAGTTTCTTCCAAGGTGGATGAGCTTTATCAACTTCTTTTCCTTCAGTGTCTTTCCAAGTTCTTCTTGTTTTTCCTATTACTCTTATTTGTATTGGGCTTTGAGTTTCATTTTCTTTGATTTTCCCTTTTTTAAAATATTCCATGAACTAATCAAAGAAAGGTATATTTCTTTCTTCTTCCTCCATTTGGAAATACCATAATTCTCTCATCTTATCCTTTTCTTCTGTGTTAAACTTTTAAAGAACCCATCTTTTAAAGGGTGATTTTTCAAATTTTCTCTAAGATATGGTTTATCAATTTCAAATTTTTTGACAGGTATTTCTTCTGACTTCTGAATGCTAACCATTCTTATGGCTCCTTTGAGAAAATCACTCTCACTAGGGTTGTAGGTTTTTTGTGATGAGGTTCTTTTATACACAGGGTGTTCAATTCCACTTTCTTTGTTTCTAAAAACTTTTTGATCCATTTCTTCCTTTTCACTACTCCTTTGGTCATCGTCTATTTCTTCTAATTTAAAACTTTTTCTTCCTTCCGTATAACCGGCAAAACTTCTCCTAGCCTTTTCCATTTTTCTTCTAAAATTGATTTCAACATTACCATTTGGTAATTTGACTATACTTTGTAAATCATCTATTATTTCATTTACTCTTGGGGTGACATCTTCTAGTTGCCAATTTCCTGGGAGAACAACTTCTTCCCAATTGATGTCCTTTGGGATAAACACATTATTGTTAAAGTTTGTTTCCATGAGAATTGTAGTTTTTTCTTTATCAACCTTATCTCTATAGGCTATCATGGGAAAGACAGAGATCATGGATTTGTAAAACACATGATAAACTATAGCAAAAGGTTTACTTCTTGGACTCATCTTTAATCCTTTTCTTTGAAATCCAATGGTTGCACAATCGAGAATATCATCATCATGAGCATCAATTGTGATATTAGGAAAACAGTTAAAATAAACAGGTCCATGACAGAGACTTGATTCAATCATAGCATAAAGAGAATTATCAAACTCATCATGCCTCTGATCTCGCACATAAGCACACACTAAAACATTAATCCTAATCGATACAGAGGTTTGATTCCTACCTGAATTAATCCTATGTGCAAGTAGTTGTATTTGGTTCTGATTTGTTCAATAATTCTTCTATCAAGAACTTTAATTGTCTATTTTCCTCCAGAGAGAGAAACAGTTTTTTCAACAGTTTTTTATGTGGGAATCATTTTATTCTTCAAATGTGCCATTGCTATATATTTCTGTTACAGGCAAGGCTGGCAATTTCCAGTTGGATATTGCTTGGTCAAAATTTCCATATATCATTTCTTCTGAATTTTTTGCTTTTTCTGAATTTTCTTTTTCTAAACTATTACGGGTAAAACTAGTTAAAGCAGACTGGTAGGATAAAAAAGACGAATTAGATCTATTAGAAGGATGCTGAAATGATTTAAACCAATTCTTAAAAAGTTTTGTTTTTCCCTTAGAATTTTCCATCTTTGTAGCTCGTAAGAAACAAGAAGAGTTTTGTCAATGATTTACAGCCTTTGACGCCTGATCACGGCCTGAAGCAGGTCTTACAACGCGACCATACTCTTAAGAAGATAAACGAGGCACAGAAGTGGAGAATAAGAAGGAAAATAAAAACTGTAAAGAGAATTGGATAGATCAACTTGGCTAAAAAGCTTCGGATCCTAGATAATAGATTTAATTCATCTAAATCCTTTTTTTTTTTTAACACAAATTTAGATATGAGATAATAATTCTAATTCTTCATTCAGTCTATTACAATATTCTCTTATTTGATTACACAAGCGTACTAGCATAGATCTTCTAATAGTTTGAACACGGATAACAAGATATCCTCCTACAACTATATTTTCATCAATTTGTCTGATAGCATTTTCTAATCTTCTAAGCTGGTTTTCATGTCGTCTTAGATCACGCAATAATTCTTCTCTCCTAATAGAACGAGGAGGCATCTCAGAAGGCCATAACTTGTTGTTTTGATTCAGTTCGACATTTATCTAGTTGGAAGACAGCACAAGAACGCATTAAAACAATCCTTCTTCTTTCAAACTCATGATGGTGAGGGTTATTTCTGTGGGTGCAGGTTTGCAAATGTCATTGTCTAACAAGAATTCAATTTTTCTTAATATTCGAACATCACCATAGTACCTCCTAAACAGAGCAAGATGAATAGACATATTCTAGCAAAAGAAATAACATGATTAGATAACAACAATCTTATATTATCAAACTCATAAAAACTTTACTTACAGAAGATTGTACAGGACTTCAAAACTTTAGCACACTCAAACTTCTAGCTCACACTCACACTCACACTTAAACTCTAAACAACTTTTTTTTTTATAAATTTTTTATCTATTTTTTTTTTATATAATTTTTTATCGATCTTTTTTCTATATCCACAAATGGAAAACCCCAGCTCCTTATATGGAGCATACAAAAGAGCCCATTCTCATCCGACCATGAGAGGACTACAAACCAAATGCAACAGAAAAAAGGGATGGCTACCGACACAAGCCTTCAAACACACCTCATGATAACCACCTCTTTCAATGGAATATTAAGAGGATGGTGGAATTATGGATTAACTGGAGCCCAAAGACTTGAAATAGAGACTGCTGTCAAAATGGATTAATTTGGAATAATCCTTTTTAGAGACAAAACCACAGGAAACTTAGTTGACCCCAATGTTAAGCTTGAAGCAGGTACTAGTCAAATCCCTGATAATTGGGAAACTCAATCTGATTGTGTTAGTGTCTTGCTTCTATGCATCCTCAATGAATTCACTGGACGAATTGCTCTAATTAAGGAGAAAAATAGACAGCAATTACATCGCTCGAGATGTAGAAATTTAGGAGAATTTCGTTGGTATAGAGATGTATTCTTATCAAAAGTCTACCAAGTAAATGATTGTAATTCTGACATTTGGAAAGAAAGATTTATTTCAGGATTATCACCCTTATTTGCTGAAAAGGTGCGTAATTCCTTGAGAGAAGAAATGCATGATACTATTAATTACAGTTTGCTGACGTTCGGGGGAATTATACAAAGAATTAACAAATTTGGTATGAATCTTTGCACTGATTTAAAGATCATTAAACAAACTGAAAAAATGAGAAAATATTCTGGAGATAAAGAATTAGGAGATTTTTGTTTCGAGTTTGGTTTAGATTAAACAACTGAATCAAAGAGAAAACCTTCGCGTTCTAGATTTAACCCGGATAGAAGAAACAAAATAGTAAGAAAATATAAGCCCGGAAGATATAAAAAACAAAGAAAATCGGATGACCTCATCCCATTCAAAAGAAAATCTTGAAAATATTTCAAAAAGAAATATATAAAAAAAATGTTTCGACTTGTTATAATTGCGGGAAGAAGGGTCATTATTCAAGTAAATGCTTTAAAAAAGAAAATCCCTCTAAAAATAAACTTAGAAAAATCAATTTATCTGACCCAGAAGCTTTCAAAATAGTTCAAACTGATGCCTCTGATGTCGGATATGGTGGAATCCTTTTACAACAAAAAGATTCAAAAGAAGAATTAATAAGATTTAATTTTGGACTATGGAACTCAAAAGAAATATTCAACCATCAAAAAGGAAGTTCTTGCCATAGTTCTTTGTGTGACGAAATTCCAACATGATTTATTGAACAAAGAATTTTTGATCAGAGTTGATGCTAAGACAGCAAAAGAAATTCTGGAAAAAGATGTCAAAAATCTTGTCTCTAAGCAAATATTTGCTAGATGGCAAGCCATTTTATTAGTTTTTGAATTTAAGATTCAATTTATTAATGGAAATTCTAACTCTCTCCCTGACTTTCTTACTAGAGAATTTCTTCAAGGACGACAAAATGGCAAGTAGCTCTTCCTCGTTCATGAAGAATAAAGGGCAAGAGAAAAGCAGATCAAGAAGAAAGCCAAAAGGGTTTTACTCCAACAAAAGACCCAAGTCAATCAGTATTATATCTTTACACTGGTAACAGAATTCTTGTTACTTTAGATTGTCTTATGGAAGAAAGATCTGTTGAAGATAATGTTTATTTTCTCTTTGGCAAGGGGCTTCATTATTATTCCCCTGATAAAAGGAAAACCAGAGATTGGTATCTCAATAATTTACATCAGACGAAAAGTGTCATCATCTTTCACAATAAGAATGCAAATGGTATCATCACTTATTCAAAGTTCACTATTCTCAAAATCCTTACTGAGGAAGATTGGGATGGTCCCTTGTACATGACAAAATCAGTCCAATTATATAATTCGACTTAGTTCTTTAATTATTGGGATTATATTGATGCCTGGAAATTTGCTTTGATGTGAAAGAAAAGAAAAGAAATGTGGACCCATATCTTCATTTGATGGTGTTGGTTGTACATAATATCTTGTAGGTGTCATGCTGAGAAGAAAATGTGTCTCCTTTCATCAAAGAAAAGATGCTCGGTTCGTGAAGAAAAGTTGTTGCTAGTTATCATTGCTAGGTAGAAAAGTTGGCAATATCTTGTCTAGATTTGATATTAAGATGGCATCTAGTCAAAAGTTATAGATCTTGTCCAGAAAACATATTTTGCCATGAAGTTGTTCTTGGTGGGGGCTGCCTCATGTGTTACCACATGTCATCTTCCTAGATAAAGTTGTTTTGTCCCTTTGGTGGGGGTATGTTTCTTGTGCTTTCCATTTGGCAAAAATGTTGCTCAACTTTATGTACCTTGCCCAAAGAAGACATCTCCTTTTGAAAAGTGTGTTTGGAGGCTTGTGTCGGTAGCCATCCCTTTTTTCTGTTGCATTTGGTTTGTAATCCTCTCATGGTCGGATGAGAATGGGCTCTTTTGTATGCTCCATCTATATAAGGAGCTGGGGTTTTCCATTTGTGGATATAGAAAAAAGATCGATAAAAAAAAAGAGTCCAGAGTCTAAGTGTGAGTGTGAGTGTGAGTGTGAGCTTGAAGTTTGAGTGTGCTAAAGTTTTGAAGTCCTGTACAATCTTCTGTAAGTAAAGTTTTTATGAGTTTGATAATATAAGTTTGTTATTATCTAATTATGTTGTTTCTTTTGCTAGAATATATCTATTCGTCTTGCTCTGCTTAGGAGGATATCTTGTTATCCGCTTTCATACTATTAGAAGATCTATGCTAGTACGCTTATGTAATCAAATAAGAGAATATTGTAATAGACTGAATGAAGAATTAGAATTATTATCTTGTATTTCAAACAAAAAAGAAGAAGGATTTAGATGAATTAAATCTAATATCCAGGATCCGAAGCTTTTTAGCCAAGTTGATCTATCCAATTCTCTTTACAGTTTTTATTTCCCTTCTTATTCTCCACTTCTGTGCCTCGTTTATCTTCTTAAGAGTGTGGTCGCGTTGTAAGTCCTGCTTCAGGCCGTGATCAGGCGTCAAGGGCTGTAAATCGTTGACAGAACTCTTCTTGTTTCTTACGAGCTACAAAGATGGAAAATTCTAAGGGAAAAACAAAACCTTTTAAGAATTGGTTTAAATCATTTCAGCATCCTTCTAATAGATCTAATTCGTCTTCTTCATCCTACCAGTCTGCTTTAACTAGTTTTACCCGTAATAGTTTAGAAAAAGAAAATTCAGAAAAAGCAAAAAATTCAGAAGAAAGAAATGATATTTGGAAATTTTGACCAAGCAATATCCAACTGGAAATTGCCAGCCTTGCCTGTAACAGAAATATATAGCAATGGCACATTTGAAGAACAAAATGATTCCCACATAAAAACTATTGAAAAAACTGTTTCTCTCTTTAGAGGAAAACAGACAATTAAAGTTCTTGATAGAAGAATTATTGAACAAATCAGAACCAAATACAACTACTTGCACATAGGATTAATTCAGGTAGGAATCAAACCTCTGTATCGATTAGGATTAAATGTTTCAGTGTGTGCTTATGTGGAAGATCAGAGACATGATGAGTTTGATGATTCTCTTTATGCTATGATTGAATCAAGTCTCTGTCATGGACCTGTTTATTTTAACTGTTTTCCTAATATCACAATTGATGCTCATGATGATGATATTCTCGATTGTGCAATCATTGGATTTCAAAGTAAAGGATTAAAGATGAGTCCAAGAAGTAAACCTTTTGCTATAATTTATCGTGTGTTGTACAAATCCATGATCTCTGTCTTTCCCATGATAGCCTATAGAGATAAGGTTGATAAAGAAAAAACTACAGTTCTCATGGAAACAAACTTTAACAATAATGTGTTCATCCCAAAGGTCATCAGTTGGGAAGAAGTTGTTCTCCCAGGAAATTGGCAAATAGAAGATGTCACCCCAAGAATAAATGAAAATAACAGATGATTTACAAAGTATAGTCAAATTACCAAATGGAAATGTTGAAATCAATTTTAGGAGAAAAATGGAAAAAGCTATGAGAAGTTTCGCCGGTTACACAGAAGGAAGAAAAAGTTTTAAATTAGAACAAATAGATGATGACCAAAGGAGTAGTGAAAAGGAATAAATGGATCAAAAGTTTTTAGAAACAAAGAAAGTGGAATTGAACACCCTGTGTATAAAAGAACTTCATCACAAAAACCTATAACCCCAGTGAGAGTGATTTTCTCCAAGGAGCCATAAGAATGGTTAGCATTCAAAAGCCAGAAGAAATACCTGTCAAAAACTTTGAAATTGATAAACCATATCTTAGAGAAAATTTGAAAAATCATCATTTAAAAGATTGGTTCTTTAAAAGGTTTAACATAGAAGAAAAATATAAAATGAGAGAATTATGGTATTTCCAAATGGAGGAAGAAGAAAGAATATACCTTTCTTTGATTGGTTCATGGAATCTTTTCGTACTAACATGGAAGCAAGACGGATAGACATATTTTAAAAGAAACAACATGATTAGATAACAACAAGCATATAATATCAAACTTATTAAAACTTAATTACTTACAGAAAATTGTACAGGACTTCAAACTTTAGCACACTCAAACTTCAAGCTCACACTCACACTCACACTTAAACTCTAAACACTTTTTTTTTTTTTTAAATTTTTTATCGATCTTTTTTTCTATATCCACAAATGGAAAACCCCAGCTCCTTATATAGATGGAGCGTACAAAAGAGCCCATTCTCATCCGACCATGAGAGGATACAAACCAAATGCAACAGAAAAAAGGGATGGCTACCGACACAAGCCTCCAAACACACTTTTCAAAAGGAGATGTGTTCTTCGGGCAAGGTACATAAAGTTGAGCAGCATTTTGCCAAATGGAAAGCACAAGAAACATACCCCCACCAAAGGGACAAAACAATCTTATCTAGGAAGATGACATGTAGAAGATGACATGTGGCAATACATGAGGCGGCCCCCCAAGAACAACTTCATGGCAAAATATGCTTTGTGGACAAGATTTATAACTTTTGACTAGATGCCATCTTAATATCAAATCTAGACAAGATATTGCCAACTTTTCTACCTAGCAATGATAACTAGCAACAACTTTTCTTCACCAACCGAGCATCTTTTATTTGATGAAAGAAGACACCTTTTCTTCTCAGCATGACACCTACAAGATATTGTGTACAACCAACACCATCAAATGAAGGTATGGGACCCCTACCAAAAAGAGATGATTCCACAGGCTCTGATACCAAAAACAACAGGATCTATAATGATAGGAATCATCTCAAATTTTAAAGCTTCTTTTTCATTAATTCTTTTGCTTTAGCAGAATTTTTTCGAAATAATTCAGCTAACCAAGATTCCTTTTCGACTTCTTTTTCTTTTCCTTTGTCTTTTGTTGAAGAATACCAAAACTTTCCACCACGAAGATAATCTGTAACTGAGCCATCAGGATTAACATGAGAGTCAGGGTCCCATCGAGGATGGAGATCATCAAGAGGCACAACTTCATCATCAAGATTTTCTTCTGAATCATGATTACTATCCCAATCATGATCACCAACTTTTTTCTTTGGGAGATACTTTTCTAAAATTTGTTTTATCTTTTCTTTAAAATTGACGGAGTCAACAGACATGTCCATTGGCTCAGGAGATTTTTCTCGAGCGATTTTTTTGGCAATCTTTTTGGCCAAGAGATCCGCCATGACCATTTCATTCTCAAAAGGCTTTTCTTCAGGAAGAGGAATTTCTTCTTTAATAGGAGGAGAGATTTGATTCAGAATTCTCTCATAAGTATCATTTTCAATCTTAGGCCACCACTTTTGATAAAAAGTCTGATAAAGAGATGGTAAACCATATAAGTCCTTTTTTACTTCAAACTTCCATTGGAAAATATAAGGGATATGAAATTTAGCAAAGAAGCGAAGCATATTGATGGCTTCACAAGGAACCTTTTCTTCAACTTGAGAGAACTTAATAAACAAATATCGAAAGTTATCAGGAAAGATTTTCTGAGAAGCTCCAAAATATGACCACCAAGTTAAGAGAAACCAGGATGGGAAATTACGATGAATAGGAGTGGCATCAGGACTTTCTTCTTTGAATCTGATGAACCATGAATGATTATACTAGCGATTTTGCCACATCAAAACAAATTTCCAAGCATCAATATAATCCCAATAATTAAAGAACTCAATCAAATTGTATAATTAGACTGATTTTGTCATGTACAAGGGACCATCCCAATCTTCCTTAGTAAGGATTTTGAGAATAGTGAACTTTGAATAAGTGATGATACCATTTGCATTCTTATTTTGGAAGATGAGGACACTTTTCGTCTGATGCAAAATATTGAGATACCAATCTCTGGTTTTCCTTTTATCAGGGGAATAATAATGAAGCCCCTTGCCAAAGAGAAAATAAACATTATCTTCAACAGATCTTTCTTCCATAAGACAATCTGAAGTAACAAGAATTCTGTTACCGATGTAAAGATATAATTCTGATTGACTTGGGTCTTTTGTTGGAGTAAAACCCTTTTGGCTTTCTTCTTGATCTGCCAATTTCTTTTGCCCTTTATTCTTCATGAACGGGGAAGAGCTACTCGCCATTTTGCCGTCCCTGAAGAAATTCTCTAGTAAGAAAGTCAGGGAGAGAATTGGAATTTCCATTAATAAATTCAATCTTAAATTCAAAAACTGATAAAATGGCTTGCCATCTAGCAAATATTTGCTTAGAGACAAGATTTTTGACATCTTTTTCCAGAATTTCTTTTGCTGCCTTAGCATCAACTCCGATTAGAAATTCTTTGTTCAATAAATCATGTTGCAATTTTAATACAGAAGAAAAAGATAAAATGAGGGAATTATGGTATTTCCAAATGGAGGAAGAAGAAAAGAAATATACCTTTCTTTGATTGGTTCATTGAATATTTTAGAAAAGGAAAAATCAAAGAAAAAGAAACTCAAAACCCAAAACAAATAAGAGTTATAGGAAAAACAACAAGAACTTGGAAAGACACAGAAGGAAAAGAAGGCTTGTGTAATCAAATAAGAGAATATTATAATAGACTAAATGAAGAATTAGAATTATTATCTCGTATTTAAATCTGTGTTAAAAAAAAAAAGATTTAGATGAATTAAATCTATTATCCAGGATTTGAAGCTTTTTAGCCAAGTTGATCTACCCAATTCTCTTTAGAGCTTTTTATTTTCCTTCTTATTCTCCACTTCTGTATCTCGTTTATCTTCTTAAGAGTGTGGTGCGTTGTAAATCTCGCTTTTGGCCGTGATCAGGCATCAAGGGCTGTAAATCGTTGACAGAACTCTTTTTTTTTCTTACAAGCTACAAAGATGGAAAATTCTAAGGGAAAAACAAAACTTTTTAAGAATTGATTTAAATCATTTCAGTATCCTTCTAATAGATCTAATTCGTTTTCTTCATCCTACCAGTCTGCTTTAATCAGTTTTACCCATAATAGCTTAGAAAAAGAAAATTCAGAAAAAATAAAAAATTTAGAAGAAATGATATATGAAAATTTTGACCAAGCAATATCCAACTGGAAGTTGCCAGCCTTGCCTGTAACAGAGATATATAGTAAAGCACATTTGAAGAACAAAATGATTACCACATAAAAACTGTTGAAAAAACTGTTTCTCTCTCTGGAGGAAAACAGACAATTAAAGTTCTTGATAGAAGAATTATTGAACAAATCAGAACCAAATACAACTCCTGCACATAGGATTAATTCAGGTAGGAATCAAACCACTGTTTCGATTAGGATTAAATGTTTCAGTGTGCGCTTATGTGCGAGATCAGAGACATGATGAATTTGATGATTCTCTTTATGCTATGATCAAATCAAGTCTCTATCATGGACCTGTTTATTTTAACTGTTTTCCTAATATCACAATTGATGCTCATGATGATGATATTCTCGATTGTGCAACCATTGGATTTCAAAGTAAAGGATTAAAGATGAGTCTAAGAAATAAACTTTTGCTATAGTTTATCGTGTGTTCTACAAATCCATGATCTCTGTCTTTCCCATGGTAGCCTATAGAGATAAGGTTGATAAAGAAAAAACTACAGTTCTCATGCAAACAAACTTTAACAATAATGTGTTCATCCCAAAGGTCATCAGTTGGGAAGAAGTTGTTCTCCCAGGAAATTGGCAAATAAAAGATGTCACCCCAAGAGTAAATGAAATAACAGATGATTTACAAAGTATAGTCAAATTACCAAATGGAAATGTTGAAATTAATTTTAGGAGAAAAATGGAAAAAGCTAGGAGAATTTTCGCCTATTACACAAAAGGAAGAAAAAAATTTAAATTAGAAGAAATAGATGATGACCAAAGGAGTAGTGAAAAGGAAGAAATGGATCAAAAAGTTTTTAGAAACAAAGAAAGTGGAATTGAACACCCTGTGTATAAAAGAACCTCATCACAAAAAACTTACAACCCAAGTGAGAGTGATTTTTTCCAAGGAGCCATAAGAATGGTTAGCATTCAAAAGCCAGAAGAAATACCTATCAAAAAATTTGAAATTGATAAACCATATCTTAGAGAAAATTTGAAAAATCATCCTTTAAAAGATTGGTTCTTTAAAAGGTTTAACACAGAAGAAAAAAGATAAAATGAGAGAATTACGGTATTTCCAAATGGAGGAAGAAGAAAGAAATATACCTTTCTTTGATTGGTTCATGGAATCTTTTCGTACTAACATAGATCTTCTAATAGTTTGAACACGAATAACAAGATATCCTCCTACAGGTATATTTTCATGAATTTGTTTGATAGCATTTTCTAATCTTCTATACTGGTTTTCACGTCGTCTTAGATCACGCAATAATTCTTCTCTCCTAATAGAACGAGGAGGCATCTCAGAAGGCCATAGCTTATAGTTTTTGATTCAGTTCAGAATTTATCTAGTTGGAAGACAGCATAAGAACGCATTAAAACAATCCTTCTTCTTTCAAACTCATGATGGCGATGATTATTTCTGTGGGTGCAGGTTTGCAAATGTCTTCTTATATTGTCTAACAAGAATTCAATTTTTCTTTATATTCGAACATCATCATAGTACCTCCTAAGCAGAGCAAGACGAATAGACATATTCTAGCAAATGAAGCAACATGATTAGATAACAACAAGCATATAATATCAAACTTATAAAAACATAATTACTTACAGAAGATTGTACAGGACTTCAAACTTTAGCACACTCAAACTTCAAGCTCACACTCACACTCACACTTAGACTCTGAACTCTTTTTTTTTTTTTTTTTTAATTTTTGATCTATATTTTTTTTCGATTGATTGCTTACAAATGGAAACACCAGCTCCTTATATAGATGGAGCATACAAAAGAGCCCACTCTCATCCGACCATGAGAGGACTTACAACAGAAAAAAGGGATGGCTACCGACACAAGCCTCCAAACACACTTTTCAAAAGGAGATATCTTCTTTGGGCAAGGGTACATTAGGTGGAACATCTTTTTGCCACATGGAATGCATAAGAAACAAGTTTAACATACCCCCACCAAAGGCACAAAACAACTTTATCTACTTTTGACATGTGGCATCTCATGAGGCAGCCCCTACCAAGAACAACTTCATGACAAAATATGCTCTCTGGACAAGATCTATAACTTTTGACTAGATGCCAACTTTTCTTCAAATTTGGACAAGATATAGGTATTTTCTTCATAGCAATGATAACAACCAACACCATGAGTTGATGGGATAGTCATCATCATCTAGCAGCAACTTTTCTTCTTTGAATGAAGACCTTTTTCTTCTCAGCATAAAAACTACAACAACTACACTTATACCTCCACCAAAAAGAGATGATTCCACTGGCTCTATTACCAACATTCACAGGATCTATAATGACAGGAATCATCTCAAATTTTAAAGCTTCTTTTCATTAATTCTTTTGCTTTAGCAGAATTTTTTCGAAATAATTCAGCTAACCGAGATTCATTTTCGACTTATTTTTCTTTTCCTTTGTTTTTTGCTGAAGAATACCAAAACTTTCCATTACGAAGGTATTCAGAAACTGATCCGTCAGGATTAATATGAGAGTCAGGGTCCCACCGAGGATGGAGATCTTCAAGGGGCACCACTTCATCATCAAGATTTTCTTCTGGATCATAATTTTGTGGAAATTACACCAGTAGAGATTTTGCTAATTTCTCCTTTAATTCTTTGGACAACATTTTCTTCATCATATTTTTCAATAGCACCATCATTTTCTAACCAAGTTAACCTTTCATCAAGCTCATTTTGTTTTCTGGTTAACTCTATTCTTAATTCTCGAAGTTCTCTCTTCTGATCATTTAATTCTCTTTGTAAATCTGAGAGAGTTAAGAGTTTATTTATAGTATGAATTTTTTCTGCTCTATTCATAAGGTCAATCATGGAATAGATTGGTGTGTGAAATGTTTCTTTCTGAAATGTTTCTTTCTCTTTTATCCTTTTTGGATAATATGGTGTTTTATCACCATTTTCATCTTTTTCAAAGGAAATTGTTGGTTGTGAACTTTCTCCTTCTTCTCCTCCCCCAATTTTGAAATTTGATTTAAAAATTGAACTTTTTTCTCTAGATCGGGTATGTTATCAACCATTTCTAGAAGTAATTTTTGAGGGGCAGTGAGGACACGAATGTGGATACCAAGATCTTCATCAGATGGTATCAACCATTCTCCACCAGTTTCTTCATCATCTGAATGACATATACATGATTGGAATTGTTTGATGAGCTGAACCTGAGGACTATTTTCTTTAATGTCAGTTGATGAATCAGATTCATATTCTTATTCTTCTTCTGAGGAACTCGAATCAGATTGTTTTTTTTCAGTATTTTCGTCATCAATTTTGGTACTGATTTTCTACGTTTCTTTTCAGAGGGATTTTCTTTTTTAAAGCATTTACTTGAATAATGACCCTTCTTCCCGCAATTATAACAAGTCGGAACATTTTCTTTTATGTATTTCTTTTTGAAATATTTCCTAGATTTTCTTTTGAATGGGATGAGGTCATCGGATTTTCGCTATTTTTTATATCTTCCGGGTTTATATTTTCTTACCATTTTGTTTCTTCTATCTGGAGTAAATCTAGAACGCGAAGGTTTTCTTTTTTATTCAGGTGTTTGATCTAAACCAAACTGGAAACAAAAATTTCCTAATTCTTTATCTCCAGAATATTTTCTCATTTTTTCAGCTTGTTTACTGATCTTTAAATCAGTACAAAGAGTCATGCCAACTTTGATAACACTCTTTGTATAATTCCTCCGAACGTCAGCAAACTGTAATTAATAGTACCATGCATTTCTTCTCTCAAGGAATTACGCACCTTTTCAGCAAATAGGGGTGGTAAGCCTGAAATAAATCTTTCTTTCCAAATATCAGAATTACAATCATTATTTGGTAGACTTTTGATAAGAATACATCTCTATACCAACGAAATTCTCCCAAATTTCTACATCTCAAGCGATGTAATTGCTGCCTATTTTTTCCCTAATTAGAGCAATTCCTCCAGTGAATTCATTGAGGATGCATAGAAGCAAGACACTAACACAATCAGATTTGGTTTCCCAATTATCAGGGATTTGACTAGTACCTGATTCAAGCTTAACATTGGGGTCAACTAAGTTTCCTGTGGTTTTGTCTCTATAAAGGATTCTTCCAATTTCATCCATTTTGACAGCACTCTCTATTTCAAGCCTTTGGGCTCCAGTTAATCCATAATTCCACCATCCTCTTAATATTCCATTGAAAGAGGTGGTTATCATGAGGAAAATATTTCTTAGAGTATTTCCTCTAACTTCACAGGCATTACAGTATATTAACATACTGTGAACTATTTGGACGATTTGATATTCTGTTAATCCATCTAAGTTCCACTCATATAAAGAATTTCCTGAATAGGTTAATTCTGAGGTGTAACTGTATGGAGCCTCTTCTAGTTGTAGATCAACAGGGGTTGGTCTAGGATAATAATTCTTTGTTTCTGGCAATTTTACCTGAGGATTCCATTTCTTTAAACGATTTATTAATAAATCCTCTGAAGCAGAGACTCTTAGGATGCTGAATCCTTTTCCTCCTATATTGAGGCTTTCCATCCTATTGGATAATTTTTTTGCATTTCGTCTGTCATTGTGAATGGTCCTTCTTGCAGAATAATCCCTTTAGGTAATTAATTGTCTGGGAACATATACTGCATTTGCAGAGCTTTCTTCTAATTTTTCTTCTTTATCTTTATTGAATCCGGGTTTTGATTTGATTGTTCTTTCTATTCGATTTGTTTGTTCTCCAATGGTTAATAGACATAGATTGGTGTAATTGTTTTGTTCAATTATATCTCCAATACCTATACCTATGTCTCTAGCATTTGCGTCTGATTTTGATTCATAAATAGATGCATTTTTTACAGGCATGGCATAATTCTTGAGTTCCGTATTAGGGACAGATATATCCAGTTTCTTCCAAGGTGGATGAGATTTATCAACTTCTTTTCCTTCAGTGTCTTTCCAAGTTCTTGTTGTTTTTCTTATAACTCTTATTTGTTTTGGGCTTTGAGTTTCTTTTTCTTTGATTTTCACCATTTTCAACTTCTTCAAAGGAAAATTTTGGTTGTGAAGTTTCTCCTTCTTCTCCTCCCCCCCAATTTTGAAATTTGATTTAAAAATTGAACTTTTTCTCTGGATTGGGTATGTTATCAATCATTTCTAGAAGTAATTTTTGAGGGCAGTGAGGACACGAATGTGGATACCAAGATCTTCATCAGATGGTATCGACCATTCTTCATCAGATTCTTCATCATCTGAATGACATATACATGATTGGAATTGTTTGATGAGCTGAACCTGAGGACTATTTTCTTCAATGTCAGTTGATGAATCAGATTCATATTCTTCTTCTTCCTCTGAGGAACTCCAATCAGATTGTCTTTTTCAGTATTTTCATCATCAATTTTGGTATTGATTTTTGTAAGTTTCTTTTTAGAGGGATTTTCTTTTTTAAAGCATTTACTTGAATAATGACCCTTCTTCCCGCAATTATAACAAGTCGGAACATTTTCTTTTATGTATTTCTTTTTGAAATATTTCCTAGATTTTCTTTTGAATGGGATGAGGTCATCGGATTTTCACTGTTTTTTATATCTTTTGGGTTTATATGTAACGCCCCGCCCTCTTCGAGAAAATCAGAGTCTAATTTTTTTTAAAAAAATAATAAAACATCGGAAGAGAGCGGGCGGCGTCACGACGCGAGTTAAGTTCAGACTACTCAAGTCTGAACCTTAATTGGCCACCCATGTGTACATGGACTAGACCATGATAATGAATCACACATGGAACTAACATCAACCTGCGGAATAAACTAGACTGTTTCCGGAATAGAATGACTAGATAGCAAATAATAATCTCAAATATTAATTAACATAAATCAACCATCCAAAGTTAATAACCTAATCAAACCATAGCAAGTATATAACTTATTACATGTCCACAATCTATAAATCAAATGACAGTAATAAAGAGGTCCAGTTCAACATTCAAGCGCTTAGGCTTGGCTTCCCTCCCAGTCATCGACCTTCTTTTTCCCTTTACTTGTACCTGCATTCTCCTCTGAGGATAGAATTAGGGCGTTAGATCAACGCGCCCAGTAGGTTCCCGATCAGGGCTACCACATGATTAGCATATAAAACATGTATATATATCATAGTTCATGATTAGTAAAAACAGGTAAAACAATGCTATGAAGGATGCACATGCAATGAGACCCTCCCATCATGTACATTCATAGCCATCACTTGACGTGCCTCGCACCGACAAGGTATATCACAATACACTTCCATCTCTTCATCATTGACCTGATTCATATCACGTATTAGTCCTCCTGGCGGGACTCTCTCGACTACCATTGTGACTATGATTATTTACTCCTCCTAACTCTCACGCCTAAACAAAACATAAACATCACAATCATAATCCATGTCCATGCATTATGCATGCAAATGCATATATATCATTCGAAACCACATAAAAATAAACAAGAGTCTCATAAAGAAAACTAGGGTAAAACTGTGGTTACAAGTAGGTAGGAAACCTACTGAAGATTCCCTTCAGTAATTGATCTTTCTTTGGCGTCACCCGGTCACGACTCGCTCGTCATTCAACTTCCGGTACCTTATCCATATATCAATCAGTAAGTCATAATATCATTTACTTATTCAATCACAACTAAGACCCATCCACATCATGTGGGGTTCGTGTCCGTACATCCAACCCTATGATCATTTCCCTCATTGATCATTCCATCAATAATTACATTTTATGCCATTTAGGCTAACCTTTTAGTTTTACTATACCTAAACCAACTTAGTGGGGTTTCATTCATCACCTTTAATCCCATTTACTACTTAACCCAATTCTATCAAATAATCATTGATGGGGTTCGGCCATGCCACATGGCCAAACCTCATCCTATAGATTTTTATCCACAATCCATCATCATCAATGGTTGATTATTTTCTTACACATAGACCATAACTTATCATGTATGACTCCTTAATTAAAACAATCATAAACTCCCATCCAAAACAGCCCATTTATTTCAAAACAGCCCCATGGGGTTCGGCCATGCACATGGCCGAACCCAATGGTTCCCTTGATCTGATTATCCATGATTATTCATGGTTAATCATGCTAACTCGGCCATGAATTAAACATGGTTCAGCTGCATAGTAACCTCCAAAACAGTAACATGTTAATCCATTTATTGCCATAAGAACACCATATCTTCATATAGTTTTTAACTCACCAAAATCATCAAAAACTTATATGGGGTTCGGCCATCCAAGATGTTTTAGTCTTTTAAACTGTTTTAGGTGTCATTTATTCATATAAAAACCAGTACATTATTGCTGCATTTTTACCTCTCAAAACCATCCAATAAATTCATCTCTTTGTCTGAATGACCATCAAACTTTATGTGATTCGGCCATCCAAGATGGCCGATCCAAATGGGTCCATTTTATCAGTTTTAAACCATTGTTTTAAACCCATAATACCTTCAGTCCTTATGTCATTCAGATCTATGTTTTTAACCCTTTCCAAAACATGCATTTGAATCTTAAATAAAACCCAAAAACAGTCCACCAACTTCATGGTTTATATGTTTCAAACACCTCAAAACCAAGCCATCATTTGCATGGGGTTCGGCCCTCCATGGTGGCCGAACCCTATGACCTTTGGTTTTGAATTTGTTTATCATTCATCTAGGTCTAAATCAAACTTCCTTATTTATGTTTTAACCTTTTTAAAACATACATTTTAAATCATCTAAAAACAATCCATAAAAGTCCATGGTTCATGTTTTGAAACATGAAAACCACCAATCTTTTACATGGGGTTCGGCCCTCCATGGTGGCCGAACCCAATGGTTATTTTTACCATTCTTAATCCTCGGTTAATCAAGGTTAAGACCTTGGTGTTTTGGCCATAACCATGGCCCAATATACACCTCATTTGTTCCATGTTATTAAACCAAAATAACATAAAAATACTTACCAAACTTCCAATCTTTCTTCTTGCCTTTGGTCCTTGGTTTCTCCTTTTATTTCTTCCTTTCTTTTGCTATTTTGTGCTTGATCTACTGGTGTAAAATCCTCTGATGTTCCAGCTAGGAAGAAAAACGAATTGGAGAGAGGGAGAGAGATGGAAATCTTAAGATTTTCAATGTGAAAATCGTCCAAATGGGTGGTCTATCACTTTTGTAATTCAGCCACTTAATCCATTGATTTCCCTCATAAACTCTTGTTCATTTCAATGAGACACCTGCTGCCAGTCAAAGTACCCATTGGCACTACCCAATGTAACCATTCAGCTCCCCAAGCGCCCCCCATTTCCATGTGTTTCATTTAAAATTTAACATGGAAAACACCCCAACAAGTCCCCAACGTGTGGGACTTGTTTTGGTGGTTAAGACTAAGCCAAACTCCTCCTATTCCCTCTGAACTTAGTGATTTACAGTCCCATTGACTTCCACTTTGACTCACCCAACTCACATGTCCAACTCACCTCATTAATTGACAAACATTTAATGCATTTGAATCAACTCATTTTTAATTCAAATTAAATAAAATCAGTTCCACTTAACCTGATTTAACTCACCATTGAACTCATTTGTGGACCCACATGTTCGGCTGTGGTCAACAAAGTCAACCAGACCCGTTGGGTCCCCCTTTATCTCTTTGACCCATTTTTTACTCCATGACCCAATTATGGGTATTTTGGTCATTTGTAATTGGTTTTTACATGTGGATCAGGCCTACCCATTTTTACTCCACTTGATTTCCAATCAAAATGAGCTTAACCCCATTTAATTAAGTTCACACATCGGCCAAATAATCCAATAAGACCCGTTGGGTCCCATTTGGGCCTTTTTGACCCATTTAGCCATTTTTGACCCAATTGATGTATATATTATCCATCCAATCAAACTTGACATTCATAATATGCTCATATGATCTTAATTTGAGCCATGGGCCCACCATTTCCTTGCTTAACACAAAATAATTAATTTAACACATCAGGGGCATTTTTCGTAATTACTTCATTGAGAAATTACCCATTCAATCAAACTTGACAATCATGTGCTCATATGATCTTAATTTAAGCAACGGGCCCCACCATTTCCTTACTTATCATCACAAAATAATTAATTTAACACATCAGGGGCATTTTCGTAATTATCCACTTCATTTAGAAATTGGGGTGTTACATTATATTTTCTTACCATTTGTTTCTTCTATCTGGAGTAAATCTAGAACGCGAAGGTTTTCTTTTTGATTCAAGTGTTTGATCTAAACCAAACTGGAAAAGCAATTCCTCCAATGAATTCATTGAGGATGCATAGAAGCAAGACACTAACACAATCAGATTGAGTTTCCCAATTATCAGGGATTTGACTAGTACCTGCTTCAAGTTTAACATTGGGGTCAACTAAGTTTCCTGTGGTTTTGTCTCTATAAAGGATTCTTCCAATTCATCCATTTTGACAGCACTCTATTTCAAGTCTTTGGGCTCCAGTTAATCCATAATTCCACCAGTCTCTTAATATTCCATTGAAAGATGTGGTTATCATGAGGAATATATTTCTTGGAGTATTTCCTCTAACTTCACAGGCATTACAGTATATTAACATACTGTGAACCATTTGGACGATTTTGATATTCTGTTAATCCATCTAAGTTCCACTCATATAAAGAATTTCCTGAATAGGTTAATTCTGAGGTGTAACTGTATGGAGCCTCTTCTGGTTGTATCAACAGGGGTTGGTCTAGGATAATAATTCTTTGTTTCTAGCAATTTTACCTAAGGATTCCATTTCTTTAGACGATTTATTAATAAATCCTTTGAAGAGACTCTTAGGATGCTGAATCATTTTCCTCCCATATTGGGGCTTTCCATCCCATTGGATAATTCTTTTTGCATTTCGTCTGTCATTGTGAATGGTCCTTCTTGCAGAATAATCCCTTTAGGTAATTGTCTGCGAACATATAATGCATTGGAAGAGCTTTCTTTTAATTTTCTTCTTTATCTTTATTGAATCCGGGTTTTGATTTGATTGTTCTTTCTATTCGATCTGTTTGTTCTCCAATGGTTAATAGACATAGATTGGTGTAATTGTTTTGTTCAATTATATCTCCAATACCTATACCTATGTCTCTAACATTTGGGTCTGATTTTGATTCATAAATAGATGCATTTTTTACAGGCATGGTATAATTCTTGGTTTCTGTATTAGGGATAGAAATATCAAGTTTCTTCTAAGGTGGATGAGATTTATCAACTTCTTTTCCTTCAGTGTCTTTCTAAGTTCTTGTTGTTTTTGCTATAACTCTTATTTGTTTTGGGCTTTGAGTTTCTTTTTCTTTGATTTTCCTTTTTTTAAAATGTCCCTTTGATGGGGGTATGTTTCTTGTGCTTTCCATTTGGCAAAATGTTGCTCAACTTTATGTACCTTGCCCAAAAAAGACATCTCATTTTGAAAAGTGTGTTTGGAGGCTTGTGTCGGTAGCCATCCCTTTTTTCTGTTGCACTTGGTTTGTAGTCCTCTCATGGTCGGATGACAATGGGCTCTTTTGTATGCTCCATCTATATAAGGAGCTGGGGTTTTCCATTTGTGGATATAGAAAAAAGATCGATAAAAAAAAAAGAGTTCAGAGTCTAAGTGTGAGTGTGAGTGTGAGCTTGAAGTTTGAATGTGCTAAAGTTTGAAGTCCTCTACAATCTTCTGTCAGTAATTGAGTTTTTATAAGTTTGATATTATATGCTTGTTGTTATCTAATCATGCTGTTTCTTTTAGAATATGTCTATCCGTCTTGCTTTGCTTAAAAAGTATTAGGATAATGTTCGAATCATCAGACAAATTGATGAAAATATTGTTGTAGGAGGATATCTTGTTATCCGTGTTCAAACTATTAGAAGATCTATGCCAGTACGCTTGTGTAATCAAATAAGAGAATATTATAATAGACTGAATGAAGAATTAGAATTATTATCTCGTATTTAAATCTGTGTTAAAAAAAAAGGATTTAGATGAATTAAATCTATTATCCAGGATCTGAAGCTTTTTAGCCAAGTTGATCTACCCAATTCTCTTTAGAGTTTTTTGTTTTCCTTCTTATTCTCCACTTCTGTATCTCGTTTATCTTCTTAAGAGTGTGGTCGCGTTGTAAATCCCGTTTTTGGCCGTGATCAGGCATCAAGGGCTGTAAATCGTTGACAGAACTCTTCTTGTTTCTTACGAGCTACAAAGATGGAAAATTCTAAGGGAAAAACAAAAATTTTTAAGAATTGATTTAAATCATTTCAGTATCCTTCTAATAGATCTAATTCGTCTTCTTCATCCTACCAGTCAGCTTTAACCAGTTTTACCCGTAATAGCTTAGAAAAAGAAAATTCAAAAAAAATAAAAAATTCAGAAGAAATGATATATGAAAATTTTGACCAAGCAATATCCAACTGGAAGTTGCTAGCCTTCCCATAATAGAAATATATAGTAATAGCACATTTGAAGAACAAAACGATTACCACATAAAAACTGTTGAAAAAACTGTTTCTCTCTCTGGAGGAAAACAGACAATTAAAGTTCTTGATAGAAGAATTATTGAACAAATCAGAACCAAATAACTACTGCACATAGGATTAATTCAGGTAGGAATCAAACCACTGTTTCGATTAGGATTAAATGTTTCATTGTGCGCTTATGTGCGAGATCAGAGACATGATGAATTTGATGATTCTCTTTATGCTATGATCGAATCAAGTCTCTGTCATAGACCTGTTTTATTTTAACTGTTTTCCTAATATCAATTGATGCTCATGATGATGATATTCTCGATTGTGCAACCATTGGATTTCAAAGTAAAGGATTAAAGATGAGTCCAAGAAGTAAACCTTTTGCTATAGTTTATCGTGTGTTCTACAAATCCATGATCTTTGTCTTTCCCATGATAGCCTATAGAGATAAGGTTGATAAAGAAAAAACTACAGTTCTCATGGAAACAAACTTTAACAATAATGTGTTCATCCCAAAAGTCATCGGTTAGGAAGAAGTTGTTCTCCCAGGAAATTGGCAAATAGAATATGTCACCCTAAGAGTAAATGAAATAACAGATGATTACAAAGTATTGTCAAATTACCAAATGGTAATGTTGAAATCAATTTTAGAAGAAAAATGGAAAAGGCTAGTAGAAGTTTTGCCGGTTATACGGTAGGAAGAAAAAGTTTTAAATTAGAAGAAATAGATGATGACCAAAGGAGTAGTGAAAAGGAAGAAATGGATCAAAAAGTTTTTAGAAACAAAGAAAGTGGAATTGAACACCCTCTGTATAAAAGAACTTCATCACAAAAAACCTATAACCCTAGTGAGAGTGATTTTCTCCAAGGAGCCATAACAATGGTTAGCATGCAAAAGCTAGAAGAAATATACCTGTCAAAAAGTTTGAAATTGATAAACCATATCTTAGTGAAAATTTGAAAAATCATCCTTTAAAAGATTGGTTCTTTAAAAGGTTTAACACAGAAGAAAAAGATAAAATGAGAGACTTATGGTATTTCCAAATGGAGGAAGAAGAAAGAAATATACCTTTCTTTGATTGGTTCATGGAATATTTTAAAAACGGAAAATCAAAGAAAAAGAAACTCAAAGCCCAAAACAAATAAGAGTTATTGGAAAAACAACAAGAACTTGGAAGAGACTGAAGGAAAAGAAGTTGATAAATCTCATCCACCTTGAAAGAAACTTGATATTTCTGTCCCTAATACAGAAACCAAGAATTATGCTATGCCAAAAAATGCATCTATTTATGAATCAAAATCAGACCCAAATGCTACAGACATAGGTATAGGTATTAGAATATAATTGAACAAAACAATTACACCAATCTATGTCTATTAACTATTGGAGAACAAATAGATCGAATAGAAAGAACAATCAAATCAAAACCCGGATTCAATAAAGATAAAGAAGAAAATTAGAAGAAAGCTCTGCCAATGCAGTATATGTTCCTAGACAATTACCTAAAGGGATTATTCTGCAAGAATGACCATTTACAATGACAGATGAAATGCAAAAAGAATTATCCAATAGGATGGAAAACCTCAATATGGGAGGAAAAGGATTCAGCATCCTAAGAGTCTCTGCTTCAGAGGATTTATTAATAAAATCGTTTAAAGAAATGGAATCCTCAGGAAAAATTGCCAGAAACAAAGAATTATTATCCTAAACCAACCCCTGTTGATCTACAACTAGAAGAGGCTCCATACAGTTACACCTCAGAATTAACCTATTCAGCAAATTCTTTATATGAGTGGAACTTAGATGGATTAACAGAATATCAAATCGTCCAAATGGTTCACAGTATGTTAATATACTGTAATGTCTGTGAAGTTAGAGGAAATACCCTAAGAAATATTTTCCTCATGATAACCACCTCTTTCAATAGAATATTAAGAGGATGGTGGAATTATGGATTAACTGGAGCCCAAAGACTTGAAATAGAGAGTGTTGTCAAAATGGATGAATTTGGAAGAATCCTTTATAGAGACAAAACCACAGGAAACTTAGTTGACCCCAATGTTAAACTTGAAGCAGGTACTAGTCAAATCCCTGATAATTGGGAAACCCAATCTGATTGTGTTAGTGTGTTGCTTCTATGCATTCTCAATGAATTCACTGGAGGAATTGCTCTAATTAAGGAGAAAAATAGACAGTAATTACATCGCTTGAGATGTAGAAATTTAGGAGAATTTCGTTGGTATAGAGATGTATTCTTATCGAAAGTCTACCAACTAAATGATTGTAATTCTGATATTTGGAAAGAAGATTTATTTCAGGCTTACCACCCTTATTTGCTGAAAAGGTGCGTAATTCCTTGAGAGAAGAAATGCATGGTACTATTAATTACAGTTTGCTGACGTTCGGAGGAATTATACAAAGAGTTAACAAAGTTGGCATGACTCTTTGTACTGATTTAAAAGATCAGTAAACAAGCTGAAAAAAATGAGAAAATATTCTGGAGATAAAGAATTAGGAGATTTTTGTTTCTAGTTTGGTTTAGATCAAACACCTGAATAGAAAAAGAAAACCTTCGCGTTCTAGATTTACTCCAGATAGAATAAACAAAATGGTTAGAAAATATAAGCTCGGAAGATATAAAAAACAGAGGAAATTCGATGACCTCATCCCATTCAAAAGAAAATCTAGAAAATATTTCAAAAAGAAATATATAAAAGAAAATATTCCGACTTGTTATAATTACGGGAAGAAGGGTCATTATTCAAGTAAATGCTTTAAAAAAGAAAATCCTCTAAAGAAACTCAGAAAAATCAATACCAAAATTGATGACGAAAATTCTGAAAAAGAACAATCTGATTCGAGTTCCTCACAAGAAGAAGAAGAATATGAATCTGATTCATCAACTGACATTGAAGAAAATAGTCCTCAGGTTCAGCTCATCAAACAATTTCAATCATGTACATGTCATTCAGATGATGAAGAAACTGATGGAGAATGGTCGATACCATCTTATGAAGATCTTAGTATCCACATTCGTGTCCTCACTACCCCTCAAAAATTACTTCTAGAAATGGTTGATAACATACCCGATCCAGAGAAAAAAGTTCAATTTTTAAATCAAATTTCAAAATTGGGGGGAGGAGAAGAAGGGTAAAGTTCACAACCAAAAATTTTCTTTGAAGAAGTTGAAAATGTTGAAAAAATACCATATTATCCAAAAAGGTCAAAAGAGAAAGAAACATTTCACACACCAACCTATTCCATGATTGACCTTATGAATAGAGAAGAAAAAATCCATACTATAAATAAACCCTTAACTCTCTCAGACTTACAAAGAGAATTAAATGATCAGAAGAGAGAACTCCGTGAATTAAGGATTGAGTTAACCAAAAAACAAAATGAGCTTGATAAAAGGTTAACTTGGTTAGAAAATGATGGTGCTATTGAAAAATATGATGAAGAAAAATTTGTCAAAAGAATTAGAGGAGAAATTAGCAAAATCTCTACTGGTGTGATTCCTACAAAATTTATTTACCAACAGTGGAGAGTTCAGATAAAAATAAAAATAAAAAACTTTGTGAAGATTGTTAATGCCATAATTGACACTGGTGCAGATTTAAATGTTATCAGACTTGGAATCGTTCCTATTGAATTTACGAGTAAATCAAAACAATTTGTTTCAGCTGCTAATGGAACGACTATTTCCATAGAAAGAAAAATCCCAAATGTTCATGTTTGGAAGAAAAGAGTCTGTGTTACTTCACCCTTTATTATTTCAGAAGATATTGTTAATGATGTACTCCTTGGATCTTCATTTATTCTTCAAATCCAACCCTTTTCTGTAACAACAAAAGGAATTTCTACAAATATCAAAGGGGTTGAAGTAAATCTTGATTTTATAGATGATCCTTGTGAAACAAAAATCCAAAAGATAAATCAAGTTATTGCCACAAGAGAAAATTACATAAATGGACTAAAAATGAAATTAAATCTGTCCAAATAACAAAAGAATTAGAGAAAAAAGAATTTAAAACAAAATTAGAAGAATTCACCAAACAGATTGAAGAAGAATGCTGTTCTGAATTACCATCAGCCTTTTGGAATAGGAAAAGACACATAATAGGATTACCATATGTAAAGGATTTTAGTGAAAAAGATATTCCTACTAAAGCTCGTCCATCTCAAATGGATGCTACTCATTTAAAGCTTTGCCAAGAAGAAATCAATGATCTTCTGAAGAAAGGATTAAATAGAAAAAGCAAATCCCCTTAGAGCTGTACGACATTTTATGTAGAAAAAGCCGCTGAAATCGAAAGAGGAGTTCCAAGATTGGTAATCAATTATAAACCAATAAACAAAATTCTTCAATCTATTAGGTATCCTTTGCCTAATACTCAGGATTTGCTAAACAGATTAAACAATGCCAAAATATTCTCAAAATTTGATTTAAAATCAGGATTTTGGCAGATCCAGATAAAAGAAGAAGATAGATATAAAACTGCATTCATTGTTCCAATGGGGCATTATGAATGGAATGTTATGCCTTTCGGATTGAAAAATGCTCCATCTGAATTTCAAAATATTATGAATAATATTTTCTCGTCTTACACCCAGTTTGCCATTGTTTACATTGATGATATTCTTATCTTTTCAGAATCTGTGATACAACATTGGAAACACTTGGGTATTTTCAAAAGGGTCCCATCGAGGATGGAGATCATCAAGAGGCACAACTTCATCATCAAGATTTTCTTCTGGATCATGATTACTATCCCAATCATGATCACCAACTTTTTTCTTTGGGAGATACTCTTCTAGAATTTGTTTAATCTTTTCTTCAAAATTGATGGAGTCAACAGACATGTCCAGTTTAGCAACTTTGTTCAGTTGGTCCAGTTTCTCCTGTTCGTCCAGAATGAGTACCTTTTTCCATTTTGTCCACTTTGTATAGCTCGTCAACTTTGTCATGTTTGTCCAATCCATTTTGAAAAAGTACAAAGTGGATAAAGCCAATCCATTTTCTTTTATGACTCTTTTGAAAATACCAAAATGTTTCCAATGTTTTATCACATATTCTGAGAAGATAAGAATATCATCAATGTAAACAATGGCAAACTGGGTGTAAGACAAGAAGATATTATTCATAATATTCTGAAATTCAGACGGAGCATTTTTCAATCCGAAAGGCATAACATTCCATTCATAATGCCCCATTGGAACAGTGAATGCAGTTTTATATCTATCTTCTTCTTTTATTTGAATCTGCCAAAATCCTGATTTTAAATCAAATTTTGAGAATATTTTGGCATTGTTTAATCTGTTTAACAAATCCTGATTATTAGGCAAAAGATACCTAATAGATTGAAGAACTTTGTATAAAGGTTTATAATTGATTACCAATCTTGGAACTCCTCTTTCGATTTCAGCAATCTTTTCAACATAAAATGCCGTACAACATGACAAAGTGAACAAACTGTACGAATTGGACAAAGTGGACAAACTCGACATAGTGGACAAAGTGAACAAATAGGATAAAGTAGACGAAGTGCACAAACAAGTCAAATTGCTAAAACGGAACAAAGTGGATAAACTGGACGTCTTATGCACACTTGACAAACTGCACAAATTGGCTAAATTTGACCAACTCGACAAAGTGGAAAAACTTGACCATCTAGACGAACTGGAAGATTTGGACAAATTAGATAAACTGGAGAAACTGGACAAAGTGAGCGAAGTGAGCAAACTGGATGAAATGGAGAAAGTGGACAAACTGGACAAATTGGAAAGATTGGACAAACATGACAATGCTGACGAATTGTACAAAGTGGGCAAATTGGACGAATTTGAAAAATTGGACTAACATGACAAAGTTGACGAACAGTACAAAGCGGGCAAACTGGATAAAGTGGACGAATAAGACAAATTGGACAAACTGGATGAACAGGACAAAGTGGACAAATAAAATAAACTGGACAAACAGGCCAAATTGGACAAACTGGACAAACTTGACAAACTAGGCAAACAGGACAAAGTGAACAAAGTGGCCAAATTGGACGAAGACAAAATTGACAAAGTGGAAAAACTAGTCAAACTGGACGAACAGGACCAACTGAACAAAGTGCACAAACTGGACTGGACAAATTAGATAAATTGGACAAAATGGATAAATTGGACAAAATGGAGAACTTGGACAAAATGGACCAACTGGACAAAGTAGACGAATTGGATAAATTAGATCAACTGACAAATTAGACAAATTGGACAAACTGAACCATCTAGACAAACTTGTCAAACTAGACAAACTGGACAAAGTGAGCAAAGCGAACAAAGTGGACAAACTGGTTGAATTGGAAAAAGTAGACAAACATGATAAAGTGGATGAAAGTGGGCAAACTGGAAAAAGTGGAATGATTGGACAAACTGGAGGATAGGACAAATTGGACAAATTGGACAAATAGGATGAACTGAACAAATTTAAAAAATTGGACAAACAGGACAAACTTGACAAACTGAAGAAAGTGGATAAACTGGACAAACAAGAGGAACAGGACAAAGTGGACAAACATAACGAATTGGAAAAAGTGGACAAATTTGTCAAATTGGACAAAGTGGACGAACTGTACAAAGTGGACAAACTAGACCAACTAAACAAAGTGGAGAAACTGGAAAAACTAGTTAAACTGGACGAACAATACAAAGTGGACAAACTGTACGAATCGCACAAAGTGGACAAACTGGACATAGTGGACAAAGTGGACAAACAAGACAAACTGGGAAAACTACACAAATTGGCTCAGTTGGACCAACTTGACAAAGTAGACAAACTTACCAACTGCACAAACTAGACGAAATGGACAAATTAGATAAAAAGGTAAAACTGGACAAACTGAACCATATAGACAAACGCGACAAACTAGACCAAGTGAGCAAAGTGAACAAAGTGGACAAACTGTGCAAACCGGGTGAACTGGACAAAGTGGACAAACTTAATGAATTGGAAAGAGTGGACAAACATGATGTGGGCAAACTGGAAAAAGTGGACTAACTTAACAAACTGACCGAATTGGAAAAGGTGGACAAATAGGACGAACTGGACAAATTAGATAAACTAGACAAACTGGACAAATTCGTCAAACTGGACCAACTGGACAAACTTGACAAACTAGACAAACTAGACGAACAGGACAAAGTGGACAAACTGAACGAATTGGAAAAAGTGTACAAATTACTCAAACTGGACGAACATGACAAAGTGAACAAATTGTACGAATTGGACAGAGTGGACAAACTCGACATAGTAGACAAAGTGAACAAACATGATAAAGTAGACGACGTGGACAAACAAGTCAAATTGCTAAAACGGAACAAAGTGGACAAACTGGACGTCTTGTGCACACTGGACAAACTGTACAAATTGGCTAAATTTGACCAACTCGACAAAGTGGAAAAACTTGACCATCTCGATGAACTGGAAGATTTCGACAAATTAGATAAACTGGTCAAAATGGACAAACTGGACAAAGTGAGCAAAGTGAGCAAAGTGGACAAATTGGACGAAATGGGGAAAGTGGACAAACTGGACAAATTGGAAAGATTGGACAAACATGACAATGTTGACGAATTGTACAAAGTGGGCAAATTGGACGAATTTGAAAAAGTGGACGAATTTGAAAAAGTGGACTAACATGACAAAGTTGACGAACAGTACAAAGCGGGCAAATTGGATAAAGTGGACTAACTGGACTAATTGGACAAATTGGATAAATTGGACGAACAGGACGAACTTGACAAATAAAATAAACTGGACCAACAGGCCAAATTGGACAAACTAGATCAACTGGACAAACTTGACAAAATAGACAAATGGGACAAAGTGAACAAAGTGGACAAACTAGACTAATAGGACAAACTGCACAAACTGGAAAAACTAGTCGACGAACATGACCAACTGAAAAAAGTGGAGAAAGTGGACAAACTGGACAAATTGGAAAGATTGGACAAACATGACAATGTTAACGAATTGTACAAAGTGGGCAAATTGGACGAATTTGAAAAATTGGACTAACATGACAAAGTTGACGAACAGTACAAAGCGGGCAAACTGGATAAAGTGGACTAACTTTTTATTGAAAATTCTAACGAATTGTAAAGATATAATCTCAAATATCAAAGCTTTTTTTTCATTAATTCTTTTGCTTTAGCAGAATTTTTACGAAATAATTCAGCTAACTGAGATACCTTTTCGACTTCTTTTTCTTTTCCTTTGTCTTTTGCTGAAGAATACCAAAACTTTCCACCACGAAGATAATCTGTAACTGAGCCATCGGGATTAACATGAGAGTTAGGGTCCCATCGAGGATGGAGGTCATCAAGAGGCACAACTTCATCATCAAGATTTTCTTCTGGATCATGATTATTATCCCAATCATGATCACCAACCTTTTTCTATGGGAGATACTCTTCTAAAATTTGTTTAATCTTTTCTTCAAAATTGACGGAGTCAACAGGCATGTCCATTGGCTCAGGAGATTTTTTTCGAGCAATTTCTTTGGCAATCTTTTTGGCTAAGAGATCCGCCATTGCCATTTCATTCTCAAAAGGTTGTTCTTCAAGAAGAGGAATTTCTTCTTTAACAGGAGGAGAGATTTTATTCAGAATTCTCTCATAAGTATCATTTCAATTTTTGGCCACCACTTTTGGTAAAAAGTCTGATAAAGAGATGGTAAACCATATAAGTCCTTTTTTACTTCAAACTTCCATTGGAAAATATAAGGGATATGAAATTTAGCAAAGAAGCGAAGCATATTGATGGCTTCACATGGAACTTTTTCTTCAACTTGAGAGAACTTAATAAACAAATAACGAAAATTATCAGGAAGGATTTTCTGAGAAGCAAGTCAATAGAGTCCCAATATAGTCCTGTTTTACTCCAACAAAAGACCCAAGTCAATCAGAATTATATCTTTACACTGGTAACAGAATTCTTGTTACTTCAGATTGTCTTATGGAAGAAAGGTCTGTTGAAGATAATGTTTATTTTCTCTTTGGCAAGGGACTTCATTATTATTCCCCTGATAAAAGGAAAACTAGAGATTGGTATCTCAATATTTTGCATCAGACGAAAAGTGTCCTCATCTTCCACAATAAGAATGCAAATGGTATTATCACTTACTCAAAGTTCACTATTCTCAAAATCCTTACTGAGGAAGATTGGGATGGTCCCTTACACATGACAAAATCAATCCAATTATACAATTCAACTGAGTTCTTTTATTATTGGGATTATATTGATGCCTGGAAATTTCCTTTGATGTGGTAAAATCGCCAGTATAATCATTCCTGGTTCATCAGATTCAAAGAAGAAAGCCTTGATATCACTCTTATTCATCATAATTTCCCATCCTGGTTTCTCTTCACTTGGTGGTTATATTTTGGTGCTTCTCAGAAAATCCTTCCAGATAATTTTCGTTATTTGTTTATTAAGATCTCTCAAGTTGAAGAAAAGGTTCCATGTGAAGCCATCAATATGCTTCGCTTCTTTGCTAAATTTCATATCCCTTATATTTTCCAATGGAAGTTTGAAGTAAAAAAGGACTTATATGGTTTACCATCTCTTTATCAGACTTTTTACCAAAAGTGGTGGCCAAAAATTGAAAATTATACTTATGAGAGAATTCTGAATAAAATCTCTCCTCCTGTTAAAGAAGAAATTCCTCCTCCTTTAGAAAAGCCTTTTAAGAATGAAATGGCTATGGGAGATCTTCAAGGGGCACAACTTCACCATCAAGATTTTCTTCTGGATCATGATTACTATCCTAATCATGATCACCAACTTTTTTTCTTTGGGAGATACTCTTCTAAAATTTGTTTAATCTTTTCTTCAAAATTGACGGAGTCAACAGACATATCCATTGGCTCAGGAGATTTTTCTCGAGCAATTTCTTTGGCAATCTTTTTGGCCAAAAGATCAGCCATGACCATTTCATTCTCAAAAAGTTTTTTTCAGGAAGAGGAATTTCTTCTTTAACAGGAGGAGAGATTTGATAAAGAATTCTCTCATAAGTATCATTTTCAATCTTAGGCCACCACTTTTGGTAAAAAGTCTGATAAAAAGATGGTAAACCATATAAGTCCTTTTTTACTTCAAACTTCCATTGGAAAATATAAGGGATATGAAATTTAGTAAAGAAACGAAGAACATTAAATGCTTCACATGGAACCTTTTCTTCAACTTGAGAGAACTTAATAAACAAATAACGAAAATTATCAGGAAGGATTTTCTGAGAAGCACCAAAATATGACCACCAAGTGAAGAGAAACTAGGATGGGAAATTACGATGAATAGAAGTGACATCAGGGTTTTCTTCTTTGAATCTGATGAACCAGAATGATTATACTTGCGATTTTGCCACATCAAAGCAAATTTCCAGGCATCAATATAGTCCCAATAATTAAAGAACTCAGTCGAATTGTATAATTGGACTGATTTTGTCATGTATAAGGGACCATCCCAATCTTCCTCAGTAAGGATTTTAAGAATAGTAAACTTTGAGTAAGTGATGATACCATTTGCATTCTTAATAGTTCCATGCATTTCTTCTCTCAAGGAATTACGCACCTTTTCAGCAAATAATGGTGGTAATCATGAAATAAATCTTTCTTTCTAAATATCAGAATTACAATCATTTAGTTGGTAGACTTTTGATAAGAATACATCTCTATACCAACGAAATTCTCCTAAATTTCTACATCTGAAGCGATGTAATTGTTGTCTATTTTTCTCCTTAATTAAAGCAATTCCTCTAGTGAATTCATTGAGGATGCATAGAAGCAAGACACTAACACAATCAGATTGAGTTTCCCAATTATCAGGGATTTGACTAGTACCTGCTTCAAGCTTAACATTGGGGTTAACTAAGTTTCCTGTGGTTTTGTCTCTATAAAGGATTCTTCCAAATTCATCCATTTTGACAACACTCTCTATTTCAAGTCTTTGGGCTCCAGTTAATCCATAATTCCACATCCTCTTAATATTCCATTAAAAGAGGTGGTTATCATGAGAAAGATATTTCTTGGAGTATTTCCTCTGACTTCACAGGCATTACAGTATATTAACATACTGTGAATTAAATGATCAGAAGAGAGAACTCCGTGAATTAAAATTAGAATTAACCAAAAAACAAAATGAGCTTGATGAAAGGTTAAATTGGTTAGAAAATGATGGTGCTATTGAAAAATATGATGAAGAAAAATTTGTCCAAAAAATTAAAGGAGAAATTAGCAAAATCTCTACTAGTGTAATTCCTACGAAATGTATTTACCAACAGTGGAGAGTTCAGGTAAAAATAAAAATAAAAACTTTGAGAAGATTGTTAATGCCATAATTGACACTGGTGCAGACTTAAATGTTATCAGACTTGGAATCGTTCCTATTGAATTTACTGGTGAATCAAAACAGTTTGTTTCTGCTGCTAATGGGACGACCATTTCCATATAAAGAAAAATCCCAAATGTTCATATTTGCATGAAAGGAGTCTGTGTTACTTCACCCTTTATTATTTCAGAAGATATTGTTAATGATGTACTCCTTGGATCCCCATTTATTCTTCAAATCCAACCCTTTTCTGTAACAACAAAAGGAATTTCTACAAATATCAAAGGGATTGAAGTAAATCTTGATTTTATAGATGATCCTTGTGAAACGAAAATCCAAAGAATAAATCAAGTCATCGCCACCAGAGAAAATTACATAAATGGACTAAAGAATGAAATCAAAATTGCCCAAATAACAAAAGAATTAGAGAAAAAAGAATTTAAAACAAAATTAGAAGAATTCACCAAACAGATTGATAACCAAAAGCTTCAGATCCTGTTTTATCTTCTCAAAGTTTTTTATTTTTATTTTTACCTGAACTCTCCACTGTTGGTAAATACATTTTGTAGGAATTACACGAGTAGAGATTTTGCTAATTTCTCCTTTAATTCTTTGGACCAATTTTTCTTCATCATATTTTTCAATAGCACCATCATTTTCCAACCAAGTTAACCTTTCATCAAGCTCATTTTGTTTTTTGGTTAATTCTAATTTTAATTCACGGAGTTCTCTCTTCTGATAATTTAATTCTCTTTGTAAGGCTGAGAGAGTTAAGGGTTTATTTATAGTATGAATTTTTTCTGCTCTATTCATAAGGTCAATCATGGAATAGGTTGGTGTGTAAAATGTTTCTTTCTCTTTTGTCATTTTTGGATAATATGGTGTTTTATCACTATTTTCATTTTCTTTAAAGAAAAATTTTTATTGTGAACTTTCTCCTTCTTCTCCTCCCCCCAATTTTGAAATTTGATTTAAAAATTGAACTTTTTTCTCTGGATTGGGTATATTATCAACCATTTCTAGAAGTAATTTTTGAGGGGCAGTGAGGACACGAATATGGATACCAAGATCTATATATTCTGTTTCATCTAAGTTTTATACACAAAGGAAAATAAAAACTCTAAAGAGAATTGGATAGATCAACTTGGCTAAAAAGCTTCAGATCCTGGATAATAGATTTAATTCATCTAAATCCTTTTTTTTTTTAAACAGAGATTTAAGTACGAGATAATAATTCTAATTCTTCATTCAGTCTATTACCATATTCTTTTATTTGATTACACAAGCATACTAGCATAGATCTTCTAATAATTTGTACGCGGATAACAAGATATCCTCCTGCAGCTATATTTTCATCAATTTGTCTGATAGCATTTTCTAATCTTCTAAGCTGATTTTCACGTTGTCTTAGTTCACGCAATAATTCTTAGTCTTCGAACATCATCATAATACTTCTTAAGCAAAGCAAGACGGATAGACATATTCTAAAAGAAACAACATGATTAGATAACAACAAGCATATAATATCAAACTTATAAAAACTTAATTACTTACAGAAGATTGTACAGGACTTTTCAAAAGGAGATTTCTTCTTTGGGCAAAGGTACATAAGGTTGAGCAACATTTTGCCAAATGGAAAGCACAAAAACAAGCTTAGCATACCCCCACCAAAAGTATAAAACAACTTTATCTACTTTTGACAGGAAGATGGTACATGGCAGCAAAGCAACACCAACTTTTACAAACTTCTGACATGTGGCATCACATGTGGCAGCATCTTTATAACATGAGGCAGCCCCCCCCCCCCCCCCCCCCCCCCCATGGCAATATATGCTCTCCGGACAAGATCTAATATCTTTTGACTAGATGCCAACTTTTCTTCAAATCTAGACAAGATATTATGAATTTTCTTCATAGCAATGATAACAGCCAACACCATCAAATGAATTGATGGGATAGACATCATCATCTAGCAACCACCTTTTTTTTTAGAATGAAGACTTTTTCTTCTCAACATAACAGCTATAACAACTACACTTATACCTCCACCAAAAAGAGATGATTCCACTGCTTTGATACGAACAGGACAAAGTTGACAAAGTGGAAAAACTAGTCAAACTGGACGAACAGGACCAACTGAACAAAGTGTACAAACTGGACTGGACAAATTAGATAAACTGGACAAAATGGATAAATTGGACAAAATGGAGAACTTGGACAAAATGGACCAACTGGACAAAGTAGACGAATTAGATAAATTAGATCAACTGACAAACTAGACAAATTGGACAAACTGAACCATCTAGACAAACTTGTCAAACTTGTCAAACTGGACAAAGTGAGCAAAACGAACAAAGTGGACAAACTAGTCGAATTGGAAAAAGTAGACAAACATGATAAAGTGGATGAAAGTGGGCAAACTGGAAAAAGTGGAATAACTGGACAACCTGGACGATAGGACGAATTGGACAAACAGGACGAACTGAACAAATTTGAAAAATTGGACAAACAGGACAAACTTGACAAACTGAAGAAAGTGGACAAACTGGACAAACAAGAGGAACAGGACAAAGTGGACAAACATAACGAATTGGAAAAAGTGGACAATGAAAATCAAACAAGTTTAACATACCCCCACCAAAGGTACAAAACAACTTTATCTACTTTTGACATGTGGCATCTCATGAGGCAGTGGAAAGCAGGTAGACTCTGAACTCTGAACTCTTCTAAGAGTTCACACTTAGACTCTGAACTCTCTTTTTTTTATAAATTTTTTTATCTATATTTTTTCGATTTGTAATGTTCTATTTTTCGATTGATTCCCACAAATGGAAACACCAGCTCCTTATATAGATGGAGCATACAAGAGAACACACTCTCATCCGACCATGAGAGTGACAACACACCAAGAAAAATAGTAAAAGGTTGGCTACCAACACTAGCCTCCAAACTAACTTTACAAAAGGAGATTCCAACTTTAGGCTAAGGTACATAGGTTGAGCAACATTTTGCCAAATGGAAAGCACAAAAACAAGCTTAGTATACCCCCACCAAAAGTACAAAACAACTTTATCTACTTTTGATAGGAAGATGGCACATGGCAGCATAGCAACACCAACTTTTGCAAACTTTTGACATGTGGCATCACATGTGGCATCATCTTTATAACATGAGGCAGCCCCCCATGACACACATATATTTTCTCCGGACAAGATCTAATAACTTTAGACTAGAAGCCAACTTTTCTTGAAAGATATTATGTATTTTCTTCACAGCAATGATAACAACCAACACCATCAAATGAATTGATGGGATAGACATTATCATCTAGCAACCACTTTTCTTCTTTGAATGAAGACCTTTTCTTCTCAGCATAACAACTACACTTATACCTCCACAAAAAAGAGATGATTCCATTGGCTCTGATACCAATACAGCAGGATCAGGGATCAACTCAAATATCAAAGCTTCTTTTTCATTAATTCTTTTGCTTTAGCAGAATTTTTACGAAATAATTTAGCTAACCGAGATTCCTTTTCGACTTTTTTTTCTTTTCCTTTGTCTTTTGCTGAAAAATACCAAAATTTTCCACCACGAAGATAATATGTAACTGAGCCATCGGGATTAACATGAGAGTCAGGGTCCCATCGAGGATGGAGATCATCAAGAGGCACAACTCCATCATCAAGATTTTCTTCTGGATCATGATTACTATCCCAATCATGATCACCAACTTTTTTCTTTGGGAGATACTCTTCTAAAATTTGTTTAATCTTTTCTTCAAAATTGACGGAGTCAACAGACATGTCCATTGGCTCAGGAGATTTTTCTCGAGCAATTTCTTTGACAATCTTTTTGGCTAAGAGATCCACCATGACCATTTCATTCTCAAAAGGCTTTTCTTCAGGAAGAGGAATTTCTTATTTAGCAGGAGGAGAGATTTTATTCAGAATTCTCTCATAAATATCATTTTCAATTTTTGACCACCATTTTTGGTAAAAAGTCTGGTACAAAGACGGAAGATCGAAAAAGATCTTTTTTACTTCAAACTTCCACTGGAAAATATATGGAATATGGAACTTTGCAAAGAAGTGAAGAACATTAAATGCTACACAGGGAACTTTTTCTTCTACTTCACAGAACTTAATAAATAAATAACGAAAATTATCAGGAAAGATTTTCTGAGAAGCACCAAAATATGACCACCAAGTGAAGAGAAACCAGGATGGGAAATTATGATGAATAGGAATGACATCAGGACTTTCTTCTTTGAATCTGATGAACCAGGAATGATTATACTGGCGATTTTGCCACATCAAAGCAATTTTCCAGGCATCAATATAGTCCCAATAATTAAAGAACTCAGTCGAATTGTATAATTGGACTGATTTTGTCATGTACAAGGGACCATCACAATCTTCCTCAGTAAGGATTTTGAGAATAGTGAACTTTGAGTAAGTGATGATACAATTTGCATTCTTATTGTAGGAGATGAGGACACTTTTCGTCTAATGCAAAATATTGAGATACCAATCTCTGGTTTTCCTTTTATCAGGGGAATAATAATGAAGCCCCTTGTCAAAGAGAAAATAAACATTATCTTCAACAGATCTTTCTTCCATAAGACAATCTGAAGTAACAAGAATTCTGTTACCAGTGTAAAGATATAATTCTGATTGACTTGGATCTTTTGTTAGAGTAAAACCCTTTTGGCTTTCTTCTTGATCTGCCAATTTCTCTTTCCCTTTTTTTTGCATGAATGGAGAAGAGCTACTTGCCACTTTGTCGTCCCTGAAAAAATTCTCTAGTAAGAAGTCAGGGAGAGAGTTAGAATTTCCATTAATAAATTGAATCTTAAATTCAAAAACTGATAAAATGGCTTGCCATCTAGCAAATATTTGCTTAGAGACAAGATTTTTGACATCTTTTTCCAGAATTTCTTTTGCTGCTTTATCATCCACTCTGATGAGAAATTCTTTGTTCAATAAATCATGTTGGAATTTCGTCACACAAATAACTATGGCAAGAACTTCTTTTTTGATGGTTGAAGATTTCTTTTATGCTTCATTCCATAATCCAGAATTAAATCTTATTAATTCTTCTTTTGAGTCTTTTTGTTATAAGAGGATTCCACCATATCCGACATCAGAAGCATCAGTTTGAACTATTTTAAAAGCTTCTGGGTTAGATAAAAATCTATAAGGAAGATTTTTAACTCTTTTTTTAATCTTTTTTACTGCATTAGTGTGATGGATAGACCATTCCTAAGGATTTTTCTTTAACCTTTCTTGGAGAAGTTTTCTATCTTTTACCAAATCTTGATAGAAAAATCCAACATAATTTAGACACCCAAGAAATCTTTGTAGCTTATTTTTATCCTTAATTTCATCTGGAAATTTATCAGCAAATTGAATAACTGTATTAGTTAGAGTTATTTTTCTGTCTTAAATCTCAAATCCTAAGAATCTGATTTTTTGCTGAAAGAGATTCATTTTTCTTTTAGATAAAGCTAATCCATTTTCTTTTATGACTCTTTTGAAAATACCCAAGTGTTTCCAATGTTGCATCACAGATTCTGAGAGGATAAGAATATCATCAATGTAAACAATGGTAAACTGGGTGTAAGACGAGAAGATATTATTCATAATATTCTGAAATTCAGACGGAGCACTTTTCAATCCGAAAGGGATAACATTCCATTCATAATGCCCCATTGGGACGGTGAATGCAGTTTTATATATATCTTCTTCTTTTATCTGAATCTGCTAAAATCCTGATTTTAAATCAAATTTTGAGAATATTTTAGCATTCTTTTATCTGTTTAGTAAATCCAGAGTATTAGGCAAAGGAAACCTAATAGATTGAAGAACTTTGTTTAATGGTTTATAATTGATTACCAATCTTGGAACTCCTCTTTCGATTTCAGCGGCCTTTTCAACATAAAATGCCGTACAGCTCCAAGGGGATTTGCTTTTTCTAATTAATCCTTTCTTCAGAAGATCATTGATTTCTTTTTGGCAAAGCTTTAAATAAGCAGCATCTTTTGCATATGGTAATCCTACTATGTGTCTTTTTCTATTCCAAAAGGCTAATGGTAATTCAGAACAACATTCTTCTTCAATCCGTTTTGTGAATTCTTCTAATTTTGTTTTAAATTTGTTTTCTCTAATTCTTTTCTCATTTGGACACATTTAATTTCATTTTTTTAGTCCATTATTTAATTTTCTCTAGTGGCGATAACTTGATTTATCCTTTGGATTTTCGTTTCACAGGGATCATCAATAAAATCAAGATTTACTTCAATCCCTTTGATATTTGTAGAAATTCCTTTTGTTGTTACAGAAAAGGGTTGGATTTGAAGAATAAATGGAGATCCAAGGAGTACATCATTAACAATATCTTCTGAAATAATAAAGGGTGAAGTAACACAGACTCCTTTCATGCAAACATGAACATTTGGGATTTTTCTTTATATGGAAACGGTCGTCCCATTAGCAGCAGAAACAAACTGTTTTGATTCACCAGTAAATTCAATAGGAACGATTCCAAGTCTGATAACATTTAAGTCTGCACTAGTGTCAATTATGGCATTAACAATCTTCTCAAAGTTTTTATTTTTATTTTTACCTGAACTCTCTACTGTTGGTAAATACATTTCGTAGGAATTACACTAGTAGAGATTTTGCTAATTTCTCCTTTAATTCTTTGGACAAATTATTTTTCATCATATTTTTCGATAGCACCATCATTTTTTAACCAAGTTAACCTTTCATCAAGCTCATTTTGTTTTTTGGTTAACTCAATTCTTAATTCACAAAGTTCTCTCTTCTGATCATTTAATTCTCTTTATAAGTCTGAGACAGTTAAGGGTTTATTTATAGTATGAATTTTTTCTGCTCTATTCATAAGGTCAATCATGGAATAGGTTGGTGTGTGAAATGTTTCTTTCTCTTTTGTCCTTTTTGGATAATATGATACTTTATCACCATTTTCAACTTCTTCAAAGGAAATTTTTGGTTGGGAACTTTCTCCTTCTTCTCCTCCCCCCAATTTTGAAATTTGATTTAAAAATTGAACTTTTTTCTCTGGATCGAGTATGTTATCAACCATTTCTAGAAGTAATTTTTGAGGGGCAGTGAGGACACGAATGTGGATACCAAGATCTTCATCAGATGGTATCGACCATTCTCCATCAGATTCTTCATCACCTAAATGACATGTAAATGATTGGAATTGTTTGATGAATTGAACTAGGGACTATTTTCTTCAATGTCAGTTGATGAATTAGATTCATATTCTTCTTTTTCTTCTTCTGAGGAACTTAAATCAGATTGTTCTTTTCCAGTATTATTTTCCTCATCATTTTTTGTATTGATTTTTCTAAGTTCTTTTTAGAGAGATTTTCTTTTTTTAAAGTATTTATTTGAATAATGACCCTTTTTCCTGCAAGTATAACAAGTCGGAACATTTTCTTTTATATATTTCTTTTTGAAATATTTTCTAGATTTTCTTTTGAATGGGATGAGGTCATCGGATTTTCTCTGTTTTTTATATCTTCTGGGTTTATACTTTCTTACCATTTTTTTTCTTCTATCCGGAGTAAATCTAGAACGCGAGGGTTTTCTCTTTGATTCAGGTGTTTGATCTAAACCAAACTGGAAACAAAAATCTCCTAATTCTTTATCTCCAGAATATTTTCTCATCTTTTCAGCTTGTTTACTGATCTTTAAATCAGTACAAAGATTCATGCCAACTTTGTTAATTCTCTGTATAATTCCTCCGAAAGTCAACAAACTATAATTAATAGTACTATGCATTTCTTCTCTCAAGGAATTATGCACTTTTTCAGCAAATAAGGGTGGTAATCGTGAAATAAATTTTTCTTTCCAAATATCAGAATTACAATCATTGAGTTGGTAAACTTTTGATAAGAATACATCTCTATACCAACGAAATTCTCCTAAATTTCTACATCTCAAGCGATGTAATTGCTGTCTATTTTTCTCCTTAATTAGAGCAATTCCTCCAGTGAATTCATTGAGGATGCATAGAAGCAACACACTAACACAATCAGATTGAGTTTCCCAATTATCAGGGACTTGACTAGTACCTATTTCGAGCTTAATATTTGGATCAACTAAATTTCCTGTGGTTTTGTCTCTCTATAAAGGATTCTTCCAAATTCATCCATTTTGACAGCATTTTCTATTTCAAGTCTTTGAGCTCCAGTTAATCCGTAATTCCACTATCCTCTTAATATTCCATTGAAAGAGGTGGTTATCATCAGAAAGATATTCCTTGGAGTATTTCCTCTGACTTCACAAGCATTACAGTATATTAACATACTGTTAATCCATCTAAGTTCCATTCATATAAAGAATTTGCTGAATAGGTTAATTCTGAGGTGTAACTGTATGGAACCTCTTCGAGTTGTAGATCAACAGTGGTTGGTCTAGGATAATAATTCTTTGTCTCTATCAATTTTGCTTGGGGATTCCATTTCTTTAGACGATTTATTAATAAATCCTCTGAAGCAGAGACTCTTAGGATGCTAAATCATTTTCCTCCCATATTGAGGCTTTCCATCCTATTCGATAATTCTTTTTGCATTTCGTCTGTCATTGTAAATGGTCCTTCTTGCAGAATGATCCCTTTAGGTAATTGTCTGGGAACATATACTGCATTGGCAGAGCTTTCTTCTAATTTTTCTTCTTTATCTTTATTGAAGGGATTTAATTTGATTGTTCTTTCTATTCGATCTGTTTGTTCTGCAATAGTTAATAGACATAGATTCGTATAATTGTTTTGTTCAATTATATCTCCAATACCTATACCTATGTCTTTAGCATTTGGGTCTGGTTTTGATTCATAAATAGATGCATTTTTTAAAGGCATGGCATAATTCCTTGTTTCTGTATTAGGGACAGAAATATCAAGTTTCTTCCAAGGTGGGTGAGATTTATCAACTTCTTTTCCTTCAGTGTCTTTCCAAGTTCTTGTTGTCTTTCCTATAACTCTTATTTGTTTTGGGCTTTGAGTTTCTTTTTCTTTGATTTTTGCTTTTCTAAAATATTCCATGAACCAATCAAAGAAATGTATATTTCTTTCTTCTTCCTCCATTTGAAAATACCATAATTCCCTCATTTTATCTTTTTCTTCTGTGCTAAACTTTTTAAAGAACCAATCTTTTAAATGATGATTTTTTAAATTTTCTCTAAGATATGGTTTATCAATTTCAAATTTTTTGACAGATATTTCTTCTTGATTTTGAATGCTAACCATTCTTATGACTCCTTGGAGGAAATCACTTTCACTTGGGTTATAGGTTTTTTGTGATGAAGTTCTTTTATACACAGGGTGTTCGATTCCACTTTCTTTGTTTCTAAAAACTTTTTGATCAATTTCTTCCTTTTCACTACTCCATTGGTCATCATCTATTTCTTCTAATTTGAAACTTTTTCTTCCTTCCGTATAACTGGCAAAACCTCTCCTAGTTTTTTCCATTTTTCTCCTAAAATTGACTTCATCATTACCATTTGGTAATTTGACTATACTTTTTAAATCATTTGTTATTTCATTTACTCTTGGGGTGACATCTTCTATTTGCCAATTTCCTGGGAGAACAACTTCTTCCCAGCTGATGACTTTTGGGATAAACACATTATTGTTAAAGTTTGTCTCCATGAGAACTGTAGTTTTTTCTTTATCAACCTTATCTTTATAGGCTATCATGGGAAAGACAGAGATCATGGATTTGTAGAACACACGATAAACTATAGCAAAAGGTTTACTTCTTGGACTCATTTTTAATCCTTTACTTTGAAATCCAATAGTTGCACAATAAAGAATATCATCATCATGAGCATCAATTGTGATATTAGGAAAGCAGTTAAAATAAACAAGTCCATGACAGAGACTTGATTCAATCATAGCATAAAGAGAATCATCAAATTCATCATGTCTCTGATCTCTCACATAAGAAAAACTGAAACATTTAATCCTAATCGAAACAGTGGTTTGATTCCTACCTGAATTAATCCTATGTGCAGGTAGTTGTATTTGGTTCTGATTTGTACAATAATTCTTCTATCAAGAACTTTAATTGTCTGTTTTCCTCCAGAGAGAGAAACAATTTTTTTAACAGTTTTTATGTGGTAATCATTTTGTTCTTCAAATGTACTATTGCTATATATTTCTGTTACAAGCAACGCTTGCAACTTCCAGTTGGATATTGCTTGGTCAAAATTTTCATATATCATTTCTTCTGAATTTTTTGTTTTTTTTGAATTTTCTTTTTCTAAGCTATTACGGGTAAAACTGGTTAAAGCAGACTGGTAGGATGAAGAAGACGAATTAGATCTATTAGAAGGATACTGAAATGATTTAAACCAATTCTTAAAAAGTTTTGTCTTTCCCTTAGAATTTTCCATCTTTTGTAGCTCGTAAGAAACAAGAAAAGTTCTGTCAACGATTTACAGCCCTTGACGCCTGATCACGGCCTGAAGCGGGACTTACAATGCGACCACACTCTTAAGAAGATAAACGAGATACAGAAGTGGAGAATAAGAAGAAAAATAAAAACTCTAAAGAGAATTGGGTAGATCAACTTGGCTAAAAAGCTTCAGATCCTGGATAATAGATTTAATTCACCTAAATTAAATTTTTTTTTTAGCACAGATTTAAATACGAGATAATAATTCTTTTTATATTGTCTATCAAGATATCAATTTTTCTTAATATTCGAACATCATCATAGTATCTCCTAAGCAGAGCAAGACGAATAGACATATTCTAGCAAAAGAAGCAACATGATTAGATAACAACAAGCATATAACATCGAACTTATAAAACTTAATTACTTACAAAAGATTGTACAGGACTTCAAACTCTAGCACACTCAAACTTCACACTCACACTCACACTTATATTTTTTTTTTATATTTTTTTGAGTGATGATCACCAAAGGAAATCCCCAGCTCCTTATATAGATGGGGCATACAAGAGAACACACTCTCATCCGACCATAAGAGTGACAACACACCAAGAAAAACAGTAAAAGATTGGCTACCGACACTAGCCTCCAAACTAACTTTACAAAAGGAGATTCCCACTTTGGGCCAAGGTACAATAGATGGAGTTCATTTTGTTAAGTGGAATGCATCTTTTGATAGGAACTTGACATGTGGCAGCATCTTTGTCTTCTTTTGATGTCATCATAACATGAGGCAGCAGACCCCCACCAACAAGGATAACTTTATCTATTTTTTCAACCAAATGAGATGTACAACGACACCATTGGATATCAACTTTAGACAAGGATGGGACATTTACCAAGTTAAGCAACTTTTCTTCTAAACAATGAAGGCACCTTTAGACAACTTTTCTTCAAAGATATCACCTCTTTTTCTTCATAGTAATGATATCAACTAATACCAACAAAAGATTTGATAGGATAGCCATCAATGATTTCTTCTTTGAATGAAGACCAATTCTTCTGTGGATGACACCTTATAAATTGTACTACCAACAGTGATGGGATTACTTTTCTTCATACTAGCCATATACCCCCACCAAAAAGAGATGAGTCCACTGGCTCTGATACTCAAAGCCCAGAACAAATAAGAGTTATAGGAAAAACAACAAGAACTTGGAAAGATACTGAAGGAAAAGCAGTTGATAAATCTCACCCACCTTGGAAGAAACTTGATATTTCTGTCCCTAATATAGAAACCAAGAATTATGCAGTGCCTGTAAAAAATGCATCTATTTATGAATCAAAACCAGACCCAAATGCTAAAGACATAAGTATACAATGACTGGAATCATCTCAAATATTTTCAAATCTTCTTTTTCATCAATTCTTTTGCTTAAGCGAAATTTTTACGGAATAATTCAGCTAACCGAGATTCCTTTTCGACTTTTCTTTTCCTTTGTCTTTTGCTGAAGAATACCAAAACTTTCCACCACAAAGATAATCTGTAACTGAGCCATCAGGAAGAGGAATTTCTTCTTTAACAGGAGGAGAGATTTGATTCAGAATTCTCTCGTAAGTATCATTTTCAATTTTTGACCACCATTTTTCGTAAAAAGTTTGGTACAAAGACGGAAGATCGAAAAAGTTCTTTTTTACTTCAAACTTCCACTGGAAAATGTATGGAATATGGAACTGTACAAAGAAGTGAAGAACATTAAATGCTTCACAGGGAACTTTTTCTTCTACTTCACAGAACTTAATAAATAAATAACGAAAATTATCAGGAAAGATTTTCTGAGAAGCACCAAAATATGACTACCAAGTAAAGAGAAACCATAAAGGAACACTGCGGTGGATAGGCATGACATCAGGACTTTCTTCTTTGAATCTGATGAACCAGGAACGATTATACTGGCGATTTTGCCACATCAAAGCAAATTTCCAGGCATCAATATAGTCCCAATAATTAAAGAACTCAGTTGAATTGTATAATCAGACTGATTTTGTCATGTACAAGGGACCATCCCAATCTTCCTCAGTAAGGATTTTGAGAATAGTGAACTTTGATTAAGTGATGATACCATTTGCATTCTTATTGTGGAAGATGAGGACACTTTTCATCTCATGCAAATTATTGAGATACCAATCTCTGATTTTTCTTTTATCAGGGGAATAATAATGAAGCCCCTTTCCAAAGAGAAAATAAACAATATCTTCAACAGATTTTTCTTCCATAAGACAATCTGAAGTAACAAGAATTCTGTTACCGGTGTAAAGATATAATTCTGATTGACTTAGGTCTTTTGTTGGAGTAAAACCCTTTTGGCTTTCTTCTTGATCTGCCAATTTCTCTTGCCCTTTTTTCTTCATGAACGAGGAAGAGCTACTTGCCATTTTGTCGTCCCTGAAGAAATTCTTTAGTAAGAAAGTCAGGGAGAGAGTTAGAATTTCCATTAATAAATTCAATTTTAAATTCAGAAACTGATAAAATGGCTTGCCATCTAACAAATATTTGCTTAGAGACAAGATTTTTGACATCTTTTTCGAGAATTTCTTTTGCTGCCTTAGCATCAACTCTGATCAGAAATTCTTTGTTCAATAAATCATGTTGGAATTTCGTCACACAAATAACTATGGCAAGAATTCCTTTTTGATGGTTGAATATTTCTTTTGAGCTTTATTCCATAATCCAGAATTAAATCTTATTAATTCTTCTTTTGAGTCTTTTTGTTGTAAAAGAATTCCACCATATCCGACATCAGAGGCGTCTGTTTGAACTATTTTGAAAGCTTCTGGGTCAGATAAACATCTACAAGGAAGATTTTTAACTCTTTCTTTAATCTTTTTTACTGCATTAATGTGATGGATAGACCACTCCTTAGGATTTTTCTTTAATCTTTCTTGGAGAAGTTTTCTATCTTTTCCAAATCTTGATAGAAAAATCCAACATAATTTAGACATCCAAGAAATCTTTGTAGCATATTTTTATCCTTAATTTCATCTGGAAATTTATCAGCAAATTGAATAACTCTATTAGTTGGAGTTATTTTTCTGTCTTGAATCTCAAATCCTAAGAATCTGATTTTTTGTTGAAAGAGATTCATTTTTCTTTTAGATAGAGGCAATCCATTTTCTTTTATGACTCTTTTGAAAATGCCCAAGTGTTTCCAATGTTGTATCACAGATTCTGAGAAGATAAGAATATCATCAATGTAAACAATGACAAACTGGGTGTAAGACGAGAAGATATTATTCATAATATTCTGAAATTCAGACGGAGCATTTTTCAATCCAAAAGGCATAACATTCCATTCATAATGCCCCATTGGAACAGTGAATGCAATTTTATATCTATCTTCTTCTTTTATCTGAATCTGCCAAAATCCTAATTTTAAATCAAATTTAGAGAATTTTGCCAAAATCCTTTCATGCAAACATGAACATTTGGGATTTTTCTTTTTATGGAAATAGTTGTTCCATTAGCAGCAGACACAAACTGTTTTGATTCACTAGTAAATTCAATAGGAACAATTCCAAGTCTGATAACATTTAAGTCTGCACCGGTATCAATTATGGCATTAACAATCTTCTCGAAGTTTTTTATTTTTATTTTTACCTGAACTCTCCACTGTTGATAAATACATTTTGTAGGAATTACACCAGTAGAGATTTTGCTAATTTCTCCTCTAATTCTTTGGACAAATTTTTCTTCATTGTATTTTTCAATAGCACCATCATTTTCTAACCAATTTAACCTTTCATCAAGCTCATTTTGTTTTTTGGTTAATTCTAATTTTAATTCACGGAGTACTCTCTTCTGATCATTTAATTCTCTTTGTAAATCTGAGAGAGTTAAGGGTTTATTTATAGTATGAATTTTTTCTGCTCTATTCATAAGGTCAATCATGGAATAGGTTGGTGTGTAAAATGTTTCTTTCTCTTTTGTCATTTTTGGATAATATGGTGTTTTATCACTATTTTCATTTTCTTTAAAGAAAAATTTTTATTGTGAACTTTCTCCTTTTTCTCCTCCCCCCAATTTTGAAATCTGATTTAAAAATTGAACTTTTTTCTCTGGATCAGGTATGTTATCAACCATTTCTAAAAGTAATTTTTTGAGGGGCAGTGAGGACAGGAATGTGGATACCAACATCTTCATCAGATGGTATCGACCATTCTCCTTAAGATTCTTCATCATCTGAATGACATGTACATGATTGGAATTGTTTGATGAGCTGAACCTGAGGACTATTTTCTTCAATGTCAGTTGATGAATCAGATTCATATTCTTCTTCTTCTTCTGAGGAACTTGAATCAGTTTCTTCCTTTTCAGTATTTTCCTCATCATTTTTTGTATTGATTTTTCTAAGTTTCTTTTTAGAGGAATTTTCTTTTTTAAAGCATTTACTTGAATAATGACCCTTTTTCCCGCAATTATAACAAGTCGGAACATTTTCTTTTATGTATTTCTTTTGGAAATATTTTCTAGATTTTCTTTTGAATGGACTGAACTCATCGGATATTCTTTGTTTTTTATATCTTCCGGGTTTATATTTTCTTACCATTTTGTTTCTTCTATCCGGAGTAAATCTAAAACGAAGGTTTTCTCTTTGATTCAGGTGTTTGATCTAAACCAAACTGGAAACAAAAATCTCCTAATCTTTATCTCCAGAATATTTTCTCATTTTTCAACTTGTTTACTGATCTTTAAATCAGTGCAAAGATTCATGCCAACTTTGTTAATTCTTTATATAATTCCTCCGAAAGTCAGCAAAATGTAATTAATAGTATCATGCATTTCTTTCTCAGGGAATTACTCACCTTTTCAGCAAATAGGGGTGGTAATCCTGAAATAAATCTTTCTTTCCAAATATCAGAATTACAATCATTTAGTTGGTAAACTTTTGATAAGAATACATCTCTATACCAACGAAATTCTCCTAAATTTCTACATCTCAAGCGATGTAATTGCTGTGTATTTTTCTCCTTAATTAGAGCAATTCCTCCAGTGAATTCATTTAGGATGCATAGAAGCAAGACACTAGCACAATTAGATTGAGTTTCCCAATTATCAGGGACTTGACTAGTACCTGCTTCAAGCTTAATATTAGGGTCAACTAAATTTCCTGTGGTTTTGTCTCTATAAAGGGTTCTTCCAAATTCATCCATTTTGACAACATTTTCTATTTCAAGTCTTTGAGCTCCAGTTAATCCATAATTCTACCATCCTCTTAATATTCCATTGAAAGAGGTGGTTATCATCAGAAAGATATTTCTTGGAGTATTTCCTCTGACTTCACAAGCATTACAATATATTAACATACTGTGAACCATTTGGATGATTTGATATTCTGTTAATCCATCTAAGTTCCATTCATATAAAGAATTTCCTGAATAGGCTAATTCTGAGGTGTAACTGTATGGAGCCTCTTCGAGTTGTAGATCAACAGGGGTTGGTCTAGGATAATAATTCTTTGCCTCTGGCAATTTTACCTGAGGATTCCATTTCTTTAGATGATTTATTAATAAATCCTCTGAAACTGAGACTCTTAGGATGCTGAATCCTTTTCCTCCCATATTGAGGCTTTCCATCCTATTCGATAATTCTTTTTGCATTTCGTGTGTCATTGTAAATGGTCCTTCTTGCAGAATGATCCCTTTAGGTAATTGTCTGGGAACATATACTGCATTGGCAGAGCTTTCTTCTAATTTTTCTTCTTTATCTTTATTGAAGGGCTTTAATTTGATTGTTCTTTCTATTCGATCTGTTTGTTCTCCAATGGTTAATAGACATAGATTGGTATAATTGTTTTGTCCAATTATATCTCCAATACCTATACTTATGTTTTTAGCATTTGGGTCTGGTTTTGATTCATAAATAGATGCATTTTTTACAGGCACTGCATAATTCGTGGTTTCTGTATTAGGGACAGAAATATCAAGTTTCTTCCAAGGTGGGTGAGAAGTTCTTGTTGTTTTTCCTATAACTCTTATTTGTTCTGGGCTTTGAGTTTCTTTTTCTTTGATTTTCCCTTTTCTAAAATATTCCATAAACCAATCAAAGAAAGGTATATTTCTTTCTTCTTCCACCATTTGAAAATACCATAATTCTCTCATCTTATCTTTTTCTTCTGTGTTAAACTTTTTAAAGAACCAATCTTTTAAAGGATGATTTTTCAAATTTTCTCTAAGATATGGTTCTTCAATTTCAAATTTTTTGACAGTTTTTGTTCTTGTTTTTGAATGCTAACCATTCTTATGACTCCTTGGAGAAAATCACTTTCACTTGGATTATAGGTTTTCGCTGATGAGGATCTTTTGTAGATAGGGTGTTCAATTCGACTTTCTTTGTTTCTAAAAACTTTTTGATCCATTTCTTCCTTTTCACTACTCCTTTGGTCATCATCTATTTCTTCTAATTTAAAACTTTTTCTTCCTTCCGTAAAACCGGCAAAACTTCTCCTAGCTTTTTCCATTTTTCTCCTAAAATTGACTTCAACATTACCTTTGATCTCTCACATAAGCACACACTGAGACATTTAATCCTAATCGAAACAGTGGTACAATTATTAAATACGAGCTAATAATTCTAATTCTTAATTCAATCTATTAAAATATTCTCTTATCTGATTACACAAGCGTACTAACATAGATCTTCTAATAGTTTGAACACGGATAACAAGATATCCTCCTACAACTATATTTTCAACAATTTGTCTGATAGTATTTTCTAATCTTCTAAGCTGGTTTTCACGTCTTCTTAGATCACGCAATAATTCTTCTCTCCTAATAGAAAGAGGAGGCATCTTAGAAGGCCATAGCTTTTAATTTTGATTTAGTTCAGAATTTGTCTAGTTGGAAGACAGCATAAGAACGCATTAAAACAATCCTTCTTCTTTCAAACTCATGATGGCGAGGATTATTTATGTGGGTGCAGATTTGCAAATGTCTTCTTATATTGTCTAACAAGGATTCAATTTTTCTTAATATTCGAACATCATCATAGTATCTCCTAAGCAGATCAAGATGAATAGACATATTCTAGCAAAAGAAACAACATGATTAGATAACAACAAGCATGTAACATTAAACTTAAAAACTTAATTACTTACAGAAGATTGTACAGGACTTCAAACTCTAGCACTCAAACTTCAAGCTTACACTCACACTCACACTTATATTATTTTCTTATGATTTTCTGAACTATATCTCTAAAGGAAACTCCCCAGCTCCTTATATAGATGGAGCATACAAAAGATCTCTCCTCTCATCCGACCATGAGAGGACTTGAACCAAAAGCAACAGAAAAAAGGAATGGCTCCCACACAAGCTTCCAAACACATTTTTCAAAGGTTGATGGGCAAGGTACAAAAGTTGATGGGCAAGGTACATGAGGTGGAATATCTTTATGCCACATGCAAAGCATAAGATAAACAACTTTTTACATATATCCAAGAATTGCTACACTAACTTTTACAAACCCAACATCTTTATTTACAAGTGGCATCACCAAAGGCAGCCCCTACCAACTTTATCAACTTTTGATAGGAAGTTGACAAATGGCAGCACCATGACATGAGCAACACCAAAACTTAGATGGCTACTTTTCTTAAGACAAGATGTTCACCAACACCATCAGTAGAGGATGAGACATTTACACCAACTAGCATCTTATCTCTTTTGAATGAAGACACCATTTCTTCTATGCTTGACACCTTCAAGATATTATCAAGATATTAATTGTACAACCAACATTGATGGGACGACACTTTTCTTCATACTATCCATATACCCCCACCAAAAAGAGATGAGTCCACTGGCTCTGATACCAAGATCTTCATCAGATGGTATCGACCATTCTCCTTCAGATTCTTCATCATTTGAATAACATGTACATGATTGGAATTGTTTGATGAGCTGAATCTGATGACTATCTTCTTCAATTTCAGTTGATGAATCAGATTCATATTCTTCTTCTTCTTCTGAGGAACTTGAATCAGTTTTTCCTTTTTAGTATTTTCATCATCAATTTTGGTATTGATTAATCTGTTTAGCAAATCCTGAGTATTAGGCAAAGGATACCTAATCGATTGAAGAACTTTGTTCAATGGTTTATAATTGATTACCAATCTTGGAACTCCTCTTTCGATTTCAGCAGCCTTTTCAACATAAAATGTCGTACAGCTCCAAGGGGATTTGCTTTTTCTAATTAATCCTTTCTTCAAAAGATCATTGATTTCTTCTTGGCAAAGCTTTAAATGAGCGGCATCCATTTGGGATGGACGAGCTTTAGTAGGAATATCCTTTTCATTAAAATCCTTTACACATGGTAATCCTACTATGTGTCTTTTTCTATTCCAAAATGCTGATGGTAATTCAGAATAGCATTCTTCTTCAATCTGTTTGGTGAATTCTTCTAATTTTGTTTTAAATTCTTTTTTCTCTAATTCTTTTGTCATTTGGACACATTTAATTTCATTTTTTAATCCATTTATGTAATTTTCTCTTGTGGCAATAACCTGATTTATCCTTTAGATTTTCGTCTCACAAGGATCATCTATAAAATCAAGATTTACTTCAATCCCTTTGATATTTGTAGAAATTCCTTTTGTTGTTACAGAAAAGGGTTGGATTTGAAGAATAAATGGAGATCCGATGAGTACATCATTAACAATATCTTCTGAAATAATAAAGGGTGAAGTAACACAGACTCCTTTCATGCAAACATGAACATTTGGGATTTTTCTTTCTATGGAAATAGTCGTTTCATTAGCAGCTGAAATAAATTGTTTTCATTCACTCGCAAATTCAATAGGAACGATTCCAAGTCTGATAACATTTAAGTCTGCACTAGTGTCAATTATGGCATTAACAATCTTCTCGAAGTTTTTTATTTTTATTTTTACCCGAACTCTCCACTGTTGGTAAATACATTTCGTAGGAATTACACCAGTAGAGATTTTGCTAATTTCTCCTTTAATTCTTTGGACAAATTTTTCTTCATTATATTTTTCAATTGTATTTTCTAACCAAGTTAACCTTTCATCAAGCTCATTTTGTTTTTTGGTTAACTCAATCCTTAATTCTCGAAGTTCTCTCTTCTGATCATTTAATTCTCTTTGTAAATCTGAGAGAGTTAAGGTTTTATTTATAGTATGTATTTTTTCTACTCTATTTATAAGGTCAATCATGGAATAGTTTGGTGTGTGAAATGTTTCTTTCTCTTTTATCCTTTTTGGATAATATGGTGTTTTATCATCATTTCATTTTCTTCAAAGGAAATTTTTAGTTGTGAACTGTGAAATTTTGATATTTGATTTCAAAATTGAACTTTTTTCTCTGGATCGGGTATGTTATCAACCATTTCTAGAAGTAATTTTTGAGGGGCAGTGAGGAGAGATCTTTTGTATGCTCTATCTATATAAGGAGTTGGGAGTTTCCTTTAGAGATATAGTTCAGAAAATCATAAGAAAATAATATAAGTGCTCATGCCAACTTTGTTAATTCTCTGTATAATTCCTCCGAAAGTCAGCAAACTGTAATTAATAGTACCATGCATTTCTTCTCTCAAGGAATTACGCACCTTTTCAGCAAATAAGGGTGGTAATCCTGAAATAAATCTTTCTTTCCAAATATCAGAATTACAATCATTTAGTTGGTAGACTTTTGATAAGAATACATCTCTATACCAACGAAATTCTCCTAAATTTCTACATCTCTAGTGATGTAATTGCTGTCTATTTTTCTCTTTAATTAGAACAATTCCTCCAGTGAATTCATTGAGGATGCATAGAAGCAAGATACTAACACAATCAGATTGAGTTCCCAATTATCAGGGACTTGACTAGTACCTGCTTTAAGCTTAATATTTGGATCAACTAAATTTCCTGTGGTTTTGTCTCTATAAAGGATTCTTCCAAATTCATCCATTTTGACAGCATTTTCTATTTCAAGTCTTTGAGCTCCAGTTAATCCATAATTCCACCATCCTCTTAATATTCCAATGAAAGAGGTGGTTATCATGAGAAAGATATTCCTTGGAGTATTTCCTTTGACTTCACAAGCATTACAGTATATTAACATACTGTGAACCATTTGGATGATTTGATATTCTGTTAATCCATCTAAGTTCCATTCATATAAAGAATTTCCTGAATAGGTTAATTCTAAGGTGTAACTGTATGGAGCCTCTTCGAGTTGTAGATCAACAGGGGTTGGTCTAGGATAACAATTCTTTGTCTCTGGCAATTTTACTTGGGGATTCCATTTCTTTAGACGATTTATTAATAAATCCTCTGAAGCTGAGACTCTTAGGATGCTAAATCCTTTTCCTCCCATATTGAGGCTTTTCATCCTATTGGATAATTCTTTTTGCATTTCTTCTGTCATTGTGAATGGTCCTTCCTGCAGAATGATCCCTTTAGGTAATTGTCTGGGAACATATACTACATTGGCAGAGCTTTCTTCTAATTTTTCTTCTTTATCTTTATTGAAGGGATTTAATTTGATTGTTCTTTCTATTCGATCTGTTTGTTCTGCAATAGTTAATAGACATAGATTAGTATAATTGTTTTGTTCAATTATATCTCCAATACCTATACCTATGTCTTTAGCATTTGGGTCTGGTTTTGATTCATAAATAGATGCATTTTTTACAGGCATGGCATAATTCTTGGTTTCTGTATTAGGGACAGAAATATCAAGTTTCTTCCAAGGTGGGTGAGATTTATCAACTTCTTTTCCTTCAGTGTCTTTCCATCTTCTTGTTGTCTTCCTTATAACTCTTATTTGTTCTGGGCTTTGAGTTTCTTTGATTTTTTCTTTTCTAAAATATTCCATCAACCAATCAAAGAAAGGTATATTTTTTTCTTCTTCCACCATTTGAAAATACCATAATTCCCTCATTTTATCTTTTTCTTCTGTACTAAACTTTTTAAGGAACCAATCTTTTAAATGATGATTTTTCAAATTTTCTCTAAGATATGGTTTATCAATTTCAAATTTTTTTGACAGGCATTTCTTCTGGCTTTTGAATGCTAACCATTCTTATGGCTCCTTGGAGAAAATCACTTTCACTTGGGTTGTAGGTGTTTTGTGATGAAGTTATTTTATACACAGGGTGTTCGATTCCACTTTCTTTGTTTCTAAAAACATTTTGATCCATTTCTTCCTTTTCACCACTCCTTTGGTCATCATCTATTTCTTCTAATTTAAAACTTTTTCTTCCTTCCGTATAACCTGCAAAACTTCTCCTATCTTTTTCTATTTTTCTCCTAAAATTGACTTCAACATTACCATTTGGTAATTTGACTATACTTTGTAAATCATCTGTTATTTCATTTACTTTTGGGGTGACATCTTCTATTTGCCAATTTCCTGGGAGAACAACTTCTTCCCAGTTGATGACTTTTGGGATAAACACATTATTGTTAAAGTTTGTCTCCATGAGAACTGTAGTTTTTTCTTTATCAACCTTATCTCTATAGGCTATCATGGGAAAGACAGAGATCATGGATTTGTAGAACACACGATAAACTATAGCAAAAGGTTTACTTCTTGGACTCATTTTTAATCCTTTACTTTGAAATCCAATAGTTGCACAATCAAGAATATCATCATCATGAGCATCAATTGCGATATTAGGAAAGCAGTCAAAATAAACAGGTCCATGGCAGAGACTTGATTCGATCATAGCATAAAGAGAATCGTCAAACTCATCATGTCTCTGATCTCTCACATAAGCACACACTGAAACATTTAATCCTAATCGAAGCAATGGTTTGATTCCTACCTGAATTAATCCTATGTGCAGGTAGTTGTATTTGGTTCTGATTTGTTCAATAATTCTTCTATCAAGGACTTTAATTGTCTGTTTTCCCTCCAGAGAGAGAAACAGTTTTTTCAACTGTTTTTATATGGTAATCATTTTGTTCTTCAAACGTGCCATTGCTATATATTTCTGTTACAGGCAAGGCTGACAACTTCCAGTTGGATATTGCTTGGTCAAAATTTTCATATATCATTTCTTCTGAATTTTTTATTTTTTTCTGAATTTTCTTTTTCTAAGCTATTACGGGTGAAACTGGTTAAAGCAGACTGATAGGATGAAGAAGACGAATAAGATCTATTAGAAGGATACTGAAATGACTTAAACCAATTCTTAAAAAGTATTGTTTTTCCCTTAGAATTTTCCATCTTTTGTAGCTCGTAAGAAACAAGAAGAGTTCTGTCAACGATTTACTGCCCTTGATGCCTGATCACGGCCTGAAGCGGGACTTACAACGCGACCACACTCTTAAGAAGATGAACGAGGCACAGAAGTGGAGAATAAGAAGGAAAATAAAAACTCTAAAGAGAATTGGATAGATCAACTTGGCTAAAAAGCTTCAGATCCTGGATAATAGATTTAATTCATCTAAATCTTTTTTTTTTCCTAACACAGATTTAAATACGAGATAATAATTCTAATTCTTCATTCAGTCTGTTACAATTCTCTTATCTAATTACACAAGCGTACTAACATAGATCTTCTAATAGTTTGAACACGGATAACAAGATATCCGCCTACAGCTATATTTTCATCAATTTCTCTGATAGCATTTTCTAATCTTCTAAGTTGGTTTTCACGTCTTCTTAGATCACGCAATAATTCTTCTCTCCTAATAGAACGAGGAGGCATCTCAGATGGCCATAGCTTGTAATTTAGATTTAATCCTAAAAACTTCTAATTGTATTACGGCATAGGCTCGAAGCAAGAGAATCCTTCTTATTTCATGTTGATAATGTTGTGGATTATTCTTATGAGCACAAGTTTGCAAATGTCTTCTTATGATCTCAATGGTTCGCTATATTTTTCTTAGTCTTCGAAAATCATCATAATACTTCTTAAGCAAAGCAAGACGGATAGACATATTCTAAAAGAAACAGCATGATTAAATAACAACAAGCATATAATATCAAACTTATAAAACTTAATTACTTACAGAAGATTGTACACGACTTCAAACTCTAGCACACTCAAACTTCAAACTCACACTTATATTTTTTACAATTTTGGGCAAATTGGAAAAAGTGGACTAACTTGACAAACTGAAGAATAGGACGAATTGGACAAACTAGACAAACAGGACGAACTGGACAAACTCGTCAAACTGGACCATATGGACAAAGTAGACAAACTAGACATTGTGGACAAAGTGAACAAACATGATAAAGTAGACAAAGTGGATAAACAAATCGAACTGCAAAAGTTGAACAAAGTGAACAAACTAGACATCTTGTACAAACTGGACATACTGCACAAACTGACTAAATTTGACCAACTCGACAAAGTGGACAAGCTTGACCATCGGGACGAACTAGACGATTTGGACAAATTAGATAAACATGTCAAACTGTACCTTCTAAACAAACTTAATAAACTGGACAAACTGGACGAAATGAGCAAAGTGAACAAAGTAGATAAACTCGACAAACTGGACAAAGTGAGCAAAGTGAACAAAATGGACAAAGTAGACAAACTGGACCAACTGGACGAACTAGACGATTTGGACAAATTGGATAAACTGATGAAACTGGACAAATTCGATAAACTAGACAATGTAAACAAACTTGACAAAATAGACATACTGGACAAAGTGAACAAAGTAGACAAACTGGACAAAGTGAACAAAGTAGGCAAACTGGACAAAATGAGCAAAGAGAACAAAGTAGAGAAACTGGACAAAGTGAGCAAAGTGGATAAATTTGTCAAACAGGAAAAACATGACAAAGTGGACAAATTGAACGAATTGGAAAAAGTGGACAAATTTGTCAAAGTGGAAAAACTAGTCAAGTTGGACAAAAAGGACAAACTGGACCAACTGAACAAAGTGGACAAACAGGACTGGACAAACTAGATAAACTGGACAAACTGAACAAAGTGAACAAACAGGACTGGACAAATTAGATAAACTGGACAAACTGGACCAACTAGACAAACTGGACAAAGTGAACAAAGTGAACAAACTAGACAAAGTGGACGAACAGGACAAAGTGGACGAATTATACAAAGTGGACAAAGTGGAAAAACTACTCAATCTGAACGAACAGGACAAACTGGACCAACAGAACAAAGTTGCCAAATTAAGTAAACTACTTAAACTGGACAAACTGGACGAAGTGGACAAACTGAACAAATTGGCAAAATTGGACCAACTCGGCAAAGTAGAAAAACTTGACCAATTGGACAAACTAAACGAATTGGACAAATTAGCAAACTGGTCAAACTAGACAAATTGGACAAATTGAACCATCTAAACAAACTTGACAAATTGGATAAACTGGACAAAGTGAACAAAGTGGACGAAATAGAAGAAGTGGACAAACATGACAAAGTTGACGAATATGACAATGTGGACAAACTGAACGAATTGGAAAAGAGGACAAAGTGGACGAATTGTACAGTGTGATGGACAAAAAGTACACAAAATGGGCGAAGATGACAAACTGGCCCTACTGAACAAAGTGGACAAACTAGAAAAACTAGTTAAATTGTACGAACAGGTCAAAGTGGACAAACTATACAAATTGGACAAAGTGGACCAACTGAACGAATTGGAAAAAGTGGACAAATTTGTTAATGTGGACAAATAGGACAAAGTGGATGAACTGAACAAAGTGAACAAAATGTTAATTTGACGAACTGGACAAAGTGGACAAACTGTATAAAGTGGGT